>CAWUFW010007422.1:0-600000 GCA_963921515.1 Calotriton arnoldi | reverse complement strand
GAGCCTAGTCTAACAGGCATTTTTTAGAATATCTGATATCACATATCTGCTAGCCATGAACCTGAATCACAGTAATGATAATTAAGGCATTCAAAAAATATTAGAGAAGTGCTGCCATTAGAAATGGATGACTGGCATCTGGATTTCTGAACCCCTGATTTATAAGCTTGCCAATGCAATTTGTCAATTTGTCATTACAGCTATTTGTATTGAATTTGATGGCAGATGAAGACAGCCATGCACATCCAAATAGGCGATGTTCCTAGTGTAAGAAGCATTCAGGCAAACATAGTGGGTGAGTGTTAGACCTGACATGCTTGAGGTAGTGTTTCCCTAAATGTTTTGCTTTTTTTCTTGGGTTTTGCTGATTCTCTTTTAGTGGCTTTAGGGCTCTGGGCCCTTTCCCACTATAAATGCAGTGTGAAAGTGTGAACACCCTTCCTAAGCATATTAGGAAGTGGTGCTTACCTGATGGTTTTAAACATGTCTCAAGCCTGCCATTGCAGGCCTGTGGGTGCGCATGTGCACCTATGAGGTTTTAAACATGAGTTAAGCCTGCCATTGCAGGCCTGTGTGTGTGCAATTGCACTTATTTATTTAGTATTTATTTATTTTAGAGTTTTATATAGCACTAGCCAGACCCGAAGGTATCAGAGCGCTTTACAACATATATCGTGATGCAATCAGTTATACAGTATTACAATAAACAGCATTGTCTTGTGTCAATTCTTGTTCAGGCGGTCTTGGGAGCGAGTCAAAAAAAACAAAAAAAACAGGCGATGGAGAACTTTCTTGTTGAAGTGTCTATGTTCTGCACTGGGCAGGATTCCTTTGGTGGTAGAGCTCTGACACATTGTGAGGCATCTCTCCATTCAGATGAGATCGGTTGAGGAAGAGGTCTTTGAGCTGGCTTTTGAAGTTTACGAAGGAGGGATTATTCCTGATGTGGACTGGTATGGAGTTCCAAATTTTGGGCGCATTTCCAGAGAAGGAGCAAGACAGGGTTTTTTGTTTGTGAGTTTTCGGTGGAATGAGAAGAAGAGTGTTGGTGCTCCTGAGGTTCCTCGTTTGTCCTGCCTTCTTGAGTTTGGAAGCCAGGTAGGCCGGTTAACCAGTGTGAAGAGTTTATGTGTGAGACAAGCAGTTCTGAAGTTGGCACGCATTTCGATTGGGAGCCATTTTAGTACTCTTAGAGAGGGAGCAATGTGGTTGTATTTCTTTACTCCAGTGATCATCCTGGCAGCTGCATTTAGAGTTGCTCGGAGGGGAGCTAAGTGAGATTTTGCCGCGCCCGTGAGTGTTGCGTTCCCATAGTCCAATCTGGACAGAACCAAGGATTGTGTGGCCAGTTTAAGGTCATTGGGGGGAATGAAGGGTTTTATTTTGTTGAGTAATTTTAGGTTCAAGAATGCGCTTTTTGCTGAGTTCTTGATATGTCTGTCCATGTTTAGGCTTGGGTCCAGAGTGATTCCTAGGGATTTTACAGAGTCTGCCAGGGTAAGATTGCAATTAAGAGCGTCAATGGCTTTTAGCCATTCTGTGACTAGGGGGTATGCTCCTTGTTGGATATGAAAAGGATTTCTGTTTTGTCTTGGTTGAGCTTTAGGTGGTTGTGGGATAGCCAGTTGGACTTCTCGTAGAGTGTTATTTAATTTCTGTATGTCTCAAATTGAGGATGTTTCTAGGTAGATCTGGGTATCTGCATAGAGGTGGAAGGGGATGTTGGCTTTTTTGAGTATGGAGGTGAGGGGCTCCATGTAGATGTTAAATAGTGATGGGGAGAGAACTGATCCTTGTGGGACTCCCCTGGTTATGGGGAGAAGGTCAGACGTGAAGTTGTTAATTTTTATTCTTTGGGAGCGGTTCTGAAGGAAGGAGGTAAACCATTGTAAGACCACCTCGTCTGCACCAATTCTCTCTCGGAGTACATTTATGAGCAGATTGTGGTCAACCGTATCAAAGGCTGCCGATAGGTCAAGGAGTATGAGTAGGCAGCCACGGTCTGCATCGAGTGATTTGTAGACATCATCTATGACGTTCACGATCACTGTCTCTGTGCGGCAACCTTTTCTGAAGCCTGATTGGTGAGTATCTAGAAGGTTGTTGCTGTCAATGTGTTGGTTAAGTTGGAGGAGAACAATTCTTTCCAGGATTTTGGATAGGAGAGGGAGATTGGAGACCGGCCTGAAGTTGTTGGGGTTGTTTGGGTCCGAGCCTGTTTTTTTTAATAATGGCGTGACTTGGCCGATTTTTAGACAGTCTGGCATGATTCCAGTACTCAGGGAGCTATTTATAATCTTGGCCCAGAGAGGGGCTAGGGTGAGGTTAAGCTTTTTAGCCAGTTGGGCGGGAATAGGGTCAGCTATGTGTGAGGAAGGTTTGGACCTGATAATCATTTCTGTGATGTCTGCTTCGGAGATGGGGTTGAAAGTCTTCCAGCTGCTCGGAGGGTGCTGAGGGGGGTTGTTTCCTTCATTGCTGGGAGGCGGGTTATCGTTGGCTGACAGGAGGTGGTCATCAAGGGAACATTCAATCTTGGGGATTTTATCGTGAAAGAAATTGGCAAAGGTGTCACATAGTTCTTTGGAAGCCTGCATGGTTGATGTGGGAGGCTTGGCTGTTTGTTGTTTGATGAGATTGAAGAGTTCTTTGGGACGATTTTTGGCATTGTCTAGTGCACTACGGAAGAAGGTAGATTTCTCGTTCTTAATATGTTTTTTATATTTCCTGCGTTCTGATTTGAGTCGGTCAAGGTGGGTTGAGGACGGGTTGTTCCGCCAGAGTCTTTCTGCAGTTCTGAGATGTCTTCTTTCAGAGTATAGGTCTGTATTGAACCAGGCTCTCGATGGGTTGTTCCTGACTCTTTTTTGCTTCAAGGGGGCTACTTGGTTTAGTATGGTTGTCGTTGTATTGTAGTGTGTAGTGAGCTCAGTTGTAGATAGGTCATTCGTGTTGGGGGGAAGTAGTGTTCTTACCCTTTCTTCCAGGTCAGCAAGGGGAATCTGTCTTAGATTTCTCGCCCCATGAAGGGCATCCTGTGGACGGGGAAGGCAGTGAGTCAGATGGTTAATGTGAAATAGAATGAGGTGGTGATATGACCAGTCGACAGGAAGGATGTGGTCTATAGTAATTGTATCTTCCTGAGCTATAATGGCGTCCAGGATTGAGCCTCAGTTGTGTGTTTGCTCTGTGCAGTGTTGGATCAGGTTATTGTTGAGAAGAAGTTCGTTTAGGGATTGGATCAGAGTGTTATTTTCATCATTCCAATGTAGGTTGAGGTCCCCTAGTATTATGTTGTTGGAGTCTGAGAGTGAGCAGTGTGTTATCAGGTCGGAAAGGTGTTCTCCGAAAGAGGGAATGTTGCCTGGCGGATGGTAGAGGAGGTGGCAGTGTATCGTTTTGTTGTCCTTCGTCTTAATGGTGGAGGATAGATATTCAAATGTATTGTAGGAGAAGGAGTCTATTTCGGTTAGGGAGATGTTGCTCTTGTGGATGATTGCAATACCCCTGCCACGATGGTTCTTACTGTCTTTGTTTATGATTGAGAACCCGGGGGGCACAAGCATGTCAAAGATGGTAAGGAGGATTCGTTCAGCCAGGTTTCTGTGATGAACGCGATATCGATGTCGTGGGTTAGGATGGTTTCCGCCAGTTCTGTTGCGTGTTTGGTCGCAGATCTGCAGTTTATAAGCATGCAGTGGGTCGTTGTCTTGTTGTCGGGTATCTTCTGGGAGGGGCCATGGGTACGGTCGTGAGGAGGGCTGGTGGTCTCTACGTTCTTGGTGTGATGTGGTCTCTCCCAAATCCCGTGATTACCTGGATCGTGGAGCTGGGGTTGCTATTTGTAGAGAAGTCGTAAGAGTTGGCAAGATTGGTCGCCTCTTCCATGGACATTGCGGCGCTTGTTCTTTTGGGTCTCTGAGGCTGGTTAGCGAGGGGGTTGAGTTCCAGTTGTGTGGCTGTGGCTTGTGAGGGCTTGGGTGTTGTTTGTTGGAGTCAGTAGGAGGGGAGTGTAAGCGTTGGATAGGTTCCAAATGTGTGGTGATGTTCGATAATATTTTGTTTAGGCCCTGTATTATAATCTCTAGTTGGCTTTCCACCAGAGAGAGTCTTTGCGACATATTCCGTGAGGAGGGGGTAAGAGAGTTTAGGTTCAAGGTGTCTTGTGCGGGACAGTCAAAGGATGGTGAGAGCCTGTCGGTGAGAGGGTGAGTTACGGTGTCATTGATACCAATGTTACTCCTGTGGTTAGCCGAGAACATGTGGTGGGAGTACTCTTGTTGTGTTTTAAGCAACGGTTTGTTGAGTACTGTTAGAACTGGGGGTCTCTAGTTGGCTGAGGTAGGTACCTTAGTCCAAATAGAGACCTTTGCTTCTAGTCAGGGTAAGGAGGGACACACGCTTAGATAACCCCTGCTCACCCCCTGGTAGCTTGGCACGAGCAGCCAGGCTTATCTCCAAGGCAATGTGTAAAGTATTTGCAACCACACTCCCAGTAACACAGTGATAACACCACAAATGGACACCACACTGGTTTCATAAAAATAGCGGTATCTTTATAAAAGGAATACGATGAGACCAAATGATAGAAATCCAACATATGCGTATTCGTAATATTTCGCTTTGCCGGTTATCAGGCCAGCAATTTCTTGTAGGTTCTTGCGGTATTAATGAGCAATTCACGATCTCTAATGCAGTCCTAATGCAATGCTATGCAGTTCGTAATGTAGTAATAAGACAGTCCTTAATGCAATAATCAGGCAGTTCGTAATGCAAGAATAATGCGGTTCGTAATGCAAGAATCAGGCAGTTCGTAATGCAAGAATAATGCGGTTCGGATTGCAGGAATCAGGCAGTTCGTAATGCAAGAATAATGCGGTTAGCCAATCTGCGCGGTCAACTCGGGCACCACTATGCCCCAACAACAGAGACAATGGTCGTAAGCTTAAAGGGGCAGCCCCGGTACGGCTGGGCAGGTACGGGCCGCTCGGGGACTCAGCGCGTCTAACGCAGTACAGCGGGAGAGAGCTCGGAGCACTCCTGTACTCCTCCTGCACGCCTCCCCAGGCCACACACGCTTGCGGCTCCCGACCAGAGTCCAAGCCTTACCTGGGGGGGTGCGCTGCCTCGCTCTCTCTCTCCTTTCGTCGGACGTCCTGCTGGGTGATCCCGATCACGTTGCACCTCGTAAAAAACAGCACCACGGACCACACGGCAGTCTCAGGCATGCAAAAAGCACACACACACAGCGTCGCTGAGACACACTTGGAAAGCTTTATGTTCCTGAGTTTCCACAAGAGGGGACCAGCTCTCCTCGGGCCCTTGGAGACACGTTACTTCAGGACACAGCACACAGCAAAGTCCTCTCAAGCAGGGGGACACAGCACACAGCAAAGTCCCTTGTCCTCTCCTCAGTCAAATCAGCAAACTGCAGGCCAGCCTCAGAACACACAGCAAGGGCAGTCCTTCTCTTCAGTTGTTCTTCTTTGGCAGAGGTTCCTCTTGATCACGAAATAGTTTCAATCCTTTTTCAGCATGGATTTCAGCCTTCAGTTCAGGGGTTTCAGCTCTTACATTTATACCCCTAAATGCCTTTGAAGTCTTTGTGTTCAGGGGGCTCTGACCCCGGTCCAAACTAGACCTGGGTGTCTTCCTGCCAGTGCACACCCTCTTCCTTTGATAGTCAGGGTCTGGGGCACAGACGCTCAGCAGGAGGTGGAGCCATCCTCTGGGGGCAGCAACACAGCCCTCTTCACATGCAGGGGGCAACTCCTCCCCCCCACATCAAACGCAGGCTAGCCTGTTGCTGTCTCACCTACTCCTCCCTGGGGTCAGGACACTTCCGAGACCCTCTCACATCCAAACCCGGACAGGCAATACACAACCAGGCAGAGGCACACAGGATGGTTTAAGACAAGAAACCAGCCACTTCTAAAAGCGTGGTTTCTAAACACACAATTCAAAAACCATCTTCACAAAAAGATGTGTTATTAAATTCTGAGTTCAGGCACACTAAACTCCATCTCTCCATCTTATGCCTATGGGAAGATATGCTGGAAACATGGGACTCAGCACTCCCCATTCTGTCCAATGGGCAAGATGGCCTTGCAACAGTGAAAAATGAATTTGGCAGTATTTCACTGTCAGGACATGGTACACACCTCAGTACAGGTCCTACCTTTCACATACACTGCACCCTGCCCAGGGGGGTACCTTGGGCCTACTATAGGGGTGTCTGATGTGCATAAAAAAGGGAAGGTAAGGCCTGGCAAGTGGGTGCACTTGCCAGGACAACAAGGCACTGCAGTGGCAGGCCTGAAATCTCTTCTTAGGGCTACTTGTGTGGGTGGCACAATTAGTGCTGCAGGCCCACTAGTAGCATATGCATTACCAGCCCTGGCACACATAGTGCACTTTACTAGGGACTTTACTAGTAAGGCAAACATACCAATTATGGACAACCAATTACCATAACACTTTATACAGAGAGCATATGCACTTTAGCACTGATCAGCAGTAGCAAAGTGCCCAGGGTCCTAAAACCAACAAAAACAGGTCAGAAACAATACAGGAGGAAGGCAAAAAGTTCAGGGATGACCCTGCAAAAAGGGCCAAGTCCAACACAACCCCCTTCTAGCCAAAACACAGGGTAGACCAATCACTACCTTGATGGGCTTCCCTGCTTTGGGCGAAAGAACACGGACCCTGGCCCGCAACTGCAGGGGCATATTCCAGTTCTACGCCAATCTGAACCCAGTTGGATCCCTCTGTCCATACTCTCAGGGCCCCTAAGCTAGCCCAGGGGGACCCATCTCCTCACCTGGGGACCCCATCTGTGCAGCGCCTAAACTTACTTTGCTCACAGATGTGTCCACACTGGTAGACAGTACCCACATGGCCAACACAGTGGTGTGGCCCAGTCCACCCTCGAGGTGTGACTCCAGCCCCCCTCCCAGGGGCAACTCTGTCCACCAGGACAACCAGCCACAGTGGCCACTGACAGCTGTCAGTGATGAGAGCCAGGCCTCATGCCTTTCAGGCCTCTCTAACCTCTGTGGCATCAGAAAGTGGGGGGCAGTAGCCCCAGGTGCCTGGCACATTTTCTCCACTCTCCCTTCTGCCAAGTCAGGTATGGCATCCTGACACTGGCCCGCCATCCCAGGGTCTGTACCCTCCGGCTGGACAAAAGACTGGGGTGGGCTCTCCCACACCCTGCCTTTCTCTCTGGACCCATGCACCCTCCCCACTGGAGTGGTGCTACCAGACACCAGAACTGGTGGGATGCTAGCTACAGCAGTCCCCCTCAGTTCCCATGACACTTTGGGATCCCCCTCAGGAAGTGGCCTCCCGGTACAGACTAGGCTCCCCTCCTGGTGTTCCCTTATGGAACCAACCAGGTCCTGGGACTGGGTATTGGGCACCTTGGGACACAGCCCCCTCCCACTCTTTCTCCTCTGAGACAGGACGAGGGACCCTACACCCCTCCCACTACATTGGGACCTATCTGGGCTACCACAAACCTCCCCTACCTCACTTGGTTGGGGAAAACCTGAACCACCCCCTTCTGGGTCACTCCCAAAAGCTTCCTCAGACCCTCGGGAATCAACCCAAAGGTCTGCCTCCTGCGTAAGCTCCCTGGAATCAGAGAACTCGCACCCCACCGGGTGTTGGCATAGCTCTGGAAAACAGGGACTTAAAATATGCTCTCCAACAAATGAATCACACAGCCCCCCCAGTTGTTAACCAAGCTATCCTTTGCCTCACCCTCCAGTGCCTCACACAAGTACCCCACACCACTCTCCTGAGATTGGCAAGACAGGGTCTGACTGTCTCCGTACTCAACCTACACTGTTCTGGGCGGTCTCCACACTCACACACCAAGGTTTCTACCATGGGGGAACCCCTCTCCCTGCACCTCTCATCTAGGGTCAGTAGGGTGTCCCTCCCACCACTAGGAATATGATCCCCTGTGTCAGTTCCCCAATCTACTTCAGGGACACTGCACACCACTGAGCTACCTCATAAACCTGAACCCCCTGGTGTATGTTAGCCCCCTCCCTCAAGTCAGGCGCCACATCTCTGGGTGTATGTACTTTTCTCTCAGCACTAGACACTACATTTTTGCTGCCACCATTTGAGCTGGACTCCACCTCCAACCCAGCAGAGCTCACTTCCTGAGCTACACACATCTCTTTTGGCTTGGCTGAGACACTCAAGGCCTCGAGCCTTTCGATCTCCAAATCAAGCTCCCTCATTCTTAACTTATGTGCCAAAAGCAATCTCTTTTCCTCCAAAGCGAGAGCGTTCTTGCTCTCCTCTGCCCACCTTTTGCTCTCAATGAGCAACTTCTTCTCATCCGCCTGAGCCTTTAGTTTCAAAACCTCCAACTCACGCTCTCTGACCCTTTGGTTTTCCTCCAACTCCTCTGGGGAAAAGCTCCTCCCTGAATGGTTTCTACCAGCCCCTGAGGCTGGTCCTCCCACCGGCAAATCCTGTGGACCAAATCCATTCCCTGGGTCATCCTCATCCACCTCAGCATCACCTGTCTCCTGAGCCTCTTTGGCTTCCCAGCAGGTCCTCAAGGCCGTTTGCAGCTCCTCCTTCTTGGCGCTACTTTTCATGGGACATCAAAAAGCTCTGCAGAATTGCCTCAATTGATCAACTTTGTAAGTAAGCAATGCCTCAATGTCGAATTCCAATTCTGCAACCTCACTGGCTACTTGACTCCTTTGAGACATGATGTGTGGCTTAAAGGTTGCTCAAAAATAGAACCAAAAAATCAAAAACACAATATGTGGTTGCGTCGTGGTCTGCGCTAAAACTAGTGATGTACACCAATCACTGTGAGTCAGTTTCACATACACGTTCAAATCCCCAACCGCTGACCACCAATGTTAGAACTGGGGGTCTCTAGTTGGCTGAGGTAGGTACCTTAGTCCAAATAGGGACCCTTGCTTCTAGTCAGGGTAAGGAGGGACACACGCTTAGATAACCCCTGCTCACCCCCTGGTAGCTTCGCATGAGCAGCCAGGCTTATCTCCAAGGCAATGTGTGAAGTATTTGCAACCACACTCCCAGTAACACAGTGATAGCACCACAAATGGACACCACACTGGTTTCATAAAAATAGCGGTATCTTTATAAAAGGAATACGATGAGACCAAACGATAGAAATCCAACATATGCGTATTCGTAATATTTTGCTTTGCCGGTTATTAGGCCAGCAATCACTTGTAGGTTCTTGCGGTATTAATGAGCAATTCAAGATCTCTAATGCAGTCCTAATGCAATGCTATGCAGTTCGTAATGCAGTTCGTAATGTAGTAATAAGACAGTCCTTAATGCAAGAATCAGGCAGTTCGTAATGCAAGAATAATGCGGTTCGTAATGCAAGAATCAGGCAGTTCGTAATGCAAGAATAATGCGGTTCGTAATGCAAGAATCAGGCAGTTCGTAATGCAAGAATAATGCGGTTAGCCAATCTGCGTGGTCAACTCGGGCACCACTAGGCCCCAACAACAGAGACAATGGTCGTAAGCTTAAAGGGGCGCCCCGGTACTGCTGGGCAGGTACGGGCCGCTCAGGGACTCAGCGCGTCTAACGCGGTGCAGCGGGAGAGAGCTCGGAGCACTCCTGTACTCCTCCTGCACGCCTCCCCAGGCCACACACGCTTGCGGCTCCCGACCGGAGTCTAAGCCTTACCTGGGGGGGTGCGCTGCCTCACTCTCTCTCTCCTCTCGTCGGACGTCCTGCTGGGCGATCCTGATCATGTTGCAGCTCTGTTGCGAGGCGACGCTGTAGCCGGACGGGTTACGGCGCTGCCTTCTCCTTCGATGACGATCTTGGGCAGATTCCTTTCGACGAACAATGATCACACTCCCTTTCCCCTTGTAGCTTCCTTAGCTTCAAGAAATCCTTTAGCACATTGCGGCTCGGGCCGGCGGCGGCGATATTTACTCACAGCCTCAGTTACGATGACGACTCGGGCCACAAACAGCAATGCATCAGCGTGGACGATGTTTCACGCTGCGGGGGCAATGCGGTCACGGGCACCTCGAAACAGCACCACGAACCACACAGCAGTCTCAGGTGTGCAAAAAGCACACACACACAGCGTCGCTGAGACACGGTCCTTAGTTTCAAGTAAGCCTTTAGCACGTTGCGGCTCGGGCCAGCGGCGGCGATCTTTACTCACAGCCTCAGTTACGATGACAGCTCAGGCCACAAACAGCAATGCAGCAGCGTGTTTCACGCTGCGGGGGCAATGCGGTCACGGGGCACCTCGTAAACAGCACCACGGACCACACGGCAGACTCAGGCATGCAAAAAGCACACGCACACAGCATCGCTGAAACACACTTGGAAACTTTTATGTTCCTGAGTTTCCACAACAGGGACCAGCTTTCCTCGGGTCCTTGGAGACACGTTACTGCAGGACACAGCACACAGCAAAGTCCACTCAAGCAGGGGGACACAGCACACAGCAAAGTCCCTTGTCCTCTCCTCAGTCAAATCAGCAAACTGCAGGCCAGCCCCAGAACACACAGCAAGGGCAGTCCTTCTCTTCAGTCTCTTCAACTGTTCTTCTTTGGCAGAGGTTCCTCTTGATCACGAAGTAGTTTCAATCCTATTTCAGTATGGATTTCAGCCTTCAGTTCAGGGGTTTCAGCTCTTACATTTATACCCCTAAATGCCTTCGAAGTCTTTGTGTTCAGGGGGCTCTGACCCCAGTCCAAACCAGACCTGGGTGTCTTCCTGCCAGTGCACACCCTCTTCCTTTGATAGTCAGGGTCTGGGACCCAGATGCTCAGCAGGAGGTGGAGCCATCCTCTGGGGGCAGCAACACAGCCCTCTTCACATGCAGGGGGGCTACTCCTCCCCCCCATATCAAACGCAGGCCAGCCTGTTGCTGTCTCACCTACTCCTCCCTGGGGGCAGGACACTTCCCAGACCCTGTCACATCCAAACCCAGACAGGCAATACACAACCAGGCAGAGGCACACAGGATGGTTTAAGACAAGAAACCAGCCACTTCTAAAAGCGTGGTTTCTAAACACACAATTCAAAAACCATCTTCACAAAAAGATGTGTTATTAAATTCTGAGTTCAGGCACACTAAACTCCATCTCTCCATCTTATGCCTATGGGAAGATATGCTGGAAACATGGGACTCAGCATTCCCCATTCTATCCTATGGGCAAGATGGCCTTGCAACAGTGGAAAACGAATTTGGCAGTATTTCACTGTCAGGACATGGTACACACCTCAGTACATGTCCTACCTTTCACATACACTGCACCCTGCCCAGGGGCGTACCTTGGGCCTACTATAGGGGTGTCTGCTGTGAATAAAAAAAAGGGAAGGTAAGGCCTGGCAAGTTGGTGCACTTTACAGTGAGGAATGATTCAAGCACGGTGGCGTGAACAGAACCGTGTGCACAGCTAACGAATATTGCTCTTGCTAAATCAAAGTTCTGAGGGTCTGTTCGGCTTTTATACACAATAAAATACAGGCACATTGTCAGAATTAGTTTCACTATGCTTTTTCATTGAATTTCAAAAGACATTCATCGTGTGTCATTGAAAAAAGTACAAAAATCATTGCATCATGGCAATTTGTACAAACAACATGATTTCACGGAAATGACATTAATAACAATGTTACAGCGTAGGGACGAAAAATGGCGATTGGTGACCTTCGGCCCAATGCATTTCGGGACCTCTAGTCCCTTCCTCAGGGGCCACTGCAAATAAACACAAACACATATGTTTTCATATATTCAGAGTCAAAATCAATACAGCAGATATTGGAGCCAACGTGTCAAACGACACCCCTGTGGTCTTAAAGCGAAACAGATTAAGGATGCAAAGAAAAAACTGAACTTGCAGGTTAGTAAGGTGATCCGATATGACCAGGGACAGGCTATTACGGTGCAGGTGGGTCAAAAGACAGTAAAAATAGAAAAAATTGAAAAAATAATAACCAAGAAACTGGGACAAGTACACTCCCAAGCACCTAAGGACCCGAGTACAAAGCATGCTCTTAAAGATGTGCACATGAGAAACAGAAATGCGTACACCCGTTCACGCTCAAATGACACTCATAACCAGTAACACTTACTGGAAACTTCAAGAAATGTCACAGCTCTGCAAGTAAAGACAGCTGACCATGAGCTCCTATGCAAATACATAACAGTGTAAAAACCAGTGCTCTACCAATATAGGGAAATGTAAGAGAAAATGAGAAACATAATACCTGATGTCAATCCTCAAGAAACACGGACCATCTGTAAAGACAAGGAGGCAACTGTAAGACAATGCACCCATCGCAGCTAAACCCAACGGGAGGTATATCCGGCGGAACCATGAACCAACCTGAATAAAGATTGGAAGTTCACGAACTTGCTCCTCGCGCTTGCAAACGCAGACAAACACTGCTGCTACAACCGCGTCGCTTTCAAAGGCAGAAACCGCGCGTACACACTAGGAAGGTCACGTGATGCGGAAAGGTGATACAAAGACACGCAACAACAGCGGCCATATTGGAGGAGTTTATAAGTGCCGGAAACAGCGGAAAACGCCGCCCGGAAGGCAGATACACAAGCCAAATGTACACCAAATGTAATGCAACCAGAAGCACAGTGCAAAACACAGACTACAGACATGAAGACAAATTAAAAAGTGCTCGAAACAGCGCGAAGAAAAGAACACTATCTGTTGCCTCGATGATAAGAAAGAACCCCCACACATGAAGACCAATTAAAAAGTGCTGGAAACAGCACGAAGAATAGAAAACTACCTGTTGCCTCGATGATAAGGAAGAACCCCCGCACGGAAAGAGTGAAGGTTACTGTTAGTCAGCATGCAGAAGATGGAAGACAAACCAAAGTGTCTGGACAACATGAACATAATTCAAATGTACATAAAAATGACGGTAGATAAACTAAACAGTTAAATTATACATGAGGCTGAGTAAAACACAGTTTGGTATAAAAGTACCCAACTGGAAATGAACTGTATACACCTAAAAACATACAAGAGGATGCTCAACTCATCTAGACATCGACATGATTAGAGAAACCACGGGGTGAACACATGTAAAATATAACACATACACATTAGGACAACATACAGCTTGATAATGGCAAACTATGAAAAAGGTAAATGGAAAAAGGGGGAATGTGAAAGTGGACCTGCAAGGTGTCAGACTATAAGCACAGACGCAAATATGTACTGCAGAGAGTAATGCACTAACAGAGTGATGTCCAAAGGGTACTTGATGTGTCTGTGGCCCCTGAGGAAGGGACTAGAGGTCCCGAAATGCATTGGGCCGAAGGTCACCAATCGCCATTTTTCCTCCCTACGCTGTAACATTGTCATTAATGTCATTTCCGTGAAATCATGTTGTTTGTACAAATTGCCATGATGCAATGATTTTTGTACTTTTTTCAATGACACGATGAATGTCTTTTGAAATTCAATGAAGAAGCATAGTGAAACTAATTCTGACAATGTGCCTGTATTTTATTGTGTATAAAAGCCGAACAGACCCTCAGAACTTTGATTTAGCAAGAGCAATATTCGTTAGCTGTGCACACGGTTCTGTTCACGCCACCGTGCTTGAATCATTCTACACTGTAATGTTCACATGAGGGACGGGCAGCCCTCTTACACTGTGTAGCACGCTTTAGATTGATTCTTTTGTTCTCATTAGCGTCACAAAACTATTAGATCAGCTGCTTTCACTGTTTGGTGTGCAAGTGCCAACTTCTTTGTGTACTCAAGTGTTAACTGCCTCTGCCTGCCACTTGCACCCAGCCCCGTCACAATAATGGCTTCCTTTGATAGCATAGCGAGTACGACTGAGAATAGAGCAGAAACGAAAGCGTATACTGCCGAACAAGCCACAGAAATATACGCACTGATCAGAGCCACCAAATCTTTCGACACCCACCAAGGATCAACTTTACAACAACTACGACATTTAGAGTTCATCATGCGACGTGAACTTAATCAGAGGCTTCATGCTTCCACTCTCATTCAGTATCACAAACATCAACGAATTCCAAGAGGTTTGCGACTGGCCATCAAACCATTACTTTTTCGTTTACAATTCAATAAACAATTTATGGACAAATGGTATGCGGTACTGAATAAATGTTCTCTTGATCTCATTTTATTAATAGTTGAGGAACTTTCCAAATCAATTGGTGAACTCGAAGAAGAAATTCACAATATCCAACGTGATTTATCCGATCGCATGGATCCAGAAGAATGGTCTAAAACACTTGAACAAATCAACACCAAGTTGGATAGCTATGGCAATGAGTTGCAAGAACGGAAGTTAATTTTTTTTAAAAGGGACACCATCGATTACCATCTCAATGAGGTGTACACCTGGGCCGATATGTATTCACAACGCAGACCACCAAAAAACCCACATTCCTCATCTGAGGAAAGTGTGGTTTCAGATCGTGAAATGTTACCTACCCGAGCACCCCTTCAAGCTGACACATCTGGGGATGAACCATCCACAAGCGGGCATGGCAGCGGTGGAACCTCCCAACACCGAGCAATGAGCCAAACGGAATCTTTTTTAGCCAAGGGTCAGCAACCTATACAACCACCAGACAAGGCATCCAGCAGAATAAACGAAAGCGGGCCAAAACCAGGAGAGGAAAGAAACAAACCCAAAGAAAAGGGACGCCAGAATTTACGGAGCCAGAAAACATCGTCATAAACACTTCCTCCAAAAGTTTGTCCCAGAAACAACTGCAAATTTTGAATAAAGGAACTTTCTTCGTTCCCACTTACAACACCAATCTTGCTGAAACTGAGATTGCGTTTTATAGTTTCATGTGCACTATTAAATTACGCAATTTTTTTGACAATGTCATCACCGACAGTCTTTCCCAAGAAACTCCCGAATTTTGGGAATTTAAACCCAAGAGTACATATACCGCACCGGTATCACACAAAACCATTGATATGTTTGAATCATTAGTTCTCCAAGATCTGAGAAAACTCTAGTTTAAACATCACAAAATGTCCATCCTTACGAAAACAGAAAGTGATATCCTATACCAACTGTCTAACGACAAGGATCTTACTTTTCAACAGGCTGATAAAGGAGGTGCACTTATAATCATGGACACCAAGTATTATCACAACAAAGTACGTGAACATCTGGCAGATGAGTCGACTTACCTCAAATTAGACAGGGATCCCACCAATGAAATCACTCAAACTTTGAACAAAATATTGGAGCATGCTGTTGTCATGGACTGGATTTCTCTCAAAACTAAAAGTTTCCTGACCAAACAATTTCCTAAACGACCACACCTATACATGCTTCCCAAAATACACAAGAATCCAATTGATCCACCCTTCAGACCTATTGTTTCCGGTGTAGGATCTTTATTTAAACCTCTCGGTAAATACATTGACCAATTTTTACAACATTTTGTCAACACTTGGAAATCACATATACGTGACACCACCGACTTCTTGAACCAGCTACAGAATTTGGATACTGAGCACTGCAAGGACTGGGTGCTCTGCACCATTGACGTTACATCATTGTACACGTCTATCCCTTTACAGGAAGGAATCGACGCCGTTGAATGGGCTCTATTGGCACAACCACAGATTGGCGCCCACAAAGTGTTGCTGTTGGAATTATTGTTGTTTTGCTTACAGCATAGTTACTTTCGGTGGGAAGATGAATTTATTTTGCAGATAAGTGGGACGTCCATGGGTTTTGGGGGGGCTCCCACCTACGCCAATATCTTCATGGCTGCTTTCGAGGAAGAACACATTTTTCAAGATGCCGAATGGAACCAACATCTGGTGATGTATGGTCGCTATATTGATGACATTTTCTTGATTTGGTCCCATACTACAGTCGTTGTTAAAGAATATCTGCACACTCAACACAAAAACGCCAGAATACAATTTACGCACAACATCAGCACCAAGGAATTGCCTTTTTTAGATGTATTGGTTGAAATTCACACCCATACCATCAACACAAGAGTTTTCGTAAAACCTACCGATCGGCACAACACCTTGTTGTTCCAAAGTTTCCACTCACCTCAGTTGATCCACAACCTACCATTCTCCCAAATGTTACGTATCAAAAGGATTTCATCTTCACCTGAAGCATACAATGACGACATGACACGTATCAAAACAAGATTCCATAATCGCGGTTATCCCACTGAGTGCATAGCAAAAGCTGAATCACGAGTCTCCGTAATTGATCGCTCTAAGTTACTTATCAGCAAACCCAAAAAAACTATCAACAATCGCATTGTTTTCGTCTCCACATTTTCCACCAGATTTGCAAGCATAAAGAAAGTGATTATCAAACGTTGGGAACTAATACAAAAAGAACCAGATTTTGGCATTTCATTCAGAGACCAACCTTTATTCGCTTATACCCGCAGTCGCAACCTCAAAGAATCGCTGTCTTCCAAAACAGAAACTGTCATCACCAGCAATTCAGGTATGAAAAAATGCAACAACTGCACTCACTGTAATAACGTCATGCAACAAAATTTTGTCACTCATCCCAGAACTGGTGAAAAAATTCCATTACGTCATTCCTCAGATTGCAATACCATCAGCGTCATTTATTGTATCAAATGCCCATGTGGGCTTCTATATATCGGCAAAACTGAACGGAAAATAAAAATCCGAATAGGTGAGCACAAAAGCATGATACGCACGAAGAACACCAGCTCCAATCTGGTAGTCGATTGGTTGCAACAACATCACAATATCGCACAAGTTCGATTCTTGGTACTAGAAAAAGTACAAACCAGAGAAGGACGTGACCCTAGTCAGTTCTTATCCCAAAGAGAAGTCCTTTGGATCAAAAAATTCAACACCATGGAACATTCCTGTAACTTCATAGACACATCAAGAACCCTTTGGACATCACTCTGTTAGTGAATTACTCTCTGCAGTACATCTTTGCGTCTGTGTTTATAGTCTGACACCTTGCAGGTCCACTTTCACATTCCCCCTTTTTCCATTTACCTTTTTCATAGTTTGCCATTATCAAGCTGCATGTTGTCCAAATGTGTATGTGTTATATTTTACATGTGTTCACCCCGTGGTTTCTCTAATCATGTCAATGTCTAGATGAGTTGAGCATCCTCTTGTATGTTTTTTGGTGTATACAGTTCATTTCCAGTTGGGTACTTTTATACCAAACTGTGTTTTACTCAGCCTCATGTATAATTTAACTGTTTAGTTTATCTACCGTCATTTTTATGTACATTTGAATTATGTTCATGTTGTCCAGACACTTTGGTTTGTCTTCCATCTTCTGCATGCTGACTAACAGTAACCTTCACTCTTTCCGTGCGGGGGTTCTTCCTTATCATCGAGGCAACAGGTAGTTTTCTATTCTTCGCGCTGTTTCCAGCACTTTTTAATTTGTCTTCATGTGTGTAGTCTGTGTTTTGCACTGTGCTTCTGGTTGCATTACATTTGGTGTACATTTGGCTTGTGTATCTGCCTTCCGGGCCGCGTTTTCCGCTGTCTCCGGCACTCATAAACTCCTCCAATATGGCCGCTGTTGTTGCGTATCTTTGTATCACCTTTCCGCATCACGTGACCTTCCTAGTGTGTATGCGCGGTTTCTGCCTTTGAAAGTGACGCGGTTGTAGCAGCAGTGTTTGTCTGCGTTTGCAAGCGCGAGGAGCAAGTTCGTGAACTTCCAGTCTTCATTCAGGTTGGTTCATGGTTCCGCCGGATATACCTCCCGTTGGGTTTAGCCTCGATGGGTGCATTGTCTTACAGTTGCCTCCTTGTCTTTACAGATGGTCCGTGTTTCTTGAGGATTGACATCAGGTATTATGTTTCTCATTTTCTCTTACATTTCCCTATATTGGTAGAGCACTGGTTTTTACACTGTTATGTATTTGCATAGGAGCTCATGGTCAGCTGTCTTTACTTGCAGAGCTGTGACATTTCTTGAAGTTTCCAGTAAGTGTTACTGGTTATGAGTGTCATTTGAGCGTGAACGGGTGTACGCATTTCTGTTTCTCATGTGCACATCTTTATGAGCATGCTTTGTACTCGGGTCCTTAGGTGCTTGGGAGTGTACTTGTCCCAGTTTCTTGGTTATTTTTCTTTCTATTTTTTCTATTGTTTCTGTCTTTTGACCCACCTGCACCGTATTAGCCTATCCCTGGTCATATCGGATCACCTTACTAACCTGCAAGTTCAGTGTTTTCTTTGCATCCTTAATCTGTTTCGCTTTAAGACCACAAGGGTGTCGTTTGACACGTTGGCTCCAATATCTGCTGTATTGATTTTGACTCTGAATATATGAAAACATATGTGTTTGTGTTTATTTGCAGTGGCCCCTGAGGAAGGGACTAGAGGTCCCGAAATGCATTGGGCCGAAGGTCACCAATCGCCATTTTTCCTCCCTACGCTGTAACATTGTTATTAATGTCATTTCCGTGAAATCATGTTGTGTGTACAAATTGCCATGATGCAATGATTTTTGTACTTTTTTCAATGACACACGATGAATGTCTTTTGAAATTCAATGAAAAAGCATAGTGAAACTAATTCTGACAATGTGCCTGTATTTTATTGTGTATAAAAGCCGAACAGACCCTCAGAACTTTGATTTAGCAAGAGCAATATTCGTTAGCTGTGCACACGGTTCTGTTCACGCCACCGTGCTTGAATCATTCTACACTGTAATGTTCACATGAGGGACGGGCAGCCCTCTTACACCGTGTAGCACGCTTTAGTTTGATTCTTTTGTTCTCATTAGCGTCACACAACTATTAGATCAGCTGCTTTCACTGTTTGGTGTGCAAGTGCCAACTTCTTTGTGTACTCAAGTTGGTGCACTTGCCAGGACAACAAGGCAGTTAAACAAATTGCGCGCAGGCACTGCAGTGGCAGGCCTGAGATCTCTTCTTAGGGCTACTTGTGTGGGTGGCACAATTAGTGCTGCAGGCCCACTAGTAGCATTTGCATTACCAGCCCTGGCACACATAGTGCACTTTACTAGAGACTTTACTAGTAAGGCAAACATACCAATTATGGACAACCAATTACCATAACACTTTATACAGAGAGCATATGCACTTTAGCACTGATCAGCAGTAGTAAAGTGCCCAGAGTCCTAAAACCAACAAAAACAGGTCAGAAACAATATAGGAGGAAGGCAAAAAGTTCAGGGATGACCCTGCAAAAAGGGCCAAGTCCAACAAGTACTGTTGGGTGGTGAGAGTTGGGAGACTTTGATTGAGTGTCGGCTCCCCTGGTTGTCTGTATGGACGAATTGCTAGGAAAGGGAAGGGAGGGGTAGGGGTCGGGAGGGGGATGGGGAGTTTTAGCAGAGACATATCTTGGAGATGCTCTGGATGAGAAGTGTTTGGTGTGCGAGTGGGAAGTTGTGTAAGAGGAAGAGAGGGTGATGTCGTAGGGGGTGAGATTAACTTTGGTGGAGTGAGTCTGGAGATTGTTTTGTGAATTTGCGTGAGGGGATGGTAGGTTAGGGGAAAGGGGGATAGGGAATAAAGGGTTGTGTGAGTGTTTAAAGTGTAAGTGAGTGATGGCGTTCCGTAGCGTGTGGAATAGGGAGTCAAATGAGTCTAGGTTGGTGTTGTTGGCTTGAATCAAGACTATACCGTTGCTGTAGATGGTAGCAGATGTGTTGCCTCTGCGCGAAGGGTGGTTCGCATTAGAGATTGTCAGTTTGCAGCTGAGAGGGGTGCTAGTTGTTTTGGATATGTGGAGGTGGGACCTAAGTATGGTGTTCCATTTCGCGGGACGCTGGGTGTGGAAGATGAGATCCATTATCTGTTGGCCTTTGGAGAAGCAGTGGTATATATCGGCGATGAGAGTTTCCGGGAGTTGTCTAATCAACCTATGTTTGAAGTTTCTTTTTGCTTTGAGTAAGAGATTAGGTGGGAAGATGATGGAGAAAGAGTTAAGACCATGGGTTTTCAAACATTTCGTAGAGGGGCGGAGGGAGGTTGATGAGGCAAGAGGCATCTTGTGATGCAGCGCGTACAATAAAAACTATCCTCCTCCCAGGTTACTTATAGGTCATCCAGGGGCAAACTATATTTCTCATATCCACATGACGATGGGGCCCATAAACATCGCCTAAACACACACACACACACACTCCTGGATTTCCTTTACACCTTTATGAAATTCTGTACTCCTAGGAGAAGCATGAGAACTAAATGGAGAACACCATTTTATGTACCGCTGGAAGAGCAAGGATATCTATTTACCTTAATTTGTCACTTTCTTTTAGTTATTTCTTAAGATATTCCTGCTCATTGTTTTGTCGATGAATCATTCATTTAAGAAATTAGTTCATAGTGATTAAGACCAGCTGAATCACAATCAACCAATTACTCATGTCACAATCATTTAGGAAAATAACCACTGAGTCATTTTGGTTTTTAAAGAATCTTAAATTTTATATAATTTTAAAAGCATGAAAAGATTTAATACTTTATTCAATTATTCATTTTAAATTCACAATTTTATTAAGCATAATCAATTTATTGCAGAAAGGAAATTTTGTCATGAAGCCAAAAACATTAGTTACCTGCCTAGCTTCCTAATTTAGCCTAATGATTTCTAACCTAACTTTGGGGTTAGAAATAGCCTGATTCTCATACTCAACTGTAAAGTTAAGACAGCAACAGCAACTTCAGCTCGTCAGCGTCAGCTACCTGCAACCCGTCTCCTCTACTGCAACCACGACTCTTGAACTGCAACTGTCTGGAACTGCAACCGCGACTGACCCCCTCCCACTAAGAGTAGGCCCTCTTATACCCCAATTCTAACTTTGCTAACTAACTGTTGCAACATTAATATCACGCTTTTCTTTCATTGGTCCATGCATGTCAGCTTATTCATTCTTTAATCAAGTTCTCTTGGATTCAAGGGTCCTTGGATCATTTCCTTTCCCATACGCTTAAACATTTCCATCCGATTCGATCAGTTCATTTGTATCTTCTTTTGACACATTCAAGAACTCCGCAGTCATTGTCCTTTCTCTTGGGCTCCTTTCCCACGGACTCTCTCCTGATCCTCACGGCACACTATCAGTTCAATTAGGTCACACCAGCCTTGACCATTTCTTGCATCCTAGCCTCTCAGAGACATCACGCGGCTCCAGATTTCTTCAATCTCATCCCGTACCACGTGTCCCCTTGCGCCTGCGCACATCTTCCCACTGGCGGCCATTTTATCTCGCCACTCGGTTCTACTTTAGAAGCACTAATTTGAGGCAAATAAAACATAATTAAAATAGAGAAAAATATCCCTTTCGTTTCCCTCCCGTCTACGTACCCCAATTAGTTGTTACCTAGCAAAAGCGACATTTAAGCTGCTCCTTACTTACCATCACTATTGTTTTTGCAACGACACATTTTATTTCTATGAAGCACAAACATGCATTTATTTTATTTAGTACGCTTTTTATTCTTACGTTATGATTAGACACACGGACATTCATTAATAGATTATTTAGCACATACATTGGCATATTACCATTCCCACATATACAATGTTGATTAATACATTTAAACGAACATTTTTTATTAATTAATTATATAATTTGTTAGGGGTTAAAATTTTTATTTTTACTGCTCCATCAATCCCCCCTTTGGTGATTTTTAAATCACCACATAAAACCCAAGTCATACTTCTTTTCAGGCAGCATGTCTTTCATCCTTTACTTTCTGTTATTCATATCTCTGTCTCTTCTTCATCTTGCCTTTTAGTCTCTTTATACATGCTTTCTTTCATTTTCTCCAACTCAATTTCACCCATTTCTCTCTCTCTTTCTCTCATTATTCTGTTATTTCTTCTTATCTTTTTCTGTCTTACTTTTCTCTTTATACATGTTATTACTATTTTCAATGTCATGGCTAACAATATCACTATAGTTGCTACTATTATAACTAGTTTACTCATCCTAGTTAACCAATTTGCTACTGAGGAAAACCCTCTACCAAGTTTTCCCAAAACACTTTCAACCTCCAGTGGGACTAATTCTTTGTGCAGACTTGTAATATTTGTAATATACTTCTGTATATTTTCACTGTTATCCGGAATGTAAGTACAACAATGTTGAACTTTCAACATTCCACAGACTCCACCCTCTTTTGCCAAAAGAATATCAAGGGCAAGCCGATTTTGCATCACCATAGCTCTCATGGCAACCATTTCGGTATTTACCATTAAGAACCCTCCCGCAGTATCTGTAGACAAACGATCTACTACTGTGGATAACTTCCGAATTTTAAATGCATTCAAAGATATTCCCACTGCTGGTATCAATGCTCCAAAAATATCTCCTACAACTTCTGAAAAACTTTCCTCTTTCTACGTTTAAATCCATTAATCATTTTGTATGTTCCCTTTTCTTCTCTGTCCATGTGAAAGATTTTTGGAAAGACCAGGCCTACATAGCAAGTTCCATACCAATGGTCCGGTAACCTGTAATAAGCTCTATTCCCACAAATATAATAGATACCTGGAAATATTGGATCTTTTCCACCTTTGAATCCCCAACCTCCCAGAATTTGATAATTGTCATGGCAGACACTGGAACCTACAAAGTAATTGTCATAGACTGTCTTATTTCTCCTAATGCACAACTTTCCTGTTTGCGGCCAGTCTAATGTCATTGCTGCATTTATCTTTTTCCCTTCATGATTTCCTTCCTCAAACGTCCATAAACGTTTTCCTTCCTCTTTTATTGCTTCTTTTTGAAATTTCATTCTTCTTTCCTCAACCATGTCTAGAAATACTTTTTCTTCTTTCTTTAACTCACAGGTAAGGTTGTCACTAACTATTTCTTCTAACGTTAATTTTCTATGTTCTAAAAAGAATTCTCCTAAAACCTTTGCTGGTTTCACTTTGTTAAGTTCTGGCACTACAGGAATGTTTGCAAATATCTTATCTATATCAGTATAATACGATTCTAATCTACCTGTTTTATAAAATAAACTTGCTATTACACTACATGTTATTCCATAAGTCAAAGGTAAGTGATGATAAGTCACACCTTCAGATACTGATGCAGGCAATTGCATACAAACATAACAATCTCTTACTTCCATTGTTTTTACGTACTCATACAACAACTTTGTAAAAACATTCTTTGAGAAATCTGTTACTGACCTATCCTTATGCAACTCTGCACTACTTCTTAAAACAACTTGTTCTTTAATATTAGTTTCTTTTTCTTGTTTAGTATCATTCTTTGCTTCTATCACAGCCACGCTAATTGGAATTGTGATTGCTAAAACTATCCATATGGTCATTAATAACCCTGTACAAAAGCAGCACATTTTGCACCATCTCTTTACAAATTCACATTTATTTCTTCTATTCTCATTATTCTCCATTTTCTTTTTCTACTTGTTAAATTTTCAGAAAATTGTGTCACTACACCTCAAAATGACTTAGACGCCACTCTGCTTTCAAAAAGTCTTTGCTTGGTACTTTCTTTAATTCTCTCCAGAATTCTTTCGTTGTCACATCCGGTGATTTGTCACATCCAGTAAAATTGTCACGTCCGGCAGAAGCACTTTAAGTCTTCACTTCAGTCCTTTTGTTGCATCTCACCTTTTCCCATTCGACTTCTCAGTCTCTGGTTTCCGTGAGTGTTTTCTTCTTCTCCTTTGTAATCTGTTAGTGCAATATACAGCCACTCAGGTGACTTAAATTTTGAATTTATTTTTCTTGTCCTTTTGGACTTTTGTAATCTTTTTCCACTGGGTTTTTCTTGTCCCTTTTGACTTGTTACTTCATTTACTTGTTCAGCATCTTCATCTTCTGCTCTTATTATTCTATATCTCAATTTTCTTACATAGCTGTTGGGCCAATTATCTCCTTTTCTTGGCCTTTTTACCTCACCCTCTCTTTCTTCTCTTTCCGACCTCCAATTCCTTTTTCTTGATTCAGTCTTTGCTTTTTCCTCTCCTCCACTTTCTTCTGTTTCTGTTTCAACTGTCTCACTATTGTCTCTTATTTTGAAACTTATAATCTCGTCATCTCCTACTGGTGGATCTATCTTTTCTTTTCGTTTTCCCTTATCACTGTCCCTCCTCGGGGTTCTTCCGATTTGGTGTTTTCCTCCTTACCTGCTTCTGAATTTCCCTGTTCTCCTGTTTTTCTATCTATCCCTATTGCTCCTCGGGGTTCTTCTCGATTTTCTAACTTTTTGTGTACTTCTTTCCCTACTTCATCTATTAATATTGTTTCTGAATGATTTCCACCATAACTTGTACTTGGTTGTTCATCTAACTCAATTTCTTGCTCAGTTTCTTCTCTAATTGGTTTATAACCCCAAGTTCCCTTTCGGAATTCTTCCCAATTTGCAGCTGAATCATCAGATCCTGAAGTTGTGTCAGATATTTCCAGATGTCGACTTACAGGTCGATCTTCAAGTTCTGGAACTTCTGAATTTCTTTCTTCTTCTTCTTCTTGTTCCTCTTCTTCTCTAGAGGTGTTTTCCGTTGGGGTCTCCAGATGTCGACTTTCAGGTCGATCTTCAAGTTCTGGCACCCTTTCTTTTATCTTGGTTGTTCCCGCCGTTAAACTTTTATCCCACACTTCCAGACGCCGACTCACATGTCGATCTGTAGGTTCTGGAATTCTGATTGTGTGGCTGGCATGAACCCAGTTCTTTACTCCTGCACACTTGACAGCAGTCGTTGTTACTAGGATTACCTGTCTTGGCTCATCCCAACGTGGAACTAGACAGTTTCTTCTCCTGTGGACTTTAATACGGACCCAGTCTCCTGGATTCAAGTCGTGGGCTGGTTTTCTTTCAAGAGTGGTCGCATCCGGTCCAACCTGATGAAACACAGAACGCACCACATCAGCCAGTCCTTTGCAATAATCCAGTATTAGATCATCAGTTATTGTCAATAACTTGTTGACTGGTACGTGGGCTTGTCTCATTGCTCGTCCCATGATCATTTCATGAGGACTGAGTCCCGTTTTCTTTTCAGGGATGCTTCTGATGGTCATCAGAACAAGAGGCAGTGCATCTGGCCATTTGAGTCCTGTAGCTTGACACATTTTTCCTAATCTGTTTTTAATTGTTCCATTTATCTGCTCTACTACCCCAGAAGCTTCGGGTCTGTAAGCACAATGTAATTTTTGTTTAATACTCAATGCTTCACAAATCAATTGGATCAACTCATTTTGAAAATGTGTTCCTCTATCTGTCTCAACTGTGACTGGAAAACCATACCTCGGAATGAACTCTCGTAGCATAAGTTTTGCCACTGTTGTTCCATCATTCCTTCTTGTGGGGTATGCCTCCACCCAACGAGAGAACAAACAGACGACCACCAGAACATATCTTAATCTGTTACTAGGGGGCATCTCAATAAAATCCATCTGTATCCTTGTGAATGGACCTCCTTCTCGTCCTATTGTTCCTAGACTCACTACTGTTTTTCTTCCTGGGTTAAATTGTTGACAAATAAGACATCTTTGACAAAGACTTTCAGCAATAGCTCTGAATTTTGGATTATACCAAGTTTGTCTAAAAAGTCTGATCATTGCATCTCTCCCAATATGAGCTTGTCCATGGTACATCCGTGCCATGTCTGCAATCATGCTATCAGGCATAACTGGTCTTTCATCTCTGTATACCCACACTCCATTATCTTCCTGTCTTCTACATCCTGCTTTTATCCAGTAATCCTTTTCCTCATCTCTTGCTGTTTCTTGTAACTGCCTTACTTCATCCCATGTTTCGACTGCATTAGTGAAAAGCAAAGGACAAGAGACATGCTCCCTTTCTCTATTTCTGTTCAGGGACGCCATGTTTTCCGCACAATATCTAGCGATCTCGTCAGCATAATTATTGCCAACCGCTATGTAATCTTCGTTTTTCTTATGCGTCTTGCACTTCACTACAGCTATTTGTTTAGGCAGCTGTATCGCCTCAAGCAGTTTTTTAACATAATCTCCATTTCTGATAGGTGTTCCTGCAGATGTCAAAAATCCTCTTTGTGACCAAATCTGGCCAAAATCATGTACGATGCCGAAACCATATTGGCTATCGGTCACAATCGTGATTCGTACATTTTTCCCCAATTTACATGCTTGAATCAAAGCAATTAGTTCCGCAACTTGGGCAGACCTAACTCCTTTCAGACAAGACGCTTCCATTACAGTTGCCACTGTGCATACTGCATAAGCTGCGCTTAACACTCCTTCCTTTGTGCGTAAACATGAACCATCTACAAACATGACATAATCGGATTCCTTTAACGGTTCATCTTTTATGTCAGCTCTTGGTTTTGTGCAATATTCCAGCACATTCAGACAATCATGATCTACTTCATCTTGTTCAATTATACTCTCTTCATCTGGCAATGAAGTCGAAGGATTTACATTTATGCATCTATCTATGGTCACATTTTCTGCGCTCAAGATGACTTTTTCGTACTTAGTCAGCCGACTATGTGTCATGTACTGTGTTTTTGTTCTTGTCAAAAGAATTTCTACTGAATGGGGAACATATACTCTCAGTGGATACCCCATCACTATACCTTCACTTTGTTCCAGACTTACACAAGTAGCAGCAACTGCTTTCAAACATCCAGGCAATGCTTTTGCTATAGGATCTAAAACAGCTGAAAAGTAAGCTATAGGCCTCTTCATGGTGCCATGTTTTTGTACTAGTACTGAAAATGCACATCCATCTCTTTCACTGCAGTATAACTCAAAATCCTTCTCATAATCAGGCATGCCTAATGCAGGGGCCTCACACAGTTTCCTTTTCAATTCTTTGAAAGATTTCATTTCTTCTTTGTTTAACTCAAAAGGGTCTTTTACATCTTTCTTTGTCAATTTTTGTAATGGTTTTGCAATCAAAGAAAATCCGCTTATCCATTGTCGACAATATCCAACCATTCCCAAAAACATTCTTACCTCTCTTTGAGTCATTGGTGCTCTCATTCCTTGAATCATTCTTACTCTTTCTGTCGCTATTTTCCGCACTCCTTTCTCAATTTTATGTCCTAAATACTGGACTTCTTTCTGACAAAACTGTAATTTTGAAGGGGACACCTTATGTCCTCTTTTCTCCAAATGGTTCAGTAAAGCAATTGTGTCACTTACACATGCCTCTTTGGTTTTCGATGCCACCAATAGGTCATCGATATACTGCACCATCACTGATTTTTCTGGCATTTTTAAATCTTCCAGAGATTTCTTTAGAATCTGATTAAAAATGGAGGGGCTCTCTGTATACCCCTGAGGAATTCAGCACCATGCCAAAATACGCTCTCCAAAACGGAATGCAAATAATGGCTGGCTATCTGGATGCAAAGGAATAGAGAAAAATGCATGACACAAATCTATCACAGTGTACCACTCAGCTTCATGCGGAATTTGATATAGAATCACTGCAGGGTTTGGCACTATTGGACAGCATGGTACAACTATTTTGTTGATCTTTCTCAAATCCTGTACTATTCTGTATGTTCCATTTGGCTTTTTCAGTCCCATAATAGGTGAATTACAAGGACTGCTCATGATTTCTTTCAGAATTCCCTGTTCAATCATCTTATTTATCACAGGAGTTATTCCTTCAATTATTTCTGGAGTTAATTTGTACTGTGGCGTGTTTGGATAACTTATCCCTTCTTTCACTGTCACTTTTACAGGATCAACTTCTCTCATTAATCCAATGTCTTCTCCTGTAAAATCCCACACACTTTCTTTCACTGCACTTTTAATTCTTCTGGAAGTTTTCCTGCATCAAATGCAGGAAACAAACCATTCATTTCAGGTTCCTGATTCATCAAAGTTACTTTATACAAAGCATCTTCATCTGAAGTCTGAAAACCAATTCCATCTGGTGTACAATAAATTGTGCAATTCATTTTACACAAGAGGTCACGACCTAGAAGATTTACAGGACTACAATCGCATACTACAAATTTATGCATTTTTCTAAAAGAACCAATTTTTACTTCTACCAATTCAGTAAGTGGGGTTTTAATCTGCTGATTGGCAACTCCTACCACTTGGATGCATTCACCTGAGAGAGGAAGGTTCGGAATTTCCACTGACCTAACAGTAGAACGGGTAGCTCCAGTATCGACAAGGAATGTTACGTTTGCTCCATTCACTTCTCCATCCACAAAGGGACCAGACTGATCTACCTCTAGAGTTGCGCCAAGCACGCACTCTTTCCCCTCTCTTGCGCACCGTCAGAAACTTTCATCCAGGTCATCCTCACTCTGATGCAACCAATACTGGGAAATGTTAGCTGCTCTCGGCAACTGTGTTACCTGCTCTCCTCCGTAGAATCCTGTTTCTGTACTGTATCTTTGCTGGTTAACAGTGTTGGGAAGTGGTGGTTGTGGCACCTGACTTTGTTGAACAACTACCTCATTCTGCACCTGTGGAGTTAATGATTGATGTTCCGGATTAGGTTTAGGTGGGAACTTACACTCATTTCTCCAATGCCCTAATTTTCCGCAATTATGACATGGCCATTTCTTCTTTGCCTCTTCTAGACTCACTTGCCCTTTTCCTTTACCTATATTTGGTCGCATCTTATTTTGTCCTGATTCGTTTCCATTATTATTATCCAATTGAGCTTCTTGTTTTTCTGCCACTTTCACTTGTGCCCACATTGCTTTTTCTTTCAACTTACGCTGTTTACTCTCTATTTCATCACTACAATACTTAGCATACCTCAGCACCTCATCTACACTTGCATTCTGCCAGTTTATCATATGTTGCTTAATCATATCACTTATTTCTTGTTTCAAGCCAAATACAAATCGGTATACAAAATGACTCATATCCTTCTCACTTAATTCCTCATAACCACTATACTGTTTGAAAACCAACAACAATCGCTCATAATATGCATGTACACTCTCCTTGCTTTCCTGTGTAGTTCTATCAATCTTAACCCAATCTGTCTCTTTTGGAGGAATCTTATTTTTCAAAAAGGTAATCACCTTATCATATTTCTTCATCACATCTGGTCCTGGAGCTCCTGTCTTAGGATCTCTTGGATATTCTGTAGTTGGCCAGTCAACTGTAATCTTACATTCTGACCACAGATCCGTTGGTACTACTATGTCAAACAATCCATCCAAATCTATCCACAACACTTTCGAGACCTTTACAAACCTTTCTACCTGTCGGTACCACTCAACTGGCTTTTCTCTTAACTTTGGAAAGTCATTTGTAAATGACAGGATGTCCTGCCTAGTCCAGGGAACATGCACATAACTACCACCTGGAGTTTCTCTCATAGGGTACTCTTTAACAACATGTTCCTTTTCTGTTATCATAAAAGCCAATGAACCTTTGTCTACACTTTTCTCATTCTTCTTTGTCCATCTAACCTTCCATCTGTCCACATCACCCCATTTTCTCAACAAAACAATCAACTCTTTTATCTGTGTCAGCCTTCCTGCTGTATTCAAATTTTCAATATCTTTTTCACAAAAATCTACTCTGTATGGTTTCTGCAACGTTTTTACTTTTGCAAAATCTATTCCAATCTCACCGGCCACTTCTTCTAGTTTGTCATGTAAATTCTTTGCCCTCCATGTTATACTTTTGCACAGAAACATTATTTCATCATCCTGATAATTCTTTATCTTTTCTGTACCAATCGTTCCTAGAATTAATTCTTCCATGTCAATCTTCAATCTGATCACATCTAATGGTTTTTCTTCCGTTTCTTTTATTTTAAAAGCTTTTATCCACTCATTTAACTCATCAGGAGTCGGACCTATAGGAGTACTATTTATTTCTGTCCAATTTCCACTCTTTTCAGGTGTCACTGTTGCAGATTCAGTTACCATAGGCATTTTCCTACCGCTACACTCATTCACTGTCAAATTTTCAGGTGGACTTGGTCTGTAAACACTAGTCAAATTGCTCGTACCTGGACTTGTTTCTATTCTTTCCTTTTCTCTTTGGAATTGCGAACTCAAGGGAATCACCAAAGATCGTTCATCAATTTTCTGATTCTCGAAAACTGGTATTACTGGACCTATTGTTACGGGTACGGTAACTGCTTCCATATTCTTTGTTAATTCTCTAATTTTCTCAGTTAGTTCTTTTGTTGTCCTTGCCAATTCTCTTGCACTATCATTTTCTATTCCCTCAATTTGGGAAGTTCTTATTTGTTCTTGTGACCTATTTATTTCTTGTCTTTTTCTGGGCTTTCATTTCGCATAGCTTCTATTGGTGGCGCATTTGGTGTCACCACTGTAGAATTCTGCTGATACGGAGGTGGATTTTTATTTAATATATCTTCCAGCAACTCGTCATCCGTTTCGCTCTCATGCATATACTTTTCTCTCTCTAAATGTTTCTTTTTCTCAGTCCGTTTTTCTTAGTCCCTTCCTCAACTGTAAAAGCTGGAAACAAACCTCCTGTCATGTTAGCACATCTCCATCGTTTTATTCTGTCCTCATGATTCATTCCCCACATTCTTCCGGGCACGAACTCATAACCTTTCATACCTCTGAATCTTTCTTTCTCGTACATCTCATCTTCCCATTCTGTTAAAGCCTCAAACTGTGTCGGTCTAGGTCTAGGTTCCAATTTAAGCATCTTTTCTTTTAAATTCCGTAAAATCGCTACATTAAAAGAACCATTTTCAGGAAAAGCCAATGCTCCATCATTCTTTGTATATTTTACCCAATTATCCAACCATATGCACGTATGATATCCATATTTCAGCATCATATGTGAAGCTGCTGAATTCGGCGGAGGAATTACTTGTCCCTCTCTAGTCACAACCTTTTTGTCTTTCTTAAAGAAATTCTTTAATTTCGTTGTCCATGACGTTCTCTCCCTTTCATACTCGTAATATGGCATGTTTTCTATTTGTTTTCTCTTTACTCTAACGCTGTTTCTGTGTACGGAACTTCGTCCAATTACAGCGCGATTCACACTAACGTACCAATCAGAACAATTTCCACCGTCCGCGAACTGACCAATCCTAGCGCGGCACTTTTCTACGTCACTCCTGCTCTGTATTCACGTGACTAGTGCACTGACCAATCCTAGCGCGGCACTTTTTCACGTCACTTCTACTCTTTACCCCTCCTTTACAAAATTTATCGGCAATTTTTCTTTTTACAATTTTCTTCGTTAGTTACAACAAATAAACAATTCCATAGTCTGATTCGCTAAACAAAGTGACAGCTTTGTCCTTTACACAAGAATCCTGTTTTTCCAGTAGGCAGCGCTTACCTCTACCCTACCACAGAATTATTTACTTTCGCCGATAAAGTAGCACTTCCCTCTACCTTACCCTTCTTTCAAACAAACAATTTACTCGTTTCTCTGGGGATAAGACACATGTGGAGACTAGGCTCCTGAGAATTAAGGCCAAAGTTTCACAAGTAAACGTGATTTGCTATTTCATTTACACACTTTTCACACCGAAATCCCTAACATAACACAACCTGCGTTATAACCAAAATGAATTCAGACCATGTACCAAATTCCATGTGACTTCTCTTGCCACACGTGTTCCACTTCCTACATCCCAGAAGCGTGAAAACTTACATATAACATAACGCGACTCAACATATAGTGTTAGTCATCAAATAATCAATAATCAATAAACAATAATCACTAAACTAATCTATAGAAAACCATAACTCTGCTACCAAGAAATCTGATGCAGCGCGTACAATAAAAACTATCCTCCTCCCAGGTTACTTATAGGTCATCCAGGGGCAAACTATATTTCTCATATCCACATGACGATGGGGCCCATAAACATCGCCTAAACACACACACACACACACTCCTGGATTTCCTTTTACACCTTTATGAAATTCTGTACTCCTAGGAGAAGCATGAGAACTAAATGGAGAACACCATTTTATGTACCGCTGGAAGAGCAAGGATATCTATTTACCTTAATTTGTCACTTTCTTTTAGTTATTTCTTAAGATATTCCTGCTCATTGTTTTGTCGATGAATCATTCATTTAAGAAATTAGTTCATAGTGATTAAGACCAGCTGAATCACAATCAACCAATTACTCATGTCACAATCATTTAGGAAAATAACCACTGAGTCATTTTGGTTTTTAAAGAATCTTAAATTTTATATAATTTTAAAAGCATGAAAAGATTTAATACTTTATTCAATTATTCATTTTAAATTCACAATTTTATTAAGCATAATCAATTTATTGCAGAAAGGAAATTTTGTCATGAAGCCAAAAACCTTAGTTACCTGCCTAGCTTCCTAATTTAGCCTAATGATTTCTAACCTAACTTTGGGGTTAGAAATAGCCTGATTCTCATACTCAACTGTAAAGTTAAGACAGCAACAGCAACTTCAGCTCGTCAGCATCAGCTACCTGCAACCCGTCTCCTCTACTGCAACCACGACTCTTGAACTGCAACTGTCTGGAACTGCAACCGCGACTGACCCCCTCCCACTAAGAGTAGGCCCTCTTATACCCCAATTCTAACTTTGCTAACTAACTGTTGCAACATTAATATCACGCTTTTCTTTCATTGGTCCATGCATGTCAGCTTATTCATTCTTTAATCAAGTTCTCTTGGATTCAAGGGTCCTTGGATCATTTCCTTTCCCATACGCTTAAACATTTCCATCCGATTCGATCAGTTCATTTGTATCTTCTTTTGACACATTCAAGAACTCCGCAGTCATTGTCCTTTCTCTTGGGCTCCTTTCCCACGGACTCTCTCCTGATCCTCACGGCACACTATCAGTTCAATTAGGTCACACCAGCCTTGACCATTTCTTGCATCCTAGCCTCTCAGAGACATCACGCGGCTCCAGATTTCTTCAATCTCATCCCGTACCACGTGTCCCCTTGCGCCTGCGCACATCTTCCCACTGGCGGCCATTTTATCTCGCCACTCGGTTCTACTTTAGAAGCACTAATTTGAGGCAAATAAAACATAATTAAAATAGAGAAAAATATCCCTTTCGTTTCCTCCCGTCTACGTACCCCAATTAGTTGTTACCTAGCAAAAAGCGACATTTAAGCTGCTCCTTACTTACCATCACTATTGTTTTTGCAATGACACATTTTATTTCTATGAAGCACAAACATGCATTTATTTTATTTAGTACGCTTTTTATTCTTACGTTATGATTAGACACACGGACATTCATTAGTAGATTATTTAGCACATACATTGGCATATTACCATTCCCACATATACAATGTTGATTAATACATTTAAACGAACATTTTTTATTAATTAATTATATAATTTGTTAGGGGTTAAAATTTTTATTTTTACTGCTCCATCACTTGCCTCTGTGGGTGTCTTGATGTCGTTTGCGCACAGTTGAGCGGGTTTCCGCTAAGGAGTCTCTGCTGAGGGGTCTCCCCAGGGTATTAGAGTAGGAGGGGCAGATCTAGGAGGTGCTGGAGGAGGTTTAGGACCTTAGTGGTTTGGCGAGCGGGAGTTTATCCAATATTTGTTGATTTTAGATTCCCAATTGGTTTAGTTTCCTTCTTAGAGAAAGTCATCTTTCAGTTCCCTAATTTCCCAGCCTGTCTTGGGAGAAAGGAATTAGACCCTTTATTGTTAGTTTTCTCTTTCCAGGTTCTCAGCCTGGCTAGTGATGTAGGGCTTAGTCCTTTGTTCTTTTTCCAGAGTAAACTAAGTGGTTAGGAGTTAGAACCCCACTCAGAGACTGTTCAGAATTGGCTGATTGTATATAAAGGAATTAGGCCCTTTATTGTTAGTTTTCTCTTTCCAGGTTCTCTGCCTGATGTGGGCTTAGTCCATTGTTCTTTTTCCAGAGTGAACTAAGTGGTTAGGAATTAGAACCCCACTCATAGACTGCTCAGAATTGGCTGATTTAAAAAAAGAAAAAATTATATTAAGATCAGTGACTGTGCGAACACTATTCCTTTGCTGGTCAGAGGGTCGCCATCTTGTGAGGCTAAGCCTGGAGTCCACAAGGAGGGAGTTAGAAAATGGAGGGCAGGATGAGGACCTTGTGAAAGTGCCCTAGTGCCCCGGCTGCACGGCGAGGTGCTAGAAAAGACTCACGTTAGGCGAAAGAGATTAGCGCTGTGTGTCCCAGCAATAGAAGAAATAGCCCCAGTGGCAGTCTTACCCGGTATAGAATTACTTCCAAGTCCGGTAGCAGGTCTCCACCGCCTCATCACGTCATCTGGGGAAGTGTGAGCGAGGTGTGTGGAGAGGCTGTTGCACTGTAGAGGGTCACGACGATCTCGCGCAGCACAGCAGCGCTTCTCCGGCGGGTTCCAGTTGGCGGACAGGGTCACCCAGAAGATGCTGGCAGATTATGAGGCGCGCCAGGTCAACCGGGACATGCTGGCGTCTGTGAGGCGGGCCGGGTTGATCGGAAGATGGTGGCGGTCTGAGAGGCGGCCGGGTCAACCAGAAAATGTTGGCAGACTTTGAGGCGGGCGGAAGGCTACCCCAGAGCAAATGCCCTCTCTGGAGCCGGAGTCCTCCGATGGTGAGACAGACAGCGAGGCGGAGGAAGCAGCAACGCAGGGGTGAATCCCCGTCGTGGATCGGGCGGTGATCGTCTCTGGGATCCGTGGAGCTTTCGGATGGCCGGGGCTTTGCGAGGCAGATAGCCCGTGATGTCTCACCGCATAGCAGACCCTGGCGGAGGGCGGAAGAGGCAGCCGCAGGGGGACGGATCACCGTCTTGTTCCGGGCAGTGTTTCCCTGTCCCGGTTCTGAGGTCTAGACAGACGACTTATGCTCAGGATGGCCTTTCTAAACCACTTGCCAATCCTGAGGGGACCTTTCACTACCACTAGGGCACCCCTGAGGTAAGTCTTAAGTGGTGAAGCAAGTGGTAGGTGAAAGGCAGGGCAGGTAAACATGTGTGTACCCTGCCCAGGTAGTGAAGAATACCCATGTGTGTTTGCACTACCTATGAGGTTTGCTCTTCCCGTAGGTTAATATGTGGGAAGGGTTGAACCTACTTCAGCTGCAATAGTGGCTTACAGTGGAGCAGCCTCATAATGATTCCTATCATTGTATTCAGAATGGCAAACCCTCTACTGTGGTAAAGAGGGATTTGACATTAATAGCTTAGAAATGCCACTTCTAGAAAGTGGGCATCTCTGTGCTCTAAAACTCTTTGTGTGCCTTTTAGTTTGACTCCAGTACACAAAGGAGGCTGTGGGAGCCCATCTGAGCATTCCCTAGAAAAAGCTATAAACAATGGGCATGCATCTGGATCAACAGACCTCTGGTATTTGAGGACCTGCCTGGATAGATTGAAAGAAAAGGTTTTGACACTTGGCCTCTGGGAGCCAGATTATGGCTCCACTAAATATTAAGATCTGCATTTCACTGCCCCATGGCAGATAGAACTGACATTTAGGGGAGACATCTGTGGTTCAAAGGAAAACCCTGTGAACCACCCCCAACTTCAAAGGCATACTACAGTATAACTACTGGTGCCATACTTCAGCAGGGTAGGGATACACTCATGGGGACGTAGGACTGGAGATCCATGGTGCACACTGCCAGAGGAATCTGTCATGCACAAGGAGGATTAGTGCCATTGGGAGGGACTGTGCACCCTTCCTGAATAGTTGTTGGCCTGGGCTGACTACCTGCTGCTGTGTGGCACCCAGAAGTGTGCTCTCAAAGGGCTTGTTGGCTTGCCCCCTGTTCTCTTGTGTAGGTCTCAGGGACATCAAAGACCTCTCGCAAGGGACCCACACCGTCTACTTGTGACACCTGGAGAGCAGTGCCCTCTTAGGTGCCCACATCATCTGCTGGATCTCAACTGGTAGCGCGGCATAAGCATGGAACTAAGGGGCTCATTGCGATGGCGGAATGATCGCCACCGCTGGGCCGGCGGTGGCGATCGTTCCGCCATCAAATTGAGAATTACCCACCGCCATATTATGATGGCGGTGGGTATTGCGGCGGACGCAAAGTCCGTCTGCCGCTTTTCCGCCAGTGGCAATCGCTCCGATTGCCTGGCGGGCGGAGCAGGGCCACTAATATAGTGGCGGTGCCTAGCAGGCACCGTCCGCCATATTAGGATGTGGGTTTTAGGAGGCCTTTCCATGGCGGCGATGCCGCCATGGAAAGGCTGGCGGGGATTGGGTTTGGGGGCTCGTTGCGGGCCCCCCATGTGGGAAGGGGGTATTGCTGCACTGGGGGTACCCTGCATTTCCATGCACCAAGTGGCAGGCACCTCGTGGTGCCTGCCACGTGGTGCAGGGAAATGCGGTGCAAGCACCTTTCACATTGCGGACGGTGCTGCAGCCAGCAGCACCGCCCCCAATGTTAAAGGCCCTGGATGCGCCCGCCAGTATGGCGGTCGCATCCTAATTGCAGTGGTGAGACCGCCGCATGTCTGGCGGGCGGTCCCAATCACCGCTACGGTGGCGGGCGGACTTTGTCCACCCGCCATCGTAATCAGCCCCTAAGTATTGTGCCAGGAAACCGGATTGCCTTGTGTGGAGCCACAAAAGGACTGCCTGCATCGTGGAGCCTCAACATGCATAAAGTGTCTTGTTGGTGGTGAGCGGATTCAGAGGTTGCGGGACTCTGCGTGGCCCGCTTCACTGATCGTGCTGTATCACTCTCCTGCGACATGCTGACAGCATGCTCAGTGCATGTGGTGTCCAATTCAGAGGTTGCGACTCTCGGAGGTGAGGGCGTACCTGTAGTAGTGCCTCATTCTACCTTGTGCGGCACTGCCGAACTTGCGCCTGTGTGTGTGACCAGAATTGTCTGGTGCGACCTGTATCAACGTGCACTAGACGTTGTGCCTCATTTCCAGGGAGATATGGAATTCGCCACTCTTTATTGTGGCTGACTGGAATTGTCTGGTGCGACCCGTATCAAAGTGCACCAGACGTTGTACCTCATTTACAGGGAGGTATGGAATTTGTAACTCTTTGTTGTATGTGGCCGGAATTGTCTGGTGTGACCCGTATCATCACGCACCAGATGTTGTGCCTCATTTCCAAGGAGGTACGGAATTTGCAACTCTTCATTGTGTGTGACCAGAATTGTCTGGTACGACTCAGATCAACGCGCGCCAGATGTGCCTCATTTCCATGGAGGTACTGAGTTTGTGACTCTTCATTGTGTGTGACCGGAACTGTCTGGTGCGACTCATATCAACGTGTACCAGACGTTGTGCCTCATGTCCAGGGAAGGTGAGGAGGAATGGATTTATGTTCTGGGGTGCCCAGATTGCCTGGGTGCTACTTTGACATGTGTTTGATGGGGGTGCCTCCTTTTCCAAGAGGCGCTCCTGCTTTGTCATTCCATCGATTGTTCCTTTTGTGCCCTCAGTGCGGCGAACCAACTGCCCTCTCCTAACCCAGCCCCGACGACTTCATGTTGCCAGGTGGTATTGCCCACACCGGGCTGGGGTAGTGAGAGTAATTGACTGGGCTAAGTAACACTTCCGAGAGCGATCAGAAGCGGGTCAAGAGACTGCATGACCCCCCACGTGCTTCGCAGAACTGGGCTGGTGCTGGAAGGCACAGTATGGAATTCTTTGATTGAATGACTATCGCCTTCAGACCGCTTCTGCTCCTCATACCGTGGGTGAACTTCCTGAGTAGTGGCCAAACCTCTGCAGTATGTGGGTGTTGGGTAGATGGGGTGAACTGAATGGTGGAGGAGGTCTTGGGCCACGGGGTCTTCGTGTGCATTATCAACTGACCTGCCGGATATCAGTTGCACCGCATTACAATGCTGTGTGGGTGTGTGTGCGAGTGCGCTGTATACAGACCTTCCTTATATCCGTGGCACTGCATATCAGTGCTGAGTGAGTGTGTGGGAGTGACTGCCTGTTAGTAATTACACTGCATGTTGGTGTTGCTTTACACGTTAATTCCTTACCAAAAGAATACTACGTTTGACATTGGTTTTTACCCATGTGTCCTTGGCCCACGGTGCTGTTTAAAAGTGTTGTCATTATCTTTGGTCCACTGTGCTGTTTAAAAGTGTTGTAATTATCTGTGTGTACACATTTCTGATATCGTTGTGATTTGGGGTGCACCCTAAGTCTGTGTGGCATTGATTTACAATAATTGCCAGGGTGGGGCTCTTTCTGACAACGTTTCACACCGCATAAGGGTGCTGGGGGGAGGAGGTGGGGGGGAATAGGATCTTTCCCAAGTGTGCATATTGATGATGTCATTTTAACACGGCTGGGCTAGTGATATTTCTGAATGTGATTTATGCCCAGAAATACATGATATTCATGTTGTGTTAGTTAATGTGTGTGTTGAATACAAACTTTATTTACATACACCAGGTGTGAAGTCTCTTTTGTGACACTCAGTATATTTATTGTGCGAGAGTGCTGTGCCAATCCTTTACACATTGCCTCTGTGATAAGCTTGACTGCTCAGTGCCAAGCTACCCAAGGGTGAGCGCAGGTTATACAGTGTGTGTAATCATCCACCACTGATGGGAGTGGTAGGTTCTGCCTGGCTAGGGCCTCGCCTCAGCCAACCAGAATTTGCCAGTACCAACAGTGAGTATATTATTGTTTAAGACCAAGAGGTGTGAAAAATTGATGCGCTGGAGGATATGGAATGAGTACAGTTTTTTTATTTCTGATCAAATTATTTGGGAGAAACTGTGGATGGGCTTACTGTGAGATATTTGTCCATGTTCTTGTTACTGTGGACATACTTGTTTGTCCAGATGTAGTTCTGTGAGATCTCCTGCGCGACTGCAACATCATTTCTGTGTGATGTGACTTGGAGACACGTAGATGGTTGTCCTACTAGGTGGTCGTCCCATCACTTTCTATTGCATTACAGGGATTGCTTGGTGTCTGTTGGGTGAATATGTGACAACCATTCAAATTTGGTGATACATATTGTGACCCGCATGGGTGGGCACTTTCTTTCACCACACCACCTTTTCTGTTTTTATTCGACTGACCCTGTCTTTTTGTGCACAGATCCAGCACCAGGTTGTCATGTGTGTTTCTAGGGGCTTATTTATGAGCCCTTGCGTCACTTTTGCGCTGCCGGTTCGTCACTTTTTGTGACACACCAGCAGCGTAAAAAATGCGCCATGTTTCGTCATACTTACAAAGTGACGCATCTAGGTAGATGCGTCACTTTGTAAACCCCTGCGCCACATTATACCTGCGCCAGGTATAATGAATGCAGGGTGGGCGTTCTGACGCATGTAAGCCTCGTAGGAAGTGACGCAGTGAAATCTATGAGATTTCACTGCATCACTTCTAGGACGCAAATGCGTCAATATCTTACGCCTGCCTCACAGCAGGCGTAAGTCTGACGCAGGCACATTTGATGGAGTTGCGTCACTTTTGTGACACACTGCAACAATGCGTCATTTTTGCGCCTACAGATACATCAGAAATACTGATGTATCTGTAACTCCTTGCGACATGATGCGTCATACTGTAAATTTGACGCATCCAGCATGTCGCAAGGAGGGTGCAATGAAAAGTGACGCATCGCTGTTTTCACGCAGCGATGTGTCACTTTTCATAAATGAGGCCCTTACACTTTTGAGACTGTCTCTCAGGTAACCATAAATCAGGGACATTTTATCCTGCTTTTCTGAACTCTGAGAGACCTCGTTTTTCTCTTAAGGCCTACTTTTTCACACTTTTATTGATTGTCACTGTGTTTTCTTTGTTTGAACCTGTTTTTGATATTTGTGAATACCAGGGACACAAATAGTGAAGGTTTGCGAACACCACACAAAATAACTGGGTTTTTGTGAGGTCGGAAATTATATTTCATTTTCCAATGTGAATAGCGATTACAAATTTGATGTTTGTTAATGCACATGTTTTTTAAAATATTAATTGTATTCCTCTTTTTACTTTTATGCGTTGGCTTTTGTGAGTATTCTGTGTTTTGTGATCATCAAAGCGCTATATTGTGCGGATGTGCAGGAGCCCTGGTTTGACAGTGTATAAGTACTGCATTATCTATTCTTTATGAATTTGATTTGCATGGCATTTTTAAAATTTGGTTATTGTTTTACTGTAATATATATTACTCAATCAATCAATCAGGGAATTATGAAGCGCGGTACTCACCCATGAGGATCTCAAGGCGCTGGGGTGGGGGGGATGCAGCTCAGGGTTGGCTGAAAAGCCGGGTCTTGAGGTTCTTCCTGAAGGTGTGCAGAGTGGGGGAGCGTCTGATGTTGACTGGGAGTTCGTTTCAGGCTTTGGCTGCGACGTGGGAGAAGGCTCTTCCCCCGGCTCTGGTTCTGCGGATGCGTGGGGTTGTTGCTAAGGCAAGGTCGGCGGAGCCGAGGTTCCTTTTGGGTGCGTGGAAGAAGATTCTTTTGTTGAGGTATTTGGGTCCGATGTTGTGGAGGGATTTGTAGGCGTGGGTGAGTAGCTTGAAGGTTACTGACTTTCCGACGGGGAGCCATTGGAGGTCTCTCAGGTGTTGGGTCATGTGCTCCTATCGTGGGGTGCCGAGGACGAGCCTGGCAGCGGTGTTTTGGATGGTCTGGAGTTTCTGTAGCAGGGATTTGTTGATTCCCGCATAGAGGGCATCCCCGTAGTCCAGTCTGCTGGTGATGAGGGCGTGGGTAACGGTCTTTCTGGCTTCGGGTGGGATCCACTTGAAGGACTTGCAGAGGATGCGGAGGGAGTTGAAACAGGTGGAGGCGACGGTGTTGACCTGGTGGGTCATGGTGAGGGAGGAGTCTAGAATGATGCCGAGGTTTCGGGCGTGGTTCGTCGGGGTGGATGGGTTTCCGAGGGCGGAGGGCCACCATGAGCTGTCCCACGCGGAGGGGGAGGGTCCAAGGACGAGGACCTCAGTCTTCTCCGAGTTCAGTTTTAGGCAGCTGTCGCTCATCCAGGCAGCGACGTCCTTCATTCCTTCTTGGAAGCTGTTTGGTGTCTTCGGGGTTCTTTGTGAGGGAGAGGATGAGCTATATGTTTGAGTTATTGTTAATGTGCTGTGTTTTTATAAAATCACGCAACCCTTCATATCATGAAGTGCGATATCTCTGTTGTACTGTACCTTATGCAACCCTACTCCAACCCTGCTACATTTTTTTCAGGTAAACCTCGACTGCTCAGCCACAGCTACCTGGAGAGTTAAGGAGTCTTGCAGGGCCAACTTTCCTGAGCAGACCAAGTACCTGCTAGTGGGGAAAATCAGCACTCACACATTTAATAGTGCCTGATTACCCCTGCATTCGCAGCCGGCATGACTCGGGGGTGGGGGGCCGCGCGGGGGTAGGTTTATTTTAAAACAAAAACGTAACCTACATTCGCTGGCCCGCTCCGGTCCCGCGTCACGTCTGCTTCGCTCTCTGCTCCTCACAGTAAGCAGGCAGCCTCCCTCCCCTCCCCTACGCCAATCACAACGCTGCAATGGCAGCGTTGTGATTGGCTGGGATGCCGACCACACAGGCGTCTATGGGGAGGCCATTTTCTCCATGTAGGCTGCATGCAGCCTACATGGAGAAAAGGCCATTTTCTCCATGTAGGCTGCGTGCAGCCTACATGGAGAAAAGGGAGAGTGCGTATAATTGGTTTGGTCGGCCCTGGGGCCGACCAAACAGTCAGCACCCTCAGAGTGGGCAAGCCACTCCTCCCCTGCCCTAAAGCAGGACCGCCCACCCGCCCACCCCAACCAAACCCTTCTGCTTTCTCGCAGTGCGAGAAGCAGAAACATAAAATGGTATTTATAATACCATTTTATGTTTCTGCTTCTCGCACTGTGAGAAAGCAGTGGGGCAACGCTCCTCCGCCCACATGGAGGAGCTGCCCCTGACTGTAAGAGTCAGCTAAAAACCTGACAGACCCCTCAGACGTCTATTTGAAGCATGTGCATAACAGCCCCCATTCTTCAATAAATGGATTTAAAGAGTTGTGTTGGGGTGGCTAACAACCACATCACAGTGCTAAGTTTTACAGGAAAGGTCCAAGGGTAGTTGGTGTCTGACCTGCACCGAGGTGTGAGCCATTAGACCCTTTTTCTTGATCACTCAAGCCATGGTCATCTTTACACCTTTCCAAATCTCACCTTTATTCCAAGAGCTCTTTAACAACTGGAGGGTCAGCAGGAGGCACAGTGGTGTTCTTAGAGAATTGGTATCCTCTCCTGCATCTCAGCCGCCATCCTCTTATTCCTGGATTTTCAGGATCCGTTTTGGGGTCCAGAAGGCCAGTCAGCATCTATGTGCCAGGAACAAAATAGTGATCTTTCTCCAATTGCCTCATGGAAAATCATTGTTATTTCCTACTTAATATAATTGCCCTGTTCAGTGTGAGGGAAATTTACTTGGGGTTCCATGTGGAGTTAGTGTAGGATCGCTTGTAATCTGTAATGCTATACGTACATGCTACATGTACATGTTATGTACATTTCGCTAAAAGCAGTGTTAATAGTGCATGAATTTTTATATCACTGCTCATTCTGAGAAGATCTTATCAGGAATTTCATGCTTTGCTTCATTGACTTTATTAGCACAGGAGCGCCTTAAGTACTTTTTTTATGGCATAAAATGCATGTGCAGCAAGCACGTCTGTCATTTGATCAATTCCTCAGGCTGCTCAAGCATTTACTCTGTACCACAGGCTGCATGCCTTCTTCCAACAACCTCTGCACCCAATCTCAGTACTTCATAGAATACAAACCCTCATGTTGCAGAGGGCCTTATCAACAACCAAGTGGCCCAAAAGCATGCCAAGGACACACATGACTTACTGTTCGATAGCAACTGCTAGTTTGTGGGTCTAACAAAAACGTGGTTCAGTGACAACCTTTTCAGCACACTCTTCATGGCAGGTGTTAAAATCTCATAAAAAAGATGCAAAGAAAAGGGGCGATGTGACTCTTGTTTGCTTCTGTTTGAGTTTAACTTGTGTTTTGACAGACTATAGCAACTGACATAATCAAAAACACATAGGGCCCAACTTGAACCAAGTTTTCCCTTCCATGGCCCAATGTACATTGTTGGCCACACTCTGGACCTCGCATTAATGCACGACTTAGACATTTCCAACATACTCGTGTAACCGCTGTCCTCCCTTATTCCATGAATCCCTCAAAACCTGCTTTACCATCCTCTATATGGTGACAGCAGACTAAACAAAGTAACTCCATAAGGCTTTAAAAAATATAACAATGGAGCAGTTTGAGGAAACCTGTTGTTCTATCACTAATATCCTGCCCAGTGCATATAACTCCAAAGTCTATCTAGCTTGCACCCCTTAGTAGCCGGAAACAAAAAGCAGGCCACAAACATATAAGCTAGGGGTTTAAAAATGATTTAGCAGCAAAAAGAAATGAGCCTGCATCAGCCTTGGAAAACAAAAAAGGCCTATCCTGTCCGGAACATCAGAGAGATCCCAAAAATCAAATAAAATGATCTTCACATCGATTAAGAGATGATCACTCTGGATGTCATAAAATACACCACCCCAAGGACCTTTCAACTTTATTCAAACTCAAAATCATGAAGGTTTGCTAATTCATCTCTGATAACTCAGAATATTCACCTTATTCGCAAATTATTGCACCATTACTTCATTCAGCATTTTCTGCATTCCTGCTTAGAACCCAAGGATGAAAAAGGATGCCTTGCATACAAGACAAGGGCAGTCAGTGTTCATGCGCCATGTCCAGTCAACAGACTGAAGAAATTCCCTTTCTCTGTAGAACCGACCTTGACAGTAATGATGAATGCCTCACTTCTTCTGGAAATAGTTTCAAAATCTCTGATGCTTGCATCATCATGCCTGTTCTGATGAAACCGCAGCTGCCGTAAGGAAGCTGGTTAGCAATCGTCCTATCTTACAAATGGAGGACAACCTGAACAATATATGGAAATTAACCATATCCCTCAAGACCATTAATCTGGTTACAGACCTGTAAAGGGCACCAAATCAGCCCGGGCCTACATTAACGAAAATCTCCTTATCACTTTGAGTGAAAGTAGGAATTCAGCTCTCATGTCCCTCGACCTCTGTGGCCAAATTATTATTTTGCTTAGATTTGAGGAGCAGGCCGGATTGTCAGAAACTGCCTTGAATGGATTCAGATGCCTCCTAAGCAACCTCAGTCAGCAAGACAGAATTGGAACCATTGGATCTTACACCTGCTCTGTATATTGTGGCATTCCTCAAGGTTCCACTTATTCTGACTTACTTCAGTTCAGTACCTATATGTTTTCTCTTGCTCAGCACACAGAACAAGGAGAACCTCCACATATGCAACGATGGCACCCAAAGCTACTTCCAGCTAAACAATTGGTGAGAAAGCCAAGATACCATCACAATATGTTTGAACCCTGCATTCTACTGGATGAAAGATACCTTCTAATGTTGAATGGAGCCAAGATGAGGACATATTATTAGGAAGAACTACTTCAGACCAACTACCATTTATATGCCTCCCAACCTAGGTGCACCCCTTCCAATCACTGATAAAGTAAGACATTTGGAAATCCTTTTCAACTCAAAGCTCTCTTTTGTTGTTGTGGCCAGGATTATCAGCATGCAGTTTTTGCTACTCCAGAAAATGCTTCCACTCCTTCAATCGAGAAAACTAATGTCTAGTGATGGCATGCCTACATTGTTGGAACATTATGTACACCAGGCTTCTGAGGAATTTCATTATTAAGCTGCAACAGCTCCAAAACCAGGTGACCAGCTGGTGCTTGAATATTAAGCAAAACAGCCACATCAAACAGGCCCTAAACGTGCTTAATTTGCTCCTGTTTGAAGCAAAAATGTAATGCTTTCTGTACTATGCAGAAAACATACTTTGGCAAGGGACTATTGTGCCGGCAGAATCTTGCACTATGACCCACACATGTCCTGTACGTTTCAGGAAGCGTCTCAAAAAGGAACTTTCCCAACTTTCAATATCAGAACTCAACCCTCAGACAGGGTGCGATGGAGCGATTCAGATTTGGGCCTTCCTCTGGCTGATTGGTCTCTAACTTCACAGTCCAGCACTGTACTTTTTCCAACCTTAGCACCCTGATCTTACTGCCAGCTAATAGGTAGGGCTATGCAAACCTCTTTCATAAATAAATAAATACACACATAAATATTATTTGATTAATTATTGTACATTTCTGTCAATAATTAATTATGTAACATGCACAGGTTTACAAATGTTATGTCAGCTGTGCAGTTATTTCCTCAGTAGTAGTCTTGCCATGAGTACCTTCATTGTGCCACATGCTGGCAACTTTAAAAAGAATCTAATTTCATTCTAAAATCTTTTGTAAATTTGGGGTGTTTTCGAAAGTAAAGTACAAGCTTTATTGCGTCTGGAGCATTACTTTAGAAAATATCCCATTAGTTTCAAATTTTGGGTACTTTCTGCCTCTACATCCTTGTTGATATTCATTTGCAAATGACTTGTATTCATAGTGCATATGATTTTCATATAAAATAAAGGCCTATGATTTAAATGTCTTCTGGAGATCAGCTAGAGCCATCATTTAACAGCACTGCTGTAACGGAGATAATCTCTTGTAAGCAGGTAGCCATTCACGTAGGTTATAATGTGTAGCTTTATTGAATAGGATGAGTCTTAGTTACAGGTTATAAGTAGGATGGTAAATGCCTCACCAGGAGCAGCATCCTTGCTGCTCAGTGCACTCTCTCCAACTGACATCCATCTCAACCAGGCACTCATCAACATTCTATTACATCACACTCACACTGGTTGAGTAGCTGGGAACTGGGAACTATGGAAAGGATGCATAGCAACAACCACAGGTAACAACACATCTCCTCCCTTTAGAGAAACAAGTGAAAAATACCAACAGACGTAAGATGGGGAAAAAAGATGGGTCCCCTAAATATTTGAATTCATAATTAGCAATTATAAAAGGACCACAGATGGAATTAATAGATCTAGAGTCCTATAAATATTCAGAAAAATCCAAATCAAAACCGATAAATCCTATGCAGAACTTAGGGAACAAATAACACCCCTAAAGACACTAACAGTATCACTGGGGTTCACACACACACACACACACTCACCCACTAGTGCAACATACTAGAACATGAGAGTGCAACAACACACTCATCCTTACACTTCTCCTTAACCCCTTAGAAAGTACACTATGCAACATCAGGGTGCAACACACATGCCCTACAACTTAACCTTAACCCCTAGGAAGGACAAATAACATTAGGGCCTAACACATATGCCCCTACATCATTAACCTCTTGGGAAGGACCCACAACATTAGGGCATAACACAACATGACCCTACATCCTTAACCCCTTAAAAAGGGAAACTCACCACATTTGGGAGTAGCATATAAATCTACAACAGATAAATCCAAATTGTACCTACCGCACACAGTACATCCTTAACCCCTTAGGGAGGACACACAACATTAAGGCATAACAGAACATGTCCCTACATTCTTAACTCTTTAGGAAGGATGTTCAATTCAACACTAGGGTGCAACCCACACACTCCCCCTATACTGCATGCACACCAAACAGGATCATAAGTACAACAACCCCTACTGTCAGTGTGGCAAAAACACTCATGACACCCACCTTAAACTGAATAAAATACTCAAGATACAAGGCATTAAAATGCCGGCTACAAGGCATACCCCCTACTGCATGCACTTAGCAGGACCAGGAGTATATGTAGCCACATCCCCCCCTTCTGCATAAACAACAGGACCAGGGGAAATATTCATCATGACCCTCCACTCTCCATACAACCACATAAACATTTCTAAAATTCAGCATAGCATTGGAAATTCAGTACATCCTACACAGCACAATATACACAGGCCACATGTTTAGGATAGCAATGACAAATACACTTATGCAACATATACAAATTATTCTGAGCGAAGTCCACCCCGGTGAGTGATTTCTTACCGACAAATCTCAAACGTAAAGTCATTTGCTCTGGTTAGCGACATCTCACATGAATGAGGAAAAACAGCATTGTTCTGTTTCCCAAAGCTACCTTAGGTTACCTCAAGTTCAACTGACAGTGCGATCATGCCCTCAGGTAAATAAACACATGAGAGCTGAAGATTGCACAGTCCCATCAATTGATCAATTGGCTCCACATTAGAAACACTTGCTCTGTCTAGAGGCCGCTGGCTGTGATAACCTGTACTCAATCTGGCCGCAACACGGTTGAAACAGCAATCAATGTTTTGTGGGTAACAGCAAACAGGCGATATAGAAAACAAACTTGAAAATACAAGCTGTGATCCTTCACAAGTCACAGAAATTGGCACCTTAATTCCATACCTTCAGTGGAAATAGTATCTAGGTCAAAGAGGGATCAAGCATTTACGATACACCGCTTGATGTTCCTCAGCACTACTTCATGCTGCTTAGCTTCCTGTTGCAGCATGATGCTGTAATTGTCCCCACATGTACGTCACAGTGAAACCAGCCGACACAGGCAGTTAGGATTCTAGCTTCCGCCCAGTGTGTTTCTCTTTCTGTTACATAACGAAGTGGCAGGAAAACATCAGGAGAACAGCAAAACGGTGAAATTCGGTCGCACGAGTGAGGCATGCGTCAGTGAGGCAGATAATTTTCAAAAGGCAACACTCAGGGGCTTATTTACAAGGCCCTTGCGCCACTTTTGCGTCATTTTTAACATGGGAAAAGTGACGCAAAAGTGGCGGAAGGGGCTTGTAAATCTGCCCCTCAGTCTTTAGATGCTCACGCTACACTCCGCTAGATAAGGGGTAAGCCAAAAACTACGAAAATGAAGTTCCTGAAAGTGGTATTAGACCCAATAATATAATAGTGCCAAAAATACACTCACCGCTCATTTACATTCAAATAAGTGCCACAGTCTGTCTGGTTCCTCCCAACTGCTAGTCCTCTATTAAAAATTGTTAAGGGCTTACCCATCATTGTGAGCCAGACACAGTGCACGCAGGCTTCACTAGTGAATGTTTCAACTTGTCGCGTTGACTACTCTTCAGATCCTTCTTAACTACTGATTCCAGTTGCTCGCTGAACTTGATACTATGCATTTCCAAACTCAGACTGCACCAGGCCATGCTTATCAATCTTGCGCTCAGAGCCAACAAAGCAAACCTGACTCAACTCAGTTCATAAGTGTACGGTTCAGTAGACCACCCTCTCAGTCCGTAGGCTGTCTGATTGACATAGACACGGGTGGGGCTAAGGGTGTCTACTTCTCTTCTTCTTAAAACTTCAAATCCATTCTCTGTTTCTGTAGTACACTTTATCTTTACTCTCCTTTTTTGCGTAGATTCATTCTCCAGTCATGGCCAGTGTTGTAACAGAGATAATCTCATGTAAGCAGGTAGCCACTCCCATAGGTTATAATATATAGGTTTATTGAATGGGATGAGTCTTAGTTACAGGTTGTAAGTAAAATGGTAAATGCCCCACCAGGAACAGCATCCTTGCTGCTCAGCCCACTTTCTCCAACTGACATCCATCTCAACCAGGCACTCATCAACATTCTATTACATCACACTCACACTGGTTGAACAGCAGGGAACTGGGAACTATGGAAAGGATGCATAGCAACAGCCACAGGTTACAAGAAGCACCTGTACACGTTATTTTGGTGGGATGCACAAGATTTGACTGACATTCTTTGGCTTCTATGTTGTGATGGTCCCCTCAATATATATTCAAATATAAACTTATCAGTAAGCTAATCCTATTTTGCTTGCCTCTTGCAAGCATCAGCTGGTAGCCAGCATTCTTGATGTCACATGCCAGGAGCATGAGAGATTGGTCTGCTTGTGACAGGCACCAAGGGCCAGGAATCCCATTATGTTCAAGAACCTGCATGCTCCAGCTCTTACTCAGTTGTTGATGACCCATCCCTTCAAACAACACCACATCCACATTTACTGGACTCTTTCTGAAGAGAACCCCCTTAAATCCATCTTGGGTTTTCAAACTTCCCCACTTTTCTTTCCTCCATCCAGGTTGCTGGCCAATTCATCACTGTAAATGTTAAATCATCCTTCATTACTCTTGTTTCCCCATACTCTCTAATTTCTCCTTCCTGCCTTCCATTAAGCATTATTCTCTATTATCCAGCCCTCAACGCTCTGCTGCTTGTAACAAAGTTGGTGCTATATAAATCACATGCATACATACGCCTTCCTCAGCACAAAAATCCATCCCTAACCTCTAACTCATGGGGTGCGTCAACAACTAGGACCTTGAGTGGTGTAATCCTGGTATGGACTTTGGTGCTCCCAGATTGGAGTCATCACTTATGCTATTTTGAAATAGTACACATGAATCCACCGGAACATTCGCTTAAGAATGACAGACAAAGGTTGAAGTTTCAAGGCTTTACATAAAGAATTAATAGACAAAGTACAATAGGCATACCATTAGTAAGATAAGCAGCTTCCAAATCAAAGGTGCAAATAACTCAGTACAGTTCTAAGTGAAATTTGGCATACATTTTCCTTCTAAAGTTCAGGGGAAGGGGCTTTCTCGGGTACAGAAATCTGCACTCTCTTATAGGGCTTTTAAGAAAGACTTGCATACATTCTATGGGAATACATTGTTGTCAGGATTTGCACCAATAGAAAACAAGCTATAGAAATAATTTGACTACAAAATACATTCAAGAATTTTCTCAGGATAACAGTATATTCGGATTCATTCATTCTCGCAACTTTTAGCTGTTTAGTTGAACAGATACATTGTTGAGCAAGAATCAGGGACTATTGGATATGTTCTTGAAACAGTATGTTGAGAAAACATCTTTGAGAGCGCTCTCTGCGTAGTCATTGGAATACAAGTAATACTTTATTTAGAACAGAAATCAACAGTAATCATCACGTGGTATAATGTGACATTTAGGCAAGATGGAGGTCAGTGTAAACGCAATCTAATATTAGCCTAAGCCAGTTTGCAATGCTCTTTTTTAACAGAAAACCAGCTCTCACAGTCCCCCTGATGATTTTAATCATCACTTAAATTCTTTATTACAACACATCATTCATCAACTTTGGATTCTTTTGCTTAGTCTCCCAGATCCTTCAGAGTATCAGAAAGTTTGCTTAACATATCTACAATTTTCACATCTTGGGGCCGATTCCGATTCGGGCCGGAAATCTCTCCGACCGAGCCGGACCCGGAGAGATTTCCGACCGAATCGGACCCTAGCAGTCCGACCGAACGAGTACAATGCGCACGCATGCTATCGGACTCGATTCGGTTGGACTCCCATTGAAGTCAATGGGAGCCGGTCGTACAACACGTACGCGGGCTCCCATTGACTCAATGGGTGCGAGGTGAACAAGGGCGCCCCCTACAGCGGGTACGCGTCGAAGTGGGTCGCGCCGTACATGCACAGGTAGGGGGGACCCATGGGTCCCCCCTGTGTGCGACTCGCACGGCTACGCGTACAGGGGGGACGGACCCCCAAAGTGCGGCTCCGACTGCTCTTTTGAGCCGGACGGCGCGAGTCGGTCGGACTGCTCGAGGCGCGCTTCGTGCTTACCCGGCCGGGGAACGTCTCCATTGCGCGGTGCGAGTCGTGTCCATGTGAGTCGGTCGGAGCGGTCGGCTTTCGCGAACAAGTCGGTCGGTGCGGTTGGGTCTCGCGAACGAGTCAGTCGGAGATTTCGCATCGTACTCGCTCGCCCGGACGCACGTACGAATCGGTCGGGAAACAGGGCTCCGAATCGGATCCGGTAAAGCCGAATCCGATTCGGAGCCCTACCGCCCGAGATCGGAATCGGCCCCCTAGTCTTTTCCATTTTCTTCCTCTCGTTGCTGACAGCTTCTAATACCCACAAATCATCCCCTTCTGTGATGAAATTCCTAGAACACATGCAATTTCAATTAGCAGAATCAAAAGAGGTGTTAGTCTCAACTTCAGGATTCCTCCTCCTACACTACCAAGCCATTCTCCTATTTTAGCAAACCCTTTTCCAATGGAACCAAGGAATTTTCCTAATCCTTCCCAGACACACGATTCTTCTAAATCAGTTCATTGATGTGTTATGTTTATAATCTTAGTAATAAAGCTGCCAAGCTATTTATCTATGTGGCGAATGTATGCAGAACATTCCCAAGAATGAATGAAAGATGTATACTTAGCCTTCGTTTGCAAGGAGCAAATCAAACGCAAGGTGAATTTGCATAATCATAGCTCTCATTGCAAGCAATTCCATATTAATCACCATCAGTGCATCTGCGGTATTAGTAGCAAGCCAATCAAATAAGGTAGATGGTTTTCAAAACTTTACAGAGTTTAGTGCCACTCCTATAGATGGTATAAGCGCTCCCAAGAAATCTCTAAGAATCTGCTTAAAGATTTGCTTACTTCATCTAATGTATTGTTCAATAGGAAAGTCTAACTCACTAGTGTGGAAGATCCTGGGGAAAACTAAAGCTGCATAGCAACTACCCACCCAATTGTATAGTAGCTGAAAATAAGCTGATTTACCACACACATAATAAAAGCCCCTAATTCTAACCTCTGAATTAGAAAAGGTTTTCCCTTTCACTTAATAATTGTGCTCACACTCACTTCATCCCAATTTACTAACTGTCTCGTTCCCCTCTGCCTGTCGTATTATGCATGAAGATCCCTTCTTGGTGACTTCAATGCTTAATCTTAGAGGCAGTTTTTTCAAAATCTCCTTACCCTTCCTAATCATATGCTCTGCGCTTGTCTTTCCTTCTCCCCTTTCCTCATTCACCCTTATTCTTTTGTTCAATTCGTCTACAAACACACTCTCATTTTGTTAATTTAGTAAGTTACATCATGCAGGCTATGATTAGTACTGCTAAGGTTAGTCACAAGTGTAAAGAATTTGATCATAAACTCACGTCGATCCCTTGTTTTTGACCCTTGGTGAAAGCAGGGAATATATTTAGTAGCCCACAAATACAGATTTTCTCCACTGGCAATTGGCACATTTTCTAAAGAATTCTTAAAATCAGGATAGAACAGTTTAATAGAATTTTGCTGATAAAACAGATTCAATCAAGAAGATGGAGCAAGATAATGAATATGACAGAGGTAAACGGAAGTATGCTTCTTCCTCATCTGCTGAGAGAGCGAATGTAGCAATCCTCTACTTCAATGACCTTTGCATATTCAGACAACATCTGATAATAGATGTTATAGCTGTATACACTCTTGTGTGTGGAAGGTGTAAATCCTTCCTTTCTGGCGAGGGAACATTTTCTATAGAGACAATAGTAAAATTTGGTGAGACAGGAATATTATTCACTTCCGGGAAGTAAACATCCATCAAAACACAGAAATCATAATGGCAACTGCCAAACTTACAATTATACCTTTGAAAAGTAGCTGCACCATGTTCAGCTTAAATCAGATCAAGGAAATCGCTAAAGGGTTAGTCATCTAATTATTACCCTATTGACTCCACCCTATCTTGAAATCTACCAGGATTTTTAATTTGCATCAACTGGAGGCCTAGGGAAACTATTATCCTCTGACCGTTGCCCTAATTTTCTATTCGTCTGTTGGACTTTGTCAGCTGTCATTATGAAGAGACCTTCATCACCATGTGTCCTTGAATTCAGGGATGTTTGTCAGAGTCAGTCAAGCAATCATCAGTGTTGAACAAAATCTATGCGAGGTGCGTCCAGTCTGGACCTGAACACTTCCAATTGATCTGTCTTTCTCTTTTAGGTCGTTTTGTATTGCTCAACTCGGGCTAAGCCAGTGATGTCAATATGGTTCAGTTCTTGTTCCTCTAACTGACTATCTTCCCTAATCAGCTCTGATTTTGTCTTGGGCACCAACAGTTTTTTTCTAGTGGCAGTAGCTTTCGGCCAAACTTCTTTGGAGGTATCCAAGATTTCTGGTTCTAATAACGCCGATACACTCTCTGGGGAAAAATTTCCATTTTCTGTCCCAGATTCTGCTCCTTTGGGAAGTTGCTGTGCCAAGTTAGTCTCGGCCTTCCATGAGTGTCCCCTGTCCCGATTAATACGTATTCTTAATCCAGTTGTTGGTATCACAGAGGTTGCTGGAGTGGTAGCGTTCTCGTCAGTCTCTAGTTCTGTGCACTGCTCCTCCAATGGAGATTGCGGCTCTCAGGTCTGGTCTTCCTTGTTTTCTTCTCAGGCCTTGAACACCTCAAACCTGGGGCGACTTGAGGAATTGGCAGGTATTGGCTCTGCTTCTTCTCTGTTGTACTTTGCCCTTTTGGTATGAGAAGCGTGTATCCAATTTAGTAGACCAGCACACTTGACAGCAGTGTTGGTAACCAGGATCACCAGGTAGGGTCTGTGCCAGTGCTCTTCCAAACAAGACTTGTGAATGTGCTTCTTGATGTGGACCCAGTCGCCTGGGTTCAAGTCATGCCCTCGAGATTCTCGAACAGCTGGAGTAGCGACGTCAACTTGAGAGATAGAATGACCATATCAGACAATCTCTTGCAGTATTCGAGAACCATGTAATTTGTGATATTCACAAGGGGAGCTGCTGGGACAGAGGGTATTTGCATTACTTTTCCTATCAACTCTTCGTGAGGAAACAATCCGGTTCTTTTACGAGCGGTTCTTTGGATACTCATGAACACTAAAGCAAGGCCGTCAGGCCATTTAAGTGATGTGGAAGTGCAAGATTTAGCCAACTTAGCTTTGGTTGTCCCATTCAGCCTCTCTATGATTCCTGGTGCTTCTGGTGGATCACTGACATAACCTCGACACACAAAATATCGACCTAAAAATTATCGACCCACAAATATCGATAACATAAATATCGATATCTATACTTATTTAAAAAAATACACAAATATCGACACAAAATGATCAACAAACATTAACATCGATATCACTAATATCGATCAAAAAAATATCGCCATAACTAATATCGGAAATATTAAATAAACATACAAAATGCCACAAATATCGATAACAAAAATATAGATCACACTATTATCACCCCCAAAAAATATCGACACCTTAAAAATATTTTTAATATCACAATATATAACAAAAATAATATAAACAATATCACAAACACACACAACATATTAAATAAATAAATTTAACATTAAATACATTATAATCCAATAAAAGAACTTTTACATATTTAAACTCACCAAACGTATTATACTTACAAACACTATATATAAAAAAATATTTTTTAATATACATGCAATGCAAAATAAAATACAAATAATATACTATTACACTTTTAAATAAAGTAATAATAAAAAAATTTCAACTGAAAAATAATTAGCGTTTCCCATATAAGGAAAAAAACTGCCAAATTATTTGAAAACATTAGTAACAACCAATGAAAAATACCTACAACTAAAATAACCCAATAAGATTGAAAGCACATTTAAACAAACACTATATAAACGAAAGAAAATGTAACATTATTTTATGCTCCAACAACAAAACCAAGAATAATGGGAATCTCTGCCGGATTGTTTCTGCAACACTGGACTTCATCATTGAAAGCTCTGAATACAACTTCAAAAAGTAAGTAAAATATCTATTTAATGTTACAACTGCATAAAATAATTGTAAAGAACTTTTTATATTAACTAAATAATTAATGTATATTTATTTTTAATTTCTCCTCTACAGAAACTTCAACACAAGCTCAACTACCTTCAAACATCATCCAAAAACCACCTTACCAAAAAAGTAAGTACAAATCTCAATTAAACTATTAAAACAAGTAAAATTCCCAATCCAACTCGCCCACTAACCACACAAACCCCAAAATGAAATAAATGCTGTTAAACACATTTATTAAAATTTACATTTTTCTTCTGCAGGAAATCAAAAGAAACACTAAAGGCAAGCACCAACAGAAACACCTCAGTGTCAAAAAAAGTTCAACTTATTCAAACATGTAAGTATAATGTTGTATATAAAAACCTGTCATAAAATTAAAACAATTACAATACATTTAATATTTTTCTCATAGCATTTGAAACATCAGAATGACTGAAGATGCCAAATTCATAACTTCCCAGAAAGGAAAATCTTTATTATGTTATATGGGATAGGTCTACACCCAGGAGAAACAGACAGGCGACAAACTTAATTGGAAATGCAGCAAATATTATTCAAATGCATGGTATGGGAGGGCTACAACAAAAGAAACTACTGTGTTACATGTTAAGGAACATAACCACCCCCCCAAAATAGTTGAAATAGAAGTGAGAGATGCTTTAGACACTCTGAAAGAAGCTAGCACTAGCTCTCAAAAACCTACTACTGAAATATTAAAAGATGTACTCCCCAGAGTTCCAAAACATGTAACTGGCCAATTACCCTCTGTCTCAATGTTGAAAAGGCTAATAGCTAGGACAAAAAAATCAACTGCTACCACCCCACCTACCCCCAAAACTTTCAGTGAAATACAAATACCACCTGAACTCACTGTAATGAAGAGCAATTTCTACTTCATGACAATAAATCTAACGACAAAAGAATTATTATATATGCAACTCCCACAAACTTACTTAAACTTCAGAATTGTGAGACATGGTTGATGGACGGAACATTTAAAATATGTCCCAAATCATTTTACCAATTATATACAATCCATTGACTGTATCACAATACCAACATCCCTTTATATATGCCCTGGTACCAAACAAACAAACCACTACCTATGTAGAACTCTTAACAAAAGTAAAACAAGAAACTAATAATTACTATCCTCATAATATTATCATAGACTTTAAACAGTCAATTATACAAGCCATCCTAAAAAACTACCCTCACACAGCAATACAAGGTTGCTATTACCACTTTAAACAATGCATTTGGATACACCTTCAAAAATCTACGCTCAGTGTAGAATATGCAACTAATAGCAATTTTGTATATGAAATTAAAAAACTAATTGCACTAGCATACATCCCAATAACTGATGTAGGAGAACACTGCAATCTCTTAATAGAAAGCCCCTACTATCAAACAAATGAACATAAACTAAGTCCCCTACTCGACTATTTCGAGGACACCTGGGTGGGAAGGCTACACAGATCTGGAAACAGGAGATAGCCCAAATACCACATTCCATGGTGATATGTATATAACAGTACCCTAAACAAAGAAGCAAAAACTAATAATGTTGTGGAAGGATGGCATAATGCTTTCCAAGCCACAACAGGCAGAACACCACCAACCCTACATAAATTACAACACATATTCCAAAAAGAACAAAGGGGGTCATTACCATGGCGGGCGGATCGCCACCGCCGGGTCGGCGGTGAGGACCACCGGCCCGGCGGTGGCTATCCGCCCGCCATCTACCTGAATATTCCCACCGCCAAATTAGGATGGCGGTGGGAATGGGAATGGTACCGCGGCGGACGGAAAGGCCATCCGCCGTGGTCCTGCAAGGCGGTCCTTTTCCGACCGCCTTGCGGGACACGGTACAATGGGGCATTGTGGGCGGTGCCGTGCAGGCACCTCCGTGGGCATTACGATGCCTGTCTTTGCGGCGGTGATCCCGCCGCAAAAGACAGGCGGAGAGATGCCTGCGGGGGCCCGTTGCGGGCCCCCAGAGAGTTGGGGGGTGGGGGTGCACATGGGAGTACCTATGGTACCCCCTGCATCTGCATGTACAAGGTGGCAGGCACCGCACGGTGCCTGCCACGTTGTACATGCAGATGCACAACATGTAGTTTTACATTGCGGCGGGTGCTGCTTGCAGCACCGCCCGCCGCAATGTGAAAATACGAGATGCGCCCGCCAGTGTGGCGGGCGCATCCTAATGTGTATTGCGGGACCGCCGCACCTATGGCGGGCGGTCCCTTTTGACACTGCGATGGAGGGCGGACTTTGTCCGCCCGCCATCGTAATCGACCCCTAAGTTTCCAACAACTAAGGGGCCGATTCCGATCTCGGCCGGTAGGGCTCCGAATCGGATTCGGCTTAACCGGATCCGATTCGGAGCCCTATTTCCCGACCGATCCGTACGCGCGTCCGGATGAGCGAGTACAATGCGAAATCGCCGACCGACTCGTCCGGGCGTCCCGACCGCTCCGACCGACTCGATCCCGGCTCTAACCGCACCGACCGACTCGCACGGACACGACTCGCACCGCACAATGGAGACGTTCCCCGGCCAGGTAAGTACGATGCGCGCCGTGAGCAGTCCGACCGAGCCGCGCACTCCGGCTTGAAAGAGCTGTCGGAGCCGTACTTTGGGGTCTGTGTCGGACCCCCCTGTACGCGTAGCCGCGCGAGTCGCACACAGGGGGGACCCGTGGGTCCCCCCTACCTGTGCGTGTATGGCGCGAATCGCTTCGCCGCGTACACGCTGTAGGGGGTGCCCTTGTCCGCCTCGCACCCATTGAGTCAATGGGAGCCCGCGTACGCATTGTACGACAGGCTCCCATTGACTTCAATGGGAGTCCGACCGACTCGAGTCCGATGGCATACGTGCGCATCGTACTCGTTCGGTCGGGCTGCACGGGTCTGATTCGGTCGGATATCTCTCCGGGTCCGGCTCGGTCGGAGAGATTTCTGGCCCGAATCGGAATCGGCCCCATAGACTTGAACAGTCTTTAACACAGCTAGGTCCAAAACTAACTAAACAGACTAAAACAATGTTCGAGCACCTACAATACAAAGTAAGACTCTACCCAGACACTAAAGGGCTAGACTATCTATAAACAATAGCTAAATCCCTACTTTAGAACAGTACTACAAAAACATAGGGAGATCGTAATTGTGCACAAATTCTTTAATAAACATTTCTTAGTAAACAAGTAAAATATAAATATTATCTCAATTAATTTTAACTTATTTTTAAAAATTATTCGACATAATAAATATATTTTATATATTTACAAAGGTCAATAAAAATTAAAAAAATTACATTTCCCTCCCATTGTAAATAATTTAAAATGACTTACTTTTTTGTTGCTGAAGAATTGAATCCAAACTGCCATAAATAAATCCGAATGAGTAAAAATCCCAAAACTTACTTAAAAGACCCCAAAAAAAGGAAAAATACAACTGTAAAAAATATAATCCGGTGACAACATATCCGTAGACTCCAATCCATTAAAAACCCCAAACACATCATTATAAAAAGAAACACTCCAGGAAAACCCCAAAAATAAAGGAACTGTAAAATAATTATCAGTTTACTAGAAACTAATACACAGTTCCTTTAAAAAAAAAAAAGCATGCTTCTCCTAATGGCAACTTCCAAATGGCAGAAACCTGTAAAAAAAAACAACACAATCTCTCCCGCACAAATACACAATAAAATCATTAAAAAACACACATAAACACACTAATAACACCATACTCCAAACATATTTATACATATAATACATAACCTAACACCTACCTATCAACGAACTAACCGCATTTCGCAAACACAAAACTACTAACTAAACCGCACCAAAAACACAAAATACAAACTATACATACACTATACACTACCTAACTACCTTCACCCTACACCTAAATTAATCCTAAAAGTAATTAAATTAAACTTACCTTAACCGATGCGACGCAGCTTCCAACCGCGAGCTTCTCCCTCAGAAATGACCTAAAACAACTTAGTTTAGAAAATGGCTACCTAAATAAAATAATAAAAACACTTTTTTACATTAAAGTCAATGTACATTAGAAATGCAATACAAAAAAATGTTTAAAAATAATAATCAATATTACTAATGTACTAAATGTTTTTCTTTACTGTTTAAAATGTTAAAGTATAATACTAAATATTAGAAAATAAATAATATTTTTATTATACATTAAAATAAAATATGTTAACTTACCAATGTGATTTAAAAAATTGTAATGCTTGCTAAAAATGTGTACATATTAAAAAATATTTTTCTTTTTCAAAATGTTTTCTTACCATAATAATTTTATTTGTATTACAACTTAAATATCATACAAAATATAATATTATTTATTAAAAAATATGCAAAAAATATAAAAAAGTTACACAATGAGTAAATTGTAAAAGAATGTATTATTAAAAATGTACACTGTATGTAATTATGTAATGCATATTTACAATGTAAATAAATATTCTATAACTGTTACCAAAAACTGTTATACATTTTTTATAAAAACCAGTGGACAACTACATCTTCTATTTGTAAAAAATATACTATTTACCAAGTTCTACATTATAAAAAAGTTAAAATTGTTTCATGCTGACTATACTAAAAATTATATGTTTATGTTTAAATATGTACTAAATATGCAATGTAAGCAAAAAAGAAATATATTATTATTTCTCTTTATGACAATATATATATTAAAAATGTATAATAAAACAAAATGCATATTATTTATTTGCTTGACTCTTTGAATGAAAATAAGAGCTTTAATAAAATATAAATATTGTGTTGTATTTAATTCCTATATTAATTGTTGTTTTCTGTATTTACAATAAAATAATCATCTTAAATTATATATCACACATATATATTTTTTTAATACACATACATAACATACTATTACCACTTAAACATAGATTTGTATCATTAACCTTACTACAAAATAAAGAACTTTGGGGTCTATTACGATGGCGGTCGGAAAACCTCCCCGACCGCCATGGTAACGGGAAAAGACCGCCCGCAAGGCCCGCGACAAAACCGCCGGTCGCATTAGGATGTTCCTTGCTCGAAATCCGACCACGGCGGTCGGATCACGGGCCTTTTCATTGTGGCGGTTGCTGCTGCCCGCAGCACCGCAGCGATGTCCAAATGAGCATGTCCTGCATTTCCCTGCACTGCGTGGCAGGCACTGCACAGTGCCTGCCACCTGGTGCAGGGACATATAGGGGGGACCATGGGTACACCCCCAGTGCACCCACACCCCCCACAAAACATTGGGGGCCCGCAACGGGCCCCCGGAAGACAATCACTGCATGCCTTTTCATGGCGGTCTGACCGCTGAGGAAAGGCTGGCTACTGCCGGCATCATAATCGTGCCGGCAGAGCCTGCCCTGCACCACCACCATTATCCAGGTCCTTCTCCGCCTGCAGGGCAGGAGTGCGGATGGCAACCGGCGGAAAAGCGGCGGTCGGAATTTACCACCGCCGCGGTCACCACCGCCATCCTAATCTGACCGGCGGTTTTCTGGCTTGCAATCGCGGCAGATGTCCGCCGCAGGTCCGGCGGTTGCCACTGCTGGCCGGCGGTCATCCGACCGCCATCGTAATAGGCCCCTAATATTTTACTATTCCCACTCTACACTATATCAACTCAGGGAAACTGCAGGACACTAAACATATATAATTTACTCCAAACTGTATTAACTCAGGGAAGGCGCGGGACACTAAACATAGATATTATGATATTCCCACTCCAAACTAGAAAAAATCAGGGAAAGTACTGGACACTAAACATATATAATTTACTATTCCCACTCCAAACTGTATTAACTCAGGGAAGGTGCTGGACACTAAACATATATAATTTACTATTCCCACTCCAAACTGTATTAACTCAGGGAAGGCGCTGTATACTAAACATATATAATTTACTATTCCCACTCCAAACATCTAAAAGTCAGGAAAAGCATTGGATATTATACATATATAATTTACTATTCCCACTCTAAACTAGGAAAAGTCAGGGAAGGTGCTGGACACTAAACATATATAATTTACTATTCCCACTCCAAACTGTATTAACTCAGGGTGGGTGCTGGACACTAAACATATATAATTTACTATTCCCACTCCAAACTGTATCAACTCATGGTGGGTGCTGGACACTAAACATATATAATGTACTATTCTCACTCCAAACTACACTAACTCATGGAAAGTGCTGGACACTAAACATATATAATGTACTATTCCCACTCCAAACTACATTAACTCAAGGAAGGTGCTGGACACTAAACATATATAATTTACTATTCCCACTCCAAATTACATTAACTCAGGGAAGGTGCTGGACACTAAACATATATGAAGTACTATACCCACTCCAAACTTGAAAAAGTCAGTGAAGCTGCTAGACACTAAACATATCTAATTTACTATTCCCACTCCAAACTGTATTAACTCAGGGAAAGGTGCTGGACACTAAACATATATAATGTACTATACACACTCCAAACTGTATTAACTCAGAGAAGGCGCTGGACACTAAACATATCTAATTTACTATTCCCACTCCAAACTGTATCAACTCAGGGTGGGCGCTGGACAGTAAACATATAATTTACTATTCCCACTCCAAACTGTATTGACTCAGGGAAGGTGCTGGACACTAAACATATATAATTTACTATTCCCACTCCAAACTACAATAAGTCAGGGAAGGTGCTGGACACTAAGGGGCCGATTCCGATCTCGGCCGGTAGGGCTCCGAATCGGATTCGGCTTAACCGGATCCGATTCGGAGCCCTATTTCCCGACCGATTCGTACGTGCGTCCGGACGAGCGAGTACGATGTGAAATCGCCGGCCGACTCGTTCGTGCGTCCCAACCGCTCCGACCGACTCGTTCCCGGGCCGAACCGCACCGACCGACTCGCTCGGACACGACTCGCACCGTGCAATGGAGACGTTCCCCGGCCGGGTAAGTACGGTGCGCGCCGCGAGCAGTCCGACCGACACGCGCCGTCCGGCTCAAAGAGCAGTCGGAGCCGTACTCGGGGGTCCGTGTCGGACCCCTGTACGCGTAGCCGCGCGAGTCGCACACAGGGGGGACCGATTGGTCCCCCCTACCTGTGCGTGTACGGCGCGAGTCGCTTTGCCACGTACCCGCTGTAGGGGGCGCCCTTGTTCGCCTCGCACCCATTGAGGCAATGGGAGCCCGCGTACGCGTTGTATGACCGGCTCCCATTGACTTCAATGGGAGTCCGACCGACTCGAGTACGATTGCATACGGACGCATCGTACTCGTTCGGTCGGGCTGCATGGGTCCGATTCGGTCGGAAATCTCTCCGGGTCCGGCTCGGTCGGAGAGATTTCCGGCCCGAATCGGAATCGGCCCCTAAATATATATAATTTACTATTCCCACTCCAAACTACATTAACTCAGGGAAGGTGCTGGACACTAAACATATATAATTTACTATTCCCACTCCAAACTACATTAACTCAGAGAAGGTGCTGGACACTAAACATATATAATGTACTATTCCCACTCCAAGCTTGAAAAAGTGAGAAAAGTTGCTGGACACTAAACATATATAATTTACTATTCCCACCCCAAACTATATTAACTCAGGGAAGCTAGTGGATACTAAACTTATTTAATTTACTATTCCCACTTCAAACTCGAAAAAGTTAGGGAAGGTGCCTAACTACATTAACTCATGGATGGTGCTAGACAATACACATATATAATTTACTATTCCCACTCCAAACTACATTAACTCAGGGATGGTGCTAGACAATAAACATATATAATTTACTATTCCCACTCCAAACTACATTAACTCAGGTAAGGTGCTGTACACTAAACATATATAATTTTCTATTCCCACCCCAAACTATATTAACTCAAGAAAAGTATACAAAAATATAACTTTTGCATGTAATATTGCCAAAACAATTACATAAAAACATATAAAATAATACACATTATACATATATATACATATCCCCATTTATAAAAGCGTATCCAAATATATGATTTCTGTAATTAATTTTATATCATAATCAAAAATATGATTTTTTAAATTTTATTTTCAAAATTACTCAATTTTTTTAATTTAAACTTAACTCAACAAAATTATTTACAAATTTCCCAAAATATCACAATTTAAAAAAAAATCACAATTTAAAATTTTTAAAAAATATATTAAAAATCAATTTTAAAACTTTAAAATTAATGTTAAAAATACCCCCATCATCACCTACAACCCCAACATCACACTCCTAAAATTGAATATTTATATTTTTTATTCAATTTTTTTATTTCAATTTTTTTATATTAAAACACTCCCCGCTCTTATCCCCTATTACCACAACATCCCACACCTAAAACACAATTTTTAATTTCATTAATATTAATAAAACAATTTAAATTTAATTATTTTTTTAAAACACTCCCCACCCCTATCCCTATAAACCCAACATCCCGCTCCTAAAACACAATTTTAAATTTCATTTATATTAATATAAAAAAATAAAATTAATTTTTTTTAAAAACACTCCCCACCTTTATCCCCTATAAACCCAACATCCCACTCCTAAAACATTTTTTATATAAAACATATACAATTAATTAAAAATATTAATACATTTAAAATATATACTATATTAAAAATTCACATTTACAAAATCAATATTTTTAATAACGGTATTTTTAAAATCGATATTTTTAACAACGATATTTTATACAACACAACAAATCGATCGTTTTGACATCAATATTATATGCAACAATATTTTTGACTTTCAACATTTTAAACTCGATATTATTGCACAACAATATTTAAAACTCGATATTATGTCCACTTACCGCTTCTGGTCTGTAGTTACAGTGAAATCTTTGGTCAGTTCTAAGAGCTGTGCATAGTAGTTGAATGATCTCACTTTCAAAGTGAGTTCCTTGATCTGATTCATGATGAACTGGCATCCCGAATCGTTGTATTAACTCCCGCAACAATGGTTTGGCAACTGTTAGACTGTCACATCTCCAGGTAGGATATGCTTCGACCAATAGGCATAGAATAAGCATATAATGACAAAGATGTACCTCAGCTGACTGCATCATGGCATTTCCACGAAGTCGATCTGAAGGGGGTTAAAAGGATCATTAGTCTCCACAATGTGACTCATGGTTACTGCAACTACCTTGCCTGCATTTTGCTTTTGACAGGTCATACATCATTGGCACAAACAAATATTTTGCCATCATTCTGAAACTAGGATTGAACCAGTGAGAATGGAAGGCAGACACCATTCAATCCCTGACTATACGAGTTGGACCATGCATGTACCTCGCCATCGCAGGCAGAAGAGAATGAAGTAGAACTGGTTTCCCTTCAGTAGACACCCTAATATTACTGACATCTTTTACACATACCCACTCTTTGCTACATACTCTTTCCTTGCTCCAGTGCAGAGTGTTGTAATTCTCATAGCTCCTTGAAGGTGCGCACAGTCTTCAGTAACATACTGGACACAGTCTCTCCCTCTAAATTGCATGGCTCTTCAAGATGGAAGGTGCTGGACTCAAGAGCACAGTATCGAGCAACTTTGTCTGCATAGCGGTTACCTTTGGTTACAAAGTCACAACCACTCTGTGTGCAGCAGACTTCACCACTGCAATTTTCATTGATTTGAGTTTTGTAGAGCGCGACATCTGCCCTGGGGCTTCTTAGCGCTGCCTTTCATGAGGGGACAATGAGGAACTACAGAGGAAGAGTGAAGAGCCAGGTCTTCAGTGATTTCCTGAAAGTGAGATGGTTAGATTGGTTCCTCAGATTCCAAGGCATTTGGTTCCATAACTTAGAGTTGTTATAATTAAGGCTTCTGCCCCCCAGGATACTTTCCTGGTAACTGGGACCTGTACCTTATTATCCGAAGATGACCGCAACGCTCTTGTTGGTGTGTACCAAGAGATTTCTTTTTAGAAACTCCGGGCCCTGGTCATAGAGAGCTATGTGGTAAGACAGAGGGCTTTAAAAGCAACCCTTTTTTAATAGGGAGCCAGTGCAGATTTTGCCTGGCTTTAGAGATGTGATCAGTCTTTTTAGTCTTAGCAAGAGCACGGACCGCAGCATTTTGCAGCCTCTGCAGTCTCGTTAGGACACCTTGCTGAGCTCCCACATACAGGGCATTGCAATAGTCTAACCTTGATAAGACTAGTGCAAAGACCACAGATTTTTTTAATTCAGGTGGTAAGAAAGGGAGAACGTTCTTAAGAATTTTCAGGACCAGAACGCAGGATGATGTAAGGTATTTAGTCTCGTCCCTAAAAGTAAGGTTAGTGTCAAAGTAAACACCTAAGTTCTAAACTTTTGGGACCGGGCATGGCAGGTTCCTAAATAATGCGGCCACCAGGACAAATTCCAGAAAGAAGAGTCTTGCCCAAACAGAAGGGCCCTGTTTTGCCGGAATTAACTTTCAGAGCCTGGGAGCTCATCCAGTCTATTCTAGCAACCATACATGCATTAAATTTAGCAGAGACTTCATCTGTGCTATCCTCAGTTGAGATCTCAATTTCGGTGTCATCTGCATAGGACACCATAGAAAAGCTGAAGAATTTAATCAATTTCATCAGGGGAGTCATATACATGCTAAAAAGTGTCTGACTTAAAGACGATCCCTGAGGGACACCGCACTGTAATATAAAAGGTTTTGAAATATGCGTCTCCAGGCTGATGGTTTGCTCCCTGGTGTCTAAAAAGGAGGATAACAGGCTGAACCGTGGACACCTATGTTAAATAATCGTTTTTTTTTTTTTTTTTAATTTCCAACTTTGTTTATTGAACTTTTCTTAACAATACACAGCAGTTCATTACACGGTGTCAGTTTAAATGGCCATAAAGGAGGATTTCCATACAGCATACAACATTTATATATTACATGTATCCCTGTCATAGACACATGGTCGATAGCAATCGTTGTCAATTACAACATTAGCTCTGCATTCCATACCGCTAGCATAATTTATCAAATGAGAAACCATCCCATTTCCATATAGGTAATCCCAGTGTGCGCTCTTTTCCGGGTCACTCATCCCTGACTGTTCGCCTAATGTGCGGGCCTTTTGGTCTTTATGTTAGAAGTGGAGCCAGCAGCCTGTTTCAGCTGGGAAGGGAGGAGTGAGGCAATGTGCAACTCATATTCAGTCAGTCAGCGCGTGCGCGCAGGTATTCCAATAGTGGGTCCCATATATCCAGTGGCCGTGAAGAATGTGGCAGTAGCTCAGCGTATACAGTAAGCTGATCCTTGCGGAATATCAAGTCGGTGAGCCATTCCTTAAATTTGGGGGCGCGCCCTCGACCCTATCTGCAAGCCACCCTCCGTTTTGCTAATAATAAGTTTAGTGCTGTGAATTTCCTGTGTGGCGGTGGTATGTCTTCTGTGTATCCTAGTAGTGTGATAATGGGCCACATTGGGATTTGAGTGCCTATCCAGCTTCCAGTACCTCGCTCCACTATTTCTGTATTACTTCACATTGCCATGCTAGATGCAGAAAGCCTGCGCGTTCACAGCGGCATCTATCGCAATGGCTGTCTTCCCTCAATTTATATCTGTGCATGCGTTCTGGGGTGTAATAGGCCCGGTGAATGAACTTGAAGTGGATAATCCGTAGACGGCTGCTCGCCGTGATGCCCCCTGTTTGTTTGCAGCAATATTCCCATTGTATATCTGTGAGTGTGGTATCTAGCTCCTCCTCCCACCCCCTGCGTGCCTCCTGTCGTGTGTCTACTCGCTCTAGGGAAGCCGCTCGGTAAAGGCTTGACACCACGTGCGTTGCCTCAGTCAACTTATAAAGAGTGTGCAATGTATCGCATCTCTCCAGTTGAAGCACGAAAGCTGGCATGTTCGTTCTTATCTCGTGTCTGAGTCTGATGTAAAGGAAGATCTCCAGCGGTGTGGCATCCCCTGCTCCCAAAAGCGTTTGTCTATCCTTGAATGTGCCCTCCTGATATAATTCACCCATTGTCTGTACATTGCGTACTTTAAGCATATTCCTGTAGGCGGTTTCATGAGTGACCGGTGCCCACCATCAGTATGGGAGAGGGATCAGCAGAGAGTATGGGAATGTGCACCCCACTCTTCTGCATAAATGCTTCCATGCGAGATTAGTACATGCTACTGTAGAGTAGGTAGCGCCTCATTCTGGGGTGGCGGTGCCCAGATAAGCTTCTGAAGGCAGTGGATGCATATACCCCTGCTCAATGGCTAAATGGGGCTTAAACGGTGGTGGGTGGAGACAGTGTATTGCGTGATGAGCTTGGGCACATAAAAAATATAGCTCAAAGCTCAATGTCCGGTGCTTTGAACCCTCCCCGCGAAAATGGGAATGTCAGTGTCTGCCAGCTTATACGGGCTGTGTTTTCCCCCCATGCCAATCTAATGAGCTGTGACTTAATTGCACTGAAAAAAAATGTGGCCTGGGTGATATGGTATAGTGATGAAGAAGTTGAACAACTTCGGTAATATCACCATTTTCATTAGTGAAATTCTGCCTGCCAATGATAATGGCATTGGTATCCAGCGAGTTATTACATTTGTGATAGATTACAATTCGACCCCGCAGTTTGCCCGTAGCGTTTCTTCCCTGTCACGGGCTATCTTTACACCCAGGTATTTTATTTCGGATGCGCACCATGCTAGCGGGAAGTCCAGGGGGAATTCAGGGGTGGACATAGTTAAGGGGAAGATCTGAGACTTGCTCCAATTAATGTGTATCCCAGAGATGACCCCAAAGGAGATAAACTCTCGCAACACTGGATTCAGGCTAGTGCTCGGCTCCCGGAAGTACAGTGTAATGTCGTCGGCATAGAGCAACACCAGTGTCTGTTGGGAGGGATAGGGGATGGCATACTCTCTGTGGTGTTGTCGGAGTTTAGCTGCCAGCGGCTCGATAGCAAGGGCAAAGAGCAGGGGCGATAGAGGACACCCCTGCCGGGTTCCCCTGGAGATTGGAAAGGGATCCGAGCCTAGGCCATTTATTTGCGCTACCGCCTTGGGCTGGCTATACAACAGCGCTATCCAAGCGAGGAATGGCGCCGGCAGCCCCATTCTGCTCAAGATTGCTAGTAAGTAGTCCCACTCTAGCGAGTCAAAGGCCTTTGTGGCATCTAAGAAAATCGCTGCTGCATTATCCTTCCGGTCTATATCCTGTAGTAGCGCAAATATAGTGCGCAAGTTGTGGAATGTTGCTCTACCGGGTATAAACCCTGCCTGATCAGGCAGCACCAGTCCCTCGATCAATAAACTCAACCTGTTAGCTAGAATTTTGGCTAATATCTTAGAGTCGCAATTTATTAAAGACAGGGGTCTGTAGGACTCACATTTAGTGGCATCCTTTCCGGGCTTGAGGAGTGTTATGATCAGTGCTTGCCTCATTGACTGTGGGAGTGTTCCAGTCTCCCTGGCTTCTTCATACAGCTCCCGGAGGTTAGGGGCCAATTCTTCTATGTAGCACTTATAAAAATCTGCCGACAGCCCATCTGGGTCAGGGGCCTTGCCAGAACGTAATTGCATGATTGCAGCTCGCACCTCGTCCTACTCAATATCCGCAGATAAAAATTCCCTGCGGCTGTCATTTATCCATCCCAGCGCAGTGTCTTCGAAGTATGCTGCGACAACTATCTGACCCCTCCTATGTGTGCTGTATAGCTGTTTGTAGTGGGTAGTAAAAATCTTTAGGACTTCTGTTGGATCGGTATGTATCGTGCCATCATCAGCTTCCACCCTGAATACATTATTGGAAAACCGAGGTGGTCTGATTGACTCAGCCAATGCTTTACCTGGCCTTTCACCCTCGCCATATGCGCAAGCGTGGGACTATTTGGAGCGGAATAGGGATTTTCTCTCTGCGGTGTTAGTGTACTCTATAAGCAGCTCTTTTAACTGCGCTTGCTTTTGGGGCGTGCTGGCTTCGACTGTGGAGGGCTCAAGTGCTCTAATGTCCTGTTCCAGTTTGGCAAGCGTTATTCTAAGGTCCCGCAGTATTCCCCCATTTTTTTTAAATGCACTCTCCTCGAATAGTGACTTTGAAACTCTCCCAAACGCTCGCCAAAGTCTGGACACTCCCTATGTTGCGAGGGGAAAAGTCCTGTATCTCCTGTCTAACTTCCTCCCGGAAGCAGGAGTCCAGAAGGGCTGTAGGATGTAGCCTCCATGACCTGTACGAGGATTCATTGACAGGGGGGCAGAGCTTCAACAACACAGGGGCATGGTCTGAGTATGTCCGAGCGAGGTGCTCAGTCCCTCTCAGCCAGGTGAGAAGCCCAGCCGATATTATCCAGTAATCTATGCGTGACCAGCTGGCGCGCACGGTAGATAGGAATGTGCCCTCCCTGAGGGTGGGGTGTAGGTGCCTCCAAGTGTCTAATAGATGGTGATCTGTGATAATAGCATTTAAGTGTTTTCCTGCCCTGATGTGAGGTTCCGCAGAGCCCTGGGAACGGTCCATACATTGGTAGAGAGCTAAGTTTAGGTCCCCTCCCCAAATCAGATGTGTAGACCCAATATTTGCAATGAGGCCCCATAATGTGTCAAAAAAGTGTGCATCATCTACATTAGGCGCATAGCGATTTACTAATGTTACAGATTGTTCAGCGAGCCTACCCCACATGATGCAGTATCTTCCCTGTGGGTCTTGAAGAGTGCCACCAGGGCAGTACTTTACTCCTGCCTTTATCAATATAGCCGTACCTCTGGAATATGTTGAGAAGGAAGAGAAGCATCTATGAGCCGCCCATCTCCCAGCAAAGCCGGTTGCAGACCCAGGAGCAAGATGTGTCTCTTGTAGCATCGCCACATGTACATGATGTCTGTCCAGATAATTGAGCACTTGTCGTCTCTTGCGAGGATCTCTCAAGCCCCTCACATTCCATGTCAGGAGGTTGAGAGTATATCCCATCTGGGTATTACGTGTGGTCATGTGCTATCTGGTGTGCCCCTTAAACGTGTTAGGGTGCTCTCTCTGCTATATGGAATAGTTTCTGTGTTGCGTGCTTTTCGGTTCCCAGATTCCTCCCTGTCATGTCCATGCATAGCAGCGCTGTGTGTAACAACAACAACAAATACGATAAACATTCCCCTTTGCCTCCCCCCTCCCAAGCCCACGGCCCAATTCCGCAGGTGAATGCAATTCCATATAGGACATCAATAACTCTGACCAATTACCCAAAATGAGGTGGGAATTGATTATTCGGTGCAGTGTCCCATCAAACTGGTGCCTTGATATTGGATCTCGTGTTTCACCGGTAGTTAGTTTACAATCAATGAAAAAGCATGATTCATACTGAACTAACAAACAGTAACACAGTGTGAAATAAAAATAACCCCTTTCACGCAGCTGTTGGGGAACACCCGTAGGGGGTTATCCACTAGAGAGTCTGACAGTCCCCCCCGAATAAACCAGGGGTGCCCAGAGATTCAGAGTTTGGCAGTATTGTCCAATTATTGCATATGCGTAACCCTTTCTAATGGTGTTGTGTCCTTAACATGTGGCAGTAGCACCTGGGGCCAGCCCACCTCACTAAACCATTCCCCCTTTTGCCAGTGCGTAACAATACAATTATAAGAGATGGTGCTCACGGTGCCCTTTGTCGCTGAATGTCTCGCAGTCGTGCCAGTTCGTTTAATCTGCATTCAACATTGGCGATGTTGCTCTGGAATCGGAACACATGCTGTTTACCCCGATGGGTCACCCGCAGTCCTGCCGGATAGAGCATCGCGTATGGAATGTTAGCCTGTTGCAGCTTGCGTTTCACCGGGACAAACTTTCTGCGCGCCTCCTGAACCGTCTGCGTAAAATCCGGGAATATAGAGATGGAATGCCCATCATGGTGCAGGTCCTTTTTCTCCTGTGCCTTCCGGACTGCTATGTCTCTGTCCTTGTAATTTAGAAGCCGTGCAATAGTGTGTCTGGGGGGGAGCCCCGACTGAGGCCTAGATGCTAACGATCGGTGGGCGTGCTCTACTATTAGCACCTTGGAAAAGGAGGTGGCTCCGAATAATTCTATCAGCATGCGTTCAATGTAATCTTCCATTCGCCCAGTGTCCATGGATTCCGGAACGCCCAGGATTCGGAGGTTATTGCGGCGCGAATGAGCCTCGAGGTCTTCATTTTTAGCTGAGATCACCTTCAAAGTCGCTCCATGTTCTGCATGTGCCCCCCCCTAGCAGTTGATGTATCTTCCAAGTGCGATATTCTGTCCTCCGCCTCAGTGATGCGCCTATCATGCTTTTCTAGCTGCTGGGTAATGTAGTCCATCCGCATGCTGAGGGCATCCATCTTGGTTTCAATAGAGGTGAGGCTCTGTTTCATGGTGACCAGTAATGCTCGCAGATCCATCTCTTCTGATTGCGAAGTTTCTTCTGCATTTGAAGCTGTGCCACCATCAGGGCCTCTAACAGATTTGCGCGGTTCGAATGGCAATTTTGCTTGTTTTCCCTCTGTTCTGCCCATTGTCGCGGTGGAGAGACTGAAGTCACAGCCTGTATTCCGAAAGATTATGTGTTCACCTGCTTTGGTATAGAAAATAGCACTGGCCCTGTCAGTTCAGTCTTCCAGCTCTCCCAGGCCTCAAAGTTCACACTCTGTGTGTGTTGCGCGCTATCTAAGCAGCTTGTAGCACATGTGTGTCACCAGCACGGCCCCCAACCACCTTGCCACAGTATTCAGGCAGCGCTGCAAATGCTTCCACCGTTCCAGTGTCTGTAGTTTATGTGCTAGGACGCAGCTGGCATCAATATTATTGCCAGCTCCTGCAGTTATATGCTTGTCCCATCTGATTTAAACAAACAGACCAATCTGCGCAGCTCCGTAGGCACCGCAGCCCACAGCGGCTCGACAGCAGGCCCTACCACTTGTCGTTCTGTACGCGATCTCCCAGCTCCCTCCTCCTCCCTCCTGACTTACTTGGAGGAAGGGATCATCGAGCGCCGCCGTGGGGTCCCCTCTTGTCTCGCCTGATCAGCCCAGGGCTGCACTCCGGCCCCTCTTCTGTGCAGCAGCAGCGAATTCCTGTGTTCGGATCAGCACCAGTGAGGTGAGGGGGCAGCCGCTCACCGCTAGTTGCAGCGTTGGCCTCGTATCGTGCTTGTCGTGGGCCGCCTGCCCTTGGGTCGCCGGCTGTCAGCACCTCGTTAATCAAAGCAGCGTTGCGTCTGGATTCAGCGGTAGGACCCCTCAGCGTTTGGGCGATCTTGGAAGCCACGGGCCGCTATTTGATGTCCCAAATACGTGACTTGTTTCTGACAATATTGCAATTTTTTGAGTGAGACTTAGGGGCCGATTCCGATTCCGGCCGGAAATCTCTCCGACCGAGCCGGACCCGGAGAGATTTCCAACCGAATCGGACCCTAGCAGTCCGACCGGACGAGTACGATGCATTCGCATGCTATCGGACTCGATTCGGTCGGACTCCCATTGAAGTCAATGGGAGCCGGTCGTACAACGCGTACGCGGGCTCCCATTGACTCAATGGGTGCGAGGCGAACAAGGGTGCCCCCTACAGCGGGTACGCGTCCATGCGCATCGCGGCGTACAAGCACAGGTAGGGGGGACCCATGGTTCCCCCCTGTGTGCGACTCGCGCGCCTACGCATACAGGGGGGCTGACGCGGACCCCCAAATTCCGGCTCCGACAGCTCTTTCGAGCCGGACGGCGCGAGTCGGTCGGACTGCTCGTGGCGCGCATCGTACTTACCCGGCCGGGAAACGTCTCCATAGCGCGGTGCGCGTCGAGTCCGAGCGAGACGGTCGATGCGGTTCAGACCCGTGAACGAGTCGGTCGGCGATTTCGCGTGCGCTCGCATCGTACTCGCTCGGCCGGACCCGCGCACGATTCGGTCGGGAAACAGGGCTCCGAATCGGATCCGGTAAATTCGAATCCGATTCGGAGCACTACCGGCCGAGATCGGAATCGGCCCCTTTAATGCCTGTTTTTAGCCAGATGGTTGAGCAGGGCAGTCGTGACTCGTTTGCAAGACAATTTTCTTAATGTAGCGATCAGGATATCATCGATATACTGTATCAAGGTCGAGCTACACAGCAACTGCAGAGACTCTAGTCTCTTCTTGAGCATCTGGTTGAAATAGGATGGACTTTCTGTGCACATTTGTAGGGTACAACACCATATGAGGGTCTTCTCTTGGAACCGAAACGCAAAGAGAAATTGACTCACCTCGTACAACGGAGCTGAGATAAATGTCTGACAAATATCAATGACTGTGAACCACACAGCTTCTGGTGGAATTTGGAATAGAATTACAGCAGGGTTCAATACCACAGGATAGTATGGACAGACAATCTGGTTAATCTTTCAGAGATCTTGAACCATCCTCCACTTTTTGTTTGATTTTTGTAAGACCAAGATTGGGGAGTTACATGGCTCCCAATAACTTCCTTCAGAATGCCTTGCTATATCATGCTCTCAATGACAGAGATGATTCCTGCAATGACCTCTGGGTCCTTTTGCATGGGCTAGTCTGAGAGAAAACAGCATTGGTTGAGAGGGTAATCTTTAAGGGCTTAGCACCTTTTGTCAACCCAGCCTCCATTCTGGTAAAATACCGAACCTCTTCCTTGACCATCTCTCTTAAGTCTGTTGCAGCCTCAGTTGTGAAGACTGGATATATCCTGACAACAGGAATCGGGGACTGTAATATAAACTCAGCATCAGCTACTTTGGTTTGAATTCCGACCCCAGCCTGGGTACAATATATGACACAGTTGAGTTTGCAAAGTAGGTTCCAACCTAGGAGATTTACAGGACTGGATTAACAAATTACGAATAGGTGTTGCTCTCTGATTTCTCCTATTTTTACTGACATAAGGGCAGTAACTTGGTTAGTATGCTGTTGATTTGAAATGCCTACAACTTGGACTTCTTTTCCCGAAATGGGTAGGCTAGCGACCTCAACAGCTCCAACTGTTGATCGACTGGCTCCTCTGTCTATTAGGAAAGATACAAGATGTCCGTTAACATCTTCTTCCACTTACGGTCCACTCTGATCCACTTCTAGGACTGCACCAAGCACGCACTCCCCCTACCTGCTCAGACACCAGCATTGATCCTGATCTACGGAACTTTAAAATAGCATGGGAACTGTGCTTTTTTGTAGCATCATCAGGTTTTGGGAAACCTGTGGGCTGACTGGGGAGGCGGGACACCTCCCTGCATCTGTATTTGATTGAAGTTATTGGGCAAAGTTCCAGATCTAGGAATATTCAGTACTGCCATAAGAGGTCTAGGCATTGGAGAAAGCTCTCTCTGTTCCACTGATGTCATCCCTTGGGGTTCTGTCGAGATTCGATCTGGATTGTACCTATACTCCAGCTTCCAGTGCCCAACTGTGTTGCCAATATGGCACTGTGTAACCTTCTTTAGGGCACTTATGTTTGTTCCTACTGTAATTCCTCGACTTCTCCCTGTTCCAGGGTTATTCCCACCATAATTTGTGGATACCCCTTGCATTACCATTCCAAGATTGAGATATAATTCGGGCACTTGGGGTGGAATCTTAAATCCCTTATTCCCTACACTCTGGGTCAGCTGTGTCTGGGCCATCATAAACCTTTCTTTTAGACATTTTCGCTTTGCCTCTAATGTCTTGCTGTTATACTTCACATACTGCAGAATCTTATCAACTGATTCACTCTGCAATGCAAACAAAGAACACCTTGGATAATGTGATTGCTGACCTCTGGTCTTAGTTCATACATAAAGCTCAACTGTGCTCCCTGGGCACGTGCATCAATCTCTTAAAGTAAGCCTCACTGATTCCTTGGATTCTTGGGAGGTTCGTAAATCTTAGGCCAATTAATCACTCTTTGGGGAACATTTGTCTTGATATGTCTTATGACTGTACAATATGGGCGAAGGTGCATTTGTCTCTAGCACTGAAAGCATTTCTTGTGTAGGTCACTCAACAGCTCTCTTGCATTCAGCCTGCAGATCCTTTCAGACTGCTACCTCGAATAACACATCCAGGTCTTCCCATGAAACCTTATACATAGTCACAATCTGCTCCATCTGGGTGTACCACTAGTCTGGATTCTCTCTCAGCTTTGGAAGTGAATTAATAAAATGAGAAAGATGTGATTGCGACCATGGGATGTGTACATATGCTCCTCCCTGTACTTCATGCAAAGGAAACTCTTTTACCTCTTTCACTATGACTTCCCCATTTCCTTCCTTTCCCTTTTGCTTTACCTTAACCCTCTCTTTTTTAAGACCACAGTCCTTTGAACCTCTCAGTGTCATTCCATCCCCGCATGTTTTCAATCAACTTCCTCACATGTGTTCTCAGCCCTCTTGGCTTCAGCATCCACAATTCCTTCTTGGTGTTTCATCCTAGCATTCTTCCACAGCTTCTTTGACTGGGTTATATCAATGCCACATTCATCCACCACTTTCTCCATTGCAGCATGGGCCTTTCTTGTCACTCTCACTGCTTCCTTACACAGGTAAATCAACTAATTCTCTCCATAATAACCCAAGTAGTCCATGCCCACATTTCCTTTCACAAGTTTCTTGAATTCTGTTTTTAGCTGTGCTAAATTTCATGGGGTGATTTGACCTGCACCTGGTGAACTAACTGACTAATCTGTGCTGGTCGTTTGACCTACCATTGCCCTAGTAACTGAGTTCCCTCCTTAGTAAGGAACTATTGCTATGCTTCCTGTGCTGGATGCAGAGTCCTGAGATAAATGTGGGACTGACTGTCCTTGGAAAGAGCTAACAGATGCCTCGACTGCAGAAATAATACATGTTAGAGGCAAGGTACTATTATGACTGGCAGAGGGGTCTGAGTGAAGGATGGAACTGTTGTTTCTGTACAACTTGGGGGTGCACGAATCTCTGATGAGGGTCCTGCAACTGTTTCTGTCTCGGATGACAGAGGTGCAGTAGCACTTAGTTTATCTGTTGCTGCAGCGTTAAGTAGGGGTGGTCTGGCATTAAGGAGTTTTTTCCATGAGGGCATCTTCCTCCTCACTCTCTTTGTCTGGCTCCTTCTTTGATTTTTCCTTTTCCTCTTCCTCCTTCTCTAACATAGGATGACCTCCAGATGTCTCAATATCTTCCTCCCTCCACTTTCTCTGCTCTTCCTCATCCTGCTCCCTTCTCCATGAGCGGGCCCTACTATGAATCTTAAAATCAAACTTCTTTCTTTTCTTTTTGCTTGCCATTTGTTCTCAAAGATTTAACGACACGAATTGTGCAGGCCTAGTTTGGGGTTTTAAATCATTAATTCTCCTCCTCAAATTTTCTATTCGAGGGATATGGAAGGTTCCGCTCAATAGGAATCGAAGCTCTCCATCCTTAGACATATATGCATGCAATTGGTTAAGCTACATGTACATGTGTAACCTTTTTCTTCACTGCCATCTCCCTAACTAGAGTACCTTTGGGAGGAAATTTCTCTTCCTTGTTTACCTCCTTCTCCGTTTTCGACAAGGGATTCCCCATTTTAACAACAATCGCAATCAGTCCTGGTTCAAACTCTCACTTCTTTTACACCCGCAATCGCTCAAGCTGATCACCAACCCCAGTGTGTCTGTGTCAAAGGTCACCCTATCACAATACTGCTAGAGTTTCCTCCAACTAATCACTAAGCGACACCTTGTTGACTCATCTCTCCAAACCACTTCTAAGTCCTTTTCTGTCTTATCTCCGTTTGCCTGCTTCGACTACACAAGAATTCTCTATAACAACAAGAATGCTACCTACTTTCAGACAATCATGAGTTCTTGTCATGCGAAAGTCACTATACTCTCAGTGCATCTTCCTCCTGTGCACATAGAACGAACTGCCACCGAGTCTAGTTAGTAGAAAGAATTATGTTTCTACTTTGGTGTTACTGATAGCACCTCACACACCTTTCATAGCAGGCAAGTTTATTAATTCAATACTCAACTTGAGGTACATCTCTTCAAAAGTTTAAGAACATTATCAGAACAGCAATAATTACCACTCCAACAAACCCAGTGATCAGTGCCACATTATGCTTGTTCTCAATTACCATCCACTACATCCCCTCACGTACTACAACTCCCAACACACACTGCTCCGCACCTACTTAGTTTAGCATGCAATCCCTATTGATACTCATTGTGTCGTTCTTTTTATACTCATCATACTCTGGAACCAGGAACGGATTGGGAATGGGCCAATTTTAAATCTCAGGGAAAACCATCCAGACCATAAAGGTACCATGCTCGGTTCTACAGCCAATAAAATTATCAGTTTCAAAGATTGGCTCCAATTAGAACTGTTCTCTGCTACAAGGCTCGTCAGCACCAAAATCCATGAACAACTTCTAACTCTGACAGTTGGACCGGGAGTAATGTAGCCCCGATACGGACTTTGGTGCTTCCTGATTGGAGCCGTCACTTATGCTATTTTGATATAGTACAGATGAATCCACTTAAGAATGACAGACAAAGGTTGATGTTTCAAGGCTTTATACAAAGAATTAATAGACAAAGTACAATAAACATCCATAAGTAAGATTAGCAGCTTACAAATTAAAGGTGCAAAGAACTCACTACAGTTCTAGGTGAAATCCGGCATAGATTCACCTTCTAAAGTTTGGGGAAAGGGTCTCTCCTGGGTACAGAAATCCACGCTCTTTCATAGGGCTTTTGACAAATACCTGCATACATTCTATGGGAATACATGGTTCTCAGGACTTGCACCAAAAGAAAACGAGCTAGAAGAAATATTTTACTACAAACTACATTTGAGGATTTTCTCAGGAAAGCATTACATAAGGATTCATTCATTCTCACAACCTTTAGCTATACATTTGAACAGATACATTGTTAAGCACGAATGGGGGATGATTGGATACGTCCCTGATACAGTACGGTGAGAAAACATCTTTGAGAACACTCTGCCTAGTCATCAGTAGCGGTCCATGCAGGGCGTGCTTGCCGGGCGGTGACGTGGGGCGGGGGAGGGGCAGGGTGGGGGGTAGTAAACACCGGAATACGGATGAATGCAGGTAAGTAGACAATTAAATTACTAGTACGAATTTCGTTGCGAGCTCTGCATCGCATTTGGCGATGCAGCGCATGCAGCGACATTCGTTTTAGTAATTTAATTGTCTACTTACCTGCATTCATCCATATTCCGGTGTTTACTACCCCCCCACCCTGCCCCTCCCCCGCCCCACGTCACCGCCCGGCAAGCACGCCCTGCACGGACCACTACTGCTAGTCATGTACAAGTAATACTTTATTTAGAACAGAAATCAACAGTGTCCACACTTGGTATGATGTAATGTTGAGGCAAGATGGAGGTCAGTGTAAACACAACCTAATGTTAGCGTACGCCAGTTTGCGATGCTCTTTTTTTAACAGAAATACAACTCTTGCACTGGGCCGGACTGGGCAACGAAACCGGCCCTGGCAAACTGCTCGACCGGCCCCCCTGGGGGGTAGGCGGGGTGCGGCCGAGCTGTTTGCAAAGGCCAGATTTTGTTACAGGGGGCCGATATTGCCGGCCCCCGGTAACAAAAACGGCCAAAACCGGCCCCCACCCTGGCGGCCCACCGGGGAAGCGCCCGGTTCCCGCTACGGCCAGTCCGGCCCTGCTCTCGCACCGTCCCTTTAAACTGCCTGCAAAAATTAGTATTCTTGCTTTGAAACAGAATAACTTCTGCAAACATGCCAACAGAGGTAGTTGACATTTACAGTTTCGAAATCCATTTTAAATATTCTCGTGATGGATGAAATGTTCAAATGCATTTAACATAATGGTTCTAATGCACATTTATTTTGTGCTGCATGTCACTCAAATCCTGCCTAATGTTACTCTAAAAATGCTTGATCCTTATTGTGATCATCACTCACATGCATTTTCATGCAATGACTCATCTTCCTTGATAGCAGGCAATTTTATTTCACGGGTACCCAGCGTTTCTTGTGATCTCAAAGAGGCGGGTAATGAATTAGCAAGAGGGAAATCGGAAAATCGCCTCCAAGGCGCAAAGTCACAAACATTCTTTTTGTGTACCTTATAGAGAAATAATCTCTCACCATCCAGATTTATATTCATAACAATGTAGCAATGCGTGTTTTTCATTTCAATTGTTGTCCCTGCCCCTGAAAGAAATTCTGATTTTTTTTTTTCACTCCCACACACTTCACAGCAATTTACTGGTGGTGGGTGAGAGCAAGAAAACGATGTCTCTGAGAGGATGAGTCAGAAAAGGACTCTGGGGCCTAATATGCCTCTTTTAAATGTACCTGCGATGCTGGTTCAAGGGTGTCTTCTAGGCCCTAGAATGATACAGATGGGTTACTTCCTTCTGTGGTGGCTCAACATACAATATATACTAGGAAATCTATGAAAAACAGATAGCTCGATTTACTAAGGAGTTTTTAAAGCATAGGATAGTTTTAGGACGACTCTTAAGCCTGGACATATTTACGAGGGTTTTGGTAATAATGAGCAGATAAATCTTAAAGTTCACAAAGGTGCTCATGTCATGGCTGATAGGACAGTAAGGGCCAGATTTATGACCCGGTTTGCGTCCTTCTTGCACCACGCAACCTGGTGCAAGAGTGGCGCAAGCATTAAGTCAGATTTTTGAAGCCACTCTAGTTGTTTTTGAATGGCTCAAAAATCTGGAGAAACGCAATGCAGCACAAATTGCTGTATTGCGTTACTCTGCCCTGTGTAGGCATTCCATGAGTGCTGCATGGGTGCTCCCACACAACTCCCATGGTTTTGACGCATTCCTAGGTTTACAAGACCTTGTAAACCTGGCAATGCGCTAAAAAGATACACCTCCCCCAGGAGAGGTGTAACAAGGAGAAATATCTTTATTTCTCCTTGTTACTTCCTCTTTCTCTGTGTGCTTCTGCAGCACACATAGAAAGAGGAAAATGCCTCTCAGGATTGTGTTTGTGCAGGAAGGTGCCCCTTCCTGCACAAAAACTATTCTGCATGCAACACAGGCACCCAAGCACCATGGTTCAATGGTGCCTGCGTTGGCGCTAGGCAGCCCATTGTGCGCCAGTGCAGTAGGAAAAGTCAAGAATGCGCTGTGTGCCTTAAATACTGAACATTCCTGCCCTTTCCTAGTAATGCAGGGCAGCATAGCAAGGTGACTTGCTGCTCTGCACTGCACCACTATTTCATAAATAGGCCGCTAAAACTATGAGCAATTGTCTTCTGCACATAAGTCATATTTCCTTTTAGAGGCTACATCTCTGGGCCCTTCCTTAAGATTGATCTTGTGTTAAGTCTGTCTTCCCTGGCTTAGACGAGTTTTCAGACTTTATTGCTGGACTTACAAAGGCCATTCACTGGCTTTTAACAGCCATGTAACTGTGTTTCCTGGTTTAAGATTGATATTCTTAAGCCAGGGGGAATATCTTTGTTAGCCAAGTGTGCCGTTCCTCCTTATTTTATTTGGTCTACAGTGCTTAGTAGGAGTCTAGAATGACCAACTCTCTCTGGAAAAAATTAACATAATATGGCAAAGTAGGATATGACTTAATTTGATTTACTTCTCCTTGTGCTACTCAGAGATTTCATGCAACATAAAGCTTTATTGCAGGTGAAGATATGGTCCAGGGAGACATGCAAACATATAAACATAATTGAAAAGTCCAGTCTATACAGCAAAATAAATCTATCAGGTTCCAACTACAACTTTAGGGTCCGTGGGCAAACAGTGGCTATGTGGCCTCAGCTGTGGGGACGGGGGGTGTTTGCTTCTGTTATCATGGGGCATGTCCTACTAAGGCTCTGCAAACTCGGCCAAGTACAACTCCTTCAGCACCTGTATCTCATGGCAGTGACGAGGCTTCTCCGGGAGGTAGAGTGGGGGTGCTTCAAGCTCAAATTTCAACAATCACTCAGCAGCACAAAAAAAGATTGTGCAGTCCAAATATTTACTTTGATAAAAAAAAAGACTGGAATTCGCACATAAAACTCAGCGTTATCCACCACAGGCAACAGATACGTAGGTTTCACTGGTGTGGGAACTGCGCTAGGGAGGCGGTGTTCCCTGCCCTCCCTCTCTCTCTCCTCTTCACCTGGATTCAAGTTCCCTCTATCTCTCTCTTCCTGTGTCTCTTTATTTCTCTCTCTCTCTCCTTCACACAGACTCGAGTTCTGCCTGGGGATGCATGGATCAAAGGTGTCGATTCCAAGGACTGCATTTTAACTTCCCTTCATTGTGAGGATGATTTATTTGTTATGAAACAGTGAAAGAGACCAAACATTTCCAAACTTTGGTGCAATTATGAATGTTCCCCTGATGTTGATGGTGAGGAGGTTACCATAAGACTTCGAAAAATGGGAATGAGTATACAGTATGCTTTATGCATTCTTATAGGTCCAATTATTTCTCCACCACCCACAGTCGTTATTGGCAGTTGTTCCAACAAAAAAGCCAGGTACATTATTTCAAATCTGTTGTGGTATTGCCTGCATCTGATCCTGATCTTGTTGCAAAAAATTCAAATCTTCTTTCAAAAGATTGAGAGTAGAAGACATATTGTGTTTGTGCTTTTGAGAGTGTTTAAAAACCATTATGAATAATTTCAAACATACTCCCTAATTCTCTCTGCTGCTTCTCTTTCAGAATATGCTTGCTCTCTTTTTATATCAGCATACATTAAGGTTTATATAAGTCGTTTATTTTTTACAGGATGTAACACCAGGAGAAAATCACATAAATCCATATTATGTTAAGGTTCGGCAGGTTTTATTTCACAGCATTCAAACTAGAATGAGGTAACCAACTATGGCACAATTTGCCAGCACAATATGTGTTTACAGTCATAACGGTATATATATTATATTGAGGGTCTGGTCTGTTTATTAAAGGACAAGCACCTTTAGTTAGTCTTTTCAAACATGCATCAGTATTGTTAGACCTGACATCCTTGGAGTGGTAGTGCTATTGAGTGGTGGGATCCAGTTCTCGTGTTTGTGCAGTGCCACTCAGTGATTTTGTGCAAAACATAAAATTCCATATAAACAATCTGACATCAGATTCAACCTTTTTTGTCCTTGATTAGCTATACTTTTTTATTTTTCCAAATTCAATTTGTGACTGACATTTACTCTACCTGTGACACGTACTTGTGAATAAGAAGGTGGAGCTTAGCCTCATTGCCAACCTCAAGATGGCAAAGTTGAGAATCCTCAGCAAGAATACGGGGGCTAAGCTTGGAGATGGGGCCACAAAAGTGGATTTTCAAATAGCACTCAGAGCTTTTGAGGTGGTCCGCAGGATGCAGCCTGCCACAAGAGAACTGGAGGGACAAGACCCTGAAGAGGAAGAAGTGGATGTGGAGGAAGAGGAGGAGGATGTGGAAGGTGATGGCATGGCCACAGGCCCAAAGCTTCAGCAAGGAAAGGAGGAGAACATCCCTACAGGAGCAAGGTATCCTGCCGCCGTGTGCCCAGCACCACTATGTCCTTTGAGGAACTGGAGGATGGGAGGACTGAGAAGGAGTTTCAGTTGCAAGCTAACCAGGCCGAAATTGAAGGGAGCCAAGTAGAAGGCTGCTGAAAACAGGGCCTTGGAGGAGAAGGAACATTTATTGGCTCATGAAATGAGTCTGAAGGAGCTGGACCTGAAAGCCAAGCAACACTCAGGGTCCCGCAGCAATGTTGGCAGCAATAATCCAGTGGAAACAGGAGGGTCCACATCCCCAAGCATCAGGTGCCTAACTTTGTTGTGAGGGGTGACATAGACAAGTAGTTTGAGGCATACGAAGTGCATCTAGAGATGCATAGGATCCCTCAGGAGGATTGGGGAGCCAGTCTCTGGAGGCATATACCTATTTAGGGGAGGGATTCACTACAGGCCTTAGGGAAAGGTGACAGGATAAACTACTCACTCATAAATGAAGCCCTTATCAGATTTAGGGGAGGGATTCACTACAGGCCCTAGGGAAGGGAGACAGAATAAACTACCCACTCATAAATGAAGCCCTTATCAGAAAGTATGGTCCCCACCTGAGAAGTATAGGTTGAAGGTCAGGGACAGCCAGAAGCTTCCCCACCAGTCTCAGGTAGATTATGTGGGGCGCCCCTTCCTAATAGCGAGGCACCATGTCATGTACAATTGTTTTGCGACCGCATTTGCGGCTGCAAAACACTCACAGTTTACCACCTACTTCAAGGAGGTGGTAAACCAGTCGCAAACGGGAAGGGGTCCCCAGGGTCTTTGCCCAGGGTTATTTACCCAAAGAGGTGATGTCTGACTGGGGCACCAACTTCGTGTCAGCATAAGTGAAGTCCATGTGGGATGAGTGTAGAGTAACCTACAAGTTCTCCACATCCTACCATCCCCAGACCGATGGGCTTATTGAGCAATAGAACAAGACTGTCAAAGGGATGATCGTGGGCCTGTCAGAGCCGTTGAGGTGGAATTGGGAGGTACCTCAGAAGTGAGTAGGGTTCAGTCCCTTTGAACTTCTGTATGGCTACCCTTTCAGACAGACTCTCAGCCGTGAGAAGGAGTGGTGGGAGCAAGTTCCCAAGAAACACCCCCAGGATGTAATCAGCTACATGTTAGTTCTCAGGAGTCAGATGAAGCGCTTTTGGAAGAAAGCCACTGAAAACCTGGAAGCCAGCCAGCAAGTGCTGAAGCTCTGGTATGACCAGAAGGCTACTTTGGTTGAGTTTCAGCCTGTTCAGAAAGTATGGGTGATGGAGCCAGTGAACCTTGGGCCTTGCAGTACCAGTGGACTGTGTCCTATGAGGTGAAAGAGCTCAAGGGGGAGGTCACTTACGTGGTAGATTTCAAGACCCACAGGAACCCTTTATGGGTCCTGCATGTGAACAACCTTAAGCCCCACCTTGAGAGGTCAGCGGTAACCATGCTCCTAGTGACAGACAAAGGGGAGGAGGAAGAGAATGAATCTCTCCCTGACCTCCTACCTTCCAAGGAGCAGGATGGGTCAGGGGAAGGAGCTGTCCTCTCCCCTACCCTACCCTAGAGCAACAGAGAAATTGTCGACACGTGTTGGGGAAGTTTGCCTCGGTTTTCTCATTTACTCAGGGCTGACTACTTGGTGCTCCCACGACATTGACACCTGGGAGAGCAGGCTTTTAAAAATAAATATATAGGCCGTCTGATAAAGTGAGGGCCAGCATTAAGGATAAGGTGTCCAAAATGCTAGAATTAAGGGTAATTGAGCACTCCAACAGCCCTTGGTCCAGCCCAGTGGTTCTAGTACCCAAGGCCACCTCAACAGATTCCACTCCAGAACTCCTGTTCTGTGTGGATTATAGTGGGCTCAACTCAGCCACCAAGACTGATGCCTGAGCTAATGAGCTCATCGACCAGCCAGGGGCTGCCAATTTCCTGAGTAGACTTGATCTAACGCTGGGGCTGGCAGATTGCCTTCGCTGAGGGGACTAAGGAGAGGTCTGCATTCTCTTCCCCTTAGGGCCACTTCTAGTTCAGGGTGATGCCCTTTGGGTTGAAGCATGCCCCTGCTACCTTCCAGAGGTTGGTCAACAGGATCCTGGCGGAGATGAAGGCTTTCAGTGCCACCTGTCTTGACAATATTAGGGACTTCAGCTCCAGCTGGGAGCAGGAGAAGGTAGATCAATAGGTTTCCTGACACAGGGAGGTGTGACTACCTCCCATACAGGACTTAGGGTATTGGGCTGGGGGCGCTTGCCAGTGGCACCAGAGAGCTTTGAAGGGCAAATTTGGTGCCCTCTTTGCACACTCCAGTTTGAGGCAGTTCAGGGAGCCCTTGGCTCCAGCTCTGGTGCGAAACTGGACAAAAGACATGGGAGTATCCTCCTCTATGTCTAGCCCCTCCTCTGATAGGGACCCCTGAGTCATTCCAACCCTTTCCCTAGGGCTTACCTGTGGGTGTTTCCTTAGACTCATCATGGGACAAGACTCAAGCCTGAAACCATGTCACTCTTCGACCGTCTGGACACTATAACTTCCATGGACTTCGCCTGGAACTGAGACTGCACCAAGGAAGACTCCTGTTGCTCCTGGTCTCGCTGTTCTGCAAGTCTTCTACGCTGTCTGTGTCTGTGCTTCTTCCAGGATCTTCAACAGACCTTTGGGCATCAAGGACACCTGAAGTAATCTCCCTTGGAATAACTCCCCTGCATCTGCAGGCACTGCAACAAAGCTGACCGGTCTGCTACTCCTGATGTCCAATAGACTTCGAAAGGCTCAGCGACACTGGTGGTGGTTCTGCAACTCGCTCGAGGCCTGACCTGTCCTAGCTGCAATTTTGAGGCCAGTATCCCTCGTCGGAACCTCTGGGACCAAACCCCTGTGCACCGTGTCGACTTGACATTGCCAAGGCTTGTTGGCTCTGCACTCCAGAGATCTTCAGCCTACAAGAAGCTCCAGCCTCCAGCATCTCTTCCTGCCAAGTACAGCATCTTCACCTCATCCTCTGCACCATGGGCCTTCCTTCTTGGTGAGCTGCTCAAGGTCCTCTTGCAACTCCTGTGCCTTTGGCCTGTGGGTTCTCCTGCTTCAGTGTGCTTCCCTGCTTGCTCGAAGCCTGCTCTGATTCTCAATGCTGTTGGTGAGCCCCTTGGACCTTGCTGGTCTCAATGTTGCTCCTTCTTCGTTCTCCACGCCAGTTGCAGCTACCAAGGCTTGTTGGTGCTCCAGCCGGACACTGACCTCCCTGGTCTCCGACATCTGATGTGGGACAGCTCGTGCATGGCTCCTGGTCTTCCTCTTCATCGCCTGGTCCTCACAGCTGCAGTGACAAGGTCACTGTCAACTCGTCTGAACCATCTGACATCGGTGGGCATTGCTCTTCCATGCCCCCTGGTCACTCCTGAGTGGCATAGACTCTGTCCCCTCTGCTTGCAGGTTTGTTGCTTCCAGAATCCGCCCTTGGATTCCACCGGACTTCTTCACCCCACTTTTTGCCAGATTTCTGATTCACTTTGACTGAGTGTGCCCTGGGTCCCTGTCAATCAGGTTCCCAGGGCCTGTGTTCTTTTACCTAAACTGTACCATTGTTACCACAATTAGCACAAATCTTGCCTACCTGTAATTCCCTTGTAAGGGGTACCTATGGTACCAAGGGCATGGTAGCCAGAGAAAGGCCTATGAGGGCTGCAGCATGTATTATGCTAGCCTCAGAGACCTCTCACCACAAACATGCACCACTGCCATTGTAGTCTGCGTGTTTTTGTGCAGCTAAAAGTGAAGAGTTGACATGTCACACATCCCTGTGTGCCATGCCTAACCAATACTGCATGAGGCATAGGTAAGTTACCCTTAAGGCAGGGTGCACTATATCTCATGTGAGGACCTATAGGCATGAGCAGAAAGGCCCCTATAATATCTAAGCCCATTCTTAGATATTATAAGTGCAGTAAAACCATATAGAAGTATATGGTCTGGAAACTTGTCATTACGAGTTTCACAGCACCACAATGGCTTTACTGAATCCTGGGATGTTTGATATAAAAAATCTCAGAATAATAAACCTGCACTGATTCCATTGTCAGATTTATTAATCCTTGCACTCAGCAGCCCCTTCTAGAGGAGACCCCAAAACCAAATCCAGCCTCTGGTGGATTCCATGGACTGGTAAACTCCAGCCTGCCACCACCAGACAGGTTTCTGGACCCCTGAGGTGAGAGCCCTCGCTCTCTGGATCCAGGAACAATGCCTTTCCTTGGCAGAGGTTCTATTACCTCCCCCAGGTCAGGAAGGGCAGAGCAGCTTCAAAGTCCCTGCTGCCTTTGCACTGCAACTCCTTCCTGTCTTTTCCTAAAATTTTGGCGGGAAGACAGGTGGGAGAAGTTAGCAAGCCAGGGAGGTGTGTCCACCTCTGCCAACCCCACCCCTCAGGGTGAAGCCCACTCCTCAGTGCCTGCCATCTTACTGATGGAGGACGTCCCCCAATCAGGGTTAGGGAATCTGCTCATTCTCCCACGTGGGGTGAGCACATCAAGCGTGCAGTCACCCTAAGGTAAGTAGCCTATTGGCTACTACCTTGAGACCCCTAAAACACCCCTAAATACAGTATTTAGAGGGCAGCCCTGAACCCAGGACTACATATTCTTTCAACCTACGAAGAAGGATGGAAGAAGTCCCACAGCAGAGGATACTGTAGAGAAGAACTGACTTGACCCCAGCCCTACCGGCCCATCAGCTTTTGCCAGAGATCGTGCGTCAAAAGTTGGCATGTCCTGCAGCCAGCAACTTCCAGAACCCCTGGGAGGACTGACTGCCTTCAACAAAGTCCTGATTTCCTCCGAATAGCAGCTCTGTTCAAAAGAAACTCAAAAGAGAGACTCTGAGTCTGCTGAGGATGAAGAAACTCGATGCCTGGAACCACCACAGCACCCGTCGCCTACAGCCCGAGTCTAAGTGGCCCAACGGTCCCTGCTTGGTCCCCTAGTGCTCCAGAGTCTGAGTTCACCGTGGGTTGTCGCCTACAGGACTCTCCGCCGTCACCTATGGCAACCTCTATAGGATTCCATTGGGCACCCAATACCTCCTATGCACCCTGCACCCGGCCACCCCTGCGCCGCTGGTGGTGTGGACTTGGTGCTGACCTGGGACCCCCTTTGCCCTGACCTTAACCCTAGGAGCTTGGCTCATGAGACCGAGTGGCCTGCCTGTGAGCAGCCCCCAACCGAGGTGACTTCTAGCCCCATTGGCTAACATTGGCACCCTGCACTCTGCACCCGGTCACCCTAGTGCCGCTGGTGGTGCCGCTTGAGTGCCAACCTGAACCTTGGGGAACCTTGACTCTTCCCCCCAAAACTCCAGTTCCAAATCCGTTTTACTCACCTGTAACTTAACACTTCGTTTTTCCCATTGGGCAAATGGTAGGTTTTTCTCTAAAAATGCGTTTTTGTTGAACTGTCTTGTACTGCACAAACAGTAATCTACTGCTTGCACAAGAGTTAACCTGCTTACAAATATTTTGCATGGTGTAAACTGTGTTAGGAGTGTGTATCATACCAAACCAAAGCTGTAATCCAAAAGTAATCCAAAAGTGCTCTCACCAGCATTTTTTAACTGTTTTCTCAACTGCAAAAAGTAATCTGAATGTTCCTGCAAATCTAGTATTCACTGTCTTGATGAAAGTAACATTGTATGAAGAGTTCTACTTCCCTGCTACTAAGTAAATCTTGGTTCTAGCAATAAAATAACAAAATATTAACTTTTTATACAAACAATTGGTCTGGATTTCAGTCTTTGAGTGTGTTACATCATTTCTTGCCTAAGTATGTACAACAAATGCTTAACACTAGCCTCCTGATAAGCCTGACTGCTCAACCACACTACCATAAAAGAGAGTAAGGTATTATCTACTTTAGCTTCTGCTATACCTTTGAGGATTCACTGGACTCTGTGCGCACTGTACCTTACTTTGGTATACTATATACAGAGCTAGCTTCCTACAACCTTCTGCTCTAGAGGCACTTTTCTCCAAGTCTTCCATTGTTGTCTACAAAGGTTTCCGATGTCTCTTCACCCCTATATACCTGGCTTCCTTGGTGTAGGTAACCAGGTCTCTGGGGCATCCACGGGTGGGGTGGATCTCTAACCTTCTGTCCTCCAAGGGAATTCTACGATGTCCTCTGGGAAGGGTCCTTCTGCAAAACTGCAACCACAACTGCAAACGCACATAGTGTGTGTTTGCTGCCCAACGCTTAGGGAGCTCTTCAGAATCAATTTTAAAAAAAAAGCTTTTAGTCTGTGTATTGTTGTTGAAATTGAAATTGTGTTTTTTTTAACGTTGCACTTTGCCGTGAATAGCGCTACCGGCGCTACTAGCCTCGTTGTAGCCTCCTAGTGCCACTCCCCCAGGGCAGCCAATCAGAGCGGGTGAGGGGTGGAGCTGACGCCAACACCGGATATTTATGCCGGCAAGATCGCGGGAGCGCTCACATAGTGTGTGTTTGCTACCCAACGCTTAGGGAGCTCTTCAGAATCAATTTTTAAAAAAAAGCTTTTAGTCTGTGTATTGTTGAAATTGAAATTGTGTTTTTTTTAACGTTGCACTTTGCCGTGAATAGCGCTACCGGCGCTACTAGCCTCGTTGTAGCCTCCTAGTGCCACTCCCCCAGGGCAGCCAATCAGAGCGGGTGAGGGGTGGAGCTGACGCCAACACCGGATATTTATGCCGGCAAGATCGAGGGAGCGCAGCGGACGTGTGCAGCGGGCGCGCTAAAGGCAAGCCCGTCTGCGTCCGTCCGCGCACGATCCACGCACAGCGCCAGCCATGCTGTGCGTGATATTGGGAGACTCTGCTATTCAAGCCGGACACTGCGGGAGATAGGCGAGAATGGAGGTATTGGGGTAGGATTGCCCTTACTCGAGAACCCGGTCAGTTTTAGGTCTGATTGTTGTAGGAAGGAGGCTCTGGTCTGCGGGTTACTTAATGTTTGATCTCTCCCTAAACATGTTATAGAGATCCAACTGCTCATCGAAACGCATCACCTTGACATGTTACTCATGACAGAGACTTGGACCTATCCTGACTCCGCTCTCGAACCAGGATTGGCGTGTCCTCCAGGCTATAAGTTTTTTCACAAGCCCAGAGCTATAGGTAGAGGCGGTGGGGTTGGTCTTATGTTTAGGGAAGGATGGGATTTTGTTCCTATGGATATTGATGTTGTTGAGGGCTTTGAGCTTCTGGGGTTCTCTCTAAAAGACCCCAGGGGGCACTTATTAGATGGTATAGTGTGCTATAGGCCCCCTGGTGCAGTCAATCTGTCTCAACTGCAGGTGTTGATTGATGTCTTTAATAACATGGCTGTTACCCACTCGAGACTGCTCATTGCAGGGGATTTCAATCTCTGGCTAAGTGGGACCTTAGATACAGGATTTAATACCCTTCTTCAATCTTGTGAGAGTCTTGGCCTGCTTCAGGGAGTAACCGGACCTACACACATAGGAGGGCATATGCTTGATCTAGTTTTCAGTAAGGAATGGGTCACTAACCATATGGAGGTGCTTCCTGTAGATTGGACTGACCACCATTTGGTTAAATTTCTGACGGCCATCCCCAGTCGAGGAGCTCCCGCTTTGAGGGATGTTAGGAGCTTCCTGGGAAGGGATTGGAAGAGGATATTGGAAAAGGTGACACAGCCACCAACGTTCCCTATTAATGGGGATTTTGATGTGCTTAGGTCAGTGGAGGAGAACTATATGGACCTCCGTAATCTCATTACTACAATTGTTAATGAAATTGCCCCTTTGAAAAATTGTAAAAATAGGGGCAGACCTTCTGCTAGGTGGGTCAATGGAAAATTGAAAGCCCTGAAATCAAAGTGTAAACAGGCAGAAAGGAAGTGGAGAAAATACTATGTGAATGAGGATAAGATCGTTTGGAAAGTAGCTATTTCTCTCTATAAAAAGAAATTCTTGCTGCGAAGCAGGAATATTTCGCAGAGCTCATTTTGAATTCACTGAACAAGTATAAATGCATTTTTAAAATTGTTGATGACCTTGCTAATCCTCAGTGCCTACAAAATGAGGTTCAGCCTACTCAAGATCTCTGTGACAGTTTGGCTACTTTTTTGATGAAAAAATTAGAACCATCATTTCTGGTCTTAAAACCAACCTTTCTGGGGGACAGAGGCTGTGACTCATGGGGCAGCTACTTCGATTGTTGATGCGGGAGGGGTGCCTGGTGCAGGAACACAGATTGGTGAAGGGACCGATAAACGGAGTTTTTGGACCATTTTGAACCCCTTTCGGATGAGGAATTTAACAGGCTTGCTCTGGGTGTTTCCTCGGGCTCTCCACTGGACCCCCTTCCGCACAAAATCTGGAAGGAATTTGCATCAGAACTTTTCCCCAGGCTTCGACAGATCTGTAATCAATCATTATTTAGTGGAGTTGTACCATCTGGCTGGAAACAGGCTGTAGTTACGCCACTCTTGAAGAAGGCCACTCTTGATCCAACCTGCCCGGGTAACTATCGGCCCATCTCTCTCCTCCCCTACCCAGTGAAGATCCTTGAACGTTTGGTTAGCAAATCTCTGTCAGCTTTTCTAGAACGTAACAACTGTCTGGCAGATGTACAATTCGGCTTCCGTCCAGAACACGGAACCGAGTCTGCCTTGGTAACCGTGTTGGACGATCTGCGTCTGTTGGCAGACAGGGGACAATCAGCAATACTTATATTGCTTGACCTGTCAGCCGCTTTTGACACGGTCAACCATGACATTTTGCTAACACGTTTAGAGGAGGTGGGGGTAGTGGGCACTGCCCTGGACTGGTTTCGATCCTATCTATCTGGCAGGTGTCAGGCAGTGGCTCTTCCCCCTTTCCAGTCAGCCTTCACTAATATCTGTCATGGGGTCCCACAAGGATCTGCCATCAGCCCAATTTTATTTAACATCTATTTGAGCCCACTGATTAATATCATTCGGGCTCATAATGTGAAATTGGTAAATTATGCTGATGACACTCAGATCATTCTATCTCTTGATGGAGCCCTACCCAATGCCCTGGAGGATTGTCATGCATGTATGCATGATACTGCGCAGTGGTTACGTAATAACTCTTTACAATTTAATTCGGATAAGACCGAAATTGTACACTGCGCAGTTGGGAAGGTCCATCTGCCTCTTCCTCACAACTTCTGGCCCCTTGATTCATCTACTGCCTTGGTGCCATCTAAGACGGTGCGAAACTTGGGAGTTATGTTTAATGCCAACCTGTCACCAGAGATGCAAGTGAACAAGATGGTGGGGTGCTGTTTTGGCCTCATTAGGGCTCTGAGAAAGATTCTCCCGTTGCTCCCAATTTCGGTTAGAGCCTTGGTTGTTCAAGGCGCTATTCTAAGTAGACTTGACTACTGCAATGCTCTGCTGTTGGAGTCCCCCAAGTATCTAATACAGAGACTGCAGCGTGTTCAGAATACGGCTGCGAAATTGGCCTTGTCTAAGCCACGAGGCTTTTCCGCCTCAATGTGCCTAGCGGAGCTACATTGGCTCCCTGTGCAGCAAAGAATTTATTTTAAATCCCTTTGTATAGGGTTTAGGGCTTTGCATGGACTCGGTCCTGGGCCCCTACAGAAGAAATTGGTTTGGTATACTCCTACCCGGACCCTTCGCTCCTCTTTTGCCTACTTGGCAAAGGTACCCAGGTTCAACAGGGTCAGACTGGGAGGAAGATCTTTTAGTTTTGCTGCTGCAAAACTCTGGAACGCACTCCCACTAGAAATTAGACAATGCAGTACCCTGTCCCTGTTCAGGAAAAGGATCAAAACGTGGTTGTTCCCCAGAAACTGATCCTGTCGCTTTTGAGTAATGTTTTTGGTTCTGTCCCTCTCGCTTCACGTTGGTTTGTATTCATGTATCTTTAGCGCCAGGGTACCCGTAGGGTGTTTGTTGCGCTCTATAAATGCTATATACAATACAATACAACTTCTCCATTGACTTCCCTTAGGCATGTGGCTGTGTTCTCACTCTGCACACAGCCTCTGTGGAGTTCCTAGGTACTTACCATGGGTGGTTCCTTTTGTGCCCTGCTCCTCTGGGTCTTCTGGTCCAAGTCCCGTCCTCCTTTGCAGTTCGCATTCCACTTTCTTAATATATGGCTTCGTCTCCCTCTGGAGACCACTGTATTTTGTGTTACTTACCTTATTGCAATTGAAGTATTATTGTGTATTTGTGTTGATATCTCCGAGTAGGAAATTTACCAATATGTTAATGAGTGTTGTGTAAAAAATAGAAGTATTTTTATATAAACACTGTGTGGCTCTTTTTCATTTAACCTACACTACATGATTAAACTGATAAAACATGCTGCTTAACATTCCTTCAAGATAAGCCTGATGGCTGCTCTCCACAGCTACCTGTGTGAAAGTGTCTCTTTAGCATGGTTAGCCCCCACTTTTTGCCTGGTTTTGATGTGGTTTCAAATGTAGTGCACAGAGTCCCTGCTAACTAGGTCCACTGTGCCAGTTCTCCTTCCCTAAAACAAACCCCTAATTGGTATGTCTGCCCCCTGTAAGTCCCTAGTAAATGGTACCCTGGTTACCTAGGGTCTGTAAGCTGAAGAGGGTCCCTTGGGGCACCCCCCCATCACTGGATCCATGCCACTGCCCTTGCAGCCTGCATGCCCCAGTGAGGAGAAAACGGCAAGGTCGACATGGCACCCTGCCTGGCTACCATGCCAACTAGCACTCCCTGACAGCATAGGCAAGTCACCCCTCTAGCAGGCCTCACAGCCCTAAGGCAGGCTGAGTATACTACAGGTGAGGGCATATCTGCACGAGCAGATATGCCCCTACAATATTGGGCACCATTTCCTAATATTGTAAGTGCCAGCGAAGCCATAGAGAGTACAAGGGCTGGTAACTCGACAACTCGAGTTCCACAGCACCATGATGGCTTCACTGAATATAGGAGTGTTTGGTACCAATCTACTCCTTTCAATAAATCCCCACTAATGCCAGTGTGGGATTTATTGTACCATGTACCCAGAGGGCACCTCAGAGGTGCCTCCTGAATTCCTACCAACCCTGGTGTGGTCTCTGACCAGCTGTAGGCAGCCAGCCACCACCAGACATGTTTCTGGACTGGGTAGAGAGCCCCTGCTCTCTGGGACCAGAAACAATGCACATCCTGGGCAGAAGTGTCATGCCTCCTCCCCCAGGATAGGCCAGTGATCGAAGAGGTGAAACTTCAAAGGCTTGCCACCTTTGTAATGCGATCCCCAGACTCTGCTACTAGCAGCAGATGGCAGCGCCTGGTTTCCAACCCCACTTTGGGTGGGAAAATCAGCAGGAAAATTCAAAAAGATAGGAGGTGTACCCACCTCTGCCAATCCCACCCCTAAGGTGGTGGAAGCAAGTTGAAGCACAACTTTCAGTCCCCACCATCTTGAAGATGGGGGGAACCCTCCAATCAGGGCTAGGTCTATGTCCCCTCCCACAGGAGGGTGGCATTACAGAGGGTGTTGTCACCCCAGGTACTGGTACTGATCAATCAATTTCACCTCACGTGCTATAACTATGCAGATGACACACTAATACTCCTTCAACTGGAATGCCCCAAAGACATTGGAAACTCAGCAATTTTCAGTTGTTTCAGAGCCGTGGATCAATGGATGACATGGAGCCATCTCAAATTGAATGCTTCCAAAACGGAAATACTCACTTGTTGTGATTGGAAAAATGATGACACATTTTGCTGCATGGCCTGATGATCTGGGAACACTGCCTAAAGTATCAAAGGAAGTAAGAAACCTCGGAATGACCATTGACTCCAAGCTATCAATGAATGCCCAAGTGTAAAAACTAGCAAGATCAAGCTGTGTTACTATAAAATCTCTGCGACACATCTTCCCCCACCTGGGATTTCCACACAAGGTCCAGGCTACCATCTCTCTTGTTTTGTCCAAACTCAATTACGCCAATAGCCTCTACCACGGATCACCTTTAACAACTATGAAAAGACTACAACGGATTCAGAACTCCGCTGCCAGACAACTATTACATATAAAGCAGCAAGCCCACATCTCCCCTGCCTTGAAAGCCCTACATTGGTTACCAGTTGCCAGAAGATCCACATTCAAGATGCTTTGTATCACCCACAAAGCGATACACGGAACAGGACCGCTCTTCATCAGGAATAAAATCACAAAATACATTCAACAAAGGAACCTCCGCTCTAGAGTGGCACCTCAATTCAAAATCCCACCTTATATGAAAATAGCCATGGGTGGTACATCCTTCTCTGTTCAAGGAGCAAAACTATGGAACTCTTTACACCCAAACATAAGATCCATGGATAACCACCTTATCTTCAGAAGACTACTCAAGAATTGGCTGTTCCCCACATAACCACCATACTCAAACATAAATATACAGCATATCCCTCTGTATATATAAGCATTTATCTGGACAATAGATGTGTACCTACATATGTGCATTGCTTTGTATAAACATGTATAATAATTATGTTTTTAAAAATATAGATATTCGTTAGTTCTGCTTAAAAAATGTTCATATTACTTATATTTACATTATTCTATGTTTAACATGTATATAAGTGACTGCATAAATAAGTAAATCTTTTTATCATAACTATTTATCTACAATTGCTTCACTATTAAATTAGAAAAAATAAAAACAAATACATTAATTTAAAGTACAACAACACTTGAACGTCTGAGTTTATTAAATGCAACTTTAATCTACATATATTACCTTCCTTATGAAAATATATACCTTCCATGTACTTATATATCTTTATATTGACTACTTAGTTTCTATTTCAACATATCCAATGCAGTACCCTATATTTCGTCCTATATCTCTCGCAATATATCCTCTTCCTCCACTCTGACTCATCTCAGACCTCATTCTGCTACTCTCTCCAATCCACTACCCGATTTCTCACCCTATTCCTCTATCAATATATCCCCCACCTCCACTCTCTCATTCATCCCAAACCTCTTCTATCACTATTCCTTTTCAATCCAAATAACAGAACTAACATGTCCACCACTCAAATTAATTTAATATTTCCCTAATCTAATTCCCCATTAATCCTGTTTGGGTTCCGGAGTAGCGTGCTACCCGCCAAAAAAACACTTCAACACCTCATCAGGGTGGAAACAAAAATCCGCACCTGAAGCACAACTTCTTTTTCTGAGGAGAAATCACTTTGTGTCCCTTGGCCTTATGCTGTGGCTTACTTTTCACGTTCATGACTTACTCACTCTGTGCACCTCCGGCCTCCATGTCAGCAGCTGGTTGATCAGCACGCTCTTCAGTCCTGGCAGCCATAAGAACTCGGTCCAGACAAAGAGTTTCTCTCAGCATTCATCATCTAAACGAATCTGATAAGCATCCGTCAATAACTCTGATTAGCTTCCTCATCATTAAACTCATTGAGCTTACAGTGTTTGATGAGCTTATCCAGTCTCTTAACAAATTCAGTGATGGTCTCACCAGTTTTCTGTTGTTCTTGATTGAAGATGTACCTCTTGTAATCTACATCTGGCATTGGATTGAACTTGAGATTCAAGGCTACTTTAATTTGACTGTATGTAATTTCATCAGCTCGCTGCATTTTCTTTGTGACTTCTTTCACACCTTCTCCAGCAAGATTCTTATGGTACTTGATAATCTTCTTGTTATCTGCTTCTTCTATTGCATCAATGAAATCATCAAAAGTCTCTGTCTAAGCAGTCCATTGCTCGCAAATATTCAGCTTTTTGGCAGTATCGAATGGCAGTGGTGGTTTCACGAAGGTAGTGGCATTGTAACCAGTTACGATATTGGCTGACACAAAGGGTGGAGTTCTCTCTGACAATGTCTGCTGTCCGCTAGGACCTGCTTCATCTATACCATCTCTAAGGCCCTGTGACCTGCTGGCCTCTGGGTCATCTTGGACTGTCTGTGGAACCTTGACCACCCTCTTGGTCTCCATGGGAGTCTTTTGCTTTCAAGAGACTTTTGGAGTTGTTCTGAGCCTCCACCCTGCAGTTTTGGTTTTGTGCCACTTCAGGTATGGACAGGCTTGCAAGTACACCCCTGGCTGCTTCCTCTGGGGTCACTTACCCCAGCACGGTGTTACGATGACTCACTTTGCTCAGTTCCAGTAAGTAGATTCTAGTATTTGAATTTCGTTGCTTGTAACTTTCTCTTGTTAATGCCTGTTTGATCTCTGCCTCGCAGTGCTTCTGTTCGCAGCAATATCTTGCAATTTGCTATCACTAATTGCTACTCTTGCAAAACCTGGTTGTACCCGCCTGTAGTGTTATCACTCCATGTGATGTATTGCTTTGAGTTGCGTAGTAGTGCTGTACCTCTCTTTGCTGCTTTCCCAGCCGGTTTTCGGCCAACGATGTGTAGACGTCCCAGTAAAGCTTTCGTTATCTTCAAATGCTTTACATGGACTGGCATTGTGCTTTGACTCCACATACATTTGGAGAGGAAATGAATCCAGCTTATCCCTCTTTCTTGAATGGCTCAATTCCTGTTCTCCTGATTTAAATTTTACATCGCATTCAAGTAATGAGCAGGTGGACTTTTTAGATCTTACAATTGTGCCCCATGATGGCAAATTAGCAACCAAACTCTACACCAAACCTACTGCTCACCATACTTTATTGCAATGCAGAAGCCATCATCCTAAAGGACTGAAGGATGGATTGTCCTTTGGGCAATTTCTTGGTATTCACAGAAATTGTAGATTTCGAGCAGACTATTTTCGGGGGGCTGATATTTTAGTTAAAAAACTTGAATATCATGGCTACCCCCGACATTTAGTAAAAAGATACCTTAAAAGGGCGTGGTATAACCACCAGGAGTTTTTACTTGCCCCTTCTCCTGGAAAAAAGATGGAGAGAATTCCATGTGTGAACACTTTTGGAACACAAAGTAATGGCATTACTAAAATTATCAGAAAACATTGGCCTTTAATTCAATCGATAGGTATTTCGGAAGATCAACCCTTTTTTCCCTTTGAAATGGTCGGAATATATGTGATTATTTGGTACGAGCCTCCTTGCCAAAGGTTAATTCCCCAGACTTGGTTCCAATGTGGGGCCATAATAAGATTGTGGGCCATTACCGATGCAGCAATTGTTTAATGTGTGAGTCTACATCAAAAACTAAACAATTTTTACATGATGACATAGTGCATAATCTTAGGGACCATACTAATTGCAATTCTCAAAATGTAGTTTATGCTTTGTGGTGCCATTGTAAGCTGATCTATGTAGGTCAGACCACCCAGAAAGTAAAGACTTTAATAAAATAAAATGGCAGGTGATTGAATTAATAGAGAAACCTCCACGTGGTGGTGATATCCAACTGATGCTCAATTAAGCTGAATGCCGCTGGATTTTGAGATGCGATAGCATCAATAAGGGGTTAAACACATTGGAGGAGTGTAACTCTATAGTTCTACACTGATGTCATGTTTGCAACCTGCTTTATAAATGTTTTATGAAACATCTGCCTTTTAACTGTATGACTTATATTGCTTTAGTCTTGCAATTCACTATTCCTTGCTTTGGTCTGTAATTTTATGATATCCTATGATTAGTTTTCAAATTTCAACCAAGCTAATCATGATGGAATGAGATGATGTATTGTATCTGATATGCTTATTCTCCCCTTAAGTCATCTATGCATGTATCATTTATTGTATTTATTTATGATTGATAAGCATAGCAAAATGCTAAATCCGACAAACCCTTAATGGTGTTTTTACATTTCTTTTGTGTACTTTATTCTATTTTTCTTATTTGATTTCATTCGATTTTTTTTTTAGGTCTGTTTTTAATTTTTTACTCTAATTTTGCCTTGTCTCACCAGCTGACACAATCGTTTGTGTCGTGTTTGACCGCCTTACTTCGATGAGGCTGAGCTAATGATAGCTCTGCTCCTTCAGTGTACTGGGCACGACCCAGCAGTAGCATTATCATTTCTACGCATGCGCGCACAGTCAAGCTTGGTTCTCCCTCATTATTATTCAATTTATATTTCTTTTTCTGTTTTGCCACTTTTGTCATTTTAATTCTGAAAGTGGCTTAATTCTGTTTTTAAATTAAACATCCTACAGGTAGACTTCTGGATATACATTGTGAATGAATACTAAGTATTTCTTCTATTTTTACTGAGGTGAGCAGTGCTTAATCAGATGCTGCTCCCGTCACGCTTTCATTGCACGGACGGCGATTGAAGGGAATGCATGCCCGATATATCGGGCAAGTAAGCTATGTTGATTATCCATTTAAATAATTCCTAATTTAGGGGCTCATTACGATGGCGGGCGGAAGCACAACCGCCGTGCTGGCGGATGCAAAAACCACCAGTTACCGCCGGCACGCAGCAGTCCACACGCCCGCACAATTACGATGCGAAAAGTAGGCCAAACACCGCCGGCAAGCCAGCAACACCATCCGCCATCAAAGTGCGCCCGTACACGTAGCGGCGCAGCCCAACTGACACACACCGTCCGACGAAACACGTCCCGCCCGGCGCATAAATTACGATGCCGCAAACAAACGGCTCCCACGGCTAAGAGACACCGCACGTGAAAGAGAGGCGGTAACACGGACGCAGAGCACGGACAACGAAGAAGCGGCACCCCGGGCATGAATCCAGCACTGCAGGCCCTTCCCATGCTTCTGCTGATGCACCACCAAGGACGCAACGTACCGCGGAGACGCAGGTAGGCACACACACAACAAGTGCACGCAAACAGCGCACACAGTGCAAGGGCGGAAAAAGCGGACAACCCCCCACCAGCGCGTGTACACTACACATCCACCATTGCATCCACATATGACACACAGGCCAAATCCTAACATCGCGGAACACATGTGTACACACCACCTGGGACTAGGAACCAACCACCCCGTCACGGCCACAAAGCGCCGATGACGCCGCCACACATGCGCACAACGCAGAGGCCAACCGCAGCGCCATGCATGCGTCGCACACAGACACAGGGACACAACCAAGCAGCACACACATCAGCCCCACCCCGAACGCACATGACACGTGACAGGCCGGCCACAGACATGTCCCCAACGCCCAATTCACGGACAACACCCAACGCCACACAACCGACGCACACATGTCAGTGAAGTCACGCAACAGCAGGACACACCCCAGTGTAACAAACATGGCGAAGCACACAGCGGCGGCAACACCAACTAGGAGAAGCAGGGCCCCTTCGGGAAGAGGAACGCCAGTACCACACTGAAAAACCCATACCACCCTGCACATATGAACAAGACACATGAAACGGAACACCAAAGAGCCCGGGGACCGACAACAGGTGGCCCAAGAATAACATCCACACACAAGGCCCAATGCTGAGCGGAAAGGCAGGCTGCCGCCCACACAAGGGAGAGCAGACAGCACTGAATGACCTTCCATTCCAACTCCGAAACCACAGCCCTACGACAGAAGCCGGTGAATACAGCCATTGTCCAAGAATAGACCAACACAGGCATGCCGAGGAGACCGACCACACGGCAGATAGCGCATATCACAGAAGCACACAACGGACGGGGAAGAAAGAAGAAAACACTCCCCCATGTCGGCCACATGCAAGTTAATTGGAAGGAGTCACACAGCACTGACCTTGAACTGTCTGAGAAGCATGTGGGAAGAGGGCCCGTGTCCTCCAAACAAGCCAACAGAACACAAGTCCTGTCTCCCTACGACTACACAGAGCTCACAGCAACCCCGGAGCATGCACATTGCAGACTGCACACACAGCCGGAGCACGCCACCTCAACGAACCGCTGCGAAATGGCAACCGCAACACACCTACCCAACTACGCCGAACAGCTCAAGCTGTACAAAACCAACACGATACATACATTGGGATGCGATCTCCTGTCCCTGCTGAACGTAAGTTACCGACTGACTTACCGCATCACATTGTTCAGCTGCGTCATGCCCGTCTTCTACTGTCGGAGGTGTCCCTACCAGCATCCCGTGGAGATATGCCTCTCCAACCCGGCATGTCTGAAGGCGGACCTGCTACCACTACTCCTCCCTCTGGACGCACACGACAGGGCCTGCTCTGCCTATGGGGGCATGGCGTATGTGGCCAACATCGCACCCGCACTGAAATGGGACCACTGTGCCTCCACACGACGGATCATCGAGAACAGCTACATCGAATGTCACCCAGCATGCCCCATCATGGTCCTCCAAGGGACAACCTACGAACAACACCTTGAGAGCCACCATCCGCTTCATTGGCTGGCAAACATGTACACCACCAATGACATGGAAGCCCTGCTGGACGGCATCGCATACCTGACAACCTGTAAATACGTCGGACCACAACGCAGGTTCCCCGACTGACCTATGAAGTCCAACCCCGCACCCATGCTCAGCTTCCGCACGGACTGGCCAGTCACCACCACAACAGCCATACCAAACGACCGGCAACTGTAACCACGCCATCAACGACATCGCCATGACATCGGATATGACCGGGACATGCACACTGTTCCCCATCACATCCAGGAACACCGCATGCATCGTGGGAGGCAGTGGCATGGGCTCTGTGAATCGCACCCACATGGACGGAACTGCACGAACAACCAGGACACGACATGGATCCAGCGCACATGGACACACACACCGCTCAGTGGACATGAATAGGTCGCCTGGAGTCTGTGGGTGCTGCACCCCTCCCACCCCCGCCCCGGGAATCCCATACCAGGACCTTTGCATGGACGACAAGTGCATACAACAACAACACGACCCCAGTGACTGTGACATGTCCAGTAACCACCACAGTGCAACAACAAGTGGCACGCCGCTGCATGCACGCAAGCACATGCCCTGATGTCATCTCACATGCACGCGTGCATGAGGAACAACCGCAGCAAACCTGTCACATGGAACTGAGATGGACTGTGCCCATGATGCCGAGCGGTCTGGTAGGCTACATGTATACCGTCTGTGTCAAAGTCCGCAGCTCCGCAGCTATACGTAAATGTACATTAGCACAGCCTTGGCCAAGCAGATGTCACTCTGAAGCCCACATCCCACATGCAACAGCCAATCACATGTAACCCCACACCCTATCCCATTTGTAATCATGCTCAGTATATCCTCAACATGTATTCCGCTGCCAGTAGTGTCCACTATACTGCATCACAGAGGACAGAAGACTCAATATAATGTTTGAAACCAAAACTGTCTCCGCTGACTCATTTCACAAGTACGAATGAGAGAGGATGAGAGTATGTGAAGTACACGGCAGTCGTGACATGACCATGTAGTCCACTGGTATTGGATGTCAACGCAAATGAGTAGCACAACTGTGGAAGACACACATGTGTCGTGTGAAGTCGTATGGACGCAGTGCTCAGGTGGGTGGGTGTGACGGGTAGATGCGCACATGCCAAGTTGGAGCACGCCGTGTTGGGAGGGGTCATGAACAGTACACCACCGCTTCCCTGGGCATTGTGAGAGGACACCTGTCGGGGGGAGTGAACACGTGTGTGCACAGCAGCCGGGCACACGTACAAAGCGGTACCAGGCGCACCTCAGCCCACCCTCTGTGGACAAGCTGGATCCTGTTGTGTGCCCGCCATGCCCCTTGACAAGGCACACACAGCCCCAGTCGACCAGGTGTAACCCCAACATAGTCAATCCGCACAGGCGATACAGGGCACGGGATGGCAGTGGAGCATGGTGTGTGAGAGGTCTCCTCGCGCTCCTCCTGGTCATTTCACGCAGGCAATAGAACCTCAACGTCTAGCATGGCACAAGTCAGATGGAAGTGTAGGGGGACGCACCACAGCACGAGCAGCACTGACGTCACGGGAGGTGGCTCGCACCATCCCATCCATTGCCCATCATACCAACCACGCCACATGCCATTGCGACTAAGTGCAAGCGCGTGCGCCACCACCCCCGAGCCCTCCCCAGAGAGGCCAAAGAGTGAATGTGTGGGCCACCAATCACAGACGGACGCGGCCTGGCCGCAAGGGCAGCCACAGCCACTGGGTGTCGCAGGTGGCGGGTCCGGAAGGCGAAGACTGTGATGCATAGTCCATGCAGGCCGGGTCTCCATTTGGGGCACCACGCAGGTGGACGGCGTCCCGCCACACATCATACCCTGAGACAGCCCACTCGTGCAACTGGACCCACACATACACTCCTTGCCCTCTCTGGTGCGAGCTTGGGGCTGCCTGTGCAAGCGCTAGCCACGCAGGTGAGCATGCATATTGGGGGGCGAGGGGAGGACATGAGGGCTGGGGCGAAGATGACCGTATCACTGTCAGTTAGTACAAGGGATGACCCAGATGTGGAAAGGAAGAGACGTGTCCCGTGTGTACTGCAACTAGTCGCCAATCCAACTACCCCCCATGTCCGGAACGTAAGCCCGCACCTAGGCTCGCCCATCCGCCACATCGAACATACCACCAGCACGACAACCTTCCCATTCGAAACACTGACTGGGGTGGCGACCAGTGAACAATCATGTGTAGCCTACCCACGCGTACATGTGGGCCCTCCATGATCCATGTCACCTGCGGCAAAGACATGACATGCGCAATGAGGGAAGTGAGGAGAGCTGTCCGCCCCACGCACAGAAGGTGCATCAGCTCCACAGACCCAGCAGCGAGTCCAGCAGGGGTCACATGTGCAGGGGCAGCGGTGCCTGGTGTGAAGGCACATGCATATAGACAGCACATCGACCAATGTGCAGTCTGCCCACATCCACAGTCCATCATCATGCGGACATAGGAATTGAACACAGGGCAACACATCTTAGTTGGTGCACCCACCGTGACCAACAATGCGCAATCATCGACGTACCCGCCCTGTGCATGGCCCCCCACCCAACGGAGGCACATCCAGTGCCACCATCCCACACACACAAGCCTTCCACGGAACATGCTGTGTCCAATGCTCAGTACAGAGTCAGCGCCAATCTGGTGGATCCTGAACAGGAGACACATGCACACACATGCCAGCTCCCACTATGTACGTCTGCCACCTGGCACGTGCAATGTAACCTCTCACCTGTGACGTGTGACTGCAAGCACACAGCCGTCTTGGCATGGGGCTGTCAATGTGGACACCAGTCAATGTTTCGGGAGCTGTGATCCGTACAGTGCTGTACATAGGGTGCAGTGCTGACACCTACTACTGTCTCATATCCCCTCGTGCCACAGGTCCCACTTGTATTGGCCGCTCAGCCCGTGCCCACATCGTCGTCGTCGTGTGCCATACTCATCCAGCCTCGGAAGCAGTTCCATGCTCAGCAGACACTCATGTTGCCGTGGTGTTGCCGCTTGACGAATATGCACTCAGTCCCCATCAGCACGCCCCGCAAGTCATTGGGGCCTAGATCCCCATGTGCATGCACATGGCAGTGGTATGTCTCACTTGCCATTGCCATTGTTGGGAGACCTGTGTAAGTGTATTGTGGCCGTGCCGTCCCAGCTTGACAGCTGGGCTGTGGCTCATGTGCTTGCTCAGTCATGTCAGTGATGTGTATGCGAAATTGCTATGTGTCGTGTTGCTTTGACATGTGTCCTCTGCCATTTTCCCCAGGCGGAGACCGAACATTGACCGCCCATACCAATTGCTGGCGGACATGGACGATACAGAGGTGATCAGGAAGTTTCGGCTGGACAGGCCAACCCTGCATCGACTGTGTGCCATGTTAGAGCCCCATCTCCGTCCCCGCAGGGTGTATCCGACTGCTGTCACCCCCACGGCTAAGGTGATGGCCGCCATGCATTTCTTCGCCTCTGGGTCATTCCAGCACACAGTGGGCAGTGGAGGAGGGATGTCCCAGCCCATGTTCAGCAAGGTGCTGAGGGATGTACTGGCAGCCATGATGCTGTACCGAAACAGGTACATCAGATTCCCCAGGGCTCGTGAATTGGCGGCAGTGAAGGGTGCTTTCTATGCCCTTGGCAGAATCCCACACGTCGTGGGAGCCATTGACTGCACACATGTTGGCCTTGTTCCACCACAGGCCACTGAGCACCTGTACCGCAACAGGAAGCACACGCACTCCCTGAATGTGCAAGTGGTGTGCCTTGCGGACATGGTGATCACCCACGTGTGTGCCAAGTTTCCAGGCTCGGCACATGACGCACACATAATGCGCAACAGCATCTTGCCACGACTGATGGCCAATCTGCAACAGGATCGTGGCTGTATTGTCGGTGAGTATGTGGAGTGGTGTAGCGTGCTGGTTGTGCGATGCTGTCCCCTGTCCAGTTGGAATAGCAACGGTTCTCTGTGTCCCTCACACCCAGGTGACTCTGCGTATCCGAATGGGGCATGGCTGCTCAGTCCATTGAGGAATCCTCGCACCCCAGCAGACGATCGATACAATGAGGCACATGGGAGGACCAGACGTGTGGTCGAGCGTACCTTTGGCCTCCTCAAGTCCAGGTTCAGGTGCCTGGACCGCACCGGGGGTGCACTGGCGTACTCCCCACAGAAGGTGTGCCAGATAGTGGTGGCATGCTGCATGCTGCACAATCTGGCCATTCGGAAGCAGATCCCCCTCATTGTGGATGACGGAGATCAACCAGGGCCCCAGCCCGCAGACCAGGACAGCTCGAGTGAGGAGGACAGCGGAGAGGAGGAAGCTGGGAATGTGCGGCAGCAGCTCATCGCCCGCTACTTCACTTGACGGTGAGTGTCCATGTACGACGGATGATGTGTCTGTATCTGTGCAGGTGTGTGTGTGCTGTGTCAGGGTGGCCGTATGTTCACTGCGTGCAGTGTGTCAACGCTCCATGGCCAGGGTAGTATGCCACTGTTGGTGACTGTGGCATTGTGCCCTATTGCTCTGTGCGATGTGTGTACATTGCTTGTAGTTGTTGACATGTACTGTGTGATGGGTGTGTGACACACTCATTGAATGTGCTCCTGTTCTGTCTCCCACCCCTAGGTCCCTACAGGCCCTCCGGATTCCATTGCCATGCATCAGGTGCCTTTCCGCCCAAGGTGGCCGTTGTATTCCGTACAAATAAAACACAGGGCACAAACAGCAGTTGGTGAAAAAGGTGCATTTATTCCAAACTGTGACATGTGATTGTGTGTAAGGTGATGACAAAAGTGGTGCGTGCAGTGACAATGAGCTGTCGGTCATGGCTGCGTGAAGCTCAGGGTGTACCCACTGGTTCTATGTCCATAGTCCAACACACACATGCCATCCAGCTGGCTGTGTGGAGTGGGATCGTAGAGCAAGTCAATGCAGTGGCTGGTCAAGGAAGGCTGGCGGAAGGCTGGCTGGCTGCCTCACTTGCGACTGGAGCGTGCGAAGTCCTCCCGGGAGATCTGTTTCCTCGTCGGACGGCCCCTTCCACGTTTGGGAGGGGGTGTGTGGTGGCGACCTGCTGGTGGTGGGTGAGGTGTGCTCACTGGCTGTGGACGCAGGGGAAGTGGACACTGCTGCCCGACCCTGCGCCCTAGCAGGTGGTGGCGGAGGTGGTGTTGCTGGCCTTGCCTGTGACCCCACCGCCACCACCAGCTGGCCCATGAGGTCCACGAGTTGGTCCATACGGGACACGAATTGGCCCATACGGGCGTCCATGGACCTCAGCACCCCCAGCACCTCCCGCGTGTCTGTAGCAGACCTGACCCATTGTTCTTGGGCCTCCTCATAGGCCCCAAGGACTCTGGCCATTTGAGGCAGGGCATGGCTCCCAGGGGAGGCTGGCGTTTCCCTGACCCTGCTCCTCCTACCAGTCCTGCTGCCACCGGCCTGCCCACTAGCCACATTGCACACCACGGTCCTCGCTGTGGCTCCCAGGGTGGATCCAGTCGGCCGGGCCACCACCTGCGCTGGGGCTGGTGCCAGCGAAGACGTGGTGGTGGTGGTGGTGGCGGTGGTGGTCGGTGCGGCGATGGTGGCGGTTGCGGCAGTGGTAGTGGCCGCAATGACCGTGGGTGTGGCCGCAATGACCGTGGGTGTGGCCGCAACGACAGTGGCAGCAGGGGGCTGGGACTGTTCAGCATCCCTGGATGATGGGTTGGTGGGTAGGAGGGGTCCTGGGGAGCGGCTGGGCCCTGCCACACCAGATGGGCCTGCTTGGTGGTCCGTGTCCGAAGAGGAGGACAGATCCTCCAGATCCGTGTGTCCTCGTTGGGGGCTTGTGGGCTGGCTGTGCTGGCTGCTGTCTCCATCCCCAGCATCCGGCAGTTCGTCACCTGTGGAGAGAATGAGATTTGTTATTGTCTTGCACCTGGCGAAGTATGTATTTGTCGTCTGACATTGGCAGTTCGTGCAATCTCGTACATGGGTTTCCCGGAGGCGAGTGTGTGGCTGTGGCATCTGTAGTTGTGTGTGCTAGGCAATGGGACTGTGTGCTGTGCACATGTGGCATGGGACGGATTGGCCATGCCGATGGGTGTGTTGCTGTGCCCCTACTCATTGTGACTCTGGTGTATGCGGGCTCCTGGCCCATCCTGGGTCTGGTTTGTACTTTGCTTTTGGGGTTCAAATGGTACGCTTAGGAACGCATATGGCAACATGGGGGCCATGCCCCAGATTCACATTTGGGAGGGAATATGCTTTTGGGGTTCAAATGGAACGCTTAGGAACGCATATGGCAACATGGGGGCCATGCCCCAGATTCACATTTGGGAGGGAATATGCTTTTGGGGTTCATATGGAACGCTTAGGAACGCATATGGCAACATGAGGGCCATGCCCCAGATTCGCATTTGGGAGGGGATATGCTTTTGGGGTTCATATGGAACGCTTAGGAACGCATATGGCAACATGGGGGCCATGCCCCAGATTCGCATTTGGGAGGGGATATGCTTTTGGGGTACATGCTGTGAGCCATGGGTGCCGAACGTGACATGTGTTGTGGCAGCATGACAGTGCATGGTTTGAGGTGTGTGCATGCTTGACATGGCCTGCATATTTGCTGTCTGTTGTGATTACTGGACATGGCATTGGACGCATCGTTATGAGTGAGTGATGGTTGTGTGCCAGCCAACGTATTGCAGTTGTCCCATCTCCTTGGTGTGCGTGCTGCCCTGTGCCATGTGCATCACTGCAGTGCTCGGGGGGTGTGGCCCATGTTGTGTGTTGTTGCTCACAGTGTGTCGTGCGCTTCATTGACTTCTGGCACATGGTTGGTCATGGGCATGTATCTTAGCGTGACTGCTATATGTGTGGCAGCTGTGCGGATGACATGCCTTTCATGAGACTGGGGCTGACGGATGGGATGGATGGTATGTTGTATGTGCATGGTGTGTCTGTGTGTTAGATGGGTTCAGTGGTGTTCGTGTGCATTTCTGTTGTTCCGCTCTGTTGCGTCTAGTGTTGTTTGTTTTACATAGGCGTAGTTGTGGGGTGTGTGGTTGACAGGCAGTAGGGGCTACATGGACTGGACTTCAATGGTGTTTCGGTTGTGTGTGATGGGTTGCACAGTGGCTGCCGTGTGGTACTATGTTCAGTGTGGCTTGTGCATGCAGACGTGGCTTCTTGGGTGTTGCTGTGTTTGTGATGGGTCATGTGGGGTGTGAGTCTGTGGTTCGTGTCCGTGTGCACATTGTTCACTTGTTCGTGACGGTGGGCGGTGCTGCGTGTTCGTCTGCTACGTGACATGTCCCATGTGTTGGTCGTGTTATGGTCCTCATGCCTCCAGTAATCCAGCCCTGTCCAGTTTCCCACCTGCAAGTTGTTCGTGCGTGCATTGTACTGGATGCCACATGGCTCTAAGCGGGGGGTGCTCCATGTTGCAGGTCTGTGGGGGTGGGGGGTGTTGTGGGTCGTGGGGGTGGCTGGACAACCACTGACACCGATTGCTGTGGACCGTGATGTCTGCCTTTCGGCTGTCGTTGTGCACTGCGGTGGCTGACACGTGGCTGTGGGGTGTGGGGGATGCTCCTCCTTGCTGTGCTGTGGGACTGGGGCCTGGTGTGTGTTGTACTTGGGCAGTCCACCCTCCCACCCACTGCACTTTGTGTTCCTGCCACTTACCTGTTACTTGTCGGTTAGTGCAGCTGTGGCGGACACATGGGTGTGGTGGGTGCTCGTTGTGGCGCTTCTGGCATATTTGTGGACCTGTTGGTGGTTACGTGGCTGGCTTAGTGTACACATGTCCCCACGCATCTTACAGTTGTTCGGTTTGGGCTGTGTGTGGTAGTGTCTGTTGCATGTGTGTGTGATGTGTTGTGTATTGTGTGCTGGACATGGGGGTGTTTGTCCCTGGGAGCTGTGGCATGGTGGTAGTGCATGTGAGTACATAGCGGTGTGCTGGTATACATTAGTTTGTACTTACCAGCCTCCACTCCTCCTGCTAATCCGGCGAGGATCTCCGGATGGATTGCGACTCGCACCTTCTCCTCCCACGCTTTGAAGGTCTTGAAGAGCGCGGGATTCCCTCCGCCAGTGACGGCAGCCAGCTCTCTGTTTTTGCCCTCCTTCTTCTTGACCAGGCTCTTTACGTCATTCCAACGTTTGTTAATTTCGACTCTGTTCCTGGGCAGGGTCCCGACTGCATTGACCTGGTCTACGATCCGGTTCCACATTCTGTTTCTGGTGGCTAGTGGTGTGTGCTGGACCATGTTCCCATAGATTTGTGGGTACACCTTGATGATCTCGTCGACCATGACCGTCAGCTCCATGGGCGTGAACTTGGGCATCCTTTGTGGTGCCATGGTGTTTGTGGTGCTGGTGCGGTGTGTGTTGTGTAATGTGCAGGGGGTTTGTGGTGCCGGTGTTTGGTGGTGGTGGTGGTGGTGGTGGTGTTTGGTGGTGGTGGTGGTGGTGGTGGTGGTTGTGATGTGTGCGTTTCTGTGGTGTGCTGTTGTCCTTGCTGTGTCACTGTGTCCTCTCCTCTCCTCTCTGGTTTGCAATGTAGCAAGGGGTTGTGGTCTGTGGGAGTGCTGCTTTTGTACTCACCTATGTGGGTGTGTCCTCATGGTCTGTTGTTTTCAGGTGTGTTGTGTCTGGGGTTCTGGCCTTTGTATTTTTTGTTTGTCCGGGGGGTGTTTTCGGGATGTGTACTGTGCTTGTGTATTTGTGCGTGCCTTGCTGTGTGGACTTGTTGGCCATGTTGTGTGCTATTGGTTTTGTGTGCGGATGGTTTCTGTGCAGGTACGTTGGCGCCATGGCTTCTGCCGTGTCGATTCTCATCGGCGTTGTTTGCGCTGGCGGGCGGTATATTTGTGGTTTTTCCGCGCTCATGGCGGTGCGATCGTAATTTCACGTGCGGTGTGTCGGCCGTGTGGGCGGGCGGGTTTGTGTTGTCGTGCGTGTTTCCGTCCGTGGCGGGCGGTTTGACTCCGACTCGGACGATGGCGGGCGGTATTTTGTGTGATTTTTCCGCCGATGGCGGTTTTCGGTTTGTGTAATCGTAATGGCGTGGTCGGTGTTCAGGCGCTGTGAGCGGGCGGATTTTTGCCGCTTCCATGCCTGGCGGATTTTTTTACGCCGGGTATCGTAATGGGCCCCTTAGTTTTTTTAAAGTTTTCTAAGTTTCTGTTTAAGATAACTAAATTGGTTTATGTTATCTTTTCTGATAGTAGCTAAGAAAATTATTTAGAATTCTCCTTAGGCCGCTCTCTATAAGATTGCACCGGAGCCCATGATGGCATCTTGATTTGTTCACACGGTCTCTCATCATGCTTAAGGCCGGTGAGTTTTCTAACTCTCCTGGCAGTTTTCTGATTGAATTGGTTATTGCCTTGCTCCGGCTCTTACTGTTTTTTATTTATTGGCTATTAGGACTCTGGATTTTCCTTCAAAATTATTGATGCCATTTCCTCATTTTGGCCATAACCAAATACGTTCATGACTTTGAACGTTTTTTTTTTTATATATCTTTTTTTTTTTATCCTCATTCACCTCAGATCCCAGTAGACAAAATAAGCCGTCCATACCGTTACTCCATATTAAAGAGACGTAGGCTACTGGATGGGGACCAGGAGGAAGCGCCCCGCCTACCGGTACACAACAGACTTAAGATGACACTGCCCCCAAGATAGAAAGGGGTGGTCACACTCACCTCCGGTTCAAGTAGACCCGGTGACTGTTAATGTTGACCTATAGAGGGAAAAGCTGAGAGGCCCAACACAGTCAAGGGAGTTTCAAAGAGGCATAATCATAGGATCCAAATTTCTTTATTGGTGAAAACATAAGTCATTAATAGCACTAAATTATAAATCCCCAAAATTAAGCATTGGACCATGTTAATAAAAAAATCCCATAGTGCTTTCTTTTTACTACTCTGCTTTCTACACAGATCTGTCCTGGATGTTGTAAATAAAGAAGACAACCACTCAGAATGTGAAGGAGATGCAGCTTCTACCCATCTCTTACAAATTTCCCTCCTAGCCAACAGTATTGCATAGAAAAGGAACAACCTAGCAGGGCCCATAATTTCACTAGATATACCAAAAATTATCAGGGCAAGATTGATTTGGATTAGAAGTCCCAAAATATCGGCGATGGTTGTTCCTACTTTTTCCCAAAATTCTGCTATCGCCGGGCATTCCTTAAACATATGTATGTCAGAGGCACTCTCTAAATCACATTTTTTACAGCTGACTGGAGGCCCCTTCGACATTTTGGTCAATCTTAACGGAGATAAATAAGCCCTATGAACCGTAAACAAGTGGTTCCTCCTCAACCAAGCTGGTTTTACAGCGGCAAACAAGGTGTTAAAGGATGTTTGCCACAAATATTCCCACTGTTCGTTTGGCAAGGAGACCCCCCTCAGTTGTTCAGCCAATTTAACATCTCCATCGATAGCCTCCTCAATAGTCCAATAAAGGAAAGAAACCTCCTTCCTCCCCGACGGTCTTACCACTAGCTGTTCCTCAAGGGTTTTTCCTATGCCTATAGGTTTTTTTAGATTTTGGGACCAACTCTGCAACTGAATATATTTAAACTTAGACATGTCCTCTTCTAGCCTATTGTGTAGTGACAGCCATGGTAAAAGTGAACCCTCAAAAGCGAGGTCCCCCCACACCTTAAGCCCGCTGCTCTAAGTGGTAATGCTATCCTATCTTTCAGGCAGTCTGGTACACCTGGGGAGTCCCACAGGGGGGCCCGACTTGAGAAATAGCTGAGACCAGTATGCTGTTTAATACTAGCCCATGTTTGAGCCATCCCCAGCAGGACTTTTAGCCTAATCTTTTTGAAGAACGTCTGTTCTCCAAATTTGAACAGAAATCCCTCCTGGGATAGACTAGCACCCTTTAACATTGCAGATAACATGGCCCCCACCCCTGTGTGGTCTGGGGTTTTTAAAAGCATTCTTGAGTGCGACAGCTGGAAGGCCCATGCATAATATTGCAGGTCAGGAAGTGCAAAGCCACCCTTCTCCTTCCTACGCCTCAGCTTCTTCCAGGCAATCCTCGTAGCCCTATAAGCCCAAACAAACGAATTGATTGCCTGCTGAAGCTTAGCTATGGCTGATTTTTCAAAATGTAGAGGGATGGTATTGAAAAGGAAAGTGATTTTCGGTAGCACTACCATCTTAACCTCCCCAGGATGGTCAAGGGGAGATGGGCCCACGATTTCATTAGTTTCTGACACTCCCTAGAGACATTTGCCAAGTTGGTCCCTGGGATCTTATCGATGTCCTGCACTATTCTCACCCCCAAGTACCTCATGTCACGCTTGGTCTGGTATTGACACTCCGCCAGGTTCCAGGTCATAACCTCGGTTTTCTCCGCGTTGACCGCATAACCGGATACCTGCTCGAAGTCCTGTGCTAAGCTAATGACATGGGGAAAAGTCGTCGCTAGATCAGCAGAAAGAATCAAAACATCATCGGCATACAGGGCTACCTTCCTCTCCCAAGCCCCATACTTGAATGGCAAAATACTAGTCTCCTCTCTTAAACGCTGAGCAAAAGGCTCAATATATAGATCGAAAAGAAGAGAAGAAAGGGCGCAGCCCTGCCTCGTACCCCTGGTGATCTTAAAAGGTTTAGTCAATTTACCATTTACCAGGAGTCTCGCCGATGGGTCCCGATAAATGAGCTGAATGGCTCGGCAGAACTTCTCACCCAAGTTAAATTTTTCCATAACTGCCGAGAGATATACCCAGTTGACCCTATCGAAGGCCTTAGTGGCATCTAATGTCATTGCTGCGAGGGGAAGCGAGAAGGTAATAGCCAAATCTATTGCACTCACAAAATCATAAGTGAGGTCAGCTAAATTCCTGCCCTTAACAAAACCTTTTTGATCGGTGTGAAGCATGCCTCCTGCTACTGAACCCAGCCTGTCTGCCTGAATCCTGGCAAAGATTTTATAATCTGCATTCAGCAGCGAGATGGGTCTATAGGACCCACAACTCGCTGGGTTCTTACCTGCTTTCAAGATCAAAGTAATAGTAGCTTCTCCACATGAACCTGGGAGCCTTGCGCCCACAGATAAAATCTCATTAAAGAGCAGTGTCAGAGTGGGAATTATCACCTCCCCCAAAGATCTATAAAGTTCTGCTGGGAGCCCATCGGGCCCAGCAGCTTTCCCTCCTTTACAAGCAAGGATGGCCTTCTGTTGTAATCTTAGAGTTGCATGGAACCCTGCTATGTCATGGAATGTAGTGATGCATGCCATCTCATGAATCACTCATTCCAGAGCTGGGTATCCTGCTGTACAGTTGGTGCTGTACCATTATCCTGTGTTTCCTGATTAAACATCTTTAACTCCTAACACAGCGTGAAGAATCATCTTTCTAACACTGGCGACGAGAAGCTTCTGTCTGATTGGGGACAGGCATCTTCAGCACCGACTCCCCTGTTTGCCAACTTCGTTTCATTGGACTGTGCATTGGACTGTGCCGTTATTGTAGATCTTCGCCACTGCCTTCATTGATTTTGATGAAACTAGGTTCTGACATCGTCTGCGGTCACCCGAGAACCGTAAGCTTTATCTTATGAATCAAATTAACTTTAAGAGGAGCGCGAGGTTATTTTGGAAGAACGTGAGGCTTACCAGTTTAACTGCCACCGCGAGCCTTCTCTCAAGCTCGAGCTTTGCTTCCTCGCGTTAGTTCTCCATCACACTATTTCACGTCACTGGAACGCACGCCGCACTCCAGCATTCAATGACGCTGTGACTTCGCGGCGTGCGGCCATTTTGGATTTAATTGTTTATGGTGAAGCGCATGCTGGAACGCACGCCGATATCGAGCACACATTCACGCTGTTATCATGCAGTGTGCAACTGATTTGAGGATCGTTTCATCTCGTCAGGACGGACTTCATTCTTCCTCATTTCCCACGCTAAAACCTCAATACACGGTGAGAGTTGGCAGTATTTGAATGTTTTTTTTTAACTTGCGTCAAGTACAGCAGTGAAATTGTTTATACAATTTTTTTTTTTTTAAGTTGGAATCACCCCAGCGGTCTTGTTTTTCTTGCTTTTGCCAACAATTTCTTCAAGGACTACTGCAATATAAATTGGATTTTAACTGTTGGCACTTCATTTAGTTGCAATTTCCGGTCCATCCACTTCTATTTACCTTAAAGTTGACTTGTTTTTTCAATTTCGTACTGTATTTCAAATATTATCATGGCTGCCACAACAAGCATGTCCCAGCCCCCGGCCTTTTTATCAGAGAAGGTTGAACCGATCCTTCCTTGGAAAAGATGGAGAAATTTATTTGACTCTTACATTGTAGCAATTGGTGGAGAGAAGTTTTCAGCATTTAGGAAGCAAGCTATTCTCCTCCACAATCTAGGTGTAGAAGGAAGAAATATTTATGATAGCATGGATCTCATTCCAGTTGGTAATGGGGATGGAGAACCGGCTGATGTTTACGAGATGTCTATGACTATGTTGGAGAAATATTTTGGTTCCCACATTAACGTTGTTTTAGAGAGACACAAGTTCTTTACCAAGGTCCAAGGTCCGGCTGAGCGGGTGGGAAGTTTTGTTGCCTCCCTTAAGACTTTGGCACGGACCTGTGAATTTGGGGAGCTCTCTGACTCCCTGGTCAGAGATCAATTAGTGAGGTGCACCAATAGCACTCGAGTTCAGAAAAAACTCTTGTCAAAAAACCCGTCGTTGGCTGAAGCTGTTGCCATTGTAGAAGGTATGGAGAATACTTCTACTTGGGTGAAAGAGATGAGGAAAAATCGTGAAGATAAAAAGGAGGGGCAAGGTGATGTTCTTGCTCTAATAGATTGTGACACTTTGGAGGTTTGTGACAATGTAGCCAAAGTCTCACCTGTGGACAAGTATAAAGTTGCGGAAAAGGATACACGCATGCGTGGTCCCCCAAAGGATTACCAGCGAAAACAGATCGTGAAGGTCGTTCTCTTAATACCAGTAGTAGCGCCAGCGACAAAGCCCCAGGGAGTTTCCTAAACCTAAGTGCTTTAGGTGCGGGAGTTTCTCACACTTCTCCAACTACCCTCATTGCTACGCCAGAGAGTCGGTATGCAACAAATGTGGTGTCAAGGGGCATTATGCTCGGGTTTGTAAGTCATCCACTAAAGCTCGTAACCCAGAGAAAGGAACTGAGATTGTGCGCACTGTAATTCTAAGTATCAGTGATGATGATGGTGAAGTCGATGCAGGGAAAATAACAATGCCTGAATGCAACATCTTAGTAGACGGTCATGACTTTGTAGTGTGGCTGACTCTGGTTCGCCTTTCACCATGATCGGCAACAAGCAATGGGATGAGATTGTGGGGTTGGACAGTATGACATTGTCATCATCTGACATAAATCCTGTCAGTTATGGTGGTGCAAAAATTAATGTCCTTGGATATGTTGAGGCTTGTATTCAATTTAAAAATAGATGTACTGTTGGAAAAGTCTATGTGGCTGAGAGGGGGGACAATTTGTTGGGATGGAGACACCAGCGTGACTTGGGCATCATGCTTAATCCCAGCGCAAGAGATCCCAGAGATCAGGTCATGTTGGTGGACTATGAAGATCAAGGTAGTGAATACTTCAAAAGGTTTCCTGAAGTCTTTTCGGACACCTTGGGCTGCCTTAAAGGGTTCGAGCACCGAATTGTTCTCAAAGAAAGAGCTGTACCCTGTGTGCATAAAGTGAGGAAAGTGCCCAATATGATGATGGGGCCATTGGAAACTGAGCTCAAAAGACTGTTAAGTTTGGGAGTCATTGAGGAGATAGAAGCCTCAGAATGGTTGGCCCCCATTGTTTTGGCCCCCAAAGATGGTGGTGCCAGCGTTAGGATGTGTGTAGACTTGAGGGGTTTGAACGAATGGATTTGGGTAGATCGCCAACCTCTGCCCAATATCTCGGAGTCCCTTAGCATGCTCAAAGAGCCCGGATTTCCAGTGTGTTAGATTTATCATCAGCCTATCACCAAATTCTCCTACACAAAGACTCGAGGCATCTTACATCTTTTGTGACACCTCTGGGAGCTTACTGCTTCCTGAGAATGCCTTTCGGGTTGGCATCGGCGGCGGCATGTTTCCAGAGGGTCATGAAGATGGTCCTGGAAGGAGTACCCAACATCATGTTCTTCCAGGACGACATCTTGGTCTATGGTAAAAGTGAGGCAGAACATGGTGAGATACTAACCTGTGTTTTGGAGAAGTTGAAGGAGAGGGGACTTACTGTAAAGAAACAAAAATGTCGTATTGGGTTAGGATCAGTTACATATTTAGGACATGTGATCTCAGGAGAAGGAATCCAACCCAAGTTAGAACTTGCAGAGAGCTTCGTGAAAGCCCCCACACCCAAAGATATGGAACAAGTGAGGTCATTTTTGGGACTCGCTGAGTTCTATTCAAAGTTTGTGCAAGGATTTGCTAGTGTGACTGAACCCATCAGGGCTTTGCTAAAAAAGTGTACGCATTTCCTGTGGTCTGATGACTGTCAAAGAGCGTTTGATAACATCAAATCTGAAATTGGGAGGATGCCTACTCTTGAGCATTTTGATGTCAACCGAAAAACCATCTTAACCACTGATGCCAGCCTCAAGGGATTGGGGGCGGTACTCTCCCAAGTTGTGGATGGGGAGGAGAGGGCAGTCGCTTTTGCCTTTAGGGCTCTCAGGGATGCAGAAGTCAACTACTCGTGTATTGAGAGAGAGGCCTTGAGTGTGTTTTGGGCTGTGCAGCACTTTAAGTTTTATCTCTGGGGTATTCCATTTTTGGTTAGGACAGATCATCGCCCCTTAGTTCAAATCTTTTCGTGCCGTCACAGTGAGCATATTACACCCAGACTCAGACGCTGGAGTGAAGGTCTCCAGGAATATAACTTTCGTGTACAGTATATACCAGGCCCCAGTAACAAGTCCGCCGATTGTCTCTCTCGGTTGCCTGTTGAGTATGAACAGAATGATGCTGAAATTGAGAGTGTATGTTGGGTTGCTGAGCCAGCCCTGTCCAGTGGAGAATGGTTGGATGGTGTAAAGAAAGACAAAATTCTTTCTTTTCTCTGGATGTGGACGAGCCAGGGGTGGCCTGACTATAAGGCTTTAGACCAAGAAAAGAAAGCGTATTGGTCTGTGAGAGATGAGTTGTCGTTTTACTGTGGCAATCTTATGAGAGGAGATAGAGTGATTCCTTCCATTGAATTCAGGGACAGAATAGTTAACATAGCTCATGAGGGCCACTTGGGGAGAAGTCTCACCAAAGCTCGGGTGAGAGAAAGATACTGGTGGCCCGGTATGGATCACATGACTGAAAATGTTATTAAGGACTGTGTGTCGTGTGCCTCCAGCGATAAGTCTCGTATTCCTAATCATGCGCCCTTATCACCTGTAGAGGTCACTGATGTTGTGTGGTCAAAATTGGGCTTAGATATTGTAGGTCCTTTTGAACTTTTGCCTTCCTACAAACGTTTTGTTCTTTTGCTAGTGGACTACACTTCCAAATGGGTGGTTACTAAGTGTGTGTCTACTGTGAACACTAAAACTGTTATCGACTTCCTTAGAGATGTATTTGTTTCTGAGGGTGTGCCTAAGTTTTTGGTTACGGACAATGGGGTACAATTTGTGCCTCATGAGATGTGCAAGTTTCTTAAGGATCTCAACATAATTCATCAGAAAACGGCCTTATATACACCGCAGGCCAATGGTTTGACTGAGAGGATGAACCGGGTTGTCAAAAGGTGTGCTCAGCGTGCTCTTGAGTCAAGGTTGTCTTTCAGCGGTGTCTTAAGAGATACGTGGTGGGCACACCGTATTACTCCTAATGTAGTCACGCAGAAGTCTCCTTTTGAAGTCTTGAGGGGAAGGAAGGCTGTTTCAAAGTTAAATCCGTCTTGGCTGCCTGCATGTACTGATGTGGGTATTTCTGTTGAAACAAGGCGTTCTAGAATTTCTGAGTATCCGCAAAAATACAAATTGAGTTAAGACTCCAAAATGCGTGTGAAAAGTAAAAAATGGTACTTTGGTGACAGGGTTATGGTGAAAAGCCCAAGACATACTCCTAAAGGGAATTCTAGTTTCATAGGTCCTTTCACCATTGTTGCCATTAGGAAGAATGTGGTGAAAGTTGACACAGGTTGCATATGGAGCATGTCTAGGCTGGTGAGATATACTGGGAAATCCTCAAATATACATACACCATTTGAGAGTAATTTATCTGATGGTTATGACTCCTTGAGTGAAAATACTTGCAACAGGGAAGTTGACACTTCTTCTGGAAGATGTAGAAACCTGCCTGTGAAGTTAAGAGACTATGGGGTCGATTCCGATCTCGGCCGGAAGCGCACCTAACAGTATTCGTCCTGCCACAACCACCACCCCTACTCATGGGGGGCTGGATGCCTGCCACTACCACCACCCCTACTCATAGGGGGCCGGATGCCTGTCACTACCACCACCCCTACTCATGGGGGGCTGGATGCCTGCCACTACCACCACCCCTACTCAGGGGGGCTGGATGCCTGCCACTACCACCACCCCTACTCAGGGGGTGCTGGATGCCTGTCACTACTACCATCCCCACACATAGGGGGATGGATGCCTGCCACTACCACCACCCCTACTCATGGGGGCCTGGATGCCTGCCACTACCACCACCCCTACTCAGGGGGGCTGGATGCCTGCCACTACCACCACCCCTACACAGGGGGTGCTGGATGCCTGTCACTACTACCATCCCCACACATAGGGGGATGGATGCCTACCACTAACACCACCCCCACTCATAGGGGGATGGATGCCTACCACTACCACCACCCCTACTCATGGGGGGCTGGATGCCTGCCACTACCACCACCACTACTCATGGGGGCCTGGATACCTGTCACTACTACCATCCCCACTCATAGGGGGATGGATGCCTACCACTAACACCACCCCCACTCATAGGGGGATGGATGCCTACCACTACTACCATCCCCACTCATAGGGGGATGGATGCCTACCACTACCACCACCCCTACTCATGGGGGGCTGGATGCCTGCCACTACCACCACCCCCACTCATAGGGGGCTGGATGCCTGTCACTACCACCACCCCTACTCATGGGGGGCTGGATGCCTGCCACTACCACCACCCCTACTCAGGGGGGCTAGATGCCTGCCACTACCACCACCCCTACTCAGGGGGTGCTGGATGCCTGTTACTACTACCATCCCCACACATAGGGGGATGGATGCCTACCACTACCACCACCCCTACTCATGGGGGCCTGGATGCCTGCCACTACCACCACCCCTACTCAGGGGGGCTGGATGCCTGCCACTACCACCACCCCTACACAGGGGGTGCTGGATGCCTGTCACTACTACCATCCCCACACATAGGGGGATGGATGCCTACCACTACTACCATCCCCACTCATAGGGGGATGGATGCCTACCACTACCACCACCCCTACTCATGGGGGGCTGGATGCCTGCCACTACCACCACCCCTACTCATGGGGGGCTGGATGCCTGTCACTACCACCACCCCTACTCATAGGGGGCTGGATGCCTGTCACTACCACCACCCCTACTCATGGGGGGCTGGATGCCTGCCACTACCACCACCCCTACTCAGGGGGTGCTGGATGCCTGTCACTACTACCATCCCCACACATAGGGGGATGGATGCCTGCCACTACCACCACCCCTACTCATGGGGGCTTGGTTGCCTGCCACTACCACCACCCCTACTCAGGGGGGCTGGATGCCTGCCACTACCACCACCCCTACACAGGGGGTGCTGGATGCCTGTCACTACTACCATCCCCACACATAGGGGGATGGATGCCTACCACTAACACCACCCCCACTCATAGGGGGATGGATGCCTACCACTACCACCACCCCTACTCATGGGGGGCTGGATGCCTGCCACTACCACCACCACAACTCATGGGGGCCTGGATGCCTGTCACTACTACCATCCCCACTCATAGGGGGATGGATGCCTACCACTAACACCACCCCCACTCATAGGGGGATGGATGCCTACCACTACTACCATCCCCACTCATAGGGGGATGGATGCCTACCACTAACACCACCCCTACACATGTGGGCCTGGATGCCTGCCACTACCACCACCCCTACTCATGTGGGCCTGGATGCCTGTCACTACCACCACCCCTGCTCATGTGGGCCTGGATGCCTACCACTACTTCCATCCCCAACCATAGGACGGGTAATGCATGACACAACCAGCATACTCCAACATAAGGAATGTCTTCAAAAGACATCCCCCCAACATCATGACAAGATTGTGTAGTCTGTGTCAAATGCCTACAACACTGAACATGACATTGAACATACAATGTGACCCCCTATCACATGTGTCACACATAAATGTGTGTGGCCTCCACAATGCAAGCCGACCATGACCACTGTGGCAATGGGGTCGAACACCCCATCACCACAGTGACCAAAATGTAAGTGTGGGGTCCATAGCTGAAGCACATTTTGAACAGTGTGGCAATGGGGCCTAAACCCCCATCATCACAGTGACCAAAATGTAAGTGTGGGGTCCATAGCTGAAGCACATTTTGAACAGTGTGGCAATGGGGCCTAAACCCCCATCATCACAGTGACCAAAAGGTAAGTGTGGGGTCCATAGCTGAAGCACATTTTGAACATTGTGGCAATGGGGTCCAAAGACCCATCACCACAGTGACCAAAATGTAAGTGTAGTCATGCTAAAAGCTGCAAATGCCAAACTGCATGGATTATTCCTGGTCACACAACAACAAACACATCAGTGGCATAGTAGTGCTTGTGTCCCATAGCAACATAGATTTGGTGAGGCAAACAGTGCAGTGCCAATGAAACATCGCTCTGGCCATGTGCAGACAAACATCACCCATGGGGGCTCGACTCAACCTCCCCAGACGTCGCATTCCTGACGGAGACCTGGCTGAATCCCGCTTCAGCCCCCGACATCGCCATTGCCATCCCGGACGGATACAAGATCACCTGCAGGGACCGCACCAAAGGAGTCGGAGGAGGCATCGCCATCGTCCAGAGGAACACCCTCAGAGTCTCAACCAACACCGACGACACCCTCAGCACCGCCGAACACATGCACTTCCAGATCCACACCGATCCCAACACCACCCTCAGAGGAACCCTCATCTACAGACCCCCCGGACCCCGACCACAGTTCAGCGATTCCATCACTGACTTCGTCAAGCACACGCACCATCGCCACCACGGACTACATCCTCCTCGGGGACCTGAACTTCCACCTCGAGAACAACAAGGACACCAACTCCACCACCCTGATCGACAACCTCGCCACCCTCGGACTCAGACAGCTCGTGACTACACCCACCCACGCCGCCGGCCACACGCTAGACTCCATCTTTTCCGCAAGCCCACACGTCTCCTTCAACCACAGCTCCGAACCCCACTGGACTGACCACCACTGCATCCACTTCACCTACAGGAAGCCCACCACGCACCACCGCACCGAACAAATGCCTCGCCGCTGCTGGAGCAGAGTCACGGAAGACCAGCTAACCACAACCCTCGCCCTGAGCCCACCCGCCGAACCCTCCGACCCCGACACCACCGCCCGCAACCTCAGACAGTGGATCGACGACTGCGCCAACACCCTCGCCCCGCTCAAGAATCCGCCCAACAGCCACACCAGCAAGAAAGCCACCTGGTTCACCGAAGACCTCCAGGCCTCCAAACGAACATGCCGAAAACTGGAGAAGATCTGGCTCCACGAACGGACAGCGGACAGCTACGCCGCCCACAAGAGCGCCACCCGCAATCACCATCACCTCATCAGATCCGCCAAAAGGGCCTCACTCAAAGACCGCCTAGACAACAACGCACACAACAGCAAAGAGCTCTTCAACATCGTGAAGGAACTCTCCAACCCCAGCTCCAACACCAACGACATCCAGCCGTCGCAAGACCTGTGCGACTCACTGGCCACCTCCTTCCACCGCAAAATCGCCGACATCCACGACAGCTTCAACACCACGACCGCCCCGGCAACCACCGAGACCACTGCCCCCACAACCACCAACCGCCTGCTCTCCTGGACCAACATCAACGGCGAGGACACCAGCGAGATCATGAACACCATCCACTCCGGTTCACCGCTAGACCCGTGCCCTCACCACATCTTCAACAAAGCCAGTACAGCCATCGCACCCCATCTCCGGAAAATAATCAACATCTCCTTCGAGACAGCAACCTTCCCGGAAAGCTGGAAGCACGCCGAGATCACCGCCTTACTCAAGAAACCCAAGGCAGACCCCAAGGACCTCAAGAACTTCCGACCCATCTCTCTGCTCCCGTTCCCCGCGAAGGTCACCGAGAAAATCGTCAACAAACAACTGACCCGCTACCTCGAGGAGAACAACATCCTGGACCCTTCCCAGTCCGGCTTCCGCAGCAACCACAGCACCGAAACCGCCCTCATCGCCGCCACCGATGACATCAAGACCCTGCTAGACAATGGAGAAACAGCAGCCCTCATCCTCCTGGACCTATCAGCCGCCTTCGACACGGTCTGCCACCACACACTACGAACACGCCTTCACGACGCCGGGATCCAAGAGAAGGCCCTGGACTGGACCACATCCTTCCTTTCCGGCAGAACACAAAGCGTCCGCCTCGCCCCTTCCGATCCAAGGCCACCAAGATCATCTGCGGCGCACCCCAAGGCTCCTCCCTCAGCCCAACGCTGTTCAACATCTACATGGCACCCTCGCCCACGTCGCCCGACAGCACAACCTCAACATCATCTCCTACGCCGACGACACCCAGCTGATCCTCTCCCTCACCAAAGACCCTCACACCGCCAAAGCCCACCTCCACGAAGGAATGAAGGCCGTCGCCGAATGGATGAGGACCAGCCGCCTGAAGCTGAACTCGGACAAGACGGAGGTCCTCATCCTTGGTTCCAACCCTTCAGCCTGGGACGACTCCTGGTGGCCAACATCACTGGGAACAGCCCCGCCACCCACCGACCACGTACGCAACCTAGGGGTCATCCTCGACCCCACCCTCTCCATGACTAAGCAGGTCAACGCCGTTTCCTCATCCTGCTTCAACATCCTCCGAATGCTCCGCAGGATCTTCAAGTGGATCCCCACCGAAACAAGAAAAACAGTCACCCAGGCCCTCGTCACCAGCAGGCTGGACTACGGAAACGCCCTCTACGCAGGAACGACGGCTAAGCTCCTGAGACGGCTGCAACGCATCCAGAACGCCTCTGCATGTCTTATCCTCGACATCCCCCGACGCAGCCACATCACACCCCACCTGAGAGACCTGCACTGGCTCCCTGTCAACAAGAGGATAACCTTCAAGCTCCTCACCCACGCACACAAAGCACTCCACAACTCCGGACCAGCCTACCTCAACAGACGACTCAGCTTCTACACCCCCACCCGCCAGCTCCGCTCGACCAGCCTCGCCCTCGCCACAGTCCCCCGCATCCGGAAAACGACCGCCGGCGGCAGATCCTTCTCCCACCTCGCCGCCAAGACCTGGAACACCCTCCCCACCAACCTCCGACAGACCCAAGACCTACTGGCCTTCAGAAGACTCCTCAAGACCTGGCTCTTCGATCAGTAGCAGCACCACCCCCCTCTTCCCCCTGCACCTTGAGACCCTCGCGGGTATGTAGTGCGCTTTATAAGTGACATGATTGATTGATTGATTGATTGACATTGTCAACATTCACAAATAACACAATGACAGAAGTGACAATCATAATGCAGATCCACATATCTGCACCAATGGACACACAAATGTAGATATCCTGTGGAGACTGTAGATGTCAGGTGAACAAATACCATACCATGGCAGCAATGGGACATACAAACCATGATCATTGTGCTGACTGATGACCTAGGAGTCCCAGGGACAGCAGGGAAAACCCACCAAACAACATACAGCCAATGGCACACTAAAGATATGCCAATGCAGTGGTGCAAATGCACAAACACAAACAGGCAGACTCACACTGCATATCAAACACAACAGGTGAGGGGGGGTGTGCCAGTGTCCCCAGGCAAACACACAACACACGAGGAGGCCTGAATCCCTATTACACAGATGTCAACACAGTGCCACACAAAAGTAACTCATGGATCGGATTCCCCTATGTGGGCAATCAGGCATTGTTAGATGAGGGAGCCCAAATTACAAATGTCACACAAGCTTGTAGGAACAGCAACTAACACAGCAAGAGACAGACCCACCACAGCACTACCCCCAGGGACCCCACATTGTGGTGACACTGGCCTGCATGATAATCCCACTGTGATGACAAAGGTAGATGTCGTACACACTGTGAACCACAGTCATGTGTCCTGAGCAACTAACTACCATCACACCTACACAAACACAAATAAAACAGCACGGCCTGTCAGCCAAGGCCAACATGGAGGTAGGGGTCTAGCCGTGCAACAACTCTCATTTGCACACACTCAACACCACACACCTTGATCTCCACCAATGTGCAGCATTGAAGCTCACATGGACTGGTGACATTGCACATGCACCCATGACAATCCCAGGGGTGGTGGGGGGAACTAAGGCGGAGATACTCATCACACATGGCCAGTCAACAAGACTTGTGAATGTCTCACACACTGCACAGTACTCTGTACATGGGCATGACGTCAAATCCACACCAACCAATGGGATCCCGGACACAGTCACACACCAATGAAGAACGCAAGCTCACCCACAAACAACACACATAGAAAACCTCCAACATTGCAGCTCTGACCCTGAGGAGTGGCAGCAGTCACACACACAACGTGTCACAATCACTGGAAGCTAACACAAACTGTAAATTACATGACTTGTGTAACCAACAAGTGCCAAGGGGAATCCTGACTGTGTCTCATCTGCGTTTGCCCACAAACTCAGCCCTGACAGCAAACACACCTATGGATGACACCCTGATCACCAGTAATGTGCCATGCACCCACATCACAGAGCACCCAGGGAGAAGATTTGGGGGAACATTGCTCAACTCAGCAAGCATCACAAACAGGAACATCACTAGGGCCCCCAGCCTGCGTAGCAAAATGAAAGTGAACACACACAGACATGCTCACACAACACACACCTTGGGCTCAGGCAATGTCACGGAATTACACACTGCCATGAGGGGACTCCACTCCTGTGTAAGAAAAGCTGTGCCATACGTTGTCTCTGCAGGGCGCTATCATGTCAGCAGAACACTTGGTCACTCAGTCAACAATTAGCACAATATGAAGGCTCACGTCACATCAGCCTGGTCATGGCATTGTCACCCAAATCATCTGCACCGATCAAATACACATGTATAGCAATTTGCACTGATACCACAGATGAGTCCTTCCCCATTGATGCCCAAACATGCATGTCCAGTGGAGATGGTCACACGGTCAGGGAAATAGACCAATTGAACAATGGCAAGCACATCTGATGTGCAGGGGTGTAAGCCACAGATGTGATATTGAAAAAACAGGTAGGGAATCCCATTTGCAAATATGGAAAACATGACACCCTCATATTGCTGCAAAGGATGACATGGCTACCCACCAGGATAGGACACATTCCCCCTGGACCACATGGGGTCATGCACAGTAACACTTCATTTACCTGACATCAAAAATCTACATCACTGCAGCAAGGGCATGGTTAGCATCATCAACATCATGTACATCTGAAGCAAAACCACTAGAGAACTGAAAGTAGCTTTATTCAGCAAATGTTATGTGGAAAATTAAAGTACAGAAAAAACACAAAGGCCAATGGCCAGTCCATGAATAAAGTCCAAACAGGGTGACAGTGGCAGATGTCACCCTTGCTTGCCTGCACTGCTAGGGACCAGGGACATTCCCCTCGGAGGGGCATACGGGGGGGCAGGCCAGGCACCGCAGGGACAGGATCAGGGCTCACCAGTAGGAGGCAGGGAAGGGGTGGCTGGTGCTGGAGAGTCACTGACAACTGCAGTGGAGGTGTCTGACATGGTGTGTGCCAGCACAACTGGGGGGCATGAGTCAGATGGTGTGGGTGCCGGCACAACTCCAGTGGGCTGGCCAGATGGAGAGGACAGGTTCCCCACTGCAGTGCCCAAGTCAGACGGGGTGGTAGTGGACTCCACTGCAGTGCCCATCTCCAGGGGAGTAGAATGGGGTTCAGGTAAGGTGGGCAGGACAGAGGGGGAGGACACGGCTCCACACCAGTGGCACTAACATGTGCAGAGGGGGGTGTGGTGCTGGAAGAGCAAGTGGTAGGTGGAGAAGGCCGGATCATTTTGGGGATGGTGTATCTGTGGGTGGGGGAACCTGGGGCAGGGTGTGGTGGGGGAACCTGTGTTGTGGGGGCCAGAGGGATGGAGGAAGGAGACTGTGTGCTTGACTTGCAGGGCGGTGGCGGGGTCTTGCTCTTCCGGGACCGGGGGGACTTGCGGGTGGGGGCCCCCGTCTGTCTGCGCCTGGGGGAGGGTGTCCGGGGGCGAGGGGCACTCCCCTCTGTGTGGGTGGACTTCCTCTTCCACCTGTATGCTGGATCAGCGGGATCGGAGGGGAAGAGGCCGAGGTCACAGAGGAAGAGCTGCTGTGTAGGTGGGTTTGCAGGTGAGGCAAGGGAAGGGGTCTTGGAGGGAGAGGATTTGGAGGACTGCGGAGTGACTGTGGATGCCTGTGTGTGTGTCAGTTCCCCATCCCCTGTGGGTGTGGTATCAGTCCCCTGAGGATGCTTGTGTGCACGTCTTGCCTTTGTTTTGGGTGTTTCTGTGCTGCTCGTGTCTGTGTGTTTGGGTGATCGTGCAGGTGTGCATGTGCTTGGGACAGGTAGGGTGCCAGGAAGTGTGGATGGGGCAGAGGTAGGAAGGGTGAGGGACTGTTGGAGGAGGGACACTGCTGCCGTCAGGGAGGAGTCCATGGACTTATTGCTCCTCTGTAGGGCAGACATACCCGTCGAGATGCCCTCCATGAACGACACCAGCTGTGTCAACAGAGTGGTGTGTGCATGGAGGACACTCAGCAATGCTGTCTTCCCTACATGGAGCTGGCGAAGTAGGTACACAGACTCCTCACTCAGGGCAGCAGGGGACACAGGGGCAGGGGGTGCGGTGCCTGGCACGAAGGAGACACGCTCCCGAACACGGGAGCCTCCACGGACCTCTGGAATGGGAGCCAATGGGAGGGCGGTGGTGGTGGTGGTGGCGGGGCCAGACAGACTAGCTGGGGTGTGGTGGCTGCTGACACCCGCCTCCACAAGGGAGTCATCCTCCGAGCTGCTGTGGTCCTCAGCTGAGGTGGATGGTGCTGAGGACTCCTCGGTGTGGCTCCCCTCGCCCTCCGTGCCACTGGGTCCCTCCGACCACTCGTCGGCTGCTGACCCAGTCTGGCTCTGCCGGCTCATCCTGGTCCATGGAGCTGTCCCCTCCGGTGGTCGTGGATGTATCTGCAAACAATTAGGGAAACAGACAAACATCAGTCACCTGCACTGACCGCACACACCACAGTAAGTACAGCGCATTACAGAGCAAGCCCTGGCATCCTTAGTTGAACATTGCCAAAAGTCCTCACACAGATTAGGAGAAGCCAATTGTCAGTCTGATGGTCAACCATGGAACTCACACCCCTCCTGCCCTTGCACCCATCTGTCTGGTGCCTGTCTGATGGTAATACCCCAGTGTGGACACATGCACCACCTACCCAGTTGTTGGACATTGCAGAGAACACGGTGAAGTATGTGAACATGCACACATCACATCTCTTGCCACTGAGTCAGTACAGGTGTCCGGATAAAGGGATGGCCAGAGTCTAATTAGAAATGCATGTGATGCATACCAGCATCAGACACCATGATGCACCCATGTCCGGATAGTCAATGCCACAATGGGGTGCATGTTGCCCATGTCACTCCCCTGCAGGATCACTCTTAGGAAGTTTAATGCCATGGCACAGGCATGCCTGCAAAGTCATACATCACTGTCTCCAGTCACATGGGCATGGCAGCCAGCCAACAACAGTCTGCACTGTGTCACAATCCTAGGACATGGGGAATGCAAGTTATGTAGCTGACAAGTGCACATGTCCATCCCCCACAAACCACATCATCTGAACTCTTATTAGTCCACGTCATACCAATTGGACATATGGGAGACATGAAACACAACTCTCTGAACCTGAGCACCTCACAGTCTGCTGTGAATGAAAAACAGCTGCCTGAAATTCACAGTCGCATACACCTGTGTGCACAGTCAAGTGATCAAACACCTAAAAGTCACAGAAGTATCGTCTCTCATGGTCACATCTCAGATGGCATGCTGAGCCCTAACCGATAAACATCCCAGTAGTCCTGACAACAAAGCCACAGCACAATGACACAGAGGCAGACACCTGAGGGAACATTTCACTGATCACAACATGTCAGCTGATACACGGGAGTGGGAGTACAGAGTGTATTGTATGCCCTGGAGTAGGCATGACTGTCCTGCTCCACCTGAAAGAGGGATGAGCCCTGGACAGTAGACAGGTGGCTAAGCATGTGTGACACACTTGATATACATACTCCTGAGGCCCAAACATTGTTCCCACCCGCAGCATGGGGGTGTGCCAAATACCCCAGGGACATGTGGTGATTCAGATCAGCAAGTGGACCACATATCAAAGTTACACCCAGATTACATGTCAGGACTTAGGCATTGTGTGAGCAATTGACCCACCCATGAAGCACACCACAAAGTCACAGGAACAAATGCTGTCCCCCACCTTGAGCGAAGCAAAATGCCAGGACACAGTACCCAAGTGTCACAATTTCCTGACTGTAAGGACCACACCTGCGTATCAGATGAGGAGTGGGCATGTCACAATTGAGGGACATGGGTCCTGGACCACAAGACTGATGTACTGTGGAAGTTTAACCAGGCCAGAGGAGGGCACATAGCATGTCAGACAAAGTTCACAGTGCAGTCATGGACTCACCCCCTCCTTGCTGCTGTCTGGCCTTCAGCTGCCCATCCAGGTCAGGGAAGACCACCGCCAGGATCCGGAGCATGTGGAGGGTCAGGGTCCAGTGTCCGCCCCTCCTGCGCGGAGGCGACAGCTTCAGCTGGACCCTTGCGATCCTCCGGGTCCAGCCACGAAGGTCCTGCCACCTCTTCTGGCAGTTGCGGATCCGGCGCTTGTAGACCCCCACGGAACTTACTGCCCGGGCGATGGTCAGCCAGATTTCCTGCTTCTGGTGGGCATCAACCTGTGAGGATGACAAAGTGAAAATGCCATTACTACACATGCAACATATACGTGCATCACACAGTTGGATATACATGTCTCAATCACAGGGGCATATGATGTACACAGGCAGTGCAACGATGGCTATGAACAGTTTGCCAGCAGTTACTACATGGTATCATTGTCTGGGAAGTAAAACCTTGTTGGAATGCACTGTTACTGCACTGTACCTGTTCAGTGCATGTAACTACACACTTTGGGGGTGAGAACTACTCAGTGAGCATGCTAGCCAGTGGTGTGCACACTGTAAGTCTTGCTAGTCAGACAACATGCACAATTAGTAAGGCAGTGGACAGCACACTCACCTGCTCCCCTGGTTTCCCATACAGCTTGCTGTACTGTGGAAGGAGGCTGTCCAGCAGGGCCTGGTTCTCCTCAAGGCTGAAGGCTAGGGCTCTCTCCACAGTACGTGCCATTGCAGTAGCCAGAGGATGCAGAGACAGCAGCAGTGTTGGTGGCAGATGTCGTCCTCGAGCATGTAGTGCAGGCAAGTGAGCTCTCAGGGGAACAGCCAGCATTATATGTGTGCTGCAGAGGCAGATACTGTCCCATGTGTCCAAAGTGATAGGGCCAAGTCGTTTGCATCTTCTGAATCTGGCCAATCCATGGAATTACACCACTAATACACGCCCACAGCATCCTTCAAAAGTTCAACTTCATGACACCCATGAATTTGCAACACTGTTGTGGCTGGCCAACTGAATTCACTGCATCAGACTCGTTGAAGCTTCGAAAACGCGTCCGTTGCCATGCCAGGCCCCAGCCAATGCGTGCGCACCGATCGGTCCATTGCTGTACAACGCGTATTCCGGGATACAACGCGTACCCGCTCACTACAGATGCAATGGGCCGTGCAGGCACACCGATCGGTCCATTGCTGTACAACGCGTACCCGCTCACAACAGATGCAATGGGCCGTGCGGGCACACCGATCGGTCCATTGCTGTACAACGCGTACCCGCTCACTACAGATGCAATGGGCCGTGCGGGCACACCGATCGGTCCATTGCTGTACAACGCGTACCCGCTCACTACAGATGCAATGGGCCGTGCGGGCACACTGATCGGTCCATTGCTGTACAACGCGTACCCGCTCACTACAGATGCAATGGGCCGTGCGGGCACACCGATCGGTCCATTGCTGTACAACGCGTATTCCGGGATACAACGCGTACCCGCTCACTACAGATGCAATGGGCCGTGCGGGCACACCGATCGGTCCATTGCTGTACAACGCGTACCCGCTCACAACAGATGCAATGGGCCGTGCGGGCACACTGATCGGTCCATTGCTGTACAACGCGTCCCTGTACAGGTCACTCGCATATGTCACCATGCTTGTCACTGGTGAACGTATGCCAGCCACATATACTTGCCAGGGACTCAGGGGCACACCTACAACACCACACCCAGTCCACACTGTATCCTAAGGCATGTAAGGCTGCATTACCTTTTCTGTGAATGGGGGTAAACATGTGGCTTTTGGGGTGGCACTTGGGGGCAGCCACTCCCAGGCTGTGCACGTGTTCATGGGGACAGGATCCTTTGTGTGTTGTGCACATGACCACTGTGATGTGCAAGTGTTCATTTCGGAGCATGTGGCATGGTCACATTTCCAGGTTGTGTATGTGTATGACATGTCACATACCCCCAGAGTCCCATGTGGGAAGGCATGTACGTCACAGGGTGACCCATTGCCACAATAGTGATGGACCTCCACAGTCTGTGTGCATGTTGTGTTTCCGATGTCTCTGAATCCATGTGCACGATGGGAGACAGTCTCCACATCAACGTTGTTTGTGCATGGACTTTGATGTTGTGCGTGTGTGTGTCACAGACGTCCATGTCTGTCCTGCGGAGGCAACAGGGGCCACTACCTGTGGGAGCCATGTTTGTTTTTCTGACGTGTACATGATACACCATGTCATGCCAGTGTCCATGTGGCAAGACAGGGTCACTGGGAATCTACCTGTCAATGAGCTGTGATGCCTGTGGCGCATCTGTCCAGACATGTCACTGTGGTGTGTGTGTGGAACGTGACAGCAGTAAATGGGTACTGTGACACAGCATAATGGTTTCCCATAGCACAACCTGGAACCTGTTGTCAACACATGTTGAACTGACATGTTAGCTGATGTCCATGTAGGTGCCATATATGTCCATACAGAACGGCACACACATCAAGTACTTGTGTCTCGTAATGATGTATCATGTGAAATTGAGTATGGTGAATGGCACATATGTGGGGTGACTGACAATCTTTCTTTCTTCACCGATGCACTGCAGGGCACCAGCTGTCCATAGGCCATTCCCTTACCTGGCAAAGATGGTGGAACATGACAGCATCCGACGGTACCGCTTCACCAGGCAACTGATTGAGGATTTGGCAGTGCGCTTGGCCCCACATTTGCAACCTGGCCGGTCGTACCCTACAGCGCTGACCCACAAGGTGAAGGTGATGGCAGCCCTACACTTCTTTGCCACCGGTACCTTTCAACACACTGTTGCGACTGCTGGTGGGATGTCACAGACTATGTTCAGCCGTGTGCTACGCGATGTTCTGGAGGCAATGTTGAGATGCCTGAACCAGTACATCTATTTCCCTACACGTCAGCAAATCACTGACGTCAAGAGTGACTTCTATGCCCTGGGGAGGATGCCACATGTCATTGGCTCCATTGATGGGACACATGTGGCTTTGGTACCACCACAGGCACATGAGCAGGCATACAGGAACAGGAAACATTATCATTCGATCAATGCTCTGGTGGTATGTCTTGCAGATATGAGCATCTCACATGTGTGTGCCCGTTTCCCTGGTTCGGCACACGATGCCTACGTGATGAGGAGTAGTCGCATCCCGAGGATGATGTCACAGATGCAGAACCAGCGTGCCTGGCTTGTCGGTGTGTACTGACTTTGTACCATTGTGTGTGTTCTGCTATGTTGTATTCCGCCCTCTTTTCCAACTCAGCTAATGTGCAATTGTCTGTCGGTGACTCCGGATACCCCAACATGCCGTGGTTGCTGACACCCCTCAGGAACCCTGTGACACCAGCCCAGATGCGCTACAATGAGGCACATGGTCGGACCAGGAGAGTGATCGAGTGCACATTTGGTCTCCTGAAGAGCCGCTTTCGCTGCCTGGACAAGACAGGAGGGGCCCTCCCATATGCCCAGGCAAAGGTGTGCAAGATTGTCATCGTCTGCTGCATGCTACACAACCTGGCAGTGCGGAAGGAGTTGCCTCTCATCCTGGATGACGATGACCAACATCCGCCACCTGTGGAGGATCCTGGCCTGGGCCACGATGCCAGTGATGATGATGATGATGATGGTGATGTCCGCACACAGCTCATCACCAACTTCTTCAGCTGAATGTGAGTATCCAGAGATGTCATGTCAATGATGTGTGTTTGCGTGATATGTGTTGGTGGTGCTCTGGTGCTGTTTGAGTGTGGCCATGTGCTACTTGACTGGAAGCGTGCAGCGATGTGTCCTTACAGGTAGTCTGTACTCCCCAACAGTGTTGACATGCTAACTTGGTTTTCTGTGAGTATCTTGTGACATGTATTGGCCATGAGTATTGCAGTTCTATCCTGTTCTTCCGTGCTTTTGACTGTGTGTCATGTCTGTCCTTCACAGGGTACTTTCAGAGTTGTTTGGTGAACTGTGATCCCCTGACACCATGATTCAACTTCCAGGGTGGAAGCAGTCGTTTCCCTACAGGTGATGTGCCACACACCCCTGGACTTTATTTCTTCTACACTTGTTGACTGTGTGGCCACTGCCACGTAGGATTACCTTGCATCTGTAGTGGAAACAACATGCTGCAAATGTGTAATAAACCTGTGCTTCACTTTGGGTTGTGCATTGTCTGTGGTCACACATCTGACTGACATGTGCTTACTGCACCTGTGGGCTAGTTAACACAGACTGTGAATAGGTGTGGTGTCTGTGCATTCCACTGTATTTCCTGGCAACATCAGTGTAGGCGATGAGTCTGATGGCCCTGGTGTGTATGTGTTGTGTAGCCCTAGTGGTGTGTCTCCCTCATATGTGTCACGTCGCCATGACTCACATGACGGTGTTGAACTTGCTGTAGCAGTTAGCATGCACAGTGTCATTTAGCAGATCACCTTCTACATGACAAAAACCACGTTGGAATCACAACAGAGGCAAGTATGGTGTATTAGTGAGTTTATTTACAAACATGTGTGAGGATAGTGCACAGGATGGTGGGTGCTGTACATTGGGATTGGAATCCAAAGTTCCCAGATGAGTTGGAAGGCTTGGTAGCAGAAATGTCCTGAGTAAAGTCCACAGTAATCTGATACATTGGGCCAACTTAAGCTCCCCATGTCATGTGGGAGAGTTGTGTTGCATTCGACAGGGTAAACAGTTTGCACTCAAAGGAGAATTTCCAGAACAGGTGTTGGGTTCCTGGGGGATGTACATGGCCATCGGCCTCTCAGTTTTCCTTCCTCGGACGACCCCTCTTCTTCCGGGGGGACCCTCACATGCAGGCTGCTGCGGTGCAGAGGACTCTCTGCCAGAGTCCTCCTCCCTCCCTGTGGCAGTTGCAGTTGTTGCAGCACCAGATGTTGTGGGCACACAGGGAGGTGTGGCCATGTTGGTGCTAATCTGGCGGAGTCATGTCAATATGTCCCTATGCACCGCTGTCAGTTCTTCCAATGTGTCCCACTTGGACTCCATGCCAGACATGTGTGTCTCCACACGGGACATGTGTGTCTCCACACGGGACATGTGGGAGTCCAAGCGGGCATGATGGGCAGCCTGCTGCTGTTGAATGTCCTTGAGGATCCCCACTACCTGGCTGACCTCTCCGGTGCTATTCTGGTACGCCTCAGCAATGCGTGCCAGTTGTGGGTCATCATGCAGTCCAGGCCCCTCTGCAAACAGCGACCTATGTCTACCACCCCTCCCACCACCCCTGGCAGCACGTGCGGGACCTGTGGTGGCACGCACAGGTGACCGTAGGCCCACTTGGGGGTTGTTTCTGGGCTCGTTGTCCGTTGCTCCACGTTGGGCCGGGGTCCCTGTGCTGTTGTCATCGGTGGTCCTTGGTCTGTCCGTGTTGGCAGGGGTGGTCTGTGTGTTGGCAGTTGTTGGAGGGGTGGGTGCAGGGGGTGCAGATGTTGGTCCTGCTGGTGCTGCATGATAACTCACACCGGAGGGGCCAGGTAGGTCTTCGCCATCCGAGGAGTGCAGAGGCTGTTCCACACCAGTGAGCTCAGTGTCCCCCGGAGCCTGGGACAGGGACTCCTCCTCGTCTGCTGCTGTGTCCCCATCATCACCTGTTTTTGGAAGAGACACACAATGTATGTTATGTTTCTACAGGCATAAATGGTTCACACACCTGACAGTTGTGACTGTACCTCTGGATGCGGGCCTGTACATTGCATTGTCCTAAGTTGCCACAGTCAGAGGTTGATATTGGTGTAGCACATTGTCCTGCCAACCTGAAGCTTTTTTATGTGAATGTTGAGGTGTGTGCATGTCCAGCATTGGTGGTATTTGGTGGACATCCGGCCCTCCTTCTCCACCCAGCCCAGTTATCCCACCATGGAACGTGCTTCCATTGCAGGGAGTGCAAGTTGGCTTTCAGGATGTCAGTCAGTGGTGTCCTGCTGTTGGTTGGTGCACAGTTCCCAGCAGGGCCTTGTGCTCCCCACAGCAGTACCCAGTGTCAGCCATCTTGTCATTGTTTTCCACTCCCTGTGATGTGAGCATGGTTCAGAGTGGTGTTGATGGGCCAATTGTGAGGGTGACCAATATCTGTGACTACAACTCCCATCATGCTATGGCCTACACCCCCTTCCCAGCATGCCCATACTTCCTTCCTTTTGACTCTGCTTCCCTGTGGGGTAGTATGCCTGTGCTGACAGGATGGCTGACAGTGTTGTCCTGGCGTTTGTTTGGCTACAAGTCCCAAAAGTGTCCCTGTGCTTCACACAGCATAACCCAGTGTGGTAGTTCTTTGTGGGATATTTAATTAGAGTGTGAGGCAATGCATTCTCCCAGGTGAGTTGTGTGGAGTTTGTGTTAAGGGGGTGTGTGAGAAAAGCTGCTGGTGACTATGGTCAGAGCTGTCAGTCCTCCATCCCACCCAGCCAGATATCCCACCATGGAACGTGCTTCCATTGCAGGGAGTGCAAGTTTGCTTTCAGGATGTCAGTCAGTGGTGTCCTGCTGTTGGTTGTTGCCCAGTTCCCAGCAGGGCCTTGTGCTCCCCACAGCAGTACCCAGTGTCAGCCATCTTGTCAGTTGTTTTCCACTCCTTGTGATGTGAGCATGGTTCAGAGTGGTGTTGATGGGCCAATTGTGAGGGTGAGCAATATATGTGACTACAACTCCCAACATGCTATGGCCTACACCCCCTTCCCAGCATGCCCATACTTCCTTCCTTTTGAGTGGACTTCACTGTGTGTGAGTGTGACAGCAATGGCAAGATGGCTGACAGTGGTGTCCTGCTGTTGGTTGGTGCACAGTTCCCAGCAGGGCCTTGTGCTCCCCACAGCAGTACACAGTGTCAGCCATCTTGTCAGTTGTTTTCCACTCCCTGTGATGTGAGCATGGTTCAGTGTGAGTGGTGTTGATGGGCCAATTGTGAGTGTGACCAATATCTGTGCCTACAACTCCCATCATGCTATTGGCTACACTGACTTCACCAGCATACACAGAATTCCTTCCTTTGAGTGAGCTTCCCTGTGAGGTGGTGTTCTAGTGGTGGCAAAATATCTGACTGTGTTTGTTGGTTAGATTTGTGCCACTGCCTTGCTGTATTTGTAGTTATGTTTGTACATGTCATGACACAGTTACATATCACTATGAAATTGCATGTATTGTGTTTATCTAACTAACATACACATCTTGGGATGATTATCTTTTGGTTGCTGTGTATTTGCTAAGGGTGCATGGTTTGACTATCCCCTTGACAGTGATGTGTGTGTATTGTCACACAATATTGTGTATATTTGTTGTGTACTCACCAGGCTCTGGGATGTTTGATAGTCCATATACGCTCACTGGTGGTAGGATGGCCCGCACCTTCTCCTCCCAGGGCCTGAGGTATAGTGGTTTGGCAGGAGGGCCACTGCTGGTGTGCTGACTCAGGATGTAATCCTTCTTTAGTAGGTCCCTGACCCTCCTGCGCACGTCATACCACCTGTTCTGGATGTCTTCCTTTGTGTGCAAACATGGTGATTGTGCGTTGACCCTGTCGACGATCGTCTGCCACATCTTTGTTTTCTGCGACATGGGGGTCTGTTGTACCAATGTACCAAACAACTGGGGCTCTACCCTGTCTAGGAACTTTGGATTCTTCTTTAGGGGCATGGTGATGGGTGGTGGTGGGGATTGATGTGTGTGTGTGTGCAGGTGAGGGTGTGTGAGTGTAGGTTTTGCTGGGTGTATGTGAGGGTGCTATTTGTTGAGGTGCTAATGGTGTGTGGCTTGTGTGATGGATGAGCTGTGAGTGTGTCTGTGGTTGCTGTGTGATGGTGTTCTGTGCTGGCAGGTCATTTGAATTTGCAAAGGATCATGGTAGGGATTTGTGGCCTTTATATAGGTGGAGTTGGGGGTGTGTCCTTGTTCCATGTTTTTTTCCCTGTATTTATTGCCTTTGTCATTGCTTGTTTGGCCCTTTTTTTTTCTTTTTTTCCTTAGTATTTTTTGTGCATGTAGGAGACGTTCTTCGGACCGAGTAGGACGCTGCAGTTGTCTCGTGCGAGCTTCTCCGAGTCGTCCACGTTGTGTTTCTGCAGGGTTTCTTGTGCGGCGTACGCGTCGGTTGCCGAGTTTTGGCTTCCTTCGGCTGGCTTTTGTATACGTGTCGGTCGTTCCGCTTGCGCTCCGTGCGACTCGGTCTGTTTTTCCACGCATTGCATCGTACTGCGCGGGTCGGAGTTCGCGGGTACGTTTCGTTCGGGTTGATTCCTGGTGTGTGTCGGTCGGTTCGATTCGCGTGGTTTCCCGGCCGGATAGCTTGTTTCCGTACGGTTCGGTCGTTCGGCTTGTGTTCCGTACGAGTCGGTCGTGATTCACATGCATTTCATCGTACTTCCCAGGTCGGGCAACGCCGGTACGTGTCGGTCGGACTATATTCCCGTACCGAGTCGGTCGGTATTTTTTCCGGCCCGAATCGGAATCGGCCCCTATGTCTTATATTGATGCAATGTTTCCTTTATGCCATGTTTCCTTCTTGCAGGATTTTTGTGAAGTTAAGAGACTATGATTTATATTGATGCAATGTTTCTCTTATGCCATGTTTCCTTTGCAGGATTTTTCAACTTTTGTTTTTCTTTACTGTAATTTTGATATTTTGTTTTCTTTGTTAATTGTTCTTTCCTTATTGAAAGAGGGATGTGTTGTAATCTTAGAGATGCATGGAACCCTGCTATGTCATGGAATGTAGTGATGCATGCCATCTCATGAATCACTCATTCCAGAGCTGGGTATCCTGCTGTACAGTTGGTGCTGTACCGTTATCCTGTGTTTCCTGATTAAACATCTTTAACGCCTAACACAGTGCGAAGAATCATCTTTCTAACACCTTCCTCACCTCTTCCTGAGATATGTCCAGCTCTAGATCTTCCTGCTGGGACAAATTCAGGGGGGTGAGCATGCTCCCCCGCAACCACTCCATAGCCGTGGTTTTATCCACCACACTATCCTCTCGATACAACTCCTGAAAGAAAGTGAAAAAAGCGCTCCCGATCTCTTCATCTGTAGACAAAGCGATAGCCCTATCTGCACTATCAATTTGTTTTATCAGATTACGCGTCCTGTCGGACTTGGCCTTCCACACCAGAAGCTTACCAGCATCTTCTCCGTACTCAAAATAGGCAAGCTTACTCGCCTCCCACCTGCTTGTGACCCTCGTCCGAATGATAGTATCAAACTGATCCTTTAATTTGCTAAGTTTAGCAAGATTTTCCTGGTGCTTCTTAGAGTCTGTCTCTCTATTTAAGCTCAGCTCTACTATCTTCATCTCTGCCTCCTTGTGAGCCACCTCCTCCCTGTATTGCCTGTTCTTATGACATACCCTACTCGTAATCATACCCCTTAAAAAATCCTTTAAGGAGTCCCAAACCACTGGAGTCCCGGCTGAGCCCAAATTCGTATTCAAAAAGCACTCAGTCTCCTGAGATAAATATTTCATCTCTGCTTCATCAAGAAGTAGAGTTCGATCGAACGTCCAGACTCTAGGATGTTCACCGTCTGCCAAGGCCAAGTCCATCCAGACCCCAGAGTGATCTGACATGTGAGGAGTCAAATAGCCGATATCCTTAACTTTACCCCTAAGGTTATGAATGACTAGAATGTAATCAATTCTTGACTTGTGGCCGTATTTACTGTTATAATATGAGACTCCTGGCTGATGACCTGATCTGCCCTCCAAATGTCACAAAGACCAGTCTGCGCCATCATGGATTGGAGGTACATCCGGGACCGAGAAGGCACCCTAGCTCTACTTGTCCAGTTTGGGATTCAAGACGATGTTAAAATCCCCAGCCATGATAACTGGGTCTGGATATTCCAAAAGATTTGAAAAAATGGCTTTTAGAGAGGAGGGGTCATCCTGGTTTGGGCCATAATAGCCCACCAAAGTTAGCAAAGAACCTAGAATGGTCGACTTCATGATGACTCACCTGCCACTTGGGTCAACCATAGAGTCTAGGATGTGGGCGTTTGCTTGTTTTTTGATCAATATAGCGACACTCCTGATATTAGCACTCTGGTTAGAACAGATCACATGTTCCACCCACTTTAAATTTTTAAATATCCCAGTCATCTCTTCTTTTAGAAGATGAGTTTCCTGGAGGATAATGACCTGCGCGGGAGAATCTTTTAAATACTGCAAAATGTTGGCCCTTCTGGTTTTCACCCGCAGGCCATTAACGTTCCAGGACAAAAGCTGAATCGTTCTCATGAAGGTTTAAACACGAGGACTATGAGTCGACTGAGTCTCCGAGGAAGCCAACACCAGACCAATCGTAGTGAGACCAAGATAATCTGACCAAACAATAAGGTGAATGAGGAAATTTTATGTTTTTTACCCCTATGGACTTTGAACGTTTTTGACTTTGAACATGAAAGTACGTTTCCACATGAGGTTGGTGATTTGTGGGTCCTTACTCATGCGTTTACGGTAGGTGGTGGTTTTCATCCTGTTCTCCACTATAGTTTCCTTAACATGCATTTCATCTGGTGGATCTCATTCTGTTTTCCACTCCCACTTTTTTAATATGCATGGCGCTGTGAGCGCATTGGTTTGATTTTTCTTACTTTACGTCTTCCTTGATTAATTCAGTTTCTTTTTTATTAGCATGTTATTTATCAGCTTCAACTGCATGAAACTGGATTTTTTGTCTTGTGCTGTGCTGATATTATTGAATTAGATTCCCCTGGTTATGATACCCTTATATATTCTTTTCAATTTTTTTCTACTGGATGCTCAGATATTTGTTTTGTCTGTCCTGATGATGACCATAGCAAATTAGCCTGGTCGAAATGCAGTCGACGCTTGTCTTTGGCATACATTGAAGAGGAAGCCTTCATTGCCACTTTTGTTCTTGTGATTTGTCAGACCAGTTTCAATGTTAATTCACCTGCCTCTGCCATTGTTTAATTGTTTACACTGTTGATTGTGTCTCTTTTATAAAGTCTGATGTGTAACTGGATGAGCACCTCTTGTCGATTGTTCTATTGTCATTTTTTATCATTTTTTAGTAAAAGATGTTTTTGCAATATATATTGTTTGATTGATTATCAGTATCTTTTCATAACCTTCCTTTGATTTTTTATTACCTTTGTCTTATTCATATTGTTTCCAATACTATTTTCATTTGTACTCATAACAAATGTTGTTTCTTATTGTGCAATTTTGTGCTTGAACCACCATTATTATTATAATCTTGACTCCACATAGCCAAACATTGATTCCACACTTCGACGGAGGCTTAGTGGCACGCATTAGCAGTTTGTTGGACCATGACTGGGAGAGCACTGTCGATCTTCGTGTAACGTATCCCATCCTCGTTGCCAGTTGTAGCGTCTTACCCAGATGGGTACTCGCCAATGACTATGCCACACACAGAGCTCTATATAGTATGTCTTTATTCTTCTGTTTGTAACCGCAAACTCAACATTCTAAACCTGCATTCACTTCACTCCTCTCTAACGCCTATGTCACGGTTCTTTGGAGTCCATCAGGAGCTACAAGGGTTCCATCACTGCAAACTCACACAACACTACATTGTGCACTTAAGTTTCACATGCCCTGGCAGTGAAAAACTGCTACACTCGGAAGACCTATCTGTCTCATTGACTAATAGTTGGTTACCTTATTATATTTCATAAGTGCTAACTTTGGATTGGGAGCAGGAAGGAAAATACAGTTTGCACTCAAATGAACTGCAATTTAAAATCCTCTTCAATGGTGAAGTTGGATTTTAAGTTATAATTCTGAAAATGGCACTTTTAGAAAGTATGCATTTTTTGTCCCAACCATTTGTGCATTCCGACAGTGTCCTGGGTTATATGACAGTGAATTGCTCTGCTGTTGGGGTTTGTGTATTGATTCCAGACAGTAACACAAAGGGGGCTTAGGCGTGGACAGCTCCACTTACACTTCAAAGGTCTTTGCCTCTTGCACACACAAAGGAATTTGACACCAGGCCTACTCTGCCTTTTGCCACCCCCAGACAGTTTGGAGCCTTTACAGGGGAAGAACTTTCCAGAACCAGATGTGGGAGTAGGACAAGGAGCCCCCACCACACAAAGGCTTGCACCAGGTAAAAATATTGAACCACCAGAACCACTCTTCAGAATACTCCTAGACCTGTGAAAGTTACAGTAGAAGGATCGCCCTGCTGCCAGAGGATTGCCCTGCTGCTTGAAGGGCTGTCTTACAGTCTGGAAAAAAAAACTGGACCATTTTGCATTTATCCCAGGTTAAGCATAGTGACTCCGAAGGTCAGTTGGATGACCTCCTGCGTGAGCTACAGGGACACAACAATCTTATGAGGTCCATGCAACTGCCCTGCTAACCTGCTGCAACTGGACTTACCTGGACCTGCAACTGGACCCTGAGCCCTATGGCCTCTGCTGGAGGGAGTCCCTGATCCGCAAGAGGTGCCTTCCCATGGCCTAGTCCCTTGGCTGGCATCAGAGTGCACTCCTCATAAAGAAAAGGTAAAAATCCCAAAGTTTGGGCTGCTCGCTATCAAGCCTGTTTGCTCCAAGACTCTGTTGCCTGCGGCAACCACCAATGCGAAGCTCTGTGAAACTTGCTCTTCATGCTAACAACGACTTTCTGTGGTGACTGGCAAAGCAAGACCTGTACTTTGAGTGGCGGCTTGTGCTTTTAGGTGCTATTTTCACTAAAAACCTTTAAACGTAATATCTCGAGCTCAACTGATTGGATTTTCATTGCCCGGTCTCATTTTATTTATTACAAAAAAAATACTCTATATATCTAATTTTGTTTGGGATTTTTATGTGTACTGTTTTCACTTTATTACTGTTTGTGTGCTGCAGAAATACTTTACACATTGCCTCTAAGTTAAGCCTGGCTGCTTTGTGCCAAGCTACCCAGGGATAAGCACAGGTTAATTTAGTGACTTTTAATGATTCACCCTGCAAGGGACTGTGGCTGTTGTTTGACCAGAGCTCACACCCCAGTCAACCAACAATTCAGTTTTCTCACACCAATGGAACCTTACCATGAGCATAACATGCTGAATTTGCAGTTTTATAAAATTTTATTCATACATTGTATATTTAAAAAAAAACTGTTTTGAAGGGTTCATGGGCACCATACATTTTCCTCCAGAGACGCTTGATTATTATGAGACTTTTCCTCTCTTAGGATGCTGTCAGTACTCTTTATGAGTCTGACATTTATAATTATCCTAATTTGTTTAATTAGCTACAAGACGGTTAAGCGCAGGTTAACTTAGTGACTTTTGTAGTTTACCCTGACTGGGTTTGAGGTTTTTGGCTGAGTGGGGCTTCCACCCCCCTCGACCAATAACCCAATTTCTTGCACTCTATGTTTGGGATCAAGTTTGTAAACCCCAAAGTTCACGTAATGTGTATTGTTCAGTATTCTAGAATAAAATGGATCTAATTTCATTGGGATTTTATATAGACATTTGATGGACAAAAAAATAGTAGGAAGAACAAAAGGGAATTATTATCATATGTAGGATAAGATACTGCTTTTGGATTTTGTGAGGTTTACAGTTTATGGAGTGGGTGAGGCAATGGATGGCTGCTAGAAGATGACTGCATCTTCTTCTATAGCCACCAATTACAACGTTTGTGTTGTAGTTTTCACGAATCCTTCTGGCCTCCATTTTTCAGGTGATTTGTGTATTTAGGTATTTAAGAACTGTAGTTTTGGATATGGCTGCTTACTCTGCCACATGGAGGGGATACGCAACAAGCACTAGTTACTTGATGAGCTCCGTAGGTAGGAGGAATGTTATGTGGATATTTGTTGAATGGAAGCATGATATAAGGAGACTTGTTAATTTATGTAGATTTTTCTTTCATCATATTTATGGATGTGAAGGTGGACTATACCTATTGACAGTTGTGTGGAAAGAAAGTGTCTTGATATTAAAAATAGAATGATGTATGTACATTTTCAATAGGAGGAGTGTTTTTGGATAGATGTGGTTTGCACTCTCTAAGGTGGCATCCATATAAGGAATAAATAGGAAGTTGATTTTCATGGGTCCTACACAACAGCGAGAGTAAGTGTGCAAGATTGTTGCATAGAATACGTTTTGCATTCCCTTTACCTATGTAATGGATTATATGATAAACGCTACTTTAACTATGCACGGATGGCTGGGGAATTAAATGTGAGGTTAATAAATATGTATATAGAAAAGGGGAGGTGAAATGTAATATCGTGTGGATGGTGATAGTGGGTATAGCGATTATGAAATTGCTAAGTTGTTTTATACTCTCCAAAGGTTAAATGTGGACTAAAAGATGTACTTGGAAGAAGGGTGGTGATACGTGGATGTATATTTACCTCTGAATCATACAGGTTATTCAGCTCCTATTGGAGATTTCAAAAAGGCGCTCTTGTTGGTTAGCTGTGTCAGACGTGGGAGAATATTAGAAAAGTACAACTTTTTGGAGGAAGTGGTATGTGGGAGAGAACTTGATGTTCAGTTGATAATGGGTATGGCTCAGCAATTTATGATAACGTCATTGAACGGGATACTCAAACATTTAATTCTGTTTGTACTGTTTGTTTTCTCTGTACTGGAGATCCAAAAATAGTTCCCGTGTTGGGTATTTGTTCCAGAGATGGAAAGATATTACAATATTACAACTGTTTGGAGGCAGTGATTTTTGGGAGAAATTTTGATTGTTCAGTTTACAATGGGTATGTGTCTGTAGTTTATGATACCATCACTGTAATGGATATTTTAAGAAGGCGCTCATTTAGGGCAGTTATTTTATGCCTGGAAAATGATGGAAGCAATTATTAATCTATTTTTCTGTAGGTTGTTTGTAACTCAAAAGAAAGCCATATTTGAGATATGGAACACATTGCATTATAGGAATTTGGTATTGCCCAATTGACTGCAGTTGATACAATGTAAGTGTTGATCTTGATGAATCACAATACCTAAATGAAGTAATGCTAAAATTACGTTTAGATAATGAACTTATAGTTTATTACCACAAACGTATGTTGTTAGTTGCTACGAGTGATATTATCTTTTAATTATTGACTTTTTCTTGCACAATTCCAGACAGGCGTGTACTCCCTCCAGATAGATTATATAATTTAGATATACAATTTGAAGGTGACATACAGCGCACCATTAAAGTAATATTCTGGGAAAGTGTAACTTTATCATGTGACATCTTGTTGGGGGAGGTTGATTGTTCCCTGCAGATTGTCCAAACATCCCCACAGGGTGAGAATGTAATACTCCCATAATTTTCTGTGCTTGTCCCTGATGAAGTGAAACAAGCATATGCAGCAGAATGAGACATTGCACTAGCCCCAGCTTTATATCGCAATCATGTCAGCTGGGATAGGATTCTCCTTATCATATAATACCTATACGGTCGAGCCCACAAGTGCAACCACAATATCCCATTAAATAGGATGCAAAAGCACCAGTTAGAGAAATACTGTCCCAGTTGGAGTACCAGGGAGTAATTGAATCATGCGTCTCTCAAATAAATAATCCACTTTTTCCTGTCTAGAAGCCAGATCATTCATATCGAATAGTCTTAGACTACAGACATTTAAACAGTCAGACACGCACATTTGCAATTCAAAATACATTCAGTATGGCACTTAGAAATAATATAGTCTGTAAAAAATACAAAGCAACCTTGGACATTTCCAATGTTTTTTTCTGCCAAAATATAGCACCTGAAGCAGAGATTGGACTGCCTACCCGGCACTTTGCTTTCAGTATCGTTCTTCTCGACTCCCTACGGGGTATAAGAACAGTCCTGGACTGTTTACTGCCCGCATAGTGTTAATTCTACAGCCTATTGACTCTGATGCATTGTCCTATGTAGATGATATCTACCTAACGGATGATGAGTTAAAACACATTTGACCAGAGTGAATCGCATAATATTGGGATTCACCAAATCTGCCTACAAGATCAACTTCAAGAAATCAAATAAAGCATTTCTAAGTGTCCTATTTCTAGGCTACGAACTTACACATGAAGGTAAAGGCCTTGAACCACACTTCCTAGAGGAGTGTACTTTGCTGTAGCCTCCAAACACTCTACAGAAACTACAATCCTTGCCAGGTTTTTTTAACTTTGGCAGAACATACATACCTGGCTATGCAGAATGCATTAAATGATTGTATGAATTAATTCATCCTGATTTTTCCAGTTCTCGTTGGACATCAGAACATACAGACATCATCAGATCATTACAATTTGACTTGCTTGCAACATGTTACTTACATGCATGTGTGAATACAACAAACCTGGACATCTGTATTATTTCGGGTGTCTTTGTCTTTACCTATGCCACTTTTAATGAAGGTGATACAGTGCCCATTGCATATAAATCACATTTATAGTCCAGTGCAGAAATGCATTTTGCAACCACTAAAAAAATACTGACTGCAGTGCAGATGGCTATACTTATAGAGCGGCCACTTGTACAAGGGAAGCGCATTATTGTCATAACTCCTGTTCCAGCCATAGAGGCTGTTACCAAAGCTACTGTTCCCAATGCTAAGGCTCTTGGGCAACATCCTTAACAGCTGTTGATGTAGACTTTGTCTTTGAAGATGTCTTTACAGACACAAACATTTCTTCTATATGAGCATGTTTATCCCATGCCCAGCAATATTTTGTCTCTTGTGCAGTATAAATATATTGGGGCAGATTTACAAGAAAGTGACGCATCTGTACAGATGCGTCACTTTCCCTGCGGCACCCTTAGAAACCCTTGCGCCACCATAGATGCGCCGTATTTACAATACGGCGCACTATGGCGCAAAGATTGACAGATGCGTCAGAAAGTCTGACGCATCTGTTGGCGGAAAAGTCACGCATTACTGGAGTCGTGTCGCAAGCACGACGTAACTCCAGCAATGTGTGTTGAGGCCTATTCCCACTACACTGCGTCACTACCTACGCCTGCTTCAAGCAGGCGTAAGGTTTTGACGCAGTGGCGTCCTAAAAGTGGCGCAGTGAAATCTTGTAGATTTCACTGCGTCACTTTTACGAGGCCTTCCTGCGTGGGAACGCCCACCCTGCATACATTATACCTGACGCAGGTATAATGTGATGCAGGGCTTTACAACGTGACGCATCTCCCTAGATGCGTCACGTTGTAAATAGGCCGCATTTTTTGCGCTGCCATTGCGTCAAAAAAAGTGACGCAATGGCGGCGCAAGAAGGCGCAAGGGGCTTGTAAATCTGCTTCATTGTTTATACTGATGGTTCAGTCCAACCTGCTATAGGTACTATGCACCGATATTCAGCGGCATGCACCACTGTTCTTGGTGAGATGCTGGACAGAAAATTCTAACCACAAAAACTCGCACTCAGTCCTTAGGGGACTGTATTACACATTTAGCTGAACTAAAAGCCTTGTTAATTGTACTGGAGTGTATGGATCCTGAATTCCCCACACTTATAGTGTGTGATTCATATTATTGTGTCCAGTCTTTTAATGACAACTTGCATCATTGGCACCAACATGGATTCAAAGATTCTAAAGGCAACAAAATAAAGCACAAATCGTTTTGGGTGAAGGTGGGCGACCTTTAAGATAGGTTCCACTGGCTCATTTTTTTAATGCTTTGAGTCATCAATGTGTGAGACCACACACAAAGTAGGGAATTCTTTGGCAGATGAAGTGGCCAAATCTGCAGTTGCGACTGCAACAGTTGCTGCGATTACTCGTTCTCATACGAGGGTAGACAACGATATACTAGCTGCTATTACTGCCACGCATGATGGCACCCCTTTGCCTATGGATTTTCCAGCTAAATATACATATCATTTAAGTGGATTAAATGTTCCCTTTGTAACAATTCCGGGAGTTGGTGATCGTTTTATTACCAACCAAGACCACCGGCTAGCCTCAGTGATAGATGCGCATAAAGATGTTGCTTGTGCATATGCAGATGTGACGGGGCCAATTTAGTTACTACAGCAACGTTATTGGTGGCATGGCTTATACAAGCAAGCCAAGAATTGTGCCCTTTGTTGTGACACTTGTCAACAAATTCAAACTTCTCCGTGACTCGTTCACCGCAGACACACCTGTTGATTTCCAACAAACCTAGTATCTAAATGTATCCAACTTGCAGTTGATTCTTGCTCAAGGTTTCTCTGTGAGTGGCCATAACGTTTGGCCAACGGTCGCACTGGTATTAAAGATGTGCAAGTCTTTATCAGAATGTATGCATTTACTACATTCCACTCGGACCAGGGCCCTGCTGTCGCCTCTAAGGCTTTCAGGGATTTTATGGCTTCCATGGGTGTAGAGACATATTACTCTTCCCCATATATGCTCGAGGGCAATTCTGTTGTCGAGAGGATGAAGCATGACTTAAAGCAATCCTTAACCGCTAGAGTTTTAGGTACAGGACATAGTTGGATCCACCACATATATGGGATACAAATTTAATAATCTCCCTAAATGTTCTCTGTGTAGCCAGAGCTCATACAAGGACCTTTTTGACATCAAAATGTACGTTCCAGACTTTGACGCTCCAGACATTGTGGCAGCAGCCATGCCCTTTTACATAAATGATTGATGTGCTGTCTAACAGTATTTACAAAACTTCTGTGACAGCTTATCCAACAAACAGTTGAAGATGTCTGCCTCTGCAGGAATCAAGGTGCAGTCAGTACATTCCAGCTGGATTCCACAAGTTAGGGATCTCGTTCGAGAAAGGAATGCAGTAAATAAGGAGTTTGGCTCATCATACTGTGCACCGGTGTCAGTCCTTGGCATTCAAGGTACAAGAACTGTAATATTGCTACCGCTTGCTGTTTCTAAAGACAATCATTTTGTCTCTATTGATCACTTTAAGTTAAATCATTTGGCTGATTCTAAACAGTAGGCCACGAGGAGTCCTTGGTATTTCTCTAATTCCTCTAGCTGCCATACAGGAAATTCCTCTGCAGCTTGTGAGCACCTTCAAAGCTGTTTCTCCTCAGCTGGGGGGTCAGAGAATGAACTTCAATTAATTCCCAATACCACTACAAATTCAAGCCACACAACTGAAGTGAGTACTGTACTTACTACTGCTTCTTCTGCAGCTGATGTCATTTATACTGATCCACCCTCTGTGGAATCCACCAATTCTTTACTTATCCCTGTGGCTCCTGTTTTTCAATGAACTACTTCGGGTTATTATTTGGAAACAGATGATTTTTCATTCAACTCCTTTTACAGTTCCTCTATTTTAGACACTGCGCATACAAGGGCCTGTGTTTTCTTTTCATGGCTGAAACACACTTATCTGGTCCCTCCTTGGATATATGTTAGGGCAGCACTTTCCTTGGTTTTTCTATTTATTTGGATTGGATTTGTGACTGTTTTCTTCTTGCTGATTAATGGCCATTACCTTCCAGAACGCTCTGCCACAGCACTGGTCTATGAGGTGTTAACGTCTCACTCATCTTCACAAAAGCTAAAAAGAGACTTGTCCCTTGTGAACATTTCAGGTGTTGCAGTTACTGATGAAATTGTTTGGGATAAGATATCTTCGGACCTAAAGAAATACTGCAGATTCCTTATGTTTTTAGTGTTTCTATGGGTGAAGTTATTATATCTGTGTTACATTCTGATGTTTGGAATGTTGAGACTGTTAACTCCATACTGTCGAATCTGGAATACTACACTGTTTTCGAATCTGAGGACCTGTATCTAAATTCTGCTAATTATAATGAAATGTTCTGTTACCATCATTATGGGCATCATTATTTACATTGAGCTAGTGTTCAATGCATACTTTTTAATTATACACAATAGGAACATTGTCCTACTCCTCCTCAAGGAAGCTCAAAAACGTATAAGGATAAATTCACATATTTTTCTGGACACAATACATTAGACCAAAAATCTTTTTATTTTAAACTTGTCCCTACACAAGCAAAGAAATATATGCTTACACAAACCAAGCTAATATATACAGACTTGTTTTTTACACAATTAGCTGTGAAGGGCTATGACAATTGGAAGGATACCACTGACATGAAATCAATTTGGGCTTCCAAACCTTGGCAAGTTCAGGGTACAGTCACCTTGTTCTGAGCCTGCTTAATTCCAACACAAATGATTTTTCTGAATGATACAGTTCAGCAGACTACTTATCTAGGACTGGCAAAAATTAAAGACATGAATGCTCCTAAAATTCCTTCCATTGCCCGATTTGACAATTGGCAACATTTAACAAATTACACTGAGCAACAGCTCAATAGTATGTATAAAATGGTACATTTAGCTCCACACTTTCAGGTCCCAAGGGGTGGTTATTGTGGCCAGTGGTTGTTATGCTCGTTTTTTGAATTCCACACCAGGTGTTAAGGCAAGCTGGCCCAACCCTCGATATTCCAATTCTCAACACTCAGGAATAATATTCACCTATTTGGTAGGGATATTGTACCAACAATGGTTGAAATATTCCACACTGTCTGCAGTAAAACAACACCTTTCCCTCCTTTCGGAAGACATGGACCTATCTGACTTTTTATTGAGTCCTACGTCTCCGCGTTTGAAAAGATTTCTTTCTGCCACATATAATGAAATTTGGAAATTATCACAAATGGAAGCTGCTGTGCATTGAATACAAATTGCTCAAGATAATTTGGATGAAGTGCTTACTGCTGTTGATAATAGTATTAACACATTGTCTTCTTGCATTTACAACTTGAATAACATTGTGTCGTCTGTTATCAATATTATGCACAGTAACATGTCTTCATTATACCATGGGTAAAGCCAGGTTCGATCTAACATGCAGTTTAGTTGGACACTTCAGATCCTTAAAAGTGGCTGCGTGCCATTGCATTACCTCAATTATACACAGCTATTCTTGCCTTTCAACCTGACACGTAAACGACGACTCATCAACATGAAAGATGCCACTTACACAATGTAACATCTTGAGAAAGTAGAACAGCTCCCATTCACAATATCAGAGACACCCTATGCAGTGTGGTTAATCCATGGCGTAATATCTTTTCCAATTTCAACATTCTAATTCACAGCTTGCATGAAACATTTCCCAGTGGATAGATATAAAGCCTGAGGAGGGAGCTTTATTCATGAGTGATGGTCACTCCCATTCTCTTATCGATGTGAGTGGGCTGAGAAAGAGGTATTCCTTACTGGAAAGGAATGCGACTCTTCTGTTTGTTACTCACTTGTCTGTAAACATGTTACCATTCACAGTGCATTCAATGCTTTGGTAGCAAATGTGGCCTGTTTTCTAGAAGGAATATCAGTCTCTTCAATTCTACCCCTCATTACTTTCCTTTCAAATGGAAGCTATTTAATGTTATGCAACCAAGACTGTTGCAGCATGAAGGTAGGGATCCCGTTTATTTTATTGGTCTCCCAGATAGTGGCCAGCTGCAATAATGCGCTTTTTCCAACTACGCATACGGTCTCTGATAGTTTGTTGTAGCCTTCAATTTCATCTTTAAAGGAAGACTTTAACAAGCTAAGCCGACTCAAAGCCTTATTGTTTCAAAGAGATGTCGCATTAACATCTACAGAGAAACATTTGAACTGCAGGTTGCAAGGATGTCAAGTGAAATACAGTCCATGTTGAACACAAATCTCCCATTACATTTCAGCAAGCTTGTGCAACAAATCTTTAACGCTTCCTATATTTATAGTATAGCATACTTTTTTTAAATAACGGGACTGGCTTAGTCAGTACCTTCCAGAAAATCTTTGGAGTAATTCCAGCTTTTATCTATTTATTATTTTCCAGTGTGTTCAGGGGCATACCCTTTCTGGTATTCCTCATTTGCGGCATTTTGGTTCTATTTTTGGTACTCCGCAATGGATGTTCTGTTTCGAGGCCCATTGGTACTGGAACTAACACCAATGCAGCTGTGCCATGAGTGCATAATATGACTCTTTGGAGTTCCTTTGCTCCAGGATCTTAACACTGAATTGAATTGAATTGTCCATTTCGAAAGCTCACAGCTACTCACAGAGAGTGTCCCGGTGCTATTAGATATGCTTCAAGGGTAACGATCCGGGGATAGAAGCCATGATTCACTGCTAATCTCTGAACAAAAATATCTTCAATTCCCTTCTAAATTTTACTTCTTCGGGTATCCGTCTGAGGTGATAGGGGAGTTTGTTCCACAGATTCACTGCTATAACCGTGAAGGAAGAGCCTCCCCTTCGCAGTTTCCGAAAGTGTGATGAGACAATAAAGCCAGCTGAACTCGATCGTAACTGTCTCCCTGGGCAATGCGCCTTGATTCGGTCCCTTAAGTACCTAGGACCTATGTTGTGATGGGCTTGATGTGTTAAGGACAGAGCTTTATACCTAATTCGCTGACGCACTGGCAACCAGTGCAGTTTGGCTTGGTATGCTGAGACCGATGAGCACTTTGGAATTTTATATAGTAAATTGACCGCCATGTTCTGCATGACTTGTAGGTGCTGAATCAGATATTCCGGGATACCAAGATACAAGACATTAGCATAGTCCAGCCTGGATAAGATCAGTGATTTAACCACTGAGATTTGGGCCTCATGAGGGAGTAGATAAAGAAACTTCCTCAGCATGCGAAAGATCCAGAAACAGGATTTCACCACCGCTGACACCTGTGCACTAAATGCAAGCTGGGTGTCAAAAGTATACCCAAATTTTTCGCCACTGCCGTCGGTGGGCGTGGTGGGGGAACACTTTCAAGCCAAGCCCCCACCCACCTGGGACGGGGATCTCATCCGAATAATAAGACCTCCATCTTATCCAGGTTGCATTGCAATCTATTGGCCCTCAACCAGTCTAGCAGTTCTACCATGCAGTTAGAAAAGGCGGTCTTCGCCCTCTCAGGCTCCCCTTAATATGTGAGCAGGAGTTGTGTATCATCCACATAAGAGATGATCTTGATGTTATGAGATTCCACCAAATTTGCCAAGGGAGACATATAGATATTAAAGAGAGTAGGACTAAGGGAGGAGCCTTGTTGCACCCCCCATTTCAACTCTTTATCTCCGGAGGCATATGGTTTCTTCCGAATTGACTGCTCAAGACCAATAAGGAAAGACCCTACCCAACTCAGCGCTGAGCCCACCACTCCCAGATGTCTTAACCTGTACAGCAGATTATGATGGTCCACCGTATCGAAAGCTGCTGACAAGTCCAACAGCACCAGGGCCACATTGTAGCCAGAGTCTAAATTAAACTTGATGGACTCAGAGACCTCCAGCAACGTGGTCTCAGTGCTGTGGGGGGCTCTAAACCCTGATTGCGAGAGGTGAAGCAGGTTGTTTTCAGCTAAGAAGGAGGTGAGTTGCCGGTTCACCACCTTCTCTAATATCTCAGAAGCTGTTGGCAGCAGCGAGACTGGCCTGAAATTTGCTAAGCAGTCAGGATCAGCATTAGCCTTCTTTAGTAATGGAATCACCCTGGCCTTTTTCCAGTTATCCAGCACTATGCCTGAATCAAGCGATTTAGCAAATAGTGTCTGATATACTGGAGCAATAATATCCGAGATAGACTTCAGAATGTGTGGGGGTATTGGATCCAATGGGGACCCTAACTTGCTGTTCAAAACTGCCGCTATTACCTCCTCCTCTGATGGCGCTAGAAAAGTAACCAGTGAGGGATGTTGTAAAGTCTCCACTGGTTCTTCAATCGCTGGACCAGTCAGAGTATTCTTGTCCCCTGTCAAGTTTGCCTGTATTTTTTAAATTTTCTCCTCAAACAAATCACTCAGGCTTGAGCAAAGGGAATGGCTGGGTTCCAGCGCTGGGGACGTAGCTTTAGAATCAGTAAAATTAGATACAATTTTGAAGAGCTCCCTCCCATCATTCTTGGCCTCTTTAATGCAAAATGAATAAAAAGAGACGCAAGTTCTCCTGATATTCGTATGGTAGCCTTTTAGGGACCGTTTGTAAATGGCTTTGTCAGAGTCGGCATATGTCCGCCACCACGCTCTTTCTAGTTTCTTGCATGCAGCTCTTTCTAGGGCTAGCTCCTTTGTGAACCAGCGAGCTGAAAACGCCTTTGTCTTCCTTCTAGAGGATGAAGTAGGAGCTACAGTATCAGCCCCCCCCTTTAAGCCTGGGCTAATCGTCCTGTCCCCTTCTCTACTAGGATCTTGGATCTCAGGTTTAGAGTCCATAAGGATACTCCTTAACTCATCCAAATTGGCCCTGCTCCAGCATCTACTTTCAAACTGCGGCCAAGCAGGGTGGGGCACATTTAATCCATCCAGTTTCCAAGCGAAAGGCAACAGGAAGTGTTCTGACCAAGGCACTGACTGAGGGGATTCCCCTTTAAGGGTATTGTTAGAGAATATACCATTGATCGTGTGACCAGTGATATGCGTAGGCCCTGTAGTGGTAACACTGACTGGTCATTGTCATTCCAACCCACCTTGTTTACCTGAATACAACCCATGTTACATTTCCTATGGTGCCCTTTCAAATTGACACTGGATGTTTGCTTAACTTTGCAATTCTCTGTTCCTGTGGACATGAATCTGTTGATGAATCTGACCACGACCCATTTTCGGAGTTGTCCCAGGAACTTGCAGCTGCTTCAAGATGCATGGTATGAGCCTCTCCATCCGGTGGGAATGGGTGCTTCAGCACCAGTATTGTCAGTATGTGGATCAAATAACACGGATGCGGATGACCAGGCTAATTCCTGAGCTTTGGCTGATAACGAGCATCATATCTGTTCTTTGGAGCTTTTAAATGGGGCAATTGCTGAATCATCGTCTACGGAGACGGAATCCGATCTGGATTCACTAGACATTGATCTTGTGGAAGAAATCTTGGGTGCCCCTGGCTCACCTTAATTTGGCCATGTTTTCAAAAATGTTCATGTTATATTTTTTATTATGATTCTAATTTGTTTTCGTTTGTATTACATGCTTATTAGCATTGCATTCATTTTCTTAGCTTGTGTTTTTATTATTTTGTTAGTCTCTAAGTTACTCTACCGTCCACGGAGGGGGTGTGGTGATTTCCCTTTTGGGCCCACTTTGGTTCTCCCTTAGTTGCACGGATTAGCTGTTTTAGGGTACTTCTGCTTTGCACAACAACGGATAATACATTTGTTTTTGTGATGTGATATTGTTTTAGAAATACGCTGCACATTTTCAGTGACTTCTTGGGATTCAGTCTGAGCATTCGTACAAGGTCGAGCAACATGGTGTTCTATTTTCTTGTGAGTTGCCAGCAACATCTCCTAAATGTTTTACACAAAACACAGTAGCACAGCTGGAGTTTTGGAACACAGTAGTTCTTATCATATAAACTGCACCTCGACCCCTCAGGGGGCAGAGAGGAGAATTCCAGCAGAGAGACCAGTCCTGGAATGTAGGCAGCAGCCTTGCGTAAAATGAATTTACATCTGTGTTGCGGACCACCTAACTGCACACACTGTTATGTTCCATATAGGTACCCCAATATAGGCTCAGGTAGTCACCTAACCTGTCACCTATATTCTCCCCTACCATTACACTACATAACGGTTCTTAGTACTGACCTTTTACCTAGTTACGGTAATATCCAAAGATGACATGGGGTTTTCTCCGAAAAGCTTAAGCCTCATTCATTATGCATGAGGATTCTTGGAATCACAGCAGGACAGCAGGCCTACCATCTCCTGCATAATAACTATGTATAAGGGTCATTCCTTCTGTCATCCTAGTCCGACATGACACAGCAAGGTATATCCCCAGGGGGTACCACTTTATGTATATATATATACATCATATCTTGCTGAGGTAGTCAGAGGAGAAAAGGACTTCCATGCTGACACACTGACACGAAGACGCTGAGGCTCCTGCACGCAGACAATTCAGCTTGCAGTGGTCTGACATCCTTTGCGGGGTGTCCATTTCGAGACCAAGACGGTGTCCCATAGTCTCTCACTTCAGGTAATGGGGTCGACTTTATCCTAGAGGGATTCTTGGATTTAACACCCACGTACATGCTAGGTACACTTAGGTACATCTAGTTAGGGTCGCATCGTAGGAGTACGCATTTTACTAACATGTATTTTATATACTTGCCTGTATTCATTGTTTTGGCACAATGGTAGAAATCTACCATCCTTTTACCCTGTTTGTGCTTATAAACATTCATATCTGTTACTGTCTAATGGTTGTTTCAGCACACCTATTTTACACTAGAATGAAGCTGGTTCAATAAATGCTTATTGAAAAACGTCCCCACCGTTTATTCTGTGTATCTCTCTGAGACGAAGTGAGCACGAGTGACTGAGCGAAAAGTAGTACACTGTTTCCACGATCTTGAGGGATCAGGGTTGTCATGTTCGACAGTTGCCAAGAACTATTCTCTCCTTGGTAAGAGGGGTTTCAGTGGCACTGTGAGTTAGCTGGTATACAGGCTATCATACCCGGTAGGGGTGTCTAGAATCAGTCTGGCACCAATCCTATAGTGTATGTTGTCTAAACCGCAGATCGTATATGGGTTTATAGGAACTACACAACATGGCGCCACCAACGTTGGTTTGGTACTTATTTAACAGTCAAATCTGAGTAGTTCAGTCGTGCTATTCTCAGAGACCCCTACTCACATTTCCCTAGAGACGTCTGGAGTGGGAAGGGAACTATCTGCCACAGCTGAGTAGGCATATCCTCTGTATTGGCTGTAGGTTCATCAAGCTTGAAGGACAAACAGTTCCTATTCTGCATAAAACCTTTATCTCAGTTTCCTTGAAACTTTTTCCTTCTTCAAAACAAATGGCTGACGAAAACGCCCCTGGGCGAGCTCAGCCTGCTGCAGTCAGGGAAGAAGAAATAGAAGGAGAAATTAACATTTCAGAAAATGTTAGAAATGCCCTTACTCAAAAGCTAACGGACTATGGAGTCACAGCTAGGGGTGGGACAGTAACCTTCGTGATTGAGGCTCACAAATCATATAGAACAGAGGTATTCTATTCATGGGTTAAATTCCCACAAGCAGATGCACAATCAAATACATTTCATTCTTACACTGAAGACGAAACACCAAATGAATACTGTCCGTATGAGGACATTGAAATTCCACTCACCTACCAGGAGCACATTAAATGGTTTAAACAAACCCTTCCCCATACAAAAGACAAAGTAAGTTTAGGTCCACTCGGAAACGATGGTGCCACTTGGCCTGTCCTAGCGGCTTATACACCGCATCCAGAGATTGACACAATGCCAGTAGCAGACCTACGTCCACTTCAGAAAGAAATAATACAACTTTACAGAAACATGACACAGTTCGTGATGAGAACACTCACACTTCAGCCAACAAGAGCTACACAAACAAGTCAAATTCAGGGTTCTACAACTAAAATTACACCACAAACGCTATACGCAGTTATGGGTAAAATGCCGACTAAACGTGAGCAAATGTCATTCTGGATAGCTCAAAAAATAACACAGCTAGAGGCAGTATTTCCACACACAAGCCCTCAAGAAAAACACAGAATGCTAACAATCTGCTTGCCAATGGGGATAGCTCCCCAGATAGAGGATTGTACCACTTGGGGTACAGTTTTCGCTGCCATATATACCAGAACACATGGTATCCCGTTATTAGCAGTAATACCAGATGTATTAGGACAAATACAGACTGAGTATGGAGCAGAACCTGCTCTGAACTTAGGGATGAAATTATTAGGTAATTTTGCCCAGGTATCAGCTATAATATTAGCAAATATAAAAGGGGAGGCAGCAGCAGTGGCAATACGCCAACACCTGAGGGATTTCACTCCTTTACAACAGGAACGTGAATTACCTAAAATTATCACAGACACCTATGCTGAATTAGGTAGAGATAGTATGGGAGCTAGAGCAACAAAACCTCAACTCATGGGTGATCCTGAAAAGGATAACACCAGGCACGCACCTGATTCTTCCAAGAAGAAATGGGATAATAACAATAAAAACCAAAAAATTAGAGAAAATAGATCTCTATCTAGGAGTGGGTCTCCCCAACAGGAGCCCTACGAAAGGAGATATAACCTTAGAAATAGGGAGAACATTAAAAAACCTGACAGGTATCAGGATACTGATACACGTTCCTCCGTTCCTCTCAGGGTTCACCAAGAAACTGAGAGAGAAGGCCGGTCAGAACACAGACAAGAAGAGCATACAAAGTCCAGAGACACGCCACGCACTTCAGATTATACTTACAAGAAAGAAGAGAAGCCAAAATCTAAACCTCAATTTAAAAAGAAGAAAGTAGCAGGTCTAAAAGTTAGACATGCCCAGAATTCTGAGGACTCAACTTTTGAACAGGGCATGGGCTCTGACGATGCTAGACAGCGCAGCAGAAGTAACAATAGCTTGCCAGAACCTGATGGAATTTCTGGTGACAGCGGAGTTGAATGAGCATATCACGGTGGAAACACTAATACGAGGGTATCTGTCCCACATACGTTACATGAAATAACACTCCAAATGGAGGGGGACAAACCTAGAAAAGTTAAAGGTCTCTTTTGGGAGAACTTGACTTATGGCTATGACATCCTTTTAGCTGAAAAAGATTGGCCGCCTGAAATTGTTATGAATTGCCCAAAGGGAGAAACGGTAATTTTACCAGCTTTTTCCGACCACATTCAAATTTACTTAAAACACACATATGCGCGTAGCCCTTGCTCCAGCACTATATCGCAACCATGTTGGGTGGGATGCTGAGTCACCACACCATGCAATCCCAGTAAAAACTACTCCAACTCCACAGAGACAGTACCCAATAAAACAAGAAGCGAAAAAACAGGTCAGGGAGATCTTAGATCAACTTGAATACCAAGGCGTAATAGAAACTTGCACTTCTCCAATGAATAATCCTTTGTTTCCCGTAATGAAACCCGATAATTCATATTGTCTAGTTTTAGACTATAGACAACTGAACACTTGCACAAAAACATTTGCAGTACAGAATGTACATAGTGCCGCATTAATGAATAACATTGTGACCTTCACACGCTATACACTACAGCACTGGAGGAGGGCACATTGCCCCCCTCGATGCGTGAAGCATACCTGGTGTCCTTGCTAAAGCCAGACAGGGACCCCACAGCCCTCGGTTCATATAGACCCTTGGCGTTACTCAACGCGGACTATAAGATACTCGCTAAAGTACTAGCGGAAAGATTGGCGCTGGCAGTCCCCGACCTGGTCCACGTCGACCAAAACGGATTTGTCCCCATGCGGAGCACGTCACTGAACTTGCGAAGGTTTTTCAGGGTGGCGACGGATAGCACACAGAAGTGGCCCAGAGCGGGATGCCTCATGTTAGACCTGGAAAAGGCATTTGATTGCTTAGAATGGGGCTACCTGTCGGCAGTGTTGCTGCGATATGAGCTGGGCCCGGGATTTTTTCAAATGGTCGACTTACTATACAAAAGTCCCACAGTTCGGGTACGGTTAGGGCCATACATTTCTGATGCCATACCGGTGCGCAGGGGTACCAGGCAGGGGTACCCGCTGTCACCCCTACTATTCACGCTGGCGATAGAACCCCTAGCAGCGGCGCTACGTGCAACGGTGGGGGATGGAATACCCCTGGGCGATGCGGTGCACCAAGTGTCGCTATACGCAGATGACCTATTGGTCTACGTAAGAGACATAGACAACATACCAGCTCAACTGGCACACACACTGCAGGACTTTGCCGCTATTTCGGGACTCCGAGTGAATGCCAACAAGTCCTGTATCTATGCGTTCAGGGAAGGATGCCAAGACCCAGGATATACACTGAATGGTGCAAGGGTACAGTGGAGGGAGTGCACCTTCCGCTACCTAGGGATTCAGGTTTACCGCCAACCGAAAGACCTGTTTGACGGAGACCTGGGAAGGGCCTTAACAGCGATCAAGTCTCAGGTACGCTTTTGGAGCACACTCCCGCTGACGGTCACTGGCAGGGTAGCACTAGCTAAGATGGTGATCCTTCCCCGGCTCCTGTATTACTTCGTTAATTTACCTCTTTATGTTCCTGCAGCCTTCTTCACTACACTCACTAAACTGCTCAGGGACTTTCTCTGGGGGGATGCCCGGCACAGAATGGCACTAACGAAACTATATTTGCCCACTGACCAGGGGGGTCTTGCCATGCCTTGTTTCGAACACTATTATTTAGCTGCACAGCTGCAGTGGATAACCCGCTGGCTTGCGGATAGGGGCCGCGAAGATACGGCGACCACACTGCCACCGCATTCATTGGAGCAAATAATCAGACTCTTTCACCCAGCTACCAAAGCCGCACCGCCAGCGCCGCTTCTACTAGCGGTGGCGTACAAATGCTATCGCAGGAGTCTATACTCACTAGAGCTATTGTCCCTTACGCACCGGCAATACCATTGGAGGGATCCCCTAGTGGACCAGGGGTACTCACACCTCTTTCACTCACGGAATGGCGGGAGGCCGATATACAGACCCTGGGAGATCTATACAGAGATGGCACACTTATACCATATGAGTCCTTGGTAGCGGACGAGGGACTTCCGCCGGGGCAATTCCTAATGCACTGCTCATTGATAGCGACACTGACTGCCAGATGGGGGGACATGACCACAGAACCGAGCCAACACCTTACCATACAGTACCTCCATGTCATGGGGCGAGGCAGACACCTGGTTCGCTGGTTTGCGGCGTCACTCCGAACACATGTAGCGATAAGTCTAGATCCGCTCCGCCGTAAATGGGAGCTGGACTTAGGGCGACAACTGGCAGACAAGGAGTGGGAAAGGATACTTAAAAGCCCAGTACGTATACCTAGAAACATGAGATTCCGTCAAATACAATTATTTATTGTCCATAGAGCATATCTTACGCCTGAGACGATTAACAGATACTTTCATCGTACAGATGCAGCATGTCCTAGATGCGCCGAAACAGGGGCCGGGTTAATACACATGCTGTGGAGTTGTCCCAAACGATGCACATATTGGCACACAATTAGTAGGCTATTATACGCATGTACAGGCCGAGATATACCCTTTGAATGGACTGTATACCTACTACATCACTTTAGAAGGACCCCTGCCACGAAAGTGTCATTGCGGTTTCTAGACCTGGGGCTAGTGGTCGCCAAGCGGCTTTTAACTAAACGGTGGAAGGCACAAGACCCACCACACACGTGGGCATGGCGATATTCGCTCTTAGCATGGGCCAAAGCAGAGGGAATCGCCATCCTGAGGGAGGAAACACTGGGGCTGCGGAAGGAGCCCATAACAGCCCAATGGGAGGGACTACTCCGAGCCTTACAGCAAACGGAGGAGGACGGCCCTGGGGGGCAGCCCGAGAGAGAGCGATGCGAGCAAGCAGTGAGGGACATGCGCCCCGTCAGTGAACTGCCATAATATTCCAAATATGTATATATATATATGTATATAAGCTGATTGACACACAGCGTGGACGTAGTCACTGCTGGTGAGTGGGGGCAACCACCAAGTTGGTAGTAAGCATTGGGATGATGGGTGTGGGGGGGCAGTGGGAGGGATAATCACACAAGTACTGGTCAATGCTGTTGTTGTTGGGTTTTTAATTTGTTCTCACTCATAACATCTGTTCAGAAGCCCAAGATGAATGAGCTGGAAGGACTCTGTACAACGTACTAATGAAAACACGCTATTATTGAACTGTAACCACTGCCCGTTGTGCAATGGATTGAGCGCATGGTATGCTCAACATCCATACAAAAGTAATGTACATCAATTATTGGCAGACGGTCTTATGTATAGATGGCTATCCAAACGTATGTTGCCTTTCATGAATATGCAAAATGAAAAATCAATAAAAACAGATTTAAACAAAAAAAAAAAATTAATGAGTAACATTGTGCGGAAAAAATACAAAACAACACTAGATATCACAAATGGATTTTTCTGCCAAAATATAGCACCTGAAAGCAGGTATTTAACAGCATTTTCCGCGCTAGGCTCTCAGCGTCAATTTTGTCAACTCCCCCAAGGGTATAAGAATAGCCCCGGGTTGTTTAGCGCTAGGGTAACAGAATTACTTCAGAATTTGGATAAAGAGGCATTGTGCTATGTAGATGATATTTATCTGACGGCTGATGATTTAGAAGATCACTTGACCAGGGTGAGCACCATCATTTTGGGGTTTGCCTCTGAGGGCTACAAATTCAATTTAAAAAAATCAAAAATAGCCCGCCTCAATGTCCTATTTTTGGGATATGAGCTATCAAGTGAAGGAAAAAGCCTGGCAGCTACTAACTTTTTAGAAAACTGTGTGCTGCTCCAACCTCCCAACAAGCTGACATGATAGCTTCAAAACACTTGCAGGCACGCATAAACGTACGCAATCAAGTGATCTGTGTTATAGCGGGTCAATCTGGGTACATTTACCTAACCTTCAAAGAAGGTGAAACAGTACCCATAGCATACAAATCACATTTGTACCCAACGCTAAAATGCCCTTTGCTTCTACAGAAAAATTACTGACAGCAGTACAGACCGCTGTAGTAAGAGAAAGAGCACTGGCTCAGGGGAAACGAATAATTGTCGCAACTCCAGTACCAGCCTTAGGGGCTGCTACAAAGGCAAGCGTTCCTAATGCTAAAGCCTTACATCCCAGATGGATACAATGGGCTAATTCTCTCACTGCAACGGATGTAGAATACAAATATGACCCAAGGTTAAAAACACAAGCATTCCTGCAATATGAACAAGAATATCCTCTATCAAATGAAATAATGCCTCTAGATCAGTGTGAATACATTATTTACACAGACGGATCTGCTCAGCCGGCCATAGGGAGTAAACAGCAATACAGCGCCGCTTGTGCGATTGTAAAAGGTTGTATGTGGGATGGCAAGTTCCATCCCAGCGATACGAAGACACAGTCTCTAGGAGACTGCACAGCTCAGCTGGCAGACCTAAAAGCCCTATTACTGGCACTAATAAATACGGATCACGAATTCCCCACACTTATAGTGTGCGATTCGTTTTACTGTGTCCAGTCATATAATGAATATCTTCACTACCGGGGTCAAAATGGGTTTAAAGACTCAAAAGGCGGCACAATAAAGCATAAAATGCTATGGGAACAGGTAGCAGAGTTGAAAAACGAACTACCAAGAGCTCACGTGATACACACGCTGAGTCATCAACGTGATGGCGTTCACGTTGAACGGAATTCATTGGCTGATGAAGCCGCAAAAGGGGCAGTACATACTGCTTCCATAGCTGCAATCACTCGTTCAAAAACGAGAATAGACGGACAGAGAATGGTAACTGTCATTGCTTCACGCAAAAACAGTACAGCCTTACCGAAAGGTTTTCCACTCAAGTACTCCTACAAGTTAGATGCAAACAACATTCCGTATGCTCAAATTCCAGGAGTGGGGAATTGAGTAATACCAAACATGGATCGCAGATTAGGCTTAATACTAGCTGCACACAAGGGTCTAGGTTCTGCACACGCAGGGATTACCGCTACGGTTTCACTATTGAAACAACGCTATCGGTGGCCTGGTTTAACTAAACAGACTAAAAATGTTGTCTTACAATGTGAGATCTGCCAGCAGATGAAGGGTTTCACCGTAGCACGTCCAGCGCAGACACCATTACTAATATCAGACAGACCACTCGCTTGTGTCTATTTGGACCACTGCGGCCCCCTACAATCGGATGGGGCTTACAAGTATATCATGGTGGAATTGGATTCATGCTCCAGGTTCCTATGGGTATGGCCTCAGTGCTCGGCTGATGGTCGAACTGTTATAAAAGATTTGTGAGTCTTTATAGGGACATACGCAGTTGGCACATTACATTCTGACCATGGCCCCACGTTTAGCTCCAGGGCTTACAAGGAAGCCATGGAAGGTTTGGGTGTAGCATTGCGGTGCTCCTCTCCATACCATCCCAAGGGAAATTTGGTCGTGGAATGGAAAAACCGGGGCTTAAAGCAATCTTTAAAAGCTAGAGTATTAGGTTCGGGTGGTAGTTGGGTCAATCACTTATATGGAGTACAGCGAGCCCTTAACAATCTGCCAAGAAGTCCTCTAGGAGGGTCACTCCTTATGAAGTCCTCTTTGGGACAAGAATGTGGGTACCTGATCTCGATTTTGAAAGCACAGTGGCGGATGAAAAACCATTTGACATCAATAAACTTTTGGCTGTTTTACAGGATCTGAATGAATCCAGAGCACTGCTAAGCAACGTGGAAGTAAAATGAACCGCCACTGGGGAAGTCAAATCAGTCACGGCAAGACTTGTCTGGATCCCAAAAGTCGGGGATCTGGTCAGAGAAAATATCAAGGACAAGCAAGAATTTGGGTCATCATACAGAAAGCCTATACCTGTCCTGGCTCTCGAAGGGACAAGAACAGTACTTCTTCCGCCTCTTGCCGGCAAAAAGGAAAAGAGATTCGTCTCCATTGATCTGATCAAACCACACTATGTGGCCGATACTGAATAGTAGGCCTCGTGGGCTCCTGGGTAGCTGACGCTCTCCTCTCGCTACCATACAGGAAGTTCAGACAGAAAGACTCATAACATTCGAAGAGTCACCAATTCGAAGTGATGGAATTTCCAACAATGATATGGAACTCGTTCCTCTGGAAACAGAACTTCAAACTACAAATGAAAGACAAATATCAATTCGACCTGACACCGAAGTCTACATGAATATGCCTCAACAAGAGACACATACCAGTTCAACAAAACCTGCCGAGCTACCAAAGATTGATCGAACTACATCTGGCTCCTTCATCGATTTTGATACCTTCTCTCTTGATCCAAGTGAACCTGAGACAACGCCAGCTCCAGTTTCCTGTAAGCAACAAATTCGCGAATTCTACACTTTTCTGAAAAAGACTTACATAGTTTCACCTTGGCTCCAGCTCTGGATCATAACTGGAATATTGTTTTTTCTGTTCTGGATTGGCCTAGTGACTGTCTTTTGCTTACTCAGAAATGGAAAATATCTCCCAGAACGCTATGCAGTATCAATTGTGAACTTGGTCTTGAAACCTCATACATCATCTCATCGTGAACAAAGAGACTTGTTTTCCGTGAACATTAAAGCTGTTCCAATTGCTGATGGTATAGTTTGGGACAAGGTTGATTATGATGTATTTGGCCCTACTGAATTTTTGAAAATACCACATTTATTTAAAATATCTCTAAATGATATCATTACCTCCAGTACATTTCTGATGATTAGGATTTTGAAACTGTAAATAATATGTTGTCTGATTTGGAGAAATCTGCTGCATTTTCAAACAATGAAATGTTAGAGAACACACCTGACTTTGATAGCTTATACTGTTACCATCATTATGGTCATCAATTTTTACACAAATCCAGTAACCCATGTAATGTTTTCACATACCACCAATGGGAACATTGTCCGATACCACCAAAAGGTAGTTCGAAAACGTTTGCACAGAAATGTTCATATTTTTCAGGGTTTAACACTTCTGACCTGACCTCGTATTACTATAAGGTTGCACCTACACCTGCACAGAAAAATATGCTGGCTAACACCAAACAGATTTATTCTGCATCATTTATTGCCCAACTGTCTGAACAGGGTTTTGACTTATGGAAGGACACTATAGACACAAAATCAGTCTGGGGTTCTAAGGAATGGCAAGTTCAGGGAACAGAAGCACTATTTAGACCGTGCCTCATTCCGCAAAAGATAATATTTCTGAATGAAACAGTGCAACAGACTTACTGTCTTGGACTAGCCAAGAACAAGGATTTGAACATACCTCGGATTCCCACACCTTTGCACATCAATTTAACATCACGTGGAGGGGATACAACAGATGACATCATGCAGTACAATACATCAGTCCCCAATTGGAAGGGATGGTTAGTTTGGACCACAGACACAAACAGAGGACAATCAAGATTCAGGGGTACAACCGAAGGGTTTAGTATCCATAGGTCAGACCCACGATATGTACAAAGAGAACATCCGGGGGTGGTGACATCATACAGTGTTGGGAAGTTGTGCCTCGATTGGCTAAAAACCTCGACACTGTCCCAGGTGAAACAGCACTTATCCTTACTCTCAGATGAGGTGGATCTAAGGGATTTTTTATTAGGTCCCAGAAAGCCACGTCAGAAAGGTTTCTATTATGCTGTCTATAATGAAATCTGGAAAATCTCTCAACAAGAAGCTGAGGAGAGACTTCGTGAAATAGATAAGATTAACCTAGATAAGGCATTAGCAGTAGTTGACAACGGCCTGACTACATTAACATCCAGGATTTATTCACTGGGCAACATTGTATCTTCTGCTATTGATATACTAGAACAAGACTTGTCCATACTACAACACGGACAATCTCAACTACGTTCTATTATGTTATTGAGCTGGACGCTGCAATCATTGCGCGCTGGTTATGTGCCTTGGCGGTTTATCAACAGTACGTTTCTATTTTCTGCATACAATCTAACTGAAAAACAAATAGCAATGGCACAAAGGGGAGCAAAATATACAATGCTGCGAATTGAAAAACTGGACAAATTACCTTTTACTGTGGCAGAGTCACCGTCCACGGAATGGTTAATTCATGGCCATATAACACTACCGGTCACTACTTTCCAGTTTCAGTATTGCCTAGAACAACAACAGGCAGGCAGATATGAAGCGATGGGTAGGGAATTCATCAAGGAATCTTGGGAATTACCATACAGATTTCGATGCAGGAATGGGGACACGGAAGTGTTTCTTACCAGTACCAACTGCGAGATTTCCTTAAGTAGATCTCTCATATGCCAGGATATAATGCTTCACGGGGCCTGCAATGGTTCAGTTGCTAACTTATCCTGTCACTTGAAAGGTTCCCCAGCTGCCGTGATTAACCCAGTGTTCAAGTTGCTTTCGAATGGGAGTTTCTTGATGTTGAATGTTCAAGGTTGTTGTGGGATGCTCCCGGGCATCGCATATCTAGTCACTGTAAACTCCAGGGTTACTTGCTGTATGCAAGTATTGTTTTCACCAACCCATACAGTCATGGAGGCACCGTTATGGCCTTCGTTGAATGTTCCCTTTATACGGTTTGATACTCTGAGCCGAATGAAAGCCATGCTTTTACAGCAAACCGTGCCCTTAACCTCCGCCCGAGAAACTTATTCTCGCCAGGTTGCAAGGTCCTCGGCTGAGATACAGGCACTAGTACGAACAAACTGCCCTTTCCATTTCACAGAAATGGTTCAACGTATCTTAAACATGTCTGATACGACGGGTATTGTCCACCTATTTAAGACCATAGGTTCTGGACTGTTAAGCACCTTTCAGACAATCCTCGGAGTTGTTCCTAACTTTATACACCCCGGGGCTGATTCACAGAACTAATCTGAGATAAAATCCTAAACTTACTACTTTTGGTATTCACAGAAGGCATTTAGTAGTAGTAAAGTTAGGACTCCTAACTTTACTACTACTAAACTGAGACAAAATCCTAACTTACGACTTTCGGTATTCACAAAGGGATTTAGTAGTAGTAAAGTTAGGAGTCCTAACTTTACTACTAAATGCCTTCTGTGAATACCAAAAGTAGTAAGTTTAGGATTTTATCTCAGTTTAGTAGTAGTAAAGTTAGAGTCCTAACTTTACTACTACTAAATGCCTTCTGTGAATACCAAAAGTAGTAAGTTTAGGATTTTATCTCAGATTAGTTCTGTGAATCGGCCCCTACGTATTCTGAAGCATTTTTGGAGGGTTTCTGCTGATCCTGTTTCTAATAACAGGTATCCTGATTGTCATTTTTCTGCTACGCAATGGATGTCCCAGTCACCAAAGAGATGGAAAGAACGCTCTTGGAGCGCCGATACCGTGATCGCATGGTAATCCATCTGGGCACACCTCGTCTTCGAGAACTGAGCGAGTCTTGGCTCTTGCCATTTAGACCAGTCTGGATCGACTGTATTCTGCCTGTCCTCCGATGCCTGTTCTGCGGACAAGAATGCTTGTTGCATCTCTATATAACACTTCTAACAATTCCGCCTCCGGACGTTGATGCTTTACTGGACCTGATAACGGCCCATGTTCTGCAGTGTCCTCAGCGTATTCCAATGTTGATGTCTGCATTCTTAGAGTCACCAGAGGATGCTTCAGCTCCTGTCGGAAAGGATACCGGCTCCTCAACAAATACTCAGGCCTTGGATGACACTCATCCATCCCCAGCAGCGGCTGTGGTGAATACGGAGGAACATCTGTGCTTGATTGACCTGATCTACGAGGTGTTGCAGGGACCGTCGTCTGCGATTGCAGGCAACAGTGATGGTTCGTCTCCCAGCCAGGACCCATAAACGTTTGGCTCATCGTTTGCTGGGAAAATTAGGCCTTTTTCAAAAACAACCAAATTTGGAATTTTAAACAAGACACTTTTTCTAAACTGCATGGCTTTCAGTCTCTCATTGTTCGGACTATCTATACGAACTTATTTAGTACAGACTTCTATCGCATGCACTATTTTTCTTTTTAGCATTTTTTTTTAGAAATGTTACATTTTTAAGTACTATTTTTAATGGACTTATTAATAGTTGCATACCACGTTTAGACGTATGTAGACTTTTTTAGTGTGTCGTCCAGTCGGATGAGGAGTGGGAGTGATTTTCCATATAGGTACCCCAATATAGGCTCAGGTAGTCATCTAACCTTTCACCTATATTCTCCCCTACCATTACACTACATAACGGTTCTTAGTACTGACCTTTTACCTAGTTACGGTAATGTCCAAAGATGACATGGGGTTTTCTCCGAAAAGCTTAAGCCTCATTCATTATGCATGAGGATTCTTGGAATCAAAGCAGGACAGCAGGTCTACCATCTCCTGCATAATAACTATGTATAAGGGTCTTTCCTTCTGTCATCCTAGTCCGACATGACACAGCAAGGTATATCCCCAGGGGGTACCACTTTATGTATATATACACCATATCTTGCTGAGGTAGTCAGAGGAGAAAAGGACTTCCATGCTGACACACTGACATGAAGACGCTGAGGCTCCTGCACGCAGACACTCCAGCTCGCAGTGGTCTGACATCCCTTGCGGGGTATCCATCTCGAGACCAAGACGGGGTCCCACAGTCTCTCACTTCAGGTAATGGGGTCGACTTTATCCTAGAGGGATTCTTGGCTTTTACACCCACGTACATGCTAGGTACACTTAGGTACATCTAGTTAGGGTCGCATCGTAGGAGTACACATTTTACTGTCATGTATTTTATATACTTGCCTGTATTCATTGTTTTGGCACGATGGTAGAAATCTACCAATTTCTACCATCCTTTTACCCTGTTAGTGCTTATAAACATTTATATCTGTTACTGTCTAATGACTGTTTCAGCACACCTATTTTACACTAGAATGATGCTGGTTCAATAAATGTAGATTGAAAAACTTCCCCACCGTTTATTCTGTGTATCTCTCTGAGACGAAGTGAGCACGAGTGACTGAGCAAAAAGTAGTACACTGTTTCCACGATCTTGAGGGATCAGGTGTGTCATGTTCGATAGTTGCCAAGAACTTTTCTCTCCTTGGTAAGAGGGGTTTTTATGGCACTGTGAGCTAGCTGGTATACAGGCTAACATACCCGGTAGTGGTGTCTAGAACCAGTCTGGCACCAATCCTATAGTGTATGTTGTCTAAACGCGCAGATCCTATATAGGTTTATAGGAACTACACGAGAACACCAGGTATGGGGTCCAGTTCTAATGCCAGAGATCACTAATATATCCCTGCACTCACATAGTGAGTGTAGGCCTAGATAGATATATAAGTTGCCGTGGTTGGGTTGTTCATTTTTTACAGCCTGCTAGTAATGTTGACCACGTAGCTCAGTTATATTTTTTACTTATTGCAGCACACTTACTTCAAAATAGACTATGAAAGTTACAATAAATATACTGTAAACTTCCTTTGTGTCTTTCTTTTGTTTACTATGGACATGCCTGAGTGAGAAGTGAAAGGTGATGATCTGTTTTCACGGTTCCCTGGGAGGTTAGAAGTTCCCTGGGAGGCTAGAGGTTCATTCTCTAGGTTTGCCAAAATCGCCTGCTACTCTGGAAAGATTAGGAGTATTGTTGACTGTAAAAACTTTCTGCAAGTAAAAACAGCCCATAGATAACATGACACAACAATACAGGTGTAAGGATTTTGAAGGGATTGTAAAAACAAGAAAGTTGGTCGGCATTGTACAAAGTTTAAAGACCTCAGCAGCAGCTTAATTAATCATTTTCTCAGACTGGCATAAAATCTACAGAATAAAACAGTATGCATAGTGCTTTGAGTCGATGTATTAGCACAGGGACATTTAATTCAAGTTTGTGACCAATCATTTGTAATAGAAAAACTGGTCAAATGATGAAAAATATCTATCCTAAAATTAGTTAATATAAACCTTTGACAGGCATTTTGTACTATTTTAAGATAAGGTTGCATATCATATGTAACCATAATTATTTGATTCTTAAGGACACTGGACTGCAGTAGTTATGTGGACAGTCTTAGATCCTCAAACAGGGACAGACACTCCGTCTTTAGTTCCTTCCTACTGATACATGTCAGAGATTCTGGTTGATCAAAATATTCTGTGTGCCGTGGATCTGTTAGAAAATTTTAGACATACTTAAAACACGGGATTTTAAGGGCATAAGGGGATTTTAGACAATCCCTGCGAAATTCACGATTTAATCTGGTTGACTTGGATGTCCAGATCATATGCCAGAGCAAAACTGGCTGGGTATTGAGTAAGTCTGCTAGAAAGGGTACCCCTAATCAGGAATGGCTAGAAAAAGTGGGGCAGCAATTTGGTACAGCAAGGAGATTTCTTGAAAGGCATTTCCAGCAGTTTGTAGCAAATGACAATTAACATATCCCCACACTCCTTCACCATATGTGGCAGTAGACACCTTCCTTTATAAAAAGTCAGCATCTCATTTGGGAGCTTTTTACCCAGCTTTCTAGCAAAGTTCAACAAGGCCATAATGGTTTTGACAAAGTGAACCTTCCTGGAAAACATTACATGTGTCCAGGTACCCGCGAGGTCATATTGGATACCCAAATAGGAAAAGGTTGGGATAAAACACATTTTTGTGCTATCGATCAGAATATCATGGCACTTTGAAGACCTTTTCCCACACTTCATGATGAAGGTTTTACTTATGTTGACTTGTAGTCCTAGGTCCTGCATATACGCGACAAACTTAGTGAGTAGACGCTGTAATCCTAAAGGGGTGTGGGTCATGAGTATGGTATCCTCAGCATAGAGGAGGGTAGGGATTGGTTGACGACCAATTTGAGGAAGGTCGCTGCATTTAGTTTCCAGAACACAACCCAAACAGTTTATGTACAAATTGAACAGGAAGGGAGCATCTCTGCCTCACCCCTCGCTCTCTGCTGAATGACTGTGTACACTCTACCATAAGCCCGTACCATACCCTTGCCCTACTTACCGAGTACATTTTTCTTAGGAAGTTTACTATGGGTGGATCTGCCCCAAGGTCATTCATGGCGATCCACAACTTATCATGGGCAACAAAGTTTAATCCAGATGTTAAATCTACAAATGCTAAGAGAATATTACCTTGTTTAATATACATATATTCTCCAATTAAGAGGCTCAAATGTAATCCCTGTTCAATTGTCCCCAGACTTGAGTGGCATCCATATTGTAAATCCAAGAGGATTTCATTGGATTAAGCCCAGTCCTGTAGTCTGTTCAGGATGATGTGGCTAACCACCTTAACCAAGGAATCTAATAAAGAGAAAAATGGTCGATAGCAGGCGGGGTTATTGCGGTCACCCTTCTTATAAATAGGGACAATAAGTGACTCTGTCCAGGTGTTCAAAAAGCCTGCACTGCCCTAGGCTCTAAGGACAAGAGTTAGTAATGGGCCCCACAAAACAATACTAGCTTTATAGAGCTCATCAGTGATTTCATCAGGGCCTGGTGCTTTTCCCCCTTTGCTCGCTTTTAAAGCCATAATGACCTCCTCTAAGTTGAATGTAAAGTTAACAGGCCTGATTCACAAAAGTAATCTGAGACAAAATCCTAACTTTATGACTTTCGGTATTTACAAAGGGCATTTAGGAGTAGTAAAGGTAGGATTTTGTCTCAGTTAAACTTAGGTTTTGGTCTTAAGTTTAACTTAAGTAAAACGTAAATTTAACAGAGACAAAATCCTAACTTTACTACTCCTAAATGCCCTTTGTGAATACCAAAAGTCGTAAAGTCAGGATTTTTTCTCAGATTACTTTTGTGAATCGAGCCCAACATGTTTAGAGGGTAAAGCATCTACTAAGGGGTCAGATGCAAGTAGATCCGGACCTGCTGATTTCTCCAAACGTTTAGTATAAAGGTTGGAAAAATGGGCCAGCCATTAAGCTACACTGATGGCAAACTCCAAGTGAGGACCATCTACCTCTCTCAGAAAAAGGGAGTTAGTTGCACGCCAGAAGGCTGTGATGCCTTTACTGAGGCTTACTCCATGCAAAGTCTCCCATACATCATCTCTTGCCATACATCATTTATTTTGCCGCTTCAAGGCTAGGTTATAAGTCTGTCTGCAAGCCTGAACGTCTTGTATATTTCTAGGTGATTTATGTAAGGCAGTACATATTGAATCAAACCACCCTCTTCTCTAAAGTGCTGGTCACTTTCGATAGGCAGTTAACCCTTCCTTGATCCCTTTTGTTATTATCATGAATGCATCAATGACTTCTTTTGCCCCAGCTCTGTCATCTAAGCATATCCCAAATGCTTCACTCTGTGTATTAATTAACCATTCTAAAAATTTGTGGAGGTCTACCTGGGACCATCGCAATGCATAAACATTTAAAGAGGCAATTTCAATATTACCAACAGCTGGGGGCCTGTGTCTTTCGATATGATTGTTGAAAAGATTGATGTTTAGTTCCACGCTCGGGGTAAGTGGTCACTTATCGAGATGCTATGTGTATTAAATTTTGAGACCAACATAGAGTATTGATTAGAAAATAGCAACTAGTCTATCACACTGTTCTCCTCTCTACCATTAAAAGTGCTACTAAATGGAACCGGCGGGTTACATAGTTCATTACCAAAGGCCAGATCATATTTAAACAGTAACTCATTTAATGTATCACCATGACAATTGTGTAAAAAGTGAGATATATCACTGTTGTCAGTATTTATCAGACCACATACTTTTTAGATGATAGGTGGATATTAAAATCTCCCCCCCCACAATATTATCAATTCCTTTGAATTACCATTATATACTAAGGCAAGATCATTGTCCAGTTGTCAGAGGGAAGACGTTATTTTCAACATAAATGCATTATTGTAAAAATTGACCATAGCTAACAAGGTTAGTGATTACATTTCGACAGTAATAATATGGTAATACACTTTAGTTGACACCACGGTTATATTAGTAGCGGTCACATAATTTGATACATAAATGCATAAACCCTCTTTTGGTCTACCAGAATTCGATGGAACAGCCAGGACATGGTAAGTTTTAAAGCCATTCACATGAATCGGGTCAACAGCCCAAGTCTCCTGAAGCTTGAATATTTGGAACTTAGATATAAAGTACAGCCATTCTACAGTATTGTACTTGTTACTCAGTCCTGCTACATTCCAGTATAGGACACCCATAGTGATGTGGTCAGGACTTTCCAAGGTGCAAGCAACCCGATTTGAAGATGTATCTGGATTATGAATATTCAGAGAGATCAAAGGGGGAAAAGAATGGCAATGTGCCTCTGTGCCTTCTGGGGCATCCATGCTATGGCCAATAAGATGGGGAGAATCATTACCCCTGGGCTCAGTGGTCGAGGGGGAGCCCATAAGTCAATCTACTCCATTAAATGAAGACAACCTATCAAAGCGATTATAGGTCAGAATTGCAAACTGTGGGACCATAGAACACCCAAAATTAGCACACGAAGGTTGTCTATAGACTTTTCTCGTGTTCGTGAGGTGATAAAAATAGCCAAGTAGTAATACTGCAATTTTGATGTCGGGACATGACTAAAGAGCTGGCTGGTCGGCATCCTGATGGTTTCAACCAGGCCTGGTGTCTTCAAGACAAGGCCACATAGTCTCACTGAGTATTTTGCAACCCCTCCCAACCCACTTTATTCTTCTCACCATCTGCAAAAAGGGCCCCTCCTAGCCCTACATTGTTGCTTAGCCAGTTTAAGGATTTATTTCTTAGTGAGAACCACATTTCATTTTCTATCGTTGATGAAGTTGGGACATGGGCCAAAATTACCTCGTAGGGTGTCACTGCTGGGGTGGAGGGGGGGTAAATCCAAAGAATCTGATATTTTGGCTGATGTATTAGTGGCACGTTCCCTAGTGGGAAAGATGCGAGGTGGTGGAAGGGAAAACGTTTCACATGTGCCTTGGCCCCGGGCATCAGTACCAATGTGAGTTTGTGGGTACAATAGGGTAGGAGTAGCCCCAGTGCCATATAAAGGAATTCTACTGGGTGAAACCCTAGATGATCCATCAGCATATGGTAATACCTGGGGTAGATCGCAATGCTCTGTGTCAGGTCTATTGTCTACACTGGTGACACTCAAAGTACGGCCCGGGGGCTGCATGTGGCCCTCCTGACCTTTACGTGCAGGCCCACTGGGCAGCAGCAGCACTGGGCTGCTATTTACTCAACTCAGCACTAACATGGAAAAACATTTTAAATATGCAGCAATCACGTATTTAAAAGTTAATTGCAGTTAGGGAAAGGAAGTAGCTGGGTCCTTAACTTTAGGAACTCCTTCATTTTTAAAGACAGTCACTAGATATACATGTTTTGCTTCCCCTACATCCACTTTACACCCCCCTCTGGCATCAGTACGGCCCTCGAACACACCATAGACCAAACTTTGTGGCCCCCGGGAAAATGTTTGTGAGTACCCATGGTCTACACTGAATGTCTGGGATATACCCAATTCGACATCCGATGGTATGTGTCTGGTAGGTTGCGCTTGTATCTTCTTCAGTAAGGTGCCCCTTCCTGCCAAAAACAATCCTGACTTGTGGATCCTCATGGATGCGCAGAAGTTTTTTTGTCCCTAGGCATGGTCCCTTTGGGGCCCCCTACCCTTCCCCTTATGTATTTTTTCACTTTTTTTAGATCTCAGGACTGAGTCCCAAGTCCTAAAATAGGTGGCACTAGTTTCTGGTTGAGGTGGTGGCAGCCAATCAGATCTCAGCTTGAGATCTGTCGGGACCACCGGAGGCTCCGCGACCCTAAATATGCAAGTTTTTTTTATTAGTTGCTCAAAAACTACTGAATTGATTTATACCACAACATGACCAGCACTCTTTTTTCAGCCCCTGCTTGATGGATTACCCTGAAACTTTCCATGTGCAAACTAGTCAAAAGTTAGCACTTTTTTTAGAAAGTTTCATGGAGATTCATCAAATGCTGCCACAGTTATTAGCAACACAAAAAAAGCATTTCCAACAGCAACACGATCCTAACTATAACTACCCAGTGCCACCCGCCAATGGGTAATGTGTATATATATATATATATTCACTGAAAAAACCATAGGTTTCAGGGACGTTATAGTTAGCTGGACATTTCACTCTTACAAAACCATAGAAATTCCACCGTTATAGTTAGTTCAGCTAACTATAACTCGTGCACCCGCAATGCACCCGCAATGCACTGCTCATGACATCACTGATGACATCTCAAATGACATCACTGATGACATCACTGATGACATCATCCACGTGAAAATCTGATGCACCTCCTCACACTCTAATATAACCTTTGATACACCCACTGTAAAATACAGACTACCATTTTCTAAATCATTGACACACCAATACCAGTTACTAGATACTCACTCACTGATTCCTAGGTCTACACACACATCCACTCATTCATCCATTCATCTATGGTTTTGTAAGAGTGAAATGTCCAGCTAACTATAACGTCCCTGAAACCTATGGTTTTTTCAGTGAATTTCTAAGGTTTTTTAAATGCTAATTTCTAACTATAACGTACCTGAAACCTATGTTTTTTTTTGTGAATTTTATTGTTTTTTTTAAATGCTAATTTCTAACTATGACATCCCTATTAAGTCCCCTTGAATCCTGAAGGTCCATGGTGGCAAAGTAGCCCACCAGGTACATCCAGTAAGTGCCACAGACCTGCGTTTCAGAGAGGTGTTCTGAGGCCACGCCCCTTTTTACACCACGCTGCAAACACGGCTTCTGGCGCACTGCTGCTCAGAGGATGAAGTCCACTTGTGTCTTGAGGTCCTCAGGACACAAGAGGCCCTCATCGGCCCACCAGCAGTGCACCAGAAGCCGCGTTTGCAGAGTGGTGTAAAAAGGGGCATGGCCTCAGAGCACCTCTCTGCAACGCAGCCCTGTGGCGTTTACAAGAGGTGCCTGGTGGACTAGTTGGCCCCCAGGGACCCTCAGGATTGAAGGGGAATTAATCCCCCAACTTAAAATGCACCACAGGGTGCATTTGCACTGTGGTGCAGGGAGGGGGGAATTAATCCTCCAGTAAGCGCCAGGGAGCTGCGTTGCAGAGTGGTATAAAAAGGGGGCGTGGCCTTGGACCACCACTCTGCAACGCAGCTCCATGGCGCTTACTGGAGGTACCTTGTGGGCTAGTTGGCCCCCAAGGACCCTTAGGATTGAAGGGGACTTAATCCTCCAACTCAAAACACGCCACAGGGCTGGTTTGCACACTTGTCAACTCAGGCCACGCCCCCTCCCTGCACCACTGTGCAAACGCGCCCCCTGGTGCGTTGTAAATTGGGGGTTTAAATCCCCTTGAGTCCTGAGGGTCCCTGGGGTCCAACTAGCCCACCAGGTACCTCCAGTAAGCGCCACAGAGCTGCGTTGCAGAGAGGTGTAAAAAGGGGCATGGCCTCGGACCACCTCTCTGCAAGGCAGCCCTGTGGCGCATACTGGAGGTAACTGGTGGGCTAGTTGGACCCCAGGGACCCCCAGTATTGAAGGGGAATTAATTCCCCATCTTAAAATGCGCCACAGGGCGCGTTTGCAGAGTGTTTCTGGGAGGGGCGGTCTTTTTTTTGTGTCTTTTTTTTTAGAAGAGGGGCTGTGTGGCCCCCCTTCTTTTTTTGGGCCCTGGGGACCCCATCCCCCAGGGCCTGACCCCTTTTAAAAAAAAAAAATATATATAAACAGTAAGGGGGCCGTGTGGGCCCCCCTCCCGTGGCCAATTCCGGCCCCGGGGACCCCATCCCTCGGGGCATGGCCACATATTTCTATTTATTTAAGGAGGGGGGCTACGAGGCCCCCCTCCTGAGGCCTCTATTGGCCCGGGGACCCCATCCCCTGTGGCCGGCCTTTATTTTATTTTTTTGGGGGGAGGGGGGCCACGTGGCCCCCTTCTTGGGCCACTTCTAGCCCCGGGGACCCCATCCCCCGGTGCTGGCCCTATCCGTCAGGGTGGGCACCCCGGGACACTGCAGGAGCCGGCCCTGGGGGGTGGCGGTCCCCAGGGCCATCAAGGGCTCTAGGTGGGGGGCCGCGCGGTCCCCCTCCCTTCAATTACATAGCCCCGGGGAGGTGGTGGTCCCCGGGGCTCGGGGGTCCGTAACAGACCCCCACATTTGCATTTTAGTGCCCCGGGGAGGTGGTGGTCCCCGGGGCGGGTGGGGGAGCTCAAGCCCCCCCACACAGGTTTATTTTATATTTAAAAAACAAGCCCCGGGGGGTGGCGATCCCCGGGGCTGCGGGGGGGCCGTGTGCCCCCACAAATAATTAATAAAAGCCCCGGGGTTGGCGGTCCTCGGGCTTGGGGGGGCCTTGGAGGCCCCCCTACACATAAAAAAAGAAGCCCCGGGGGTGGCGGTCCCCGGGGCTGCGGGAGGGCATAGCTGCCAAGGTTTCAGATTGCTATGTGTGACATTTTCATAATTTCAGTGTAATTATGAGTGACGTTCAACGACTATGAGTGACACTTTGTTGTGAGCAAAATCAAGCAATGAAGAGGAGGGAAACGTGTAAACATAGCTGCCCAGTTTTCAGATAGCCTATGTGTGACATTTCCGGGGTTTACGTGCACTTATGGTTCACATTGAACTGCCCCATGTGTACTTAGAGTAAAACCAGGCAATGAAGTGCAGATAAATATCACACCCTCTTCAGCAACAGAAGCTCTAAAATATCTTGAAACTGCTGTAAAAACCCCTGAAATAGGTTAACCCGTTCTTTGTAATAACCACAAATTCTCTGCATATTCTGAGACAGTCCGTCTTTTACTGCAATACAATTTTAAAACAATGAGTATATTCACAGTGGTTTCAGTCGCAGGCTGGGACATCATAGCATTATAATACAGAAGTCAACATTTTGTTTCTCTCTAGTTACACACAAAACATTTGCAGTTATTTCATTAAGCAATTGAGGTGTCATAATGTTAACATAAAAAAAATTGTATTTCCCATCAATTTCTTTAACGTGTGTTATTTATCATCTTCATTTCGGTGTGTTGTTATTTTATATGTAGTTACCTAAAATAAAAGCTGAACAAAATAGTTATAGAATATTCCGTTTCTGATTTGTCGTGAGACCTAGGCTGCATTTGCTGCTGGAGCAGTCAGAGTTGAAGCTCATGTACGCCCTAAAAACCTCTGCAGTTTTCAAATTTCAGCAGATATGTAAGACTGGCTTCAGAGCAGGGTATCTGAGCCGTATATTTCAAGCGATGCTGATGGATTTTACACTGCATGGGGCTGGGGATTGTCACCTATCTTTCATGGCCATTAATATACGAATACCATTCCTTCTCCTTGTTAAACACAGAGTAATCCCCTCCCCTTCATTATCCGCCGCATGTCTGTGCTCCCGGCCTAGAATATAAATGAAGGAAGACATGCCTCTGAAGGCTGTAAACTACCAGGCAGTGCGGCCCAGTGTGTTGCTGCTGCTGCGTGCTGAAGAGGTCAAATAAAGACAGTGCAGTCATTAGACTCTGAGACTCCCCAGACTGCTGTCTGTCCACCAGTGTCTGGGGTGTGTCTTCCAGGCTGGGTGCTTCGTGGCTTACTTTATTTATCACGAGGTGTGACGCGTGAGAGACGTCTTGGGCCTTAAGTGCTACAGCCGGAATGGGGGGGGGCTAGGGCTGCAGGCGGCAGTATATGTTTGTGTTCTAGTCAATGGAGAGTCACAGGCATCCGCTTTACTCTCCTCTCAGGAAAGCGTCACTGATATGTGAATAATAAAACAATAAATTATGCGGCAGAGAAATCCAGGTTCAGTGCGGGCCTGCAGGGACTGTAGAGAGCAACACATGGCTCTCCCTGACACCGGTAAACAGCGTCCTGTGCCCTCCAACGCTACCCCTCTGCCCACATGCCATCCCCATTCAGTGCTCTGGTCACTGATTGCACAGTCAGTGAGTGCGACCTCCTGCAGATACGTGTGTGCAGAGGAAACCCCACATTGGCAACTGCTGCAGGCAAGGAAAAGCAAAGTGGCCACCCCTGAGAGTCCGCCTCTGGGGCCAATCACCCTGCGTGGTCAGTGCAGCGGGGCAGACGTCTTGCCAGAAAACAACAGGCAAGGCACCCCCCACCACCTCTGATCCACGGGAGCCACTGTAACCCGGTGACAGCAATTATTGGTTGTCCCTGTAGCACCGATGAAGACATGTGCTAGCCGGCTCGGCTCGACCCGGGGGTTATTAATGACTCGATTACGCAAAGCCTGAGTTCATTGGTTCAGCAGGAAGGCCCTGCCCCACCCAGATCCATGCGGGCCTTGGTTGGTCTAATTATTGTTATTGTTTATGATATCACAGGTGCCCCACTGAGAGCACTAGGCTAGTAGCTCGGTTCCCCCGAATACGGTGATTTAATGATTCTCACAGCCCGGCCTTCATCTATTGCGTACTTTTGAAAGACTCTAATGTAACTAGTTTCAGTCTGTAGCTGGGTCCTGCCCTGCCAGAGCAATAGCAGTCGCATCGTTGGCAACCACTTACTGCAAGATTTGGAATTCCACGATGAAAACAGATCTGCAGTCTCCCCGCAGCGCCCCGATGCCTCTCATGCCGCGCGGCCATGATCGATGCTGAGTGGAGGCCGATGCCTGCTGTGCCGTCCCCGGTCCAACGCCGGGTTTTAATGCGCAGGCAGCAGGCTGGCACGGCATGCGGGATGACACAGCACAACTCCAGTCATCGAGTCCCCCGCCGCTTGCTTCTGACCGACCTCACTTCCTCCTCCGTTCCAGGACGTGAGGTGAGGTCACATCCCCCAGGCGCCACAGCTAGTAAAACCAACGAGTGCTAAGGGCAATTACAAAAAATTAACAGAGCACAGCCACTGTATAGTATTATAACTGACCTTGTAGTCAGTTTATTTTTTAATAAACCCAAATTAATATAAAGTGTATAATACAAAACAAAATATTCATAGAAGTTAATACAAAAGGCAAGTAATCTTTGAAGAGTCTTGATTTCGTTGACACAGCTGTTTTCATCTGCGATACGCACTTCGTGTCAACGAAATCAAGACTCTTCAAAGATTACTTGCCTTTGTATTAACTTCTATGAATATTTTGTTTTGTATTATAAACTTTATATTAATTTGGGTTTATTAAAAATAAACTGACTACAAGGTCAGTTATAATACTATACAGTGGCTGTGCTCTGTTAATTTTTGTAATTGTATTGTGTATGGGAAAGGATTTTATTTTTTTCCATATAGTTTAACACTGATTAGTGGCACAGTGTCTTACATTGAGCACGCTTAGAATACTATTAGTCTCTTAATAACACTGGGGGAAGACATAACGGAGGTGCTGGCTAGGTCTCTCTTTACCACTGCCATTTGTTCTATAACCCTTGAGTGCTAAGGGCAGGCCTCGCCCGGGGGTCTCGTATTGGGCAGGGAGTCAGGGCAGATTGTTACATTGTAGCACACAAGCACTCTCAGCCAGAGCACAAACTGTTACTGAGCCTGGTGCTGGCAAGTCCAGGAGCCAGCGCACACAGGTGTCAGAGGCGCTGGCGGCCGGCGCGTGCACTGTAGCCAGTTTCAGCACTGTCAGCAGAGTGCAGTCCGTGGCATTAAAAGTGCAGGGGCCCCCGCGGGCCCCCGCATATATTTTTTGCAAATGCCCCCGGGACCTGGCCCACTTGGGGGCCTCAATTAAATGAAACGCGGGAGCCCGCGCTTCATTTTTAAAAAAAATTCGGTGGGATTCGCGGCCCCAGCGCGACCTTCGCCGAATTTAAAAAAAAAAAATGTTTTTTTGGCCCTGAGCAGGCCTAGGGGGTCAGGGTGTTTCTACCCTGACCCTTTTTCTTTTTTTTTCACCTTTGTTTTTCTGTTTTCTTGTGACTCGGTTCTACCGAGTCACAAGATGGCTGCCAACACTTCCTGGTTTGGAGTGTTGACAGCCAATTAGAATAAAGCTCGTGGTCGGGAGGGTTCGTGAACCCTCCTCGCCCATAGATATCGAAACTTTTATTTTTGATTTTCTCAGCAACTACTGAACGGATTTACACCATTTAAACAAAAGGATTAAACCAAGCACTACCTTTTTGCCAAATTTGGGGTAATTCCGTTCAGCAGTTCGGGCTGTAGCCTTGCCTAAAGTTTCCTATGGGAAATTGATTTTTTGACTCTTATTTTTTGAATTTCTCAGCAACTACTGAACGTATTTACACCATTTTAAAAAAAGGTCGCTTTCTGAACCAAGCACTACCTTTTTGCCAAATTTGGGGTAATTCCGTTCAGCAGTTCGGGCTGTAGCCTGTCTCAAAATTTCCTATGGAAATTAACATGGGGAAAACGCGTTTTGGGACCCCCCTTTTTTCTCAGCCCCCGCTTGACGAATCACCCCCAAACTTTCAGGATAGGAGCTGACCTGGAGAGACTTTTTTTGGGAGAATTTCGCGAAGATTCGTCAAACGACGCCAAAGTTATTAGCAAATCAAAAAATGCTTTTCCTATGGAAACTAGGTTCTAACTATAACTACCTACTGGCGACCGCCAGTAGGTAATATTTATATATATATATATATACACACATATATATATATATATATGTATATATATATATATATATATATATATACACACCATTACCCAGTGGAGGATGGCACTGGGTAGTTATAGTTAGCTATTCTTAACTTTGGTCCTAACTATAACTACTGACCGGCAGTATATATATTACTTACTGCCGGTCGGTAGTTATAGTTAGGACAAAGGTTTCCATAGGAAAAGCATGTTTTGTTTTGCCAATAACTTTGCCGCCGCTTGACAAATCTTCACAAAATTTTCACAAAACTTAACCATTTTGGATTTGCTGCTGTGTTGAAAGTTTCAGGGTGATCTGTCTAGTGGGGGTCAAGAAAAACGGGGTCCCAAAACTAGTTTTACCCCTGTTACGTATATGAGGATTTTTCTTTTTTTTGAACACGACTACAGCCCTTACTGTTGAACAGAATTACCCCAAATTTGGCAGAAAGTTGGATGTTGGTCCAGAAAGCATGCTTTTTGTGATTTGGTGTAAATCCATTCAGTAGTTTCAGAGATATTTAAGTTTAAAAAACATAGCTATCTGGGAGCCCAACAGCCTACAGAAACCCTACTGAAATTTTATTGGCTGCCAACACTTCAACTAGGAAGTGTTGGCAGCCATCTTGGAACTCGGTTGAATGAGTCCCACAAAATTGGAAAAAAAAGAAAAGGGGGCAGGGTAGAAACACCCTGACCCCCTAGGCCTCATGGGGGGTCCACCCCCCATGGCAAAGAAAAGCATTTTTTAAAATTTTCAGCGGGATCTGCAGATCCGGCCAAACCCCCCAAAAAAATAAAGCATGGGATCCCGCACTTTGTTTATTAACTGCCCCCAGGTGGGCATTTGTAATTATAGGGGGGGCGCCCAGGCCCCCCTCCTGGGTGGGGCTTATTATGCCCTAGGGACCACCACCTCCCCTGCGCTTCTTTAAATATGCATGTATGGGAGGCCCATATGGACCCCCCGCTGCCCAGGGACCACCACCTCCCTGGGGCTTTAATACAACAAATAAGTGCGGGGCCCGCAAACCCCCTCGCAGGCCCAGAGTCGTCCAAATCCCCGATACTTCAATAAAAAAAAAATGCTGGGTGCCGCTTGGACCCCACCCGCAGCCCTGGGGACCTCCATCGCCTGAGGCTTATTTTAGGTTGAATGTGTGGCCCCGGGGACTACCACCTCCCCGGGGCAAGTACAAACAAAGGAGGAGGGCTGAGCGGCCCCCCTCCTGGAACCCTAGATGGCCTTAGGGAACGCCATGCCCCTGGGTCGGCTACAGCAATGTCCCAGGGTCCTCACCCCTAGTACGCTGCAGTTTGCTATGGCTTGGCGGGAGCAGCACTACCACCAAGCCACAGCAAACTCTGCTCCACTTCGTGCAAGCGAGAGCAGAACAAATGCTGGCGTTTGCATGAAGCGGAGCAGAATTGCTTTTGGACAGAGGGAGCTGCATGTTTAGCAGCTCCCTCTGTCCAAAAGCAATGATGGCTCCTGCAGGATGCGAGGTGCTGGCAGGGACAGCGGGGGCATTCAGGCTCCCCCCGAATACCCCCACGGTCCCCAACGGAGAGGCTAGGCCCCAGGGGATGGGGTTCCCAGGGCCGAAATAGGGCTGGGAGGGGGGTCCGCCTGGCCCCCATTACTTTTGAAAAAAATAAATAAAATGGCTTGGCCATGGGGAATGGATTCCCTAAGGCAAAATCGGTCCGGGAGGGGGGGGCCGCTTGGCCACCCTTCCTGTAAATTATTTTTTATTTTAATTTAAAGAAAAGGCCGGGCCCTGGGGGATGTGGTACCCGGGGCTGAAATTGACCTAGGGAGGGGGGGGGGTGCGTGGCTCCCACACCCATTGAAAAAAGGCCTGGCCCCAGGGGATGGGGTCCCCGGGGCCAATAATGAATCAGGAAAGGGGGGCCACGCAGCCCCGTTCCCTTAAAAAAATGAAAAAAACCTCCGGCAAGTTGCAGGAGGCCACGCCCCCTTCACAACCACTCTGCAAATGCACCTCCTGGAACGCTGCTGGTTGGGGGATGAAGTCTCTTTGCCTCCTGAGGGCCTCAGGATTAAAGTGGACTTCTTCCCCAACCAGTAGTGCACCAGGAGGCACGTTTGCAGAGTGGTGGAGAAAGGGGGCATGGCCTCCAACAACTTCTTAGCAATCCATCTTTGTGGGACTTACTGGAGCTAACAGGAGGGGTAGTTGGCCCCCAAGGACCCTCTGGAACCAAGGGGACTTCATCTCCCAGCCAGCAGTGTGCCAGGAGGCACATTTGCAGAGTGGTGGCGAAATAGGGAGTGGCCTCCAAAGACCTCTAAGCAATCGCGCTGTGTAGGATTTACTGGAGGTAACAGGAGGAGTTGATGCCCCCAAAGACATCCTTGTGGGACAGCTAACCCTCCTGTTACCTTCAGTAAGTCCCACACTGCGGGATTGCTGAGTGGTCTTTGTGGCCTGCCCCTTTTCTCTACCACTCTGCAAACATGCCTCCTGGCATACTACAGGTTGGGGGATGAAGCCGCTTTGGCTGCTGAGGGTCACTGGGTGTGAATAACCCCTCCTGTTACCTCCAGTAAGTCCCACTCAGCGGGATTGCTAAGGGGTATTCTGAGGCCATGCCCCCTTTCTCCAACACTCTGCAAACACATCTCCTGGCACACTAATGGTTGACGAATGAAGTCCTCTTGGGTGCTGAGGGACCTTAGGGGCCACAAAGCCCTCCTGCTACTTTCTGTAAGTCCTACAAAATGGGATTCCTGAGAGCTGGTCAGAGGCCCGCCCCTTTTCTCCACCACTCAGCAAACTCCTTTACTACTTAAAAAAACAGAGAAATTCACTGAAAAAACCAAAGGTTAGAGGTACCTTATAGTTAGAAATTCGCATTTAAAAAACCTTAGAAATTCACTGGAAAAAACAAAGGTTACAGGGATGTTATAGTTAGGAATTGGAATAAAAAGACCACAGAAATTTACTGAGAAAAACAAAGGTTACAGGGATGTTATAGTTAGGCTCAGGTTTCACTCGTACACTACCAGTGAAATTCAGCAGTTATAGTTAGCTGAGCTAACTGTAACTCATGCCCCTGCAAAACACTGATTATGACCTCACATATTACATCACTCATGACATTGTCAGTGACATCACTGATGTCATCACTGATGACATCTCAAATGACATCACTGATGACATCATCTACAAAATCACTAACACACCTACTCACACCCCAATAGAATCTTTCATACACTCATTCCCACACACCCATTCACAAACCCATTCACAGACCCATGCTAGTACTTACACACCCACTCACTGATTCATAGATCTACACACACATCCACACACTCACCCAAACAGCCACTCATACACCCACTCACTCACTAATACAGCCACTGACATATCCACTCATGCACCCATACAGCCACTCACACACTGAATCAGTCACCCATACAGCTACTCATACAACCAATCACTCACCCAAACATTCAATCACGCACCCACGTACTTACTCATACAGATACTACTCAGCAAACACCATTACTACTTAAATAACCATAGAAATTCACTGAAAAAACCAAAGGTAACAGGGATGTTATAGTTAGGAAATGGAATAAAAAGACCATAGAAATTCACTGAGAAAACCAAAGGTTACAGGGATGTTATAGTTAGGCTCGGGTTTCACTCGTACAAAACCAGTGAAATTCAGTAGTTATATTTAGCTGAGCTAACTATAACTCATACCCCTGCAATACACTGATTATGACCTCACATATTACATCACTCATGACATTGTCAGTGACATCACTGATGTCATCACTGATGACATCTCAAATGACATCACTGTTGACATCATCTACGAAATCACTAACGCACCCACTCACACCCCCATAGAACCTTTCATACACTCACTCCCACACACATCCATTCACACCCACTCACTGATTCATAGATCCACACACACATCCACTCACTCACCCAAACAGCCACTCATACACCCACTCACTCACTAATACAGCCACTGACATATCCACTCATATACCCATAAACCCACTCACATACTGAGTCAGTCACCCATAGAGCTACTCACTCAACCAAACACTCACCCATACAGTCAATCACACACCCACGTACTTACTCATATAGACACCACTCAGCAAACGCCATTACTACTTAAAAAACCATAGAAATTCACTGAAAAACCAAAGGTTAGAGGTATGTTATAGTTAGGAATTCGCATTTAAAAGACCTAAGAAAGTCACTGAAAAAAACAAAGGGTACAGGGATGTCATAGTTAGGAAATGGAATAAAAAGACCATAGAAATTCACTGAGAAAACCAAAGGTTACAGGGATGTTATAGTTAGGCTCAGGTTTCACTCGTACACAGCCTGTGAAATTCAGCAGTTATAGTTAGCTGAGCTAACTATAACTCATGCCCCCACAATACACTGATTATGACCTCACATATTACATCTCTTATGGCATTGTCAGTGCCATCACTGATGACATCTCAAATGACATCACTGACGACATCCTCTACAAAATCACTAACACACCCACTCATACCCCCATAGAACCTTTCATACACTCACTCCCACACACCCATTCATAAACCCATTCACAGACCCATACCAGTACTTACACACCCACTCACTTATTCATAGATCTACACACAGATCCACTCACTCACCCAAACAGCCACTCATACAACCACTCACTCACTAATGCAGCCACTGACATATCCACTCATACAGAGACTCACATACTGAGTCAGTCACCCATAGAGCTACTCATGCAACCAATCACTCACCCATACAGTCAATCACACCCCCATTTACTTACTCATACAGATATACATACTCACATACTCACTCACCTATACAGTCACTGACACAAGCATACACTCACCCATATAGCCACTCTCACATTCACTCACTCACCCCTACAGTCACTCATATACCTCATCACTCACCTATACTGCCTTTCATATACCCAGTTTCTCACCCATATACCACTGACACATCCACTCACTCACCCACACATCCACACACACACTCACTAACTCATACAGCCACTGACTCACCCACTCACTCATCCAGTCATATACACCCTTACCCACCCACACAGACACTCAGACACCCATAGAGGTACTCAGACAACCAATCACTCACCCACACAGAAACTCATGTAGCCACCTAGACACCAACTAACACACAGATACAGACATTCACACAACCAGTCACTCACCCATACATTCACTGAGACACCCAATCACTCACTTATACAGTCAGTCACACACCCACTGAATCATCCATACAGGCACTCATACAACCACTGATTCACCAATACACCTTGGTATACATATTTAACACCCATAAACCTTTGAAAAACACTTACAGTCACTGGATGATGTCATCACATCAGTAATGTAACTGACCATTTCATGAGTGATGTAATATGTGAGGTCATAAGCAGTGCATTGTGGGGGTACGAGTTATAGTTAGCTCAGCTAATTATAACTGCAGAATTTCACTTGTTTTGTATGAGTGAAACCTGAGCCGAACTATAACATCACTGTAACCTTTGGTTTTTTCAGTTAATAATATATATATATTATATAGGTCAGCGGCCGAAATGCATCATATGGACCATGCTTTCTGAATAAATCTTCTTCACGCAAATTGGAGTCTGTGCCCGAGCCGTTATTGACTTCGTAATGAACCGGGAATTTCTTGGATATATATATATATATATCACTTCCTGTTCCGATCTGACCAAAAATCCACCAGGCACAGACCAAGCTCCTTTTTTAAAAGAAATTTTATTTCGCCATTACTGCCGTTACGCATTTCAGTCAACACAATGACCGCACCAAATTTGGCAGAAAGCTAGATGTTGGTCCAGTGGTCCAGAAAGCATGCTTTTTATGATTTGGTATAAATATATATATATATATATATATATAAATTCACTGAAAAAACCATAGGTTTCAGGGACATTATAGTTACTTGAGATGTCATCAGTGATGTCATCAGTGATGTCACTGACCATGTCATGAATGATGTAATATGTGACGTCATCAGCAGTGCATTGTGGGGGCGTGAGTTATAGTTAGTTCAACTAACTATAACGGCCGAATTTCTATGGTTTTGTACGAGTGAAATGTGCAAGTAACTATAACGTCCCTGAAACCTATGGTTTTTTCAGTGAATTTCAAAGGTTTTTAACATGATAATTTGTAACTATAACGTCCCTGAAACCTATGGTTTTTTCAGTGAATTTCAAAGGTTTTTTAAATGCTAATTTCTAATTATAATGTTCATTAAACCTATCTGCTGTGCGATCCAAAAACAAGTTGGTGCTTGTAGTGTTGTGGACAGTGGACGCAACAATGTTACCTCAGGCAGTGGGGAAGATCTCGGTCATGAACCTGTGTCGTCGCCCCCTGTAAGCGGAAGCGCAGTGGGCTGGTCCAACGTACGCCACTCCAGCGTAGAAGTGTGAATAAATAGGCCGGGGTTCTGGGCGTGGTTCACTTGTGTGAAAGCCAACGCGTCTGCCAGAGCGTCGACCCTCACCCTGCCACGTGGCTGCTGCCATGATCGCGGGCCTCCTCGACACAAGCCCCCTGCGAACACAGCGGCACAGCACTGCACAGTTATGTCTGTACAGACTACTGCCTTCGATCTACACTGCGGACAGCAGGGCTCACAATTCAGATTGAGTCGCGATTGCAGATGACGCAGACCAGTAGGCAAGACACATTGCTCCCAGTGTGGCCCGCCCGGACCACGCATCATCGCAGGCTGCGTACACGCTGAGCGCCAGAGGTACCACTAACTCACTGCACCACAAGTAAATGCCACGTGGCCTTATTAAGGCAGAATTCATTAAACAAAACACATTCCTAACAGTGCGGCCCACACGGACCACCCATCATCGCAGGATGCGCACACGCTGAGTGCTTCAGGTGCCACTAGCTCACTGCACCATAAGTCATCGCCACGTACCCTTAAACCTACATAATATCCTTTTAGTATCCTTGCTTCAAGAACTTTTTTGATATCAATTATAGCTTTAGTACAATGACCAAATTCATCTTGCAAGTCCAAAGGAACACTGAATGGCAGTCTACACTGGGGATAGCAGAGCCCACAATTCGAATTCAGTTTTGATTTATTTATTGCAGAGTGAACTGTACTTTATGTCATTGGATTTTCTCAAGAGGAAGTCACAAAAGCATTCCTCGATGTCTGTGCTGACTACTGCCTTCGATCTACACTGCGGTCAGCAGAGCTCACCATTCAAATTCAGCCTTGATTTATTAATTGGACAGAGAATTGTACTCTATGTCGTTGAATTTTCTCAAGAGGAAGTGACAAAAAGCTTTCCTCGATGTCTGTTCTGACTACTGCCTTCGATCTACACTGCGGACAGCAGGGCTCACAATTCAGATGGAGTTGCGATTGCAGATGACGCAGTCCAGTAGGCAACAGACATTGCTATCAGTGCGGCCCTCCCGGACCACGCATCATCGCTAGCTGTGCACACGCGGAATGCTTCTGATGCTCCTACCTCAGTCCACCACAACTGATGGACCCTTTATGACAGAATCTTTTGTGTATGATTTCAGATCTGGTGCCCCTAACTTAGTGTAGCACAAGTCATGGACCCTTTATGATTGAATCTCTGTGTGTGATCTGATGATTACTGTTGTACTTGTTACCAGCACCAACCATTCCCGGAGGGCTGGCTTACACTCACCCCACACGCATCCAGCACAGACGTCACTGGACATGTGACCCTGGTAATAAAAAGGAGTTGAGTGCACGTGCTCATACCCAGTTCCACTATCTATCTGTGTCCGTGTGTTCATTATGTATGCAACATGCTGCCCCTGGGCCCTACCACATTACATTGTGCTCTGGACAGCGTATGCAACCAACTTACCTTTGACAGTGGGAGAAAACTTTGGTTATGTAACTTTGTCTCGGTCATTGTACAAGTACGTACGTAGAGACTGGATGATTAGAGTACTGCAAGGAGAGTGTATAGTGAATTAATAAGTGCGTGGGGATTGGCGGAGTGATTGTATAAGTACATATGTTGGTGCACCCTAACTCCGACAACGAGCTTGTCTCTAATTGGCTGCCCTCCATGTCCCAAAAACTGAAATTTGGATTTTGCATGGCCCAGTATTGCTACAGCTGCAATACTCCACTGAATGTGCAATAAACATTCACACCCACACAGATGTGTCATGTCCACCATCTTTCTTGTGTGGAACTATGGATGAATGTAGGGTCAGTGATTCCCCGTACCTTCCATGTTGGCCATGTTCAGGGACTTGGCTCACAGAGTGACACATTGACGCTTGCGACCCGGGTGACGGCAGCACTACAACAAGAACACCCGCATGCCAGTGTTGCAAGATTTTTTAAGCATTCTCTAGCCCAAAGACAACCAAAAAGTAGCCCAAACTAGCCCAATATTGCTACTTTAAGGAAGGAGGGGCAGGGACATCGTCAAGCAGGCGGTGAATGGATTGGAATTGATGTTGCAGCAGGCTGTCAAGTAAATATTTGTCTAATAAAGCGCTTTAACATTCTAGTTTGCTGGAGCGCTGTATATATATTTATAATCTGGCAACTAGCACAAACCAAAATTTTACCGCACAACCGGGAAAATTATAGCCCAATTGTGCATGATCTAACCCAATCTGGCAACAGTGCTGCATCAGTTGATTCCTCATACAGCTCACGATGGAGCCACGCCCATAGCTCCGGAGTCATTCTTCACAGCCTCACGCAGGACTGGCATACACCAGGCCTGCCCACTCTGCTTACGTTTACGGAGAAAGACAACAACGCTACATGGCCCAGATTTTCATTGCAGTGATCTGCTGGTCACACCCTAGTTGTCAGTACGCCACAGCCACTCCCTCACGGCTGATATACACCCACACCACACCCATCCAGCACAGGCGTTACAGGACACGTGACCCTACCAATAAAAAAGACCGGGCACACGTGCTCTAAACCATTTTAGAATTGCTCCCACCGCATGCACTGTGATGGCCCGTCTCGGTGGTTCGGACACCTCATGTAGGCCTGAGCCACCGAACAGGGAGGCCTACCACCACGTGCGTGGCCTCACTGTTTACTGAGTTAGTGGCACCGCAAGGACTGATTGGTGTGCAACCTGCGATGATGATAGGTGCACTAGTATGTCCTCTGCCATGGCAAAATCAAGACGCAGCACCAAATGTGAGACCTGTTGGCCTGCGGAGCGGGACTGCATGATGCGGAGGGTGCCATGTCCGCGAAAAGGTGAGCAGTGAGGCCTGGGTGCGCAGCGGTGGGCAAATACGTCTGGGCGGCGGGAGTGGATACACAAAGGCGGCACAGCAATTTAGGCGTACTCAGTCGTATATACTCTCCCATTACTAATTCTGTACTATGTTTAGATGTGGGAGCTTGAGGGCTCCACTAGGTCCCGGCACGTGGTTGGAGACACAGCACTCACTGTCCCTCTTCATCTCTTCCTTTCTCTCCTTCACACTCTTTCTCTCTCTCTTCTTCTCACACTGTTTCTCTCTTTCTCTCTCTCTCTCTTCCTCTTTCTCACACTCTTTCTCTCTCTCTCTTCCTCTCTCTCTCTGTTTCTCTCTCTCTTCGTCTCTCTCACTCTTTCTCTCTTTCTCTTTGTCTTCCTCTCACTCTTTCTTTCTTTTTCTCTCTCTCTTCCTCTCACTCTCACTGTTTCTCTCTTTCTCTCTGTATTCCTCTGACTCTTTCTTTCTTTTTCTCTCTGTCTTCCTCTCACTCTTTCTTTCTCTCTCTATCTCTCTTTCTCTCTCTCTCCTTTGATGGATGCATGACGCACAATCTTATCTTGCTTTTTGTCTTGCAGGCCTGCGATGAAGCGTGGCCATCCTGCAATCAACACTCAACCTGAATTGTGAGCTCCGCTCTCCGCGTGTACACAACGGGTGAGGAGGTTTCTTCGGCACGTGGTGGACCCTCTTCGACACATGCCGGTGGTGTAAGGTGAGCAGAGAGGATTGTTTGCGCAGCAGCGGGCAGTCACCTCCGGGCAGTGGGAGTGGATGGGGTGCAGCAGCGGCACGCAGTCACCTCCAGGCAGTGGGAGTGCATGGGGTGCAGCAGCCTGGGTGCGCAGCGGCTGTCATACACCTCTGGGTAGTGGGAGTGGATGTAGTGCAGCAGCCTGGGTGTACAGCAGCGGGTAGACACCTCTGGGCAGTGGAAGTGGATGGGGTACACTAGCCTGGATACACAAAGGCGGGACGGCGATTTAGGCATACGAAGTTGTATGTACTCATCCATTACTGATTCCATTTTTATGTTTCAGATGACTAAGCTTGAGGGCTGCCCTATATCCCGGCACGTGGTTGGAGACACACCGGTGACAGAAAGGTGAGCTGTGAGGATTTTCTCCACAGTGTCAACACTCACTCTCCATCTCTTCCTTTCTGTCACTCACACTCTTTCTCTCTCTCTCACTCTCTATCTCTTCCTTTCTCTCTCTCACACTCTTTCTCTCTTTCTCTGTCTCTTCCTCTCTCTCTCATTCTTTCTTTCTCTCTCTTCCTCTCTCACTCTTTCTCTCTCTCTTCCTCTCTCTCTCTCTCACAGTTTCTCTCTCTCTTACTCTCTCTCACACAGTTTCTCTCTTTCTCTCTTCCTTGTATCTCACTCTTTCTCTCTTTCTCTGTCTTCCTCTCTCTCACACTTTCTCTCTTCCTCACTCTTTCTATCTCTCTCTTCCTTTCTCTCACTCTTTCTCTCTCTCTCTTCCTCTCTCTCACTCTTTCTCACTCTCTTCCTCTCTCACTCTTTCTCTCTCTTTCTCTCACTCACTGTTTCTCTCTCTCTTCGTCTCTCTCACTCTTTCTCTCTGTCTTCCTGTCACTCTTTCTTTCTTTTTCTCTCTCTCTTCCTGTCACTCCCACTGTTTCTCTTTTCTCTCTGTCTTCCTCTCACTCCTTCTTTCTTTTTCTCTCTGTCTTCCTCTCACTCTTTCTTTCTCTCTCTCTCTCTCTCCTTTGATGGACGAATGACGCACAATCCTATCTTGCTTTTTATCTAACAGGCTGTGATTCACGAATCGACGTCCCCCCCACACCACCACAGCTGAACGCGTGTACAAACTGCGATGATGCATGGCCATCCTGACAAGGCCTGACAAAGTTGCTTCAGCACGTGGTGCACCCTCTTACACACACGCCGGTGGCGGAAGGTGAGCAGAGATACTTCTTTCTGCAGCAGCGGGCAGTCACCTCTGGGCGGTGGGAGTGGATAGTGTGCAGCAGCCTGGGCGTACAAGAGCGCACAGACACCTCCAAGCAGTGGGAGTGGATGGGCTGCAACAGCCTGAGTGCGCATTGCCGAAACAGATAATTAGGTGTGTGCAGTTGTATGTACTCTGCAATTACTAATTCTATACTATCTTTCAGATCACTAAACTTAAGGGTGCACTATGTCCCGGCACGTGGTTGGAGACACACCGGAGGCACAAAGGTAAGCTGCGAAGATTTTCTCCAGTGTCAACACTCCCTCTCCATCTCTTCCTTTCTCTCTCTCACACTTTCTCTCTTTCTCTGTCTGTTCCTCTCTCTCATTCTTTCTTTCTCTCTCTTCCTCTCTCTCACTCTTTCTCTCTACCTCTCTCTCACACTGTTTCTCTCTCTCTCTTGTCCTTGTATCTTACTCTTTCTCTTTCTTTGTCTGTCTTCCTCTCTCTCACTCTTTCTCTCTCTCTCTTCCTCTCTCTCACTCTTTCTCTCTCTCTCTTCCTCTCTCACACAATTTCTCTCTTTCTCTCTCTCACCCTTTCTCTATTTCTTTGTCTTCCTCTCTCTCTCATTCTTTCTTTGTTTCTCTCTTTCTCCCTCACTCTTTCTCTTTCTGGACGCATGACGCACCATCTTATCTTTCTTTTTGTCTTACAGGCTGTGATTCACAAATGGTCCAGCGATGACACGACATGGCTGTACATAGTTTTATTTGTTGTTGTTTTGTTTTAATAAAATGTTTTATATGTAAATCCATACATGACTAAGATTCTTATTTGTCCAACCTAACGTGACTGTCACATTTGTTTATGGGGGGTGGGGGTGAGGGGAGATGGCGGACAAGGAGCTCCTACTGGGGGATGTCGGAGCAGTGTTGGGTGTCCGACCTGCATGATCGTTGCCTCCATTACATCTGTTCTCAGAGACTTAAGAGCCGGCGGTCTGGCTCATAGATGAAGAACTGCGAGCCAACTAGCAGGCTCATAGAGGGAGAACCGCGGCCCGTCAGTTCGCAGAGGAAGAGCTGGGGGCCAGCTCGCAGAGGAACACCTGTGGGCCGACTAGTATAGGGAAAGGTGCGGGCCATCGGCTTCCAAAGGGATAGCTGCAGAACACTGATGTGGGGAGAGGGAGCGTGAAGAGCGTATCTCGCAGAGAGACACCTCCGGTATATTTCCAGTATTGGCTTCACAGATACAACTGCGGGCCCGAGAACTCGCACCCGAAGAGCTGTGAGCCGACAAGTGGTTCGCAGAGGCCGACTTGCGGGCCCAAGTATGTTGTTGGAGGTATGCTGTTGATGGTGGAAAAGGGTGCGTTACCTGCTGATGTAGGGAGACGCAGTGCGAAAGCGGTATCTCGCACAGACAGAGCTCCGGTATATTAAATTGCCCCCTGGACCTTTCTTTTATATTTTCACTCGATGCGAGGCACAAGATGGCTGCTAACACTTCCTGGTTTGAATTGTTAGCAGCCAATCAGAGGCAAGCTTGTGCTCGGGAGTTAGGCACAGTCCAGATATATATATCTTTTTTTCCTTTAATATCTCAAAAACTACTGAACGGATTTACACCATTTCCACAAAACCGCGCTTTCTGCACCAAGATCTTTCTCCCTGCCAAATTTGGCGTAATTCCGTTCAGCAGTTTGACCTGCAGCCTTGTCTAAAGTTTCCTATGGAAAATGCATTGCGAAAACACTTTTCGGACCCCCTTTTTTCTCAGCCCCCTTCACCAATCACCCTGTAATATGTCTTCGCAGCTCAATACACCCCTAAACTTTCAAGATACGAGCTGATCAAAAAGAGAAACTTTCTGGAATATTTAGTAAAGATTCGTCAAACGACACCAAAGTTATAAGCACATGGAGGTCTCCAGGAGGGGGGCTGCGCAACCCCCCTCCCAACATGAGTGAAGCCCCGGGTCTGCGGGGACCCCAGCGGGCCCCCGCAGCCCCACCGAGCCCCCGCTATTATTTTTTAAGAAATGCCCCCGGGACCTAGCCCACCCCGGGGTCTCATTAAAATAAAACGCGGGACCCCGCGACCCCAGCGCAAATTACGCCGATATTTATTTTTAAAAAAAATGCTTTTTTTGTCCCTGGGGTCTTTCTGGGACACCCTGAGCAGGCCTAGGGGGTCACGGTGTTTCTACCCTGCCCCCTTCTCTTGTTTTATACCTTTGTTTCTCTGTTTTCTAGTGACTCACTTCTACCGAGCCACAAGATGGCTGCCAACACTTCCTGGTTTGGAGTGTTCGCAGCCAATCACAGTGAAGCTCGTGCATGGGACTTAGGCTCCGCCCAGATATCAAAACTTTTATTTTTCTAATTTCTCAGCAACTAGTGATCGGATTTACACAATTTAAAAAAAAGGTCGCTTTCTGATCCAAGCACTACCTTTTTGCCAAATTTGGGGTAATTCCGTTCAGTAGTTTCGGCTCTAGCCTTGCACAAAGTTTCCTATGGGAAATTGTTTTTTTGACTCTTATTCTTTGAATTTCTCAAAAACTACTGAACGGATTTAAAGCATTTAAAAAAAAGGTCGCTTTCTGAACCAAGCTCTACCTTTCTGCCAAATTTGAGGTAATTCCGTTCAGCAGTTCGGGCTGTAGCTCGTCACAAAATTTCCAATGGAAATTAACATGGAGAAAACGTGTTTTGGGACCCCCCTTTTTTCTCAGCCCCCGCTTGACAAATCACCCCCAAACTTTCAAGATAGGAGCTGACCTAAAAAGTGCAACCTTTTGGAAAATTTCATAAAGATTCGTCAAACGATGCCAAAGTTATTAGCAAATCAAAAAACGCTTTTCCTATGGAAACTAGGTTGTAACTATAACTACCTACTGGCGACGCGCTGCTGTGAGTCCGTGAATAAAAGACCTGGACTCGCCCCCGTGAGTGCTTTTCTTTCTTGTTATGCATAAAAAACAAGGTTGGGAGCGTTTATGTTAGCGGGAGCACCACCCGCGAAAAGCACCCGCTCACGAGTGCACGAAGAAGGTGCAAAACCTTTGGAGCTTGGATATATATATATATATAGTACCAAGATGCACTTCTACATCACATCTGGGCGCCCACCAGGGGGCAATCACTACAAAGAGCGGTGATTAATTAACTTGTTGTTACATCTTTGCCCCTCATGCGATGTTACTGGCTCTCCTCTGACGAAGGTCAATGATGACCGAAATATATTAGGACTTTTGAGCTGTACAATTAAAGGATTTTAAAAGTTGCGGAGTGCTGCTGCCTCTCTGATGCAAGGGAGGTTTGGAAATTATATATATATATATATATATATATATATATATATATATATATATATATATATATATATATATATATGTATATTACCTACTGGCGGTAGGTTATATATATAGTGTCTCATCTTGTAATGAGAAATGAGCATTACATTGACACGTTATTGTCTAAAGTATTTAATCAACAGATATGATGTTGCAATTACAATAATTTTTGTACTAATGACAATGATGCAATTGTGGTTATGTTTGTTTTAAAAAAACAATTGAAAAACATTGGTAAGGAGAAAGTATATATTTCTAATTTAAAGCAGTAATGTGAGTCTGTCTTCCATAGCTATCCAATGACTGGGTCATGTGACCGCAGTACTCTGTTTAAATAAAGAATTCTGTTTTTTGACGACTGCCAATGTGAACAAGGCAGGTATGCCGAAACGCGTCATAGCGGAAATTTCGAAATAAATAGAAGGATGGAATAGCAATGATTCCCCTGTGTCAGTGTCTGATATGTATGGAGTTCAGAATTGGTTTGAATGTTTAGCCGCTAACGCTGGAAGAGCGGCTGCATCGACACGACCTTGATTTGGTGCATCTCCGACATTTCCGGCAAATGGTGGAAGGAGTGTTTTTCAGCACAAGCGGAGACGCCCCCCCGCAGATGTAAGCAAGAGACACTAATCTTAACCGTAACGTGGCGAAGTCTTTGGTTCAAAGTTTTCGAGAGAAGCCGGATGCCGAGGAAACTGGCCATTGTTGATACGGTACGTGAAACTTAGATAAGCGGGGTGAGGAGTTGGGAAGAAAACCCGGCGGGGAATCAGAGCGCGTTCGCTATTTACAACGAGCTTTCGAGAGGTGTGTGAGGCAGTCGTTCCTGCAATCGAACATACTACAATGGATATTTTAACTAAACAAAGGGAGGAGACAGCAGACTCCGTATTCAGTGAACAGAGTACGATTATTGTGGAACAAAAACGTGTATCTGAATCAATTACAAAGGAAAATGACGCTCAAATTTTAAAACGGAAATTAGAGAAACTAAAGCGCAATGAGATCTCCAAGTGGTGGGAAGTTAAATCGCTGAGCAAGTATCTCGATGTGGGTAGAATACCACGTGGATTAAGAGTGTTAACAGCCCCCACTTATGAAAATCCAGATCCGGAGATGCTTAGAGAATGGGCAGCTAACAATGCGTCTTCATCAGAGAACATGATGAAAATACTAATCAAATACGCATCTAAGGATCGAGAGAAAATTATAGATGAAATCACCACATTAGAGGCAGAACTAAAGGAACTAATGAGTGAAGATGCCAATACTAAATTTGAATTGGATTTAAGCGCCCGTCTTAAAAAACATGAACAAGTTATTACAGACCGGAAAGCAATAAAGTTTCAAAGAGACAGGCTGGATTATATGCGGGGGCAAATTTATACCTTTGCTCGCCGATTTGACAGTATACGCAAACAAAGATTATCTAAATCGACTAAAGCAGCTGGAAAACAGGTTATAAATGTTGGAAGCTTAGATGGAGGAGAAACAAGTTCGGATATGAGCTCTCGGGCAAGTTCGGATGTCGATACTGCCTCTGAAGATGGACATCCAAATACGGGACTCCCTGACAACCCGCCATCGGTAATTGAAGAACTCGGTTTTTTATATATAGACCGGACTCAAAACACCAGACCAAACCCGCAGGGATACAGAAAAGAAAACCAAGGAAACGTAAAAACAGACGGAGCGGGAATGGAACTTCGTTCAGGGACGAGGAAAAAGGATTCATACCAACGCAGAGGGTGGAAGAAGCAACAGTGACAGTAGTGAACTTGACAAATTTGATTTTAACGGATAAAGAGATACAGATTCTATCGTTGGGGCTCTCATTTTGTAAGCGCACTAATTTCAATTATGCTCAAACGCGCATTGACTTTTTTTAAGTTTATACGAAAATTGAAGCTCAAAAAATTCTTTCACAATAAAAGCAATGTAGAAAGAATGCCAGAAGAAAGAGAAGGAGTAGATAATCTTGAGGTTGGTGATATGGGATTATTACTTGATTTGCATCAATTGCATCGGGAGGGTGAGGGATTGCAAGGAGTGGAAACTGTGAGTCAAATGACAGATTCATTGTGTTTAGATGTATATGATAGCACTAAAACACCATTTAGACCCAAATCTACATTTACGCCCAATACACCCAGAGATGCATTAGACATATTCTCAGATCTAGTTATTAAAGATTTAAAAGAGTTATCTTTAAAGTCAAGTAGAGACTTTTTAAAAAATGAAAGCCAGTTTGAAAAAGAATATCAAGTGGTAGTTACCAAAATAAAAGACAGACAAGATATAGTGGTTAGACAGGCCGATAAAGGTGGGAACCTTGTCCTTTGGTCATTAGAAGCATACAATATTGAAGCAAATTCTCAATTGAAGGACAAAAAATGCTATCTTAAGGTCCCACAAAGTAACCTATTTGAGGTTAAACAAAAATACTCAAAAGATCTAGCAAGATGGCGAGGATTAGGTTTACTCACACAAGCAGAATGTTTGTTTTTAAATGTAGAAAATCCAGTATTACCAATCCTATATCTGATCCCTAAAATTCATAAGAATAAAGAAAAACCACCTGGACGGCCGATAATTTCTGCCATTGGTAGTCTATTTGAGCCAACCTCGAGATACCTTGATTCATTCTTACAAATATATGTACAAGCATTACCTGCATATATACAAGATACAAGAGATTTCTTGAATAAGGTTAATACAATGGGCTGGAAAGAAACATACCTTTTGATTACTTTGGACGTTGTTAGTCTCTATACTAGCATAGCTCATGAAGACGGCCTGCGAGCGATACGTCACTTTCTAAATAAAAGACCTATCAATTTATACCAACACACAAACATGTTAGTTGAGATGTGTAGATTGTGCCTGACAAATAGTCACTTCATGTTTGGAGGAGATACATACAGGCAGTTACAAGGTACGGCGATGGGCACCTGCTTCGCCCCCAGCTATGCTAATTTGCATATGGGCTGGTGGGAGGAGCAGGTGCTCAAAACCAAATACAGCAAGATATGGGACGATCACATAGTTATGTGGATTCGTTTCATAGACGATCTTTTCATTCTATGGGATGGATCAAAAGAATTGGCAGAAGGTTTCATACAAGATATAAATGACAATGATCTAAATTTGAAATTTACTGAACACATTAGCAAGTCTAGTGTTACATATTTGGATCTTGAGGTTTATGTGAAACAAGGAATGATTCATACTCGCACATATAGGAAACCCTCAGCTGGGAATACAATTTTGCATGCTCAGAGTTTTCACCCTTCACGGTTGAAATTAAGTATCCCATACGCGGAGCATTTGAGAATGAAGCGAAACTGTAGTGAAGGTACTGCCTTAAATGAAGCACAAGATGCCCTAACTGAGAGGTTTTTGCAAAGAGGGTATAAACATAATGTATTGAAGCAGGCTAAAAACAAAGTTGATAAGATAGAAAGGGATACATTACTGAAATCTGACATAGAGAAAAAGGAAAAGAAGAAGAATACTGAAAATCAGATTAGGATGATCACTGGATACAATGCCTACCAGGCTAAAGTGAGAGATAGCCTGTGTAGGCATTGGTATCTAGTGAAACAAGACCCCATACTACAGGGGAAGATACCACGTAGACCCATGGTGACTTTTAATAAAGCAAAATCTATGAAAAATGATTTATTCAATACTAACCCAGAAAAAGTAAGAGGGGGAGGATGGCTAAAGGCCAGTCCTGGCTTTCGTAAATGTTTTAAATGTAAAGCATGCAGGTTTGGAAAAAACGAAAAACAAGTTATAACTCCATTGATGAGCAACCCATGGAAAATAAGGTGTTCACTAAACTGTAAAAGTGATTATGTGGTATATATTATTCAATGTACTTGCCCTAAAGTTTATGTTGGTAGCACAATTCATATGGTACACGTGCGTATTCTGCAGCATCTTAGGGCAGTGAAGAATAATGATAAAAGCTATGTGGTAGCCCGCCACATAAATGAGGTGCACAAAGGGAATATCAATGATTTATTGTATTTTGCTATTGATCAAGTACAAAAAATGAAAAGAGGTGGAAATAGAGAAGGTAAACTCTGCCAGCTTGAATCAAAATACATAATGTTGTTTAATTCAAAAAATCCATATGGATTAAATGCTGAAGAGGATCTGCATGTCCATTTGTCATAAAAGAGTTATCCATTGTAGTAAGATTGTTTTTAAAACAATTTTTAATATAGAACAGAGAATGGAAGACAGACTGGTAAGATCAAGTAATTAAATGGGATTATAAATTTTAAACTTTAACAGATGAGGTATTTTAAAGTTGAATTTAAGAAACATCATGAATAATCCACCAAGAACCAATGAAAATTTTTAATTTTTTAAATAAATGCACTTGCACTTTCAAAAGCAAATTTTGCACAATGAGGGCAGAGAAGATTATTATCTAAGTACTGTAAAGCACTTGCACTTTAATTAAATTTAATTCATCTATCTTTTCAAGTTCTGCAATAGATTTGCATTATGAAAGAGGTTACTTGTATATTTAAATGAGATATGATTTTGGTTTATATTGGTGGATGAAATGGTGGAAAGTGAAAAGGAGATATTTTCAGAACACCTCTTAAATTAGTAGAATGAAAAGTAATTTTGATGAAAAATTGACTAATGAAACTTGCACTTGCACTTTATTTTTGATGCTGCTGAAAAAGTAAAATACATTTTTTAACTCTTTTACTAATGTATATATATTGATTTTTTAACATCATATTTTTAAACATCATGATTTTTTACTGATAGGACTTTAATGTATAAAATGATGATATGTAATTTATTGTAAAGGTTGCTAAGTTAGCAGGCACCACTTGTGAGAATTTATAAACAAGTGGAGAGCTGTCGAGCACTTGTTCTGAATAATAGTGCCTCATCTTGTAATGAGAAATGAGCATTACATTGACACGTTATTGTCTAAAGTATTTAATCAACAGATATGATGTTGCAATTACAATAATTTTTGTACTAATGACAATGATGCAATTGTGGTTATGTTTGTTTTAAAAAAACAATTGAAAAACATTGGTAAGGAGAAAGTATATATTTCTAATTTAAAGCAGTAATGTGAGTCTGTCTTCCATAGCTATCCAATGACTGGGTCATGTGACCGCAGTACTCTGTTTAAATAAAGCATTCTGTTTTTTGACGACTGCCAATGTGAACAAGGCAGGTATGCCGAAACGCGTCATAGCGGAAATTTCGAAATAAATAGAAGGATGGAATAGCAATGATTCCCCTGTGTCGGTGTCTGATCTGTATGGAGTTCAGAATTGGTTTGAATATATATATATATATATATATATATATATATATATATATATATATATATATATATATATATATATATTTATATATATATTACCTACTGCCTGTCACCAGTAGGTAGCTATAGGCAGGACCTAGTTTCAAGCGTTTTTGACTTGCCCATAACTTTGGCGCCATTTGACGAATCTTTATGAAATTTTGCACACAAAAAAAGTGCGCTGCTGATTCTAGTTGTGCATGGAAAGTTTCGGGGTGATCTGTCAAACGGGGGCCGAGAAAAATGAGGGTTCATAAATGTGCTTTTCCCATTGTAATTCCCATATGGATTTGAAACACGACTGCAGCCTGAACCGCTGGACGGAATTACACCACATTTGACAAAAAATAGCTATTAGTTCATAAAGTGCCCTTTTTGTGATTTGGTGTAAACCTGTTCCGTAGTTTTAGAGTTATTAAAAGAAAAAATATATATATATCTAGGGACGTGAACCCTTCGCGAATCCTCCCAATCTCGTGCAAAGATTTGATTGGCTGTCAACACTATACCGAGGAAGTGTTGGCAGCCATCTTGGGATTCGGACACAGCCGAGTTCCAACCTAAAATCAAAAAAAAAAAAGTGGAGGGGGCAAGGTAAGAATACCCTTAACCCTCAGGCCTGGTGACCCCGCCAGGGCCAAAATGCATTTTTGAGGCAAAAATCATGAAGGATTCACAGCAAAAAGAAAAAAAGAAAAACAATAGCGGTCTGCCTCTCCTGTTTTCACTTTAGTCCCCAAATGGGCCATGTCAGGAGCATGAGGATATTTTATCAAAAGAAAGGAGGGGAGAGCATGGGGCGCCCCCTCCTAGGGCTCTTTTTAGCCCCTGGGACCACCAACTCCCTGGGGCTTTATTTAAATATGGGAGGGGGGCTGCACAGATCTCCCTCCATCAGGCTCATTGAACCCCAGGGACCATCACCTCCCCAGAGCTTAATGATAATAGTGGAAGGGGGCTGCGCAAACCCCTCTCCTGGGGCTTTAATATGCCCCCGGAAACACCACCTCCCCAGGGACAAATAAACAATGATGCGTTCCGAGCAAGCCCCACGGGACCTGGAGAGCACCAACTGCCCAGGGCCAAATACATATTTAAAACTGGGAGGGGGGCCACATGGCCCTTTCCCAGGCCATAGATGGCCCCAGCGACCACCACCGCCCTGGGGCTGGCTGGGCTAATTAAAGGATGGGTACCGCCCTTCTTGAGCCATTAGTGGCTCTGGGGACCACCACCCCCCCCATGCCGGCTCTTGCTATCTCACAAGGTGCCCACCCTCACGAGATAGCTGTTTGCATGTGCTTGGCGGGAGCGTGACAGCTCCCGCCAAGCGAGAACAAGCACTAACTCCGCTCTGAGCAAGCAGGAGCTTTCAAACTGCGCCCGCTTGCTGGGAGCAGAGTTTTCATATATTTCCCTGCCACCTGTCAAGCGGGCAGGAAAACAGATGAAATAATTGCTCCCATATGCAGGGAGCAGCATTTTTGGCTGCTCCCTACGTGTGGAAGCCATGCCGGCTCCTGCTGGAGGCGGGGAGTCAGCAGGGACTGCGGGTGCATTTAGCTCCCCCACTGTCCCCAACAATGATCACTGGGTGGGCTGGGTAGGCTCCAGGGCAACCAGGAGCAAGAGGCTGGGCCTTAGGGCCAAAATAGTCCTGGGGAGGGGGGCTGCACAGTCCCCTCCCCTTCCAGTAATTGGCCGGACCACGGGGAGGGGTCCCCAGGGCCAAAATCGGCCTGAGTAGGGTGCTGCACAGCCCCCCTCCCTCATTAATTCTTGGCCGGTCCTGGGGGATGGGGTCCCCAGGGCCAAAATTGGGGCACTACCAAACCCCATTAACTTTCGGATGGGCCGTTCTGGGCCTGATGCTCATTTCACAGAAATTAAACTTCAGCGGGAATCACTTACAAATATAGAAGTAGCATGGGTCCCAGTTGAAGTTCCACTTCCGTAAAGGACAAATGATGCTGACCTCCTGGGCTTGATGAAGGCAAAGCAAGTGTGTTTTCTCGGCAATTCCACATTGAAAGACGATCTGAAATGCTTGGTGGAGGTGAATGCATTGTTGATCTATTGGAGTGCAATCTATAGTGACTGTGACCAGTGGGTTCTTTCTTTTCCTTACCTGGTGAGAGAAGAGTCCATGGCTCTCCCTTTACATTACTATGAATGTGCAAAATCACTTGGAATCTTCACCCGTTTGGCCTCGCATACCTAAGTAGTACACAAAGGTCTTCCTGCCTTTGCCAGGATGAGGAACATCTTAAGAAGAGGCCCCCAGTACGTTTCTCACCAATTTTAATGACACGTTCTTGATGCCGATGAATATGAGGACATCTCCACCAAAAAAAGGAGGACTTACTTCATATAGTTAAGAAGAAGGACCCTTGTTTGATAGAGAGTTACCTCTTTGTACTCTTGTCATCTTCTCTATAGGAAGATTCATGTTATCACACATTTCTGGTGACATTTCCTCATGCTCCATTGCACAGCTGTAGTGTAGAATATGTACTGGACATTTACCCAAGGAGGTAGCACTTAGTAATTAACCTGTAGAAAGTACTCCACTTGAGTAGATATATTGTCCAAAACTGTGGAAAAATTCTGCTGGATAAAGGAGCAGGTGATGTTCCATTGTGGCCCAGTCACTGACACAGCTATTGACATACCCACATAGATACTTGGAAACCCACACATACACTCAGGCACTCACACACCCACTGACAGACACACTCACACACTGATACACATACTCACAGACCCACTCAGACACACAGGTCAGGTCAATAAACTTTATTCGGTTTTTGTTTATAAAACCATAAAAGTTACACAAATACAATACATACAAACAGAAAAATTATAACATAACAAACTCCATTACCACACAATAAATCATCTAAAAACATGTCTAGATAAATAGACTCTACATGTCCATAAAGTGCCTAGATTTCATAGATGCCTTTAAAAACCCTACAATAAAAATGATACAATCATCCTTCAACAATTGGAGATACATTAATGCAGGTCTGACCTGATTAAAATTCAATTTCTTTAAAATAGGGACTAAAAAATGCCTCCTGGGGACTTCGTATAGATTACAAAAAAACATAAAGTGCAGCAAGTCCTGAGGAGACTTTCCGTCGCAGCCACAGGAAGCTAGCACTTGACCTCTAGAAGCCCCCTTGGGTCTTGCTAACAGGAGATGGAAGAAATTCAACAGAAACCTGGTTAAAAGAAATTTTTCATGTGTCGTTAAGGACCCCATAAGGTATGGTTCAGACAGTGGCGTCGATTTGAGCAATAAATATGCCCGAACACTAGGTTTCCGTGCCTCTTCTGCATCCCGATCTGCTTGCCTTCTGCTCAAAAAGGCTGACTTGGTTAATTCCACATCCTTTTTTACAATAACATCTGGCTTAGAGAATAAAACTCCCCGCACAATCCATTCAAATCCTCTTTTAATATAATTAAGCCAGGGGATACGAACCACATTATCTAAGGACAGGCAATCTCTTAAGATCAAATGAGTGAGGGTTAAATCTTCATTTAACCAACACGTTAACCAAAAAATCAAGGGACGCAGAGCAAGGGTATCACTTAGGTAGGAGACCCCCAATTCCTCGTGTACCGCCATATTCGAGGTTCCTTGCGGGACACATAATAACCTTTTTAGAAACCCATTTTCCACGACCTGGAGGGTTCTGTTACCGTGTATCCCCAGATCTCACTACCATAAGTTGCTATAGCTAAGCTTTTTGCTTGATACACTTGAAGCATAGCTCCTGTTGGTTTCTTTCCCACTTTGGAGGCAAAATTAAAAATTGCAGCATTGACCCGCACCAGTTCCCCTTTTTCCTTTTAATTAAGGGGTCCCACCTGAGTTGATCATCAAATAAGACCCTAAATAGGAGAAAACATTCGTGCGAGAATCTTATCATTACCGGTTCTAAACTGAAAGCTCCTTTTCGTATGTTTCCCTACTTTCATGACATAGGACTTTGAATTATTAATAGCCAAGTCCCGATCTGACATGAATCCAGCAAACGCAGTTAAAAGGGTTTGTAAGCCCCGTTCGGTTCTTGATATTAGGACGGCGTCATCCGCGTAGAGCAGAACGGGAATGCCCCGCCGTCCTACATAGGGAAATCCGCTCCGGTTGCCCTCAGCACACTATCTAATTCATTGATATAAAAATTAAATAAAAATGGCGCCAAAATGCAACCTTGCCGGACACCCTTCATAATCTCAAAGTCCCTGGATACCTGCAGATTTTGTGAGAACCTGACATTGGCTTTAGTTGAGTGCAGGTCCTCAAGAAAATTAACAATACTATTTTCTACCCCCATTACCCTCATGGACTGCCATAGCTTGGCCCTATTTACACAGTCGAAAGCGGATGACAAATCCATGAAGGCAAGGTGGATGGTTCCAGAATGCGCAACAGTGTATTTATTCAGTATCATAAATAAATTAAGACACTGTGCGACAGTGGAACGCCCCGGCCGGAAGCCATACTGGACGTCCGACAGGATCCTATTCTCATCTGCCCAGGTAGTTAATCTCTGTAAAAGGACACGCAGACACACACACCCAGATATACATACCCACTCACAGACCAACTCACACACCCACTCACAGACCTACTCAGACACTCTCACATGCACTAATAGACCCACTCAGACACTCATGAACCCATTTACAGAACCACTCAGACACTCTCACAACCACTCACAGACCGATTCATACCCATTTACAGACCCATACTCACACAACAAATCACACATCCATACAGCTACTCATACAACCAGTCACTCACCCAGACAACAACTCATACTGACACACACTCACCCATACAGCTACTCTCACACCCATGTATTCACCTATACAGCTACTCACACACTCACACGACTACTTACATACCCATTAACACATCCATACAAGCACTCACATATCCACTCACTCACCTATACGGTCATTCACACAGACACTCAGGGGCATATTCACAAGGACTTATCGCCGAGTTATCTCCACCTTAACGCATCAAAAATGGAGATAGATTTAACGCCCCATTCACAAGCGGGTGCAAACTGCAGACAACGCAAGTATTCCCGCGATAACTGCCGCAAAATGTACCTCCACGGGTGACACCACCAACTAACCCTAATGAGATGCAGAGTAGGCGTTCCTGTGCAAAAACTCACGAAAACACCACAACACCACTTTCACAACAAACTGCCAGATCTGCAATGCGAACCAAAAACAGGCGATAAGCCGCGGTCGCAGCAGGGAATTAACACTTGCCTTCTGCTGGTGTTAAGCAGGACGACTACCTGCAGTACGAAAGGGAGCCCAGCCCAGAGCCACATCGGAAGACCCACAGATGCCGTGGAGACAATGACCATGCAGCTCGGAGACCCAAGAGGGCCACAACACCCACCGCCACCACTCCCAGGCCCCCCCGGATCTCCCCCAGACAAACACATACCGTGCACGACACAAGAGCCACAAAAAGCGCATGATGTCGCACAATGACAAAAAGAAACACACATGTGTGGTCAGAAGAATGAGAAACAGTCACTCATCATTGAAGTAACAACCCAAAACTTTATTGAAATACAACACAAAACACCAATGTGGAAGACTCCTGTCGGGTCCGTCCGGGACAATCTTGATGTCACAGCCTGGAAAACAAAGCACAAAATCAGAAAGTGTGTCATGCGCACATCAAAGGAGCGAGACACAGAGTAACAGAGAATGAAATAAAGGCAGAGAGAGAAAGAAAGAAAGGGAGAGAGAGAGAAGGAAAGGAAGGGAGAGAGAGAGAGAGAGAGAAGGAAAGGAAGGGAGAGAGAGAGAGAGAGAAGGAAAGGAAGGGAGAGAGAGAGAAGGAAAGGAAGAGAGAGAGAGAGAGAGAGAAGGAAAGGAAGGGAGAGAGAGAGAGAGAGAAGGAAAGGAAGGGAGAGAGAGAGAGAGAAGGAAAGGAAGGAGAGAGAAAGAGAGAGAGAGAAGGAAAGGAAGGGAGAGAGAGAGAGAGAGAGAGAAGGAGGGACACTGCCACCCCCGTGCACCCAGGCCCCGCTGCTCACTTGCCGCCAACTGTGTGTCCACCAGTGGGCACACCACGTGCCCGTGCAAGCTCCAGGCCCAGGTCCCACCACCATGGCATGCTCCACATCATGCGGACCCGCACCGCGGCCCAGCAGGTCCCACACATGATGCTGAGTCCTGAGGCATCAATGGCAGAGACCACATCAGTGCACACGTCATCATCGCAGGCCGCACACCCGCTCAGCAATTTCAGTGCCACTAACCCTGTGCAACCCCAGTCAGCGCCACGTGGTGGTAGGCCCGTGACGGCCGCAAGGCTTCCGGTGCCACTAACCCTGTGCAACCCCAGTCAGCGCCATGTGGTGGTAGGCCCGTGACGGCCGCATGGCTCCGGGTGCCACTAACCCTGTGCGCAACAACTCATGGGCCCTTTTTGATTGAGAATCGTGGAACGTCCGTCATCCAGTCACCACAGGCAGTGGGGAATGTGACGTTGTCGGCCCCTTATATTGGCGGGGTCACATGGCCTGTGACGCCTGTGCCGGATGGGTGTGGTGTGTGTGCAAACCTGCCCTCAGGGAGTGGCCGTGACATGCTGACAACTAGACCAGCGACCTGCAGACCACTAGCGTGTAAACCAGCGACTTGTAGCTATGTGGCCCCCCTCTCGGAGCGTAAGCGGAGTGGTCTGGCCTGGCGTACGCCGGACCAGCGCAGGGCTTGCAACAATGACTCGGGGGCTCTGGGCGTGGTTCAGTCCATGTCCGGACAAGGAAGTGACTAATGCGTGTGTCCCTGTTGTAGTGTCTACTGCACCCGGAACGCAATCGGCAATGTAGCACACTGTGACTGGAATCCCACTAGATGAGCATCATTGGCGTTAGGGGGAATCACTGACCCTACATTCATCCAGACATTCATACATGAATGATGAAAGACATGACACAGCAGTGCATTTCTGAATGTTTAATGCACATCCAGTGGAGTTTTGCAGCTGGAACAGTACAGGGCCATGCCAACCCCACTTCACAATATGGGCCCGTGGAGGGCCAGCCAGAGTCCATCGGGGAATGACAAGTACAGCGGAAGAGGAAGGGTACAGTCCGCAGACTGGTCGCCGTGTCATTGGTCACCAAACAGGATATGGCAGTCCATGTCGCGGTCCAAGGTGAGTGCCGCAGAGTATATCAGGGGTCAGTGGAAGGTCATGGGGCCATGTGCGGCACCAAGCAGCAACAGGCCAGGTGGCGGAAATGAATGCTAGTGCCTCCTTCTGATCTCAAGCCCATCCACGTCCTCGTATGTGTGCTCTGCCCCACCTGTGGGTGGTGCAGTTCCGGCTGCAGCACTGTGTGCCACTGACACATCAGGGGCCGGAGGTGGATTGTCGGCCGCACTGTGTGGCAGTGACACATCAGGTGCCGGAGTGGAAATGCCTGCTGCACTGTGAGGCACTGACACACCAGGGGGCAGAGATGTGGATGGTGTAGGAGCAGCAGCATTCATCTGTGCCACACCTTGTGGCAGCAATGCCATGATGAGGATATGCAGGCCATGGTAGATCCCAGCTACATTTTGCTGATGTGCAGCGGTGGCTGCCATCTCTTTCGCCTCCATCCGCACAATGTCCTCCATGAGCCTCCGCATGTGTGCCAGCTCACGGCTGAGATCGCTGGAGCCACTCTGAGCGGACAGGTGTTCTTGTCTCCGAGTCATGACTCCATCGATGTCAGCCAGGGATTGTTGGAGACCATGGAGCGGCGTGTGGGCGTCCGTTAGGGACTGGAGGTGGTCCCTGATGTGACTCAGACACCCATGGATGGCGTCAAGTTTGGTAGCCATGAGGTCGAACCCCACCCGCACCTGCTCAGCCATCTCCCTCTGGTGTTGGAAGGCCATGTGTTGTTCGGGGGGGTCTTGGGAGACAACTGGGGTTGTGGGTGCCTCCTGCTGGGTGGTTTGTGGAGTGGGTGGGGTCTCCTCGATGCAGCTGGGCTGCCCTGGTCCTGGAGGTGATTGGCGGATGAGTTCAATGATGTCTTGGAGGGCTTGGGTGTCGATGCTGGTGGTGTCATCCTCGTCATCAGTGAAGAGTGGCTGGGACTGCTCTGCAGGAGGTGTTGACGGTGCCCATGCAATGTGAAGGGGAGATGCTGTGTTACAATGTGTCCACATGTATGTAGCCGCATGGTACATGTTCACATTCAGACAGCATGGCAATGTACATTGTGACAGTCTGTAGATCAGGGCCATGATCCAGAGTCATTGTGGGTGTGCACTGTGCTCTGCTTGATTGTGCATGTGTGCCATTGTGGCCATCTCCCCCGTCCCCCAGTACCTGGTGGTTACTCACCCTGTTGCTGTTGTGTTGTGTCATGTCGAGCAGTGTCCGGTGCCCCGGTGCCCCTACTCCTGCCACGGTCTCCACACTGATGGCTGTCGACACCAGCTCCTCCATGTCATCCAGCTCCAGCTGTGGCGCTGGGCTCCCACCTCCAGTCTGCATTGCTGCCTTCTGGTTGCCTGCGAGTTTCTCCTTGGTTTTGCGCTTGATGTCAATCCATCGCCTCTTGACCTCGTCCATGGACCTCTTGTGCTCTCCGACGGCATTCACCTTGTCCACGATGGACCACCATATTCCATTTTTGGTGTCCAATGACACATTGGAGGCGATGAAAAGTTGTTGATGGTGTTCTATCACCTCCGTGACCAGGATCCTATTCTCCTGCGGACTGAACTTCGTCTTCCTCTTCTTCTTGTCCTTGCCCTTCCCTGTCCCCGAGGTCCCAAGCTGGTCGTCCGGGGTGCTTGTGGGGTTCCGCTCGTCCTCTGCGCCTGCTCCGGCTGCCTCCATGGTGCTTTGCTGTTGGTCATTTTGTGTTTGTGTGTTTTTTCTACTTTTGTAGTGATTTTCCCGCCTTCCGTGTGTGTATGGCAGGCCTGGCGCTGCTTATCGCTGATTTCCTCATCGCGGTTTGGCCCATCGCATGTTTTTTTTGCGTTGGGGTTTGGGTTTTTATCACCATCGTGGTTGTTGTATCGCGAACATTGTCCGCGTTTTCGGGAGACTATCGCATGGTACCGCCGTGTTGTGAACTACACGTTAACACAGGGTTATTTTCCCGCGATAGACTGCAATGTGTAAAGTTGCGTTAAGATTTTTTGGAGATGTTTAGCGCACGTTCTTGTTAATATCCCCCTCAATCTCTAATACAGCTACTCACATACCAACTCAGTTAACCAAACAACCACTCAGTCACTCACTCACCCATACAGCCACCCACACACCCAGTCACTCACTCATACCGTGACTCACACACCCACGCACCCACCCATACAGCCTCTGGCATACCCACTCAATCACCAATATAGCCACTGACACACCCACTCATACAGCCACTCACACAGCTACTCACTCAACCACACAGCTACTCACACACCCTCATATACACCCATACAGCCACTCCCACACCCACTAACACATCCATTCAGACACCTACTCACACACAGATATACAGTCACACAGCCACTCACACATGTTAGAAATAGTATCCTTATTAGTAGTAAACATAGTATACTAATGTAACTTTTGTGGTACATTGGTATATATGTTTAACACTCAAACTTTTAGAAAACAATCACTAGATGATGCAATCAGGGATGTCATCATGTGTGAGAGTGACTGTATGGGTGAGTGACGTGGTGTATATGTGGCTGTATAGGTGAGTGAGTGGCTGCTTGAGTGGGTTTTCGGTTAACTGAGTGGGTGTGGGAGTGGCTGTATTGGAAAAGACTGTATAAGTGGCTATATGGGTGAATGAGTAGATGTGTGAGTGCTTGTATGGATGTGTGAATGGGTAAGTAAGTAGTTGTGTGGGTGTGTGAGTTACTCTGTTGGTAGGCTGTATGGGTGAGTGACTGTGTGTGTCAGTAGCTATATTGGTGAGTGAGTAGGTGTGTGAGTGACTGTATGAGGGAGTGAGTGGCTGTGAGAGTGACTGTATCGGTGAGTGAGTGGCTATGTGAGTAGGTATATGGGTAACTGAGTGGCTGTGTGAGTGGATGTGTGTGAGTGAGTGGGTGTGTGACCGTTTGTGTGTGTGAGTGAGTGTGTATGTGAGTGCATATGTGGATTAGTAAGTGGGTGTGTGAGTGGTTGTATGGGTGTATATTAGAGATTGTGTGGGTGTGTGACTCAGTGTGTGAGTGATTTTGTGGATGATGCTATCAGTGATGTCATTTGAGATGTCACCAGTGATGTCATCAGTGATGTCACTGACCAGGTCATGAGTGATGTAACATGTAAGGTCATAAGCAGTGCATTGTGCGGCATACGTTATGGTTAGCTCAGGTAACTATAACTGCTGAATTTCACTGGTTTTGTATGAATGGAATCTGAGCCTAACTATAACATTCCTATAACCTTTGTTTTTTTAATTTTTTCCGTGAAAATATTCATATTCATATTTCAGTGAATATATACATATATTCACTGATAAACACCAAAGGTTATAGGAACGTTTTAGTTAGGAAATAGAATTTTAAAAACCCTTAGAAATTCACTTTAAAAAATCAAAGGTTACATAGACATTATAGTTAGGGTCAGATTTCACTCTTACAAGACAAGTGAAATTTAGCTGTTATAGTTACCTGAGCTAACTATGATTTACTCCCCGCAATGCACTGCTTATCACCTCACATATTAAATCACTCATGACATGGTCAGTGACATCACTGAAGACAAAATAAAATGAAAAAATTGAACTTTCCTCTGCTGTTCAGAATCAACCCTGGGCTATCCTTAAACCTGATATATATCACTTTACCCACTGCATTTTTCTTCCTTATACTACATTGTTTTATGAATTTTACTGTTTGATTTCTTGACTAATGTAACCTTGTTTTGATGCTGCTAAAACTTTTCACATGTATTTTCTGTTAGAAGACTCTTAAGCCACAACTACGAGGATTCCTAATTATGATCTGTTTTTACTTCTTAAAACTTCATCCTTTAACATAGCTTGAACTCATCACTTGCTGTCACTCTAGCTAATATTCCAATTTCTCACTCACACGATCTTTGAAAGCAACTCTAAAAGGGTTTGGTCCAATTGGTAAGTTTCTGCATGATTTTAATAGCTTCATTTAATTGTACAACCTGTCAAGCCTGACTTAGAATTAGCGGTCTGCTGGATGAAGCATTCTGATGGCCAAGCTGCCTCCTCTGCCATTTCCATAGGTTTGTGCTTATTTTTTATGGATCTTTTCTTTGGTGTTCTGACAATATTTTAATTATATTTATCACATTGCCGTCATAAATAAGACTGTTATTGACATGTGACATTTCTTTCATCCTTGTGATTTTAAATTTCTAATCTGAGATCAACCATAAGTTAACAGATTTGGAGAAATTGGTGACTGGATGTATGTACGTATGTATATGGTATTTCTACAGCATGAGTGTGGTAAACTACTTCTCTACCATTCCCCACTGTACTGCTCTGTTGGAATGCACCATGACATCATAGAATGCCTGAGTGCCTCTCTGTGTTTAGAGTGTCAGTTGGTTAACCCAGGCTGAGCGGCTAGGAGCCTGCTCCTGGTGGGGCTGCATCTATACTTTCTACCTTATCCTACTCACCTATCCTGGAACCAAGCTACAATAAAGGATTACTCTACTTATACAGCTGGACTCTGTATCATCCTTTACAACAATTTGGAGACGATCTTGAAGAACCTACGCGTGGAGTAAGGAAGGCCCTGCACAAAGGAACTAAGGAACCAAGAGTCTGAAGCTTTAAGGAAAAGGAAACCAAGACATTGAAAGTTCGCAGAAACGCTCTGGTCAGCCCCACCAGTGTCCTCTACCACCTGGACAGCCTACAACCTGGGCGTTTCACCTTCTACCACCGGTCTGCAAACAGTTATTGTGGTCATTTCTGACATCCTGCTACCTGGGAAGTGTGACCCTCCTGTCCTTACTACAGTCGTGAGACAGGCCACTGATTTGGGTTGGCAGTAGCAACTGGTGCTTGGGAATTGGCACCAGCGACGGGGGAAAACCTGCACCTCTCTGAGGCGTTACACGGAAAAAAAAGTGGGCAAAGACTGGTAAGCAGTTTGGAGAGTTGTCCCAAGCTATTCAGCTTAATGTGGAGAATACCGGATTACTTGGCAAGACCGACTTGTGTGGGGATTTACATCTTGCTGTGGATACTGAATAACACTAGCAACAGGAGAAAACTGGCTAGCAACAGGAGAAAACTGGCAGCATCATTTTGACAATTTCCTGCACCATTCATCATGCGCGGGATGTCAAAACCGGCATTTGTGGAGTTTTACGGAGGCTTCAAGCGGTAAAGTACTTTGTGTAATGAGAACAGTCTCTCAGCCCCGTTAACTGTCAGTGTGCGTGTAACTTTTCTTTTATACTGAATTGTTTACTCCTCGGCACCCCAGAGGAAAGGGAGCGACGCATTGCGGGGAAAATCGGCACCGCATACACACACTTCAGTAAGAGACTACTAGCGGGGTATTGTTCACTAACTGTGAGTACTTTCTTGCCGATTTTGTTGCCCTAAGTAGTTACGCTTGCACCTTGACAGTTGAACCGTTGTCACCTATACAAACTCGTCACGAGCTGTGCACAGACTGCGCATACAGGGCAGAGCGCACGCAGTCTTACCTCATTCCAGTTCTTATGGCATGTCTCCATTCGATCTTCCTGACGTCTGCTGCCTTGCAAGGTTTCCTGCTGCTATGGACGTTAGGAGAGCACGGTGATGCCGGGAGCCATCCGGTACGGCGTCACCGGTGTGTGCCGCCATCTTGCGATTGGCAGTCTTCTTGGCAGTTCCAGTCTGGCACAAGCTTTACCAACCACGTTTTGAAACGCTTTGCCAACCACGTTTTTTTTTTGGGTTGTTAGTTTCAATAAAGTAAATGCGAACATCGTCGTAATGGAGCAACAAGGTTTTACAAGTTCTCTCTTCATCTTCAAGCTCTGCGGTGTTCAGTTTTGGTCATCCAAGAGTCTTTGTTTGAGCCATCGGGGAGTTGGTTCTCCTACTACTTAACTGTAGGTACAGTGTTCGTGTTGGTAAATATTCTGTCACCACGTGAAAAAGACCATGCTCCTGAAGTTTACTGTGTAGGAGCGGAACGTTTGCTGAGAGATGCATTTTCGGATGAGGACCTCGGGTGAGAGATCGCTCACTGGGGTATAAGACTTTTCTTGTTTTTATTTTCTTCCTTTGCTACTTATTGTAATGCTTGACATGTCGTGCAATGGTGTGTGTATTTCTCCTTGAGTGGTTGTATAGGGCTGGTTCATTGGGAAGTGTTTTTCCCTTTTGTGTGAGGTTGTGGGGACAGCCAGTGACCTAATTTTGTTCTCTAAGGGGATGTATACCCTGCAGTGTACCCTGTCATGGGGAGGTTGAGTGGGCGGTCAGTGCCCAAACTCTGTTTTTCTGAGTCTCAAGTTCACTTTTAGATCTATAGAGTGTACCCATCCATGGGGAGGTTGTCGGAGCCAGTCAAATGCTCCAATTTTAGTTTCTTTTGGTGAGGTGGTTGTAGGGCCAGTCAATGCCCAATTTTTGGTTTCCTAGGGTGTTGTGTTACCCTACGGTGTACCCTTTATTGGGGAGGTTGTTGGGCCAGTCAATGCCCAATTTTTGCTTCCTGGGGTGTTGTTTTACCCTATGGTGTACCCTTCATTGGGGAGGTTGTGGGGCCAGTCTATGCCCAATTTTTGTTTTCTAAGGTGATTACCATAACTTTTGTTTTCTAAGGTGATTACTCTGTGGTGTACCCTACCTAGGGGAGGTTGTGTAATTTTCCAGGGTCAGTACCCTGCGTTGTTCCCTATTTTTGGTGGATGTTGTTTGGTCAGTTCCTAGGGTTACTACTCATGGGGCATCATTTCATGTTGACACTATGCTCCTGTCGAAGTCCACCTGCTTGGAACTCGTGGCCAAGGGTTTCATGTTCGTAGGACTTTGAGTGAGAAGCTTCTCTCTAGTGTTTAGACCTCTTCCGCTACCCTTAACTGACCTTTTATCCTAGTTTTCAAGTGTCAGCATGCCTTCTACCTTAATTAGGGGAACTTTTGTCCTTTCCAGAGCGTTTTCTCTCTGGTGTATCTTTCTTATGGAGGTTGCACTCTTCTGGTTATCTAGAGTGAATATTTCCCCTGTTGTACCTTTTCTTGGGGATGTTGTTTTTCTCTCAAGGGTCAGTGTCAACACCCACTTTTGTTTACCAGGTTGACTACCCTGTGGTGTACCCACGTATGGGGAGGTAGTGGGTGTGACCACCCTTCTCTGTTGCAGTGGTTTTTTCCATCTAAGCTTTGCTTTGTTTTTCCCTAAGGGAGGGGGATGGGGCGTGTATTAATGATATTTGCAATTTTAATACATTCAATGATGTTTTGCATTTTAATGCATTTCTTTTCATGCCTGTGTTATTCCCGATACCTCATGTACTACACCATAAGATATTTGCATCTCAATGTGTTCATTTCATGCTCACGCTATTTCTGAGGTATCTCATTTGTCTTTCTCCTTATTTCTGCTGTTGTTCCCCAAGGAAGGAGGATGTGTGGTAAACTACTTCTCTACCATTCCCCACTGTACTGCTCTGTTGGAATGCACCATGACATCATAGAATGCCTGAGTGCCTCTCTGTGTTTAGAGTGTCAGTTGGTTAACCCAGGCTGAGCGGCTAGGAGCCTGCTCCTGGTGGGGCTGCATCTATACTTTCTACCTTATCCTACTCACCTATCCTGGAACCAAGCTACAATAAAGGATTACTCTACTTATACAGCTGGACTCTGTATCATCCTTTACAACAATGAGCCTATTGAAAAGGCAGCAGAGCACTGTACAGGGTAAAAAAGAAGCAAAACGTCAATGAGTGAAAAGAGAGGCACCTGGGTTTTTGATGGTCAATGCTTTGTGCATCTTCATGAGTCTTCAACTCCTTCCTAAATTGGAGCAGCATCGGGGGGTCCTGATGAGATAGGGAGGTTGTTTCAGATTTGGGATACACAGGTGGAAATGACCAGCTGCCTTGTTTTTTTTCTTTTTTTACACTTCTTAATCTGCTGCCTGATGGTGAACTTATCTGCAATATAAGCAGGTTTGCTGGTCGTGATGACTTTGCAAATGATGCAACTCATTTTGAAGTTGGTGCAGGCTGGCGAAGGGAACCAATGGAGTTCCATCAGGATGGAGGTCTAGAGCCTAAACATTTTTCAAGATTGTTCTTATGTTGTAGCTTGATCTTGTTTTTTGAAGACCATGGGCACTTGACCTGCTGTACATTTTAGGAAGCAGCCCCTTGTTATGTTTTTGGGTGCTTGATCATGTTTGTAGATTTTTCTCACCTGAGCTTTGTGGATTGCATGTCAGAACAGAACTATGGATTCTAATTGTATTTTGTTTTGATGCTGAAGGACTCAGCGATGACCACCTGCATCAGCTAGAGAAATTGACAAGTAGCACCATATTTCAATATATAAATAAATAAATAAATGAATAAATAGTTCAAGTACCCTTGTTTTTACAAAGAGATCTTCCAACAACTGGGGTGAGATTCACAATTGCTAGACATTTTGGGTCTCACAAACAATGGAACTGGGCACCTCCCATTCTCAAGGTACCTCTGATAGTGACAGTTTCTGGCCTCTATTCACCAAAATACATGGCCATCAAGCATCAAGATATCTCAGAGGGGCCCCTGTTAAAGTTCTCTGACTTGTCACCTCTTATTTGGATCTGTTCACTACATATTTAATTTTTGTGTCCAGTGGAGCCCTAGTCAATGGTCCTCTCTCAAAGCTGCTTGACAGGGCCTTACTTCAAAAATACAATCCAGCTAGTCTCCCATGATCATTAGTACCATCTCCATTTCATTGCCTGCTACATGAATCACCCACAGCCAAGTTATGCCAGACTCTCGACATCCTCCAAATGAAGTATCTCTGAAAGCCCTGAATGTGGCTCTCGCCCCCCCCTCCACATGAACTGTAACTATTTATAATGAATGACTCTCGTCAACATGACTCTTCAGCATGCAAAAAAGTCTTTGGTCAGATGATGGACTCTACCTTTAGGAAGGCACTGCTTCCAATTTGGGGAGTACCCAGGTATGATGTTCCTGATGTATCTGCTGGGGTCATCTGCTGGTGCTCAAAGCCACAGGGAATTTCTGCCTCTGAGGCATCTCTCTTGCTGGGCTGATATTCATCACTGACCACAGGCCTCTTCCCTCAGCAGGCTATGCAGAGATAGTAACAGTGCTTGCCATGGGCTTCTTTCCTCAACTCGTACTAGCAAGGCAGTGGCCACCCAGAGTCACATCCCCTCACTTCACAAGAACAACTCACCTGGGAATTAAATGTTGCAGGAACTCAAATTAGTTTTTTACTCACACCCCTATTCATGAATAAATCGTGTTTAAAATATATTTTATGGGCACATAATGGTGTAGATAAATGCAACTTTTTACATTACCTAAATAATAAATGTTTAGTTAATGTTTTAGGTATCTTGCTTTCAAAGGTTAGTGCTTTAACCTAGGAAGCATGCTCACTGTCAAGATAGGTTTTCTGAACACCCCACACCCCCACCACCCCTGAACGGCACTGTGATTCACTTCAACAGTATTTTACAACTTCTTTACAACAGCCTGCGCTTCACCAATAGTGAAGCAGAGCAAGTGAACCTTGGGAAATTTCATTCTACTCTCATAATTAAAGATGATCCACTTGTATTTTTAACCTGTTGTTTGGGTTCATCCTCTGTTATAACTGCAAGTACAAACCATAAAGGCTATGTTTTCAAATTCATAGAATGTGCTCTGACAACACACTCCTGTTTTCAAATACACTGGCTTGAGGGTGTTTACTTGCCCAAAATATAATTTGGAAATTCAATTCTTCCATTAAACACTTAGGGGAATATGTACAAGGACTTAACGCCACCGTAGCGCCAATTTTTTGCCGTTATGGCAGCTTTTTTTTATCGCCATATTTATAAGTTGCTGCTAACTGTAGTTAGCGGCACTTTTCTGGCAAAAACGTGAATTTTTAAGATCGCGACTTCTGTTAGCGGGACTTAACGAAAATGAGATGCAAGGTAGGAGCTCACGTGCAAAAACTGCCGCTAACCCCACTTCTCAATATTTACAAGGAATTCCTTGTATGGTGCAAAACCCCAAAAACTGCCTCTAACTTAAGTTAGAGGCAGTTTTTTAAGACCAGAAAATATCTGGTCCTAAAAATGGTGCAAACCCTTGGGGCCTCATTTCAGAAGGTTTTGGTGCTGGACAGCGCTGCAAGGTATGTTGCTGCGCTGCCCTGTGACAAAACTACAGGGCAGGAATGCGCACCATCAATAAGATAGGGCACATTCCTGGGCCTCATTCATAAAAATTGTTGCATCGCTGAGACAAAACAGCGTTGCAACACTTTTCACAATGCCCTTCTTGCGACACCATGGATGCGCTGTATTCACTGTACGGCTCTCCATGTCGCAATTAATGGCAGATACGTCTGGAATCCTGACGTATCTGTCAGTGCTAAATCACGCATTGCTGCAGTTTTGTCACAAGCATGATGCAACTCCAGCAATGCATGGGGCCAGCCTAGCTCTGTGGCACTGCATCACCCTTATGCCTGCCATGAGGCAGGCGTAAGGTAGTGACGCAGTGACGTCCTACAATTGTTGCAGTGAAATCTCATGGATTTCACTGCGCCATTCCTATGAGGGTTTGTTGCGAAGGAACGCCCACCCTGCATACATCATACCTGTTCTGCATTCTGTCCATCAATTGTTCTTTTTGCATTTGTCACCCCGAGTGGGACGGGTATGCCCAGATGTGGGTCCCGTGCTCTCCATGCCACTGGAGTCAAGCTATTCTGGCTGATGAGGGCTGAAAGCCCGAAACCGGTCCTAGGATGCTTGTTTCCAGTCCAGGGAGGACCTGGCCTGGCAGTTCAGGCTGGACTGTTCCCATTGGGCGCAGGGTCAAGACTGATTTGCATATGGCTGGGTCCAAACTGGAATGGCATGGTGAGCAAAAAAACGATGGATTTAGGCCCACATCTCTGTACTGGGGTGAATGTATGACATTGTTCTGCATTCTGTCCATCAATTGTTCTTTATGCATTTGTCACCCCGAGTGGGACGGGTATGCCCAGACATGGGTCCCGTGCTCTCCATGCCACTGGAGTCAAGCTATTCTGGCTGATGAGGGCTGAAAGCCCGAAACCGGTCCTAGGATGCTTGTTTCCAGTCCAGGGAGGACTTGGCCTGGCAGTTCGGGGTGGACTGTTCCCATTGGGCGCAGGGTCAAGACTGATTTGCATATGGCTGGGTCCAAACTGGAATGGCATGGTGAGCAAAAAAACGATGGATTGAGGCCCAGATCTCTGTATTGGGGTGAATGTATGACATTGTTCTGCATTCTGTCCATCAATTGTTCTTTTTGCATTTGTCACCCCGAGTGGGACGGGTATGCCCAGACGTGGGTCCCGTGCTCTCCATGCCACTGGAGTCAAGCTATTCTGGCTGAAGAGGGCTGAAAGCCCGACACGAGTCCTAGGATGCTTGTTTCCAGTCCAGGGAGGACCTGGCCTGGCAGTTCGGGCTGGACTGTTCCCATTGGGCGCAGGGTCAAGACGGATTTGCATATGGCTGGGTCCAAACTGGAATAGCATGGTGAGCAAAAAACGATGGATTTAGGCCCAGATCTCTGTACTGGGGTGAATGTATGACATTGTTCTGCATTCTGTCCATCAATTGTTCTTTTTGCATTTGTCACCCGAGTGGGACGGGTATGCCCAGACGTGGGTCCCGTGCTCTCCATGCCACTGGAGTCAAGCTATTCTGGCTGAAGAGGGCTGAAAGCCCGACACGAGTCCTAGGATGCTTGTTTCCAGTCCAGGGAGGACCTGGCCTGGCAGTTCGGGCTGGACTGTTCCCATTGGGCGCAGGGTCAAGACGGATTTGCATATGGCTGGGTCCAAACTGGAATAGCATGGTGAGCAAAAAAACGATGGATTTAGGCCCAGATCTCTGTACTGGGGTGAATGTATGACATTGTTCTGCATTCTGTCCATCAATTGTTCTTTTTGCATTTGTCACCCCGAGTGGGACGGGTATGCCCAGACGTGGGTCCCGTGCTCTCCATGCCACTGGAGTCAAGCTATTCTGGCTGATGAGGGCTGAAAGCCCGAAACCGGTCCTAGGATGCTTGTTTCCAGTCCAGGGAGGACCTGGCCTGGCAGTTCGGGCTGGACTGTTCCCATTGGGCGCAGGGTCAAGACTGATTTGCATATGGCTGGGTCCAAACTGGAATGGCGAGCAAAAAAACGATGGATTTAGGCCCAGATCTCTGTACTGGGGTGAATGTATGACATTGTTCTCCATTCTGTCCATCAATTGTTCTTTTTGCAGGTATAATGTGGCACAGGGCTTCACAAGGTCACGCATATGCCTAGATGCATCACTTTGCAAATACGACGCAATGTGGTGCAAGAATCATGCTGCAAGTACATCAAGAAAATGACGCACTGGCAGGGTGAAACTGTCAGAAGGGGCTCATGAATAAGGCCCCCTGTCTTTTCCCCCTACGTTGGCACACAATGGCTGCCATGTGCCAACGCAGGCACCCTTGCACCATGGTGCAAGGGTGACTGTGTTGCGTAGTTGATTTATGTTGTGGCTCCATCTCTTCTCGAGACAATGCAGCATTGAGATTGTTCTTGAGTGCCATGACAAGGCGTTCAGCCAGGGGCTGGACGGGTGGGCAAGTTCTCCATTTTTTCTTTTTTTTTTTAAACAAACTTTATTAAGTTTTGCATAAATGTCAAGGTACAATTGATGCAACATAATTACCATTAATCAGGAGTTTCAGCTGACAAGTTCACTTATACACTTAGTACAGAGCAAATTATTTTGCGACAGGCGAGGCCTCAACCTCCCTCCCCTGCAATCCAAGCACAATGTACAAGTCAGTATTCATGTAATGTGCATCTTATTAGTACCTTTGACCTTGAATCTATGCTACCCTCCTACAACTACCCCCCTCCCTACCCTCCCACCAGGCGTGTCAATTATAATCGAATTGCTAATCTGTTGTACTCGGTTGCTTCAGACTATTTTCCTTGAGTAACCAAAACAGCACGTTGGAATCTATCCCACAGTGAGGGCGAGGGTGCCCTATGCCCATCAGCTAATTCCGCAACTCTGCATGTTGTTCAGGGGTATAGAACCTAGTCTACTTCTTCAGGGACTTCAACTATTGGATCCTCGCTTCCATCATCGTCCGGAATCTTTAGTAGCACAACTAGTGTTTCCCATGCCCTCGCTGACTCCAATGCTCTCTCACTCCCCGCTCTTTTTGCTAGTTGCAGTCTGATTATTCCTTCACACTCTGCCCATTTGACAAATTCCTTCTTCCATCTGGCCACACTTGGGCCCCTCTTTGCTTTCCAATGCATAGTGATGTCTCTTTTAGCTAATAGTAACCCAAGGTCTAAGAATTTGCTTGTGACTTTATTTTTGGCCGTCTGAGGAAACCAGTGTAATAGGCAAGGTCCCAGAGACGTCTCCACCTCCCTATCAGTGATGTCGGCCAGTAATGTGGTTACCTCTTCCCAGAAATTACCCAATTGCGGGCAGTCCCAGAACATATGTCGAAAATCCGCTCCCTCCCTATTACAGCGTGGACATGCTGCTGCTTGGGTTTCGAAATATTTGTTCATCTTCGCCGGGGTGAGGTATGCTCTATGCAAGACATAGAAGTGCACCAGTTGGAATCTGGCATTCCTGGAACTCTTCCATGCCCTTTCCACTAGATCTCCCCAAGTTTTTTCTGGAATTACCTCCCCCAAATCTGCCTCCCATTTTAGTCGTAGTTCAGTCAGGGGCACTAGTGTTTCCTGTGTTATGCGCTTATATAAGCGCGTGACCGGTTTGAAGGTACCTGCCGCCGTCACTATGTATTGACAACCCAATGACATCTTCGGCTCAGTGAGTCCCCCCTCCAGTGCTTTCGTATGGCCGCAGTGAGTGCGGAATGCAATAAGAAATCCCCTCCGGGTAGGTCGTATCGTTCTTGTAAATCATTGAAGGGAATCATGGTGCTATCTTCATACAGATCTCCTATTGTGGACAATCCCCGCTCCTTCCAGGCCGCTAATCCCCGCCAGGTTCCCCCATAAGGTAGAGCTTCGCACATAAGCAGCGGGATCTCCGGGGCGTAAGGGTATTTAATCTGTGCCCGTCTCAGGCTCCTATTCCAGCACTGCCGTGCTGTTCTTAGTTCCGAAGGGATAGCTTGGGTTCGAATGGGTAGCCTCAGCATAATTTGAGATAATACTCGTATGTCCGGTGAACCATCTCTTAGCTCTTCCGTCCCCCTAAGCCGGTTTGCCACCCCCTTCGTGAGCCACTACAACTGCGCTGCCAGGTAGTAAGCCTCAAAATGAGGCACAGCCAGTCCTCCTTCCGACCTTGGTCTCATGAGGACTCCAAGTGCTACTCTCCTTCTGCCAATTCCCCACAGAAATCCCGAGGTCATTGCCTTGAGTTGGGTAAAGAATCTTGCTGGTATCCAGACCGTTAATGTCCCAAAGTAGCACAAAAGTCTTGGGAGGGTCACCATTTTAAGTAAGGCCACTCGGCCAGCTACCAACAGTGGTAAAGTACCCCAGAAGTCAAAACTGCTTTTTATTCCCCTAATGGCTCTTCCTATATTGCCCTCCAATAGGTCCCCTTGAGTGTGATATATTTGCGTACCTAGGTATGTCAAGCACCTGTCCTCCCATCTCACTCCTTCAGTCTCTTGTGGGCCAACTCTATTTTCCTTCGTCGGGAAGAGGCAAGACTTTGTCCAATTCACCTTAAGCCCCGCTACCCTGCCTAGATCCTGGAGTAATTCTCTTGCACCACAAAGCGCTTCTCTCGAGTCCGCCAAGAACATCAGTAAGTCATCCGCATAAAGCGCAATGTGATGAGTCTGCCCATACACATTGAGGCCCTGATAGTGCTGTCCCGTTCTGGCCCTAGCCGCCAGTGGCTCCATGGCCAGGGTGAACAAGAGGGGGGAGAGCGGGCATCCCTGTCTTGTACCCCGGCCTATACTACAGGTGTCAGATATTAACCCACCCATTTTAACCCTCGCTGTGGAGTCTTTATATAGAAGAGCTGTCCAGCCTACAAATGTATCCCCTAATCCAAATTTCCGCATTACTTGGAACAAATAAGGCCATTCAAGGCTATCGAATGCCTTTTCTATATCCACTGCGAAAACAGTCGCCACATCTCCCTGATAAGAATCCGCCTCCAAGACCCGCAGGAGGCGCCGGACATTGACCGCCGTGTTCCTGGTGGGAATGAACCCGGACTGATTTTTATGTATTAGGTTTGTCATATAAGGAAGGAGACGGTTGGCTAGAATATGGCTCAGGATCTTGTAGTCTAGGTTAAGCATGGAAAGCGGGCGGTACGCAGACCTGTCCCAAGATGGCTTCCCGGGTTTGAGCAGCGAGATGATAATCGCCTCCCGAGCCGATGCAGGCAGGTGCCCCATCCGTTTCGCATCATTGTATAGCTTTACGAGTCTAGGGGCCAGTAACTCAATATATGCAAAGTAAAATTCTATCGGTAGACCATCTGTCCCCGGTGTCTTGTTCCTAGCCATATTTTTAATAGCTTCCCTCACCTCTCCGATTTCTACGTCCCGGCCGAGAGTGTCTGCCAATTCCTCGCCCAGAGTCAGCAATTCCACCTCACTTATGAACCTATCTATGCCTTCTTCTTCTGGGGTCAATCTCCTCTTGTACAGGTCTGTATAATAATCGAGGAACAAATCATTAATACCTTGCTGGTCATAACATTTCTCCCCATTCCGACCTCTAAGCTCTAAAATTACCATTCCTCTCCTGGCCGGATTAGCCAGCCAAGCCAGGAGGGCCCCAGATTTGTCTCTCTCAGTGTGGGCTTGAGTTATATATTTTTTGTAGTCAAAACAGCTCAGGCGTTCTACCTGCACTGCCACTGCTTCTCTAGCATCTATTAGTTCTCCCTGCTTATCAGGTCTCTCGGGACGTTCCTGCTCTACCTCTCGTAGGTGCTGGTCTGCCACTTGTATGTCCCACAGGAGCACCTTACGCGTTCCCACCATCTCTGAGATGCAGCGCCCCCTGATGACTGAATTAAAAGCATGACCATCTCAAGATGGCCGCCACCGTAAGGACCCGCCTCCCTTCTACTCCACAGGTCTATGTAAATAGTTGACGCATGCTCTAGCATACGCGAGACCATTTCCGGGTTCGATCAGGATGCTGAGATCAGCACGTACCCGGCAGCGCTGGTCGGCATAAAAGCCTCTAACACACCAACGCTCATTACCAGCCGGGACAACGGGAGACCACAGCAGGTTACAAGCGGGACACTCTTCTTAACCAAGTAAGGTTGCGCATCTGTAATTATACCACGAAACATCGGACCAGCACTTACGGACTCCAGTGCTCACCGTGTCTCCCTTTTCCATTTTCTTAAGAAAGGGATTTCAGAAGAGACCCCTCCCGAGCCTCGAAACGCTGCCTAAAACCTAAATCTAGCACTTGCACATGTTGGCAATCTAATTTTAACTGTTTTTAACCACGCACGATCCTACACGACCGCATGCTATTTCACACGTGTGGTCACTATTAGCTTAAAACAGCGTGCTTCCTACAATCTAGGACCTCGCATGATTAATACTATGTCCGTGTGAGGAATCTCTTCCTTTTTAATAAAACACTTGATCACCCATGATGCTACCAGCAATCCAGGGCCTTGCACGATAAATACTATGTCCTTGAGAGGTATTTCCTCCTCTCTTAAAACACCTATCTATGACGACACGCCGTCTATGCTGCGTCCACATCCGCAGCTCAGAGTCCCTCGCTCCATGCACTAAAGCCAGTGGCTGTGCCTATCCTCAGTTATAAGCAGCACGCGCCGCCACTTTTTCATGGCTAGGTATCCAATCACTGTGGTAGTCACTCAAATGAGACAATGACTGCAGCACCTTCTAAAAGATTGCATTTTATGTTGCTCAATGTATGTCTTGTCTTGTCCTTTTTCTTTCCCTACAGGTTTTTCATTGAAAAAGTGTCGGTGAGTACGCCGACACTCAGACCACACACCTTAGCGCGTGTGTAGGTACTTCACCATTTCACGTGGCCATTTCACATTTGCCACTCACTTTTTTCGCTACCCGGTCCTGAAGAAAGCCCACTTTACTCATCTTTTCGGGCTGAAATATGTAGACCACACCACATAGTCAACTAAGGGTAATTACTCCCAAGTAGTTGCACCACATATATTTTTATCCATATCCTGAGCCGCCATTAATAAATTCCAAAGACAAGGATTCTCAGAGATATTTTTTAAAATATTCACTAACACTTCACATAATCACACCACACCAGCTCCGCTGTAATCAGGCGTCGTAGCACAACCGGGGGGCATTCGGCCACCCGGTTGGGACCCCAATGATGAAGCATGACACCAATTAGATTGGTGTGTGAGGGGTCTTTTAAATAAACCTAATGGGTCCATGTACTTACCACAATAGTGATTGCTACACACCTACCCAGTGGGTTCGTCCACATTGTTAAGTTTAGTATTAGATTGGGGACAAGGACGTACCCCTCATTTTCCCTTGCTCTCTCTCCTTGTTTTTCATTGAATTAAAAGCATCCCATTCTACTAAGGAAGTCGTTGCTGTGTTAACATTGTCTTGGAAATATTGTTCGATAGCAGTGCCCACTGCTTTGTGGAAATCCTGGTCATCTAAGGCGTCAGGTCGTAAGCGCCATGTAGGTATTTTGGGCCTTGTGCGAGACCACTGCATCCTTATCAGTACTGGGTTATGATCCGATATTGTTCTAGTGAGATATTCACTACTCTGTACCCCCTTGTGTACATCAGTTGAGCACAATATGGCATCTAGTCGGACATGTAGTTCATGTAGTGCAGAGAAGAAGGAGTAATCTCTAACTCCTGGGTGTTATGCTCTCCATGAGTACACTAAGCCCCACCTCTGCTGCCAATTCCGCCTCGTTTCAACTATTTCATGTATGAGAGCGATCCAGATCAACATCTGATATGCAATTGAAATCACCTCCTAATACTACTGATCCCGTTAACATTGAAGCCAATCTTCCAGAGAGCTGTGACAAAAAGGCAGGCTGCTCCGTGTTAGGAGCATATGTACTCCCCAATACTATATCTTTGCCATCCAACCTCCCAGTTACTACAATATACCTTCCTTCCGGATCCGTGATTTGGTTCATGCACTGAAATGGTACACCCGCCCTCACCCAGATCAGCACCCCCCTGGCGAACGCCGAATAATTGGTATAAAATACTTGGCCTCTCCAGCGACGCTGCAGCGCCGCCCCCTCTTTTGCCATTATGTGGGTCTCCTGAAGCAGTGCAATTTGAGCCCCTCTTCGGGCTAAATATGCATGTATTTTATGTTGCCGCAACATTGAATGCATCCCCCGCACATTCCAAGAAATACATTTTAAATCTAGTGAGGGTCCCATTGCGTTGAGCTGAGCACGCCCCCATTGGTTACCCCTACTGTGCCACGCCTGTCCCCAAATAACATCCCTTCAACCAAACTGAACCCCCAACTCCCCCTCCCCAGGACAGGTACTGGAAAACTAGTCCCCATCCAAACTTAATCTGAATTCACAAAGTCTTCTAGTGGTTACAGGGGTATGCAGCTGACACTTCTGGACTCGGAACCCCACCACACCCCGCCAATACCTGAAGTAGATAAACGGCCCCGGAGTAAACTGCTGAGTGCATTCGTTACAGGGGTACAATCGGCAGTTCCCAGTGATTGCCCTCCTAGTTCAAGGGCACCCCATGCCATCATGAACTTCAGATATGTACTACAACCATGTACACTTCAAACAATATCATCCGCCGTCTGTGGCGTGATCTCTGGTAACTCCGTCTCTGAAGTGTAGTTCTCGCTGAGTGCTGGTGAGCCTTCCGATCTTTCCACGTCCATTCCACTTTTACTTGAGGTGGGGCTGGGCACATTTTGGCTATGTTTCGCAACTGCCTGTAGCACTCTGCGACATTCCCGACTGAGTTCTCTGGGAGACGGGGCTCTGGACCCAGCTTTGCTGTTGTGGGGACTCTGTTGGGTTAAATCCGGCGAGGAGTTGCGATGCTCCCGGGGCCGTCAAGTGTCCAGCCATTCCCACGCCTCCTGTGGTGTGGTGAAAAATCTAGTCCCCGCTGGATCGGCCACTCAAAGTCGCGCTGGGAATAGCATTGCGTACGGCAGTTGGAGTTGTCGAAGTTTCTTTTTAACAGCTAGGACAGATGCTCTGCTACGCTGAACTTCTCTGGTAAAGTCCGGAAAGATCATTACTGCATTATTATCCAGCTGCAGACCTTGTTTTTGGTGGGCTTGTTGTAGGATGTGATCTCTGTCCCTAAAATGCAGAAGGCTTGCCACAATCGATCATGGAGGAGCTCCAGGTCTGGGCGGTCTTGCCGGCACTCTATGAGCCCTTTCCAGCGCGTAAAAGGGTGACAGTCCCTCTGGGGCCACTTCCTTTCGGAGCCAATCATCCAGAAAGCTCACCATGTTCGTGCCCTCTGCCCTCTCCGGAACTCCAATTACACTTATGTTATTTCTGCGGGATCTGCCCTTGCTATCTTCGGCCCGTACTTCCAGGACTTTAACTTTAGTTTCCAACTCCATGAGTGATTTCTGTAGCATCACTGCCTCTGGGAGGCCATCTAGTACTTTCTCAGTGGTCACAACTCGCTCTTTTAGTTTTCGATGATCATCCTTTAATAGGCTTAAGTCTGTGCCTATCGCGTGGATTTTTGCCTCCAGCACCTCTCTAGAGGTCGTGATCGCCTGCATGATATCCACCAGCGTGAGTTTCAAGGAAGCCGAGTCTTTTCCTGCCTCCATCACGTCTTCGTCATCGTCAGTCTGGTTACCAGGAACCTCTGTGTTGAGGACAGTATATCCCTTTTTCTTCTGGACTCTCCCCATTTTCTTGGCCGGTCTCTTGTTTTCCCCTCTTCATTATCAGGTAGTCCATGCAGGAAAGAGGCGGTCTCGTTTTACTACAGCTGTTTGTCGTGCCTAGTATGCTGCAATAGACGTATAGACCAGTATTGCTCAGTGTAGCAAGGTACCCCCGGTTCACAGTTCAGGCTCCACCAGTGTGGTCTCATGAAACATTCAGTGAGCTTACTTTCGGTCTTTTATCCACATTAAGCTCCACCTTAAGCTTATATGGTGAGGTCCACTGCGTGTGCCCAATGTTATTTCTATTTATGTTTCCCACGTTATGTGATGAGTCTGAGAGAGCTCCGCGATCAGTGCCCCCAGAGCTCTACGTCCGGGTAGCAGCACTTCTCTTTGTTATGAGAACACCCCACTCTACAGGTACTCCTGTGATTTGTGCATCGCTGTTCCCCCGGGTGCAGGTGAACCTCCAATCGCTATCGGCCACAGCCACTCGGCAATCATGCACCTCTTGGGCAGACCTTACGAATCTCCTTCCTCCATGATCTCCGTGCACAAAGCGAGCCCGCAGGGCCTTCTGTTCACTCCTCCACCCGATGGGCCGCCCTCGTGGCTTAAGGTCAGTGGATGACTGCCAAGCACTTTGGTGGTCCCCAGGAGTCAGGCCATATACTCCGCTTCCCCCTTATCTGATGCAGATGGTCTCCCCTCATAGGCCTGACCTGCTTGTCCCTCCACCTCTGCCTCAAGAGCGCACTCCTCCTGCTAGTCTCTCTGCGGTCTCACCGCAGGTGCCAACTGGGACACAGACACTTCTCTGGCCCCTGGAAGGGCTTAACTGCAGGTCCCCCTCACACTGACATTATCCTGGACGCATCTAGAGCTCAGGGCATTGCTCGCTGTTTAGACTCTTTTTTCCCTCACAGCCTGCTGCGTCTGAAGCCACTCCACTACAGCTCGTGCGCCATCTTGTTATTGCCGCTGCATCCGCGCCGTGCAGCAACGGATTTGCCTCGGTAATCCCTGGAACTCAGGTTGAACACTCCATCATCCACTGTCCGACGTTAGAGAACTCCCTCCGCAGAGCTTCTCCGTCCACCTCAAAAGAGCACTCCTCTTGCGATTTCACCTCAGGTGTCCGCCGGGGTGTGGGCACATCATTGGCTTCTGTGAGGGCGCAATTACAGGTCCCCCTCATGCTGCCGGTACTCTGGGCACATCCAGTGCTCGGTGCATTTCTCGTTGCTGAGACACTTTCCTCCCTCACGGCCTGCCGCGTCTTCAGTCGCTCCGCCTCGGTGCCATCTTGCTGCTGTCTCATCCGCGCCGCGCAGCAGCGGATTTGCAGGATTTAGCACTTTTCTTAGGTGAACAGATCTCACCGCCTATTGCCCCGTGCTCCTGGGGTCTTCCGATTTGTAGATCTGTGTTTATATCTGTGCCTGGAGCTCAGGATGTACGATTACGGGGGATACGGCTGACGGAGCCCAGCAGTCCGCGTTCGCTCGCATCGGCTCCAGGCCACGCCCCCCGTGGACATGTTCTCCATGCAGGCTGTAATGCAGCCTGCATAGCGAACAGGGATGTGCGCATGACTGCTTTGGGCGGCCTGAGAGGGCCGACCAAACAGTCATTGTGCACTTGAGTGGGCATACCACTCCGCCCCTGCCCTGCTCCGTGAGTAGAGCAGCCCCACCCGCCCTCCCACCCGTAAAGGAAACATAGCATGAGTACATCAGAAAGTTATCATCATGTTCTGTTTCCTCTTCTTGCACCGCTTAAAAGCAGTGGGGCAACGCTCTTACGCCATAGTGAATGAGCTGCCACTGGGGGTGCATCACCCACAGGTGCTAGGCCTGGCCCCGACTCGACCCCTGGGCCTCCTCTGATACGCGTACCACCTTCTCCTCACCTGGACATTGACACCGTGGCACAATCCGCTGCACTCTCTCCAAATCTGTGACTCAGCCAGCGCGAGCCTCAGCCAGGCGGGATTTCACAAGCCTGGGTACAGCAGTCACCGCCATGTCTGCTGGGGAATCTCCCAGTGCAGGTGATGCAACAGGGCCCCCTTAGGCGTGAAGTTGCAGCACACCTGCCACACAAGTTCGGCACAGCTCAGGGGCCTCACCCTCAACAGCGTCCAGCGAGCGCAACATCCTCCGGCCTGTGATGCAGAGAGGTGCTGCCCACCATTGGTACTCTCCTCCATGCACCCCAGTGTAGTGGTGGCGCACGGTATGCGATGCAGACCTCCCTACGTTGGTGCGCAGGAGCGCCTCTACTGTTCACAGCTCCAAAGGGCACCAGGCGGTCTTCTCACACAGGTCAGCAACGTGTCTCCATGCGACCTGGCAGACTTCACCACCAGGTAAGGGAGATCACCAATGCCTCAATGTCTACCACCACGGCCCAGCAATTCCACAGCACCTCCACATCTCACTCTGGGTCCCAGACGCAGGTCCAGCGAGGCCTCCGGGCCCTGGGGACTGCCCGCGCTTTCAAGGTTTTGGATGCATGGTGTTGCAAGGAGTGCGCAATGATAAGTGATGCATCACAGGTTTTGCCCAGCGATGCGCCTCTTTTCATGATTGTAGCCCTGAATTTCCGTTTCCCCTGGGACTCTGGCTGGTCATCCTGGCTGTTGGGGGGCTTGGGGTTGTTGATCTGTGCTGCACTTGGCCCTGGCTGCTCTATTCTGCATTCTATTGGTTTTGTTTCCTATTTTTCATTGGAGGTGGACTTATTGGCTATTTTTGCCTTTAGAGTTTTTTTGCGGCTAATGGGCCTTTTGTCAGTTTGCGCACGCTAATGCCAGAATTTGTATCGCCTTCACGCTAGTGTTAGCAGCAGTTTTCACCACGGCTACCTGAATATATCGCCATGTAGTGACGTATTGTAAATACATCGCTAACAGGGCGATAATTTTTGGTGATAGGCCGCTGTAAGAAAACTGCTGCTAACTAACAGTTCTTGTACATATAACCCTTATTCTTCAGGATACCTGTTCTTGAGGTTCTTGTGGCTGTTTGTGTCATGTGTGTAGTGTCTTGTAAATTAAGAACGCAGTAACTCTTTTGGTTCCCACTGTACACCGTAGGCCTTTGACATAAGCGTTGGAGGGTTGAGTTGAAGGTAAGCTTAGAATGCTGAGTTCTGACTTACATGCAGCAGAATAAAGATGTGTAAAATTACTTTCCGTGTGTGGCGTAGTTTTTGGCGAGTACCTGGGTGAGCTCTGCAACTGGCCTCGAGTTGGGGGATACGAAGCCTGTATACTGAAAGCGGACTTCCAGAGTGCTTGCCATGGTCCAACAAACTGCTCATGTGTGCCATGTGTACTGCAGTCGAAGTGCAAAATCGACGCTGGCACCGGTGGAGTCTCATTGAAAGTCTACATAACATTGGCCAGGAACTGAATGAAACAGCCACCAATATAGCATACTGTGCCATTACGTAAATTAATGCCATACGCTAAACGGAATAAGAAGGCTAAAGGAGGATGCAACCAGGTTACGAAAGCAGCACACAGCAATAGTTCAGTGCAGATTAAACTGAAATTCATGTGCTATGAAACAGAGATTAACCAGATGTTTTTGAAGAAACATTTAAGTACAAAGCCGACAAAATATCATAACATTATCTGCTTTCATGGACTAGTAGTATACAAGGTTTATCTACTTCCCGAAACCATAAACAAATCATTGTGTCACTTCGCGCTGTGAAGTGGCCCCAGAAGGATGGTCGGGTTTGTGTTTAACAGCTGCGCAACAACCACAAAGCTGCAGTGTAGGGACTCAGAACAGCTCCCTACACTGCTATCAATTAAAGAGCTCCAATGGAGAGCCAGGATGAGGTCCAAGCTCCAAAAGTTATTAAGGCTGAAGCCAGCACGTCACAATGTGCTAGAGAAGCTTTGCATGAACAAGTTCCATCAGAAGCACCTGAGAGACCATTACTGTCCACCAAAAGCATTGATGGCTGCTGCATTCTCAAAGCTGCAATCAGCATTTGATACTGCCCAAAAACACAGTATTGGCAATAGATGGACTGCATGGATAGAGACTTTTGAAGATTTCACAGATACAATAAATGATTATAAAGTATCTGAGGAACACGGCTTGTAAATGAGTGTAAAATGCCATATAAAAGATACCACAAGAAGGTGATGTGATGTACAATCAAATCAAAACAGCCCGAATGTCAAGTTTAATCCCGTGCCAAATGTAGATTATGAAAGATATATATTCAGCTAAGAACATCAGTGAGCAGGTGAACCATCGATGAATTTGTTGAGAGACTGGATGTTCTGGTGAAGCAATGTAAATCCAATGAATTTAATGATGAAGAAGCTACCCCCCTTGGAGGCATCAATGGATGTCTGTCAGATTCCTTTTGACGATGAATGCTGAAGGAAACTCTGAGCTTAGAACAAGTTCTCAAGGTTGCTCATGCTGAAGAGCATGCTGAACTTCAAGCGACTGACATGGAGACCTGAGGCTCCCAAAGTGCATCAGTCATGAGCATGAAAAGTAACCCAAAGTGCAAGGCCAAAGGACACAAAGTGATGTGTCCACAGAAAAAGAAAATGTGCTACAGATGTGGACTGTCATTTTATTCCAAAGGTAAATATCCCTCCATTGGACAGATATGCATCGGCTGTGGTAAAGCAAACCACTTTGTAATGACTTATAAGGCGAGGAGAAAAGTAAGTGCGTCACAGCTTGAAGACAAAATGGACAACCGAACGCTACCTCATCGACGTTCAACATGCTCCCACATGGCCATGCGGTCACACCAACTGAGGCAAATCAACACCAAACAAAGTCGATCATCATCTAAATCATCAACAAAGAGTTCCTCAGTGCCAGTTTCCAGTGAAAGTGACAATAACAATTGTGCATTGTATATGTGAACTTCAGAAAAGCATGCACATGTGGGACGAGTTGAATGTGTGGAAAATTTCAAAGTGAAGAAAAATTGACATGAAAAAACACCAAAGACATTCAAACAGTGTTCGAAGATTACCCTAAAGATAAATGGGTGTTTGATACCATTCATAATTGGCAGCGTTGCATCGCTAAATATCATGCCTGAGAAGAAGAATCAAGAATTATCTCCGTTACCACAACTTACGACATTAAAAACTAGTCTATACATGGGCTGTCTCAATGCCCTTAAAAAGTCAAGGTTCATTTGTAGCCACGATGAAACCTAAGAAAACTGTGCTATAAGTGCCCATTCATGTACTTCAATGAACGGCTTCAAGTGCCTCTTAGCTCAGTTTCAACACTGCTGCTGATATAGGACTGATATCAGTGAACTACAATATGAATGCTCATCATGCCATTGTAAGTCAATTTCCTTCATTATTTCTAGTGGTGGGCGGTAAACTCTGCTCCGCCGGCAGAGTTCACGGAGCTTTTGTCACTATGCACTCCGCTTGAAGGGCAGAATTTGGCAAAAAGTCCGCCTACGCCACGTAGTGGAGTTTACCGGCACTCACCACTATTTATAATGGCAAGCACTTTGGGCACCGTTTTATGCTGTTTACATTTTAATTGCACAGCATGGATAAAACATAAATGAAGCACGTTATGTACCTACTTAAAAGAGGAAAGTCCTACGGAAATATTAACATTTGTTCATTAGTATTTGAGGACCAATCTGTAATGGTGACAGTGGGGTGTGGTCGGGGGGCTGTTTTCTGCCGCTGCCCCTAGCCAAGCAGGTTCATTGTCCATTACAACATTTTCTGCGTGCTTGTTTCTTTGTTTTTTTATCAAATTGCCATCTCAAGGGATTTACCTGATTTTCTTCTTTCCCACAGTGTTCTTGCGCTGTCGACTCGAAAAGGTCAATGGCAATGTTTCCTAGACAGAACATTTCCTTAATTTGCAAAAATGTTGCGCCTGTCTCAGCGTTCCAGTGCAACCATACATTTTTAACTGCTTCCGGAGGTAGCCTTTGAGTGAGCACCTATATGTTCAGCTAGTGTCCAAGAAATTTTCCCACGTTTTGCTAGGTGAACCACTTGTTTACAACTTATGAGTGAATTGAAGTATACTTCAACTGACGTACCGCACAAGGCCATACCAGTAAACTAGAAATCCATTATTAGTTTTAGCAGCTCCAGAACTAATTCCAAATGCAGTGGTTCGGTAATAGCTCACAGCTTAAAACCCATGAACGTGTATCGAGTGGAGAGCGGAGCACAGTAACACTGGTTTGCGTGTGAAATGCTTGGCGCAAGAGTGCAGTGTTGTTTAAGTTAAAAAAACAAATCTCTGGTATACAGGTATAATATTAGGACACAAGCTGTTAATTTAATGTGCTTTTTGTGTGTCTTGTCAACCCATTTAGTCAGGTGTGAACTGATGTGGCATCTAACCCGATGCAGGGCCTCTGTAACTGGCCAGCTGTCCGTCTGAGGTGAAGTGTGCCACACTTGCAAGAACCCGAGGCTGCTGGGTGACATGTTACAGCGTTCACTGTCAATGGTGCACTGGGAGCTAAAAACAGCCCTGGAAGTGTGTTCAAACTTCATACCAGTCCCGTAGTGCATGGAGAGAAGGGAGAGAGCTAAGAGTTAGTCTAGCCACCTCCAGGAGGATCCGGGTGAGCAAATTATATAAATATGTACAAGAAAATTATGTCCACTCCCTCAGGGATGTTTGGGGGCTTGATGTCTGATGATGACCCATTTACCCATCAGTCTCTAAAGACAGTCCTCTGGGCTTCAGCTTACCGAGGGGCGGGGGGCCTCTGTGTCCCATACCCAGACCAGCCATTGTTATTGTACTGTAGACTCCGAAGTAAAAACTTATAGGTTCTGCACCTAAGCGATAGGCGTGGCCTCCTTTATACACCAATAGTGAATGAACGTGGAAAGCCAGAACACGGTCACTTCCTGCAGCAGAATCGCTCTTCTTCCTCGGCGTCCAGCTTCAGCCTACGGTATGTGATTTGAACAATAAACGTAAACATAAGACGGCAAATAAAGAAATATACCACCTGCTTTTTTTTTAAATCAGAAGTGTCCAAACCAATGCTATTCCATCGTAGGGGGAGGGCGAGTGGAGCGACTCCGCCTGCTCGCGTAACTCCGTGGAATTACACAGAGTTTTTATGCAACTCCGCGGGCTCCGCCCACCCCTAATTATTTCATGGGTTAGGAAAACTCAAAACAATTAAAGTAAAGTTAGATATAAATGAGGATGTTCGTCCTGTTGCTCAAAGACACAGACAAATTCCATTTCACTTGCAAGAAGCTGTTGAAAAGGAACTTAATTTGTTACTTGAACACATTATTGAACGCTCCACTAGTCCAACTCCATGGGTTTCTCGCATTGTTGTAGTGTCTAAATGGGGACAGTGAAGGAGCTGTATGCATATGCATCAACATGCGTCAGGCCAACAAGGCGATTGAGCGAGAGAGACATTAAGGTCCGCACATTGCTGATATGATAACTCAGTTGTGTGGTGCGAAGTTCTTCTCTGGACTCATCTTAAATAAAGGATATCACCATTTGGAACTTGAAGGAAAATACAGTTTTCCATGCATGTTGGTCTGTTTCGCTATAAGTGATTGAGTTTTGGTGTATACTCTGCTGCAGAACTTTTCCAAGACGTCATTCGACATATCATACTGCCTGTAGTAAATGCATTTAACTATAGGGATGACATATTCGTTTTCGGGTCCACTCAGAAAGAGCATGACAAAGTTGTCATGCAAGTATGTCATTTGCTGAATGATGCAGGCTTAACTCTCAATGCTGGCAAATGTGAGTTCCACAAGAAAAACTTAAAAAATTCCTTGGCCATGTCTGTTCTGATGGGGTTATGAAACCTGATCCAGTTAAAGTGCAAGTGTTATCTACTGCAAATCCCCCACAGGACATTTCTATGTTATGGTCATTCCTTGGAATGGGCAGATACTGTTCCAGATACATACAGGACTTTGCTACGGTCAGTGCACCGTTACGAGAACTGGCGAAAAAGAATGTGTCACTTCATTGGTCACATGAATGTGAGAAAAACTTCCAAAAAATCAAGCAAGCCATAGAGAATGCCACAGAAATGGCCTACTTTGATCCCAAACTTCATACAGAGGTTGTAGTTGATGCTTGCCCTTTCGGGTTAGGTGCAATCCTCCCACAGCACACCGGACAGCCAAATGCTCTGAGACATATCATGGCATACACCAGTAAAAGTCTGTCACAAATGAAACGTGCTGACTCACAACCTGAGAAAGAAAGTTTGGCAGTGGTCTGGGCTTGTGAATATTTCCACATGTTCTTGTATGGAAAGCCTTTCACAGCACTATTGACTGATCATCAAGCACTGTTGAAGATATGTGCGATCCCAAAGCCAAAATGCCTCCTCAAATTGAACTGTGGGGTTTGAGGTTACAAGAATACAATAATACAATTCTTCATGTTCCAAGGAAAGATCAGAATCCTGCTGATTAGTTTTCAAGAGTACCATTGCAGTGCCCTGGTACCCCATCTAAGACAGCAGAGGCCTAAATGAATTTTATTGTAAAAGCACACTAGCTGCCATGTCTTTAGATTAAATTGTCACTGCCACGAGCCAAGATAGTGACATTTTGAAGTTAAAAGACGTTATTGCTCATCAATCATGTAACCAGCACTGTAGACCTCTCACTAATAACAGTGAGTATTTAAAGTTCAAAAATGAAAGAGATTAAATATCAGTGACTCAAGAAGGCCTCATCCTGTGAGGTATATGAATTGTTATTCCGGAGAATATAAGGCAACAAGTGATCAACATCGCCCATAAGCGACATGGAGGAATAGTTGCCACAAAGAAAGCTCTCCATGACCGATGATATCTCGATGAAAGGGTCGAAAAATAGTTAAAGGCCTGTTCACTCTTTTGTCTCAAGTTATTCAACACCCTTTGAACATGTCAGAATTGCCACATCATGCTTAAGAAAGAATTGCTGTTGATTTTTTTGGTCCTCTTGAAAATGGACTTTATTTTCTAGTCATTGTTGATGAATACTCCCGTTTTCCATTGTAGAAGACCTTTTATTCACTACACATGAAAAGGTTATTTAAAGATTAGATGGCATCTTTGCAACATGGAGTGTACCTGCAATATTAAAATTGGACAACAGCCCACCCTTTAATAGTCAAGAATTCAAAGACTTTCCAAATCACCTCAATATAAGGCATCAAAAAAGCACTCCTCTTTGGCCCCAGGCCAATGGCCTGGTAGAACAGTTCATGAGTACTCTAAAGAAAGCTGTTCATCATGCTGCTTTGGAGAAGCTCAACATTGAAGTTGTTTTGAAAACTACTCTTCAAGCTTACCATTTGACCCCTCACTCAACGACAGGGAAAAGCCCTGCAACTCTACTGTTGGAAGAGCTATGATGCCCAAGCTGCCCCTATGAACCAACTTGAGATCGAAGACTGAGGAAGACATTCATACTAAAGACTTTGGTCACAAGCGAAAGATGAAAATATATGTTGACAACAAAAATATGTCACCTTTACAAGAGGAGATCGAGTGCTTGTCAGACAACCCAGAAAAAGAAAGTCTGATCCTCCTTTTGAGCCTGAACCATTTACTATTACTAACAGCAAGGGGCACATGGGGACTGCCCAGCGCACTGGAAAGTCCCTTACGGGTGATTCCTCTCACCTTCGACATGTGGCCCATCACTCAACAAACATTAATGTCAATATAGATACTGGGTCCAGACAGACTGTTGATGACTCTGTCTGCTGACGATTCCACCTCACTTGTGCAGATCTCACACACTTAGACTGCCAGTTCCCGGTTTCCAATGACCGGAACAGGACGTGCGATTAATTGAAGAATTATAATTGCGATCATCTGTGTATTTATTCATGTATTATTTTTTTTATCTATTTTGAAAAGTTGTAACTTTTTATTTAACCAAGCAGGAGATGTAGTGTCTTGTAAAGAACTCTGGAATTCTTTTGGTTCACACTGTATACCGTAGGCTTGTGACGTAAGTGATGGAGGGATGAGTTGAAGGCAGGCTTAGCATATTGAATTCTGACTTAATGCAGTGGAATAAGGACGTGTAAAATTACTCTCTGTGAGTGGAGTTGTTATTGGCGAGTACCTGGGCTGCTAAGATGCTACAACGTGTGAAGGAAGTGACCCGATTAGGGTCACTCGCGACCACCTCTCAGCCTTCCTCACAAATGAAGAGTCGGTCAGACAGTAGAGAATACAAACCAAAGGTATTTATTAGAAGTACACTCGAGTGGAGTCCGGTCTGACCAGCCTCTTTGGATTGCTGCAGAGGGACTGACTTCAGCCAACATGGAGTTACATTAAGTACATCTCAAACCAATGAAAGCACCGCCCAAGATGGACAATTCCAGGCTCACACAGCTAAAACAAAGAGGTACAGTAGGATACGTTTCAACTCTAAGGCTGGGTACAAGCTATCTATAAATTACATCAAACCCTGTGCACACGCATGAAATAATTATAATACAGAAAGTAGAAAAATGAAGACAAAGTGTTCTTGCTTCAAGTGTAGGTTTAATGTTGTGTTGCTTCACAAGCCAGCCAACACGTGTTTCGTCTTTGGGTATTAACCCTAGACTTCTTCAGGGCTCAAAATTACTTAATCACTCTTTGGACCTTCCAGCTGGTGATAATTCCGACCCAGCAGGTCCTAATATTCACAGTGGTACATGGACTCTCTTTTCGCAGTCGTTTAAATCTCTTATACAGGAATACAATTCTGGTTCTATTGTCGTTTTTATGAAAAAAATTTTGATCCTCAATTGTGTTAGTCCAACTAACGCGCTCATGCGTCTCCTTTGGATAGACAGAAAATAGCGTGGCACCATCCGCCACAAATCACTCCAGCGAGTACGCTAGGTGAACTACTCGTCTCCGTTTTCAAAGGAGACGCATGAGCGCGTTAGTTGGACTAACACAATTGAGGATCAAAAAAAATTTCATAAAAACGACAATAGAACCAGAATTGTATTCCTGTATAAGAGATTTAAACGACTGCGAAAAGAGAGTCCATGTACCACTGTGAATATTAGGACCTGCTGGGTCGGAATTATCACCAGCTGGAAGGTCCAAAGAGTGATTAAGTAATTTTGTGCCCTGAAGAAGTCTAGGGTTAATACCCAAAGACGAAACACGTGTTGGCTGGCTTGTGAAGCAACACAACATTAAACCTACACCTGAAGCAAGAACACTTTGTCTTCATTTTTCTACTTTCTGTATTATAATTATTTCATGCGTGTGCACAGGGTTTGATGTAATTTACTTAGACAGACTTGTGTCTGTAATTGAGGGCTTAGGGGTTTTCCCTCACCTGTTGCACCGTACAGATATCTCTTCGTTTGACTTCTACGATATTGGGCAAGCGCCAATCCATACCCTGTGATAACCAATACCCCCATTTCGTTTTCTCAGCTATCTATAAATGAAGGTCATCCTGCCCGTGCCCGCAGCTGTGCGAAGGCCTCTATCTCGTTGGAAAGGTATGTGCTAACGAGGACAATGTACTCAGCGAGACAGCGTTAAACCTTGTAGAAAAAGAGGAAAAAGACGAATGGAGACATTTCTCAGCAAGCTAGGGTTAGTTTCAATCACGGTTCAAAATGGCAGCTCAACTTAAAATGGTGCCGCGAATGTTAACTTTACATAGAGCAATATGCAAGCAAAACGAGTGCATAACATTTACATTTCAACAGACTCTCCTTTTAGCAGAAGCTAACCATTTGAAGTTGTGAGAATATGGACTGTAGCATGGCATGTATATAATAAACAATCTTCAGAATTCAGAGCAATCCATGTATTCAGCATTAAGGGAAGATGAGTCCTCGAATATACTCTCGTCTATCTGCATAAAACTATCTATTTCTTTCTGAGTCATAATCACAGCATGGGTATCATGGATGGGCGTCTTCTGCTTTGGGGTGAAAAGGGTAACACAATAGGAGCAACAGGCCGGGAGACATTGTATACAGATGCAACATGTGAGGAAAATACCAGCAACCACAGCTAGGAAAGCAAGGATCTTCTAACCCCAGGACGTAAACAGACCCCAAAACCACCCAGATAGGGTCCAAGTACCATTTTCCTGGTGAATGTCAGAGGAGAGTCTGTGTAATTTCTGTATGGCAGCATATATGTTGGGAGCGTGGTCAGGTATGTATACGCAACAGCTACTACCAATGAGGCGACAGGCCCCTCCCCGATCAGCAAGGATGACGTCTAACACCATCCGGTTTTGTAAGGTAACGAGTCTCGTAGCCTGAAGCTGAGCAGTGATTTTGGTCAGAATTCCTGCTGTTGTATTAATGACCCTCTCTACAACTCTCGTGAGCGGACAAATGTTGAGGCTATTAGACATGGGGCCCCAAAAGGGTACAATACCCTTCATGGCATCTTCAAACTGTTGCAAAGTGGTATCTGTCTGATCTATATCTTCAGTGTTAATAACCCTTCTAACTCGGGGCAAATGTACACTCCGACGCTGCAGCCAATGGTCTTTATGGTAATTGGGCATAGCAACACACACTGGGGGAAGAAAGAAAGAGAGGTAACACCTGCCTGACCATCCCCAAGGCAGCCAGACATAAGCCTGGGATCCACAAACGAAGTAGACATTAGGGGGCAAAACCAAAGGTGGACTTTTAATCGTGCTGAGTTGGAAGGTGAAATTATATTTGCTGTCCCCCACCTCTCGCTCCCCCCTTCCCTGAACACAGAAAGCAGCTGTGGAACTGACCACAGACACCGGTATTGGCTTATCCCTAGTCACATTACGTTCTTGGAAGGAGCGGAAGTACTCAGATGTATTGAATTTCTGAAAATCAGCCATTTCCATCTGAAGCCATGTGCTATTCTTCACCTTGTCATATTTGCGCATACAGGAGTTTGGGGACAAAGTACCAGAGATGTTTAGTCCTGCCTTACCTATGGGAATAAACCCATGATGGAAACGAATATAATCAGTCACAGTGTTAGAATCAGCAGGGGTCATAACCTGACGGAGTGGTGATGGAAATGGTGGTGTACCATTACAAGCAATTCGAACCAGCCCTCACAACTTCCAAGGTATGACAAGGGCATGGACACTAAATGATCTCTCTTATGAGTAACTGAGGGGAGCAGCCCGCAAACCCAACAATTCGTCATGTTTGTTACATTATGAGCCTGATGCAGCTTTTGTATAAAAACATTATTAGTGTAAGTCTTGCGATGTTCTCCTTTGTGGGGGGCCAAAGTAACAAAGATATGGTCGAGGGCGAATGGGTGTTGTACCAACCAAAGAATGCAGAGGATACTTCTGATCCAGAAAATAGGATATCCCCAATACAACTATTAGTGCAATGACTATTGATGCAAAAACGATTTTACTTTTCGTGGACCAACCCCCCTCTGGGCGTGGAGGTGCAAATGGTTGTTCTTCCTCAGTAATGGGCCGGAACCATTACTGAGGAGAACCAAACGGATACATTGCAAAGCAAGGAAAAAAGTAATGCAGTGGATCTGGTGACAAAGAAAAAGGGGGCAAGTGTTCCCAGTGTCCGTCTGAGCCTCACTGGTAGACTCCTATTGTTCATCAACGTTGGTGCTCTTGAGCAGTGGCAGTGGAGCTGTTCGATCCTAGCTCTTGAAGAAATCCCACGTCGCACAGGATAATGTACCCCCCCCTCCAGGGGAGCACGTTCGATCTATCCTGTCCAATGTCCGAACAATGCACCAATCGCACCTCTCCCTAAACTACTGTTGCCTGACTTGCGCAGTCCATCCCTGCTAATCTGACTTCTCCTTTGGTGCACTGTTCCTCCGTCGGGGGAGCAAATTGTACCTGGCTACTCCAGGCACAGACGGGTCAGTAAAAAGGGGCTCAGACACAGAGGGGCCAGTGAAAAAGGGCTCTTGAATAGTCTTGATCTCTGGGGGCACTGCTGCATTTAGTACCTCATTGTTCTCAGCCTCCGTTTGGGTCCAGGTGAGCTTGACATCCGAAAAGGGGACAAATCATGGGACTTGCTCCCACTCCGAGTCCCCAATTTCTTCTTTGACCCACTGTTCATAAGGCAAGGGTATAGGCACTCTGCGGCAGTGTTGACTATGAATCCAGTTCTTTCGGCTGGTGATCTTCACTGCAGTGCGGGTGGCAAGGAGGACCTGGACTGGTCCCTTCCACCTCGTGATGGAAGTGGCCCTCTAGGGCCACTCGGGTTTTCTTACAACCACCTGCTATGCCTTCCCAAGAATGAAGAGTCGGTCAGACAGTAGAGAATACATACTTACATTTATTAGTAATGCTCTGCAGAGGAGTCCATCATGACCTGCACCCTAAGATGTCTGCAGAGGGACTGGCCCCCCAACAGCCCACACTCAGTAATCATTCCTCTCGAGAAGCCCTCAACCACGCCAACAATGGAAAACTACCGGCTTGGGCTGATAATGAACAAAGAGGCACAGTAGGATGAGCTAACAACTGCCAGATGGGTACATTTTATCAGGAATCTAAGGCCACAGTGCTGGGTCTCAGCATCTCCTAACGTGGGAGCAGAAACTACACATTCGGATAAGTATGCGAGGGCAGAACGGCCCATTCATTAGTAAGTCGAGAAACAGCCTTGAACAGAAATAAAAAATAACAACGAAATACAGTGTTGTGCTGAGGCAAGCTATACGAGTAATGAGGCCTAACTCAGGCACAGTCTAAGCAGCCTAATAAGGATTACGAAATGCAAAATAGAGTCACACTTGCTAACTGAAGCCTACGCATTACGGGGATAGCTCGGTGGGTTACATAGCGTGAATACAAATGGCATCTATTTAGCCACACATTGCTAACCAAATATAACGTGGAATGAGTGCGTGGCAGGGATGGGAATTTGAAACCTAACAGACCCTCCTTTTAGCATGGGTGGCTAAATGCTTTATTCACTATCCGGTAGGGTCTTTACAATTCTAAGGTGAAGGAGGAAATTGCATAGTCACTCATGTTACAAGGGAAAAACAAGCAACACATGAGCATTGAAATCGCCTAATACTCGAAGATGCCCTCATCTATGAGCATCATGTCCTGAATTTCCTGCATCATCATAGCAGAAAGTTTGTTATCCCGTCTTAGCAATGTGGGGGTAGGGGTAAGTCTACTCACACAATAGGTGCAACAGGCTGGAAGACAGTTTATGCATAAACAACATGTAAAGATGACTCCTGCAATGGCTATTAGGACAAGTAATATCTTCCAACCCCATGATGTCAGCAGACCCCAGAGCCTCCCCGTGAGGGACCATGAACCATTATCCTGATGGATATCTGAAGCAAGTTTGTGTAATTTCTGTATTGCGGAGTACACATCAGGGGCACTATCAGGGATGTACACACAGCAGCTGCTGCCGATGACGCAACAGGCTCCACCCCTATCAGCCAGGATGGCGTCTAAAACCATCCGATTTTGAAGAGAAACGAGTCTCGTAGCCTGAAGCTTGACTGTAATATTAGTCAGTATACCGGCAGTAGTGTTAATAACTCCCTCAACTACTCTAGGCGGCGAATATTACGACTATTGAACATGGGACCCCAGAGTGGCAGAATGCCCTTCATTATGTCAGTAAATTGCTGTAGGGAGGTACCTGTTTGATCAATATCGTCTGGGTTGACAACTCTCCTAACTCGATGTACCTGGAGATCCCTACGTTGTAGCTTATGATCCTTGTGGTAATTGGACGGTGCAATGTAAACGGGAGGTAAGGGAAAGGAAACATAACACCGGCCAGACCGTCTCCTCGGAAGCCATATATAAGCCTGTTCCCCACAGATGAAGTATACATTCGGAGGTGTAAGCAAAGGTGGGCTGCTAGTAGTGTTTAACCGGTATGTATAGTTACAATGACTCTGTCCTACTGAAATGTTCCCTGTTCCTTCAACACAGAAACTAGCTGTTGCATTGATCACAGGGACAGGCATGACTTTGTCTTCAGTGATATTGCGTTCCTGGAAACATTTAAAATATTCAGTGACATTAAATCCTTGGAAATCCAGCATTTAATTTTGTAACCAAGTGACATTTTCGTTAACTTCGAAAACATTCATACTAGCATCTGGGTGCAGGGTACCCTCCTTGCCATCTGCCCCAGGTGTATATCCCTGGTGTACCACTATATACTCCAGTACTGCTTCGTAATCTGCCTGTACCATTTTCATAGCATCAGCATGATAATGCATGTATACCATAGAGAGCAGTTGGAACCAGGCTTCACAGCTACCCAAATATGACAGGGGCAATGACACTAGCAAATCATTTTTGTGCATAACTGAGGGACGTAGCCCACACACCCAGCAATTTGTGGCATTAGTAGTACTGTGTACCTGATGAAGCATCTGAACAAAAGCATTTTGTGCATAAGTCTGTCTATGTCTCTCCTTATGTGGGGCCAATGTGACAAACGAGTGCTCAGCTGGAACCGGAGTAGTCCCTATCTAGGTGTGCACAGGATGTTGTTCCTCTAAGTACCAGACCACCCCAAATACGACTTACAAGGAAAGCAAACTTATTACAACAAATACTATTTTACTCTTAGTGGACCAAGAGGACCAAACAGGACCATCTGGAGTGGGACGCAGAGCCGCAAAGGGCTGCTCCTCATCAGGGATAGGACGACCAAAGGGATACATTTAGAAAACTTCAAGGGCAACTTATAGGTGTCACAGGGGAAAGAAAGAGCCACTATTGCAACAAAAGTACCAGAGGGCACAAATCACCCAGCGTCCGTTTAGAGCCTCGCTGGCAGGCTCCTATTGTTCATCAACGATGGTGCTGTGAAGCACTCCCACGGAGGAGCTGCGCGATTGCAGCCCTTGCAGCAAAACAAATCCTTCTTCTTTCAGGATAGGGCACCCTCCCTCCAGGGCAAATACCCTCAACTATCCTGTCCAGTGTCCAAGGCAGTGCACCAGTGTAGTTCACCCTAGTCTAATACAGGCACCTTAGGCACAGAGCCTGCGCCCTAAGCTCAAGTGCTTCCCTAACTCCTAGACTGTTCGGCTGGTGCACAGTCCTTCTTTCGGGGACTCAGATTATATTTCGTTATTCCAGGCACTGTTTCATCAACAAAAAGGGGCAGAAACTCAGGATCAGATGGGCATCGAGACTCAGATTCTGGTGTATTAGAAACGGTGTTATCCGGGGCGGCCCTTATCTCTTGTGGGATTGCCTCGGACAGAACTGCATCACTTTCTTCGTCCGTCTGCGCCCACCTCACCCGGGCGTCAGAGAAGGGAATGAAGCATGGCACCCTCTCATATTCCTGATCACCGATGCCTTTGTTGACCCAAAGGTCGTACGGGAGCGCTAGAGGTATCTGTTTAACATGCGATCCGTGGATCCAGTGTTTCCTGCCGTCTACTTTCACCGCTGTACGGGTGGCAAGAAGGACGAGGAGAGGCCCCTTCCACCTCGGCTCCAAACAGCTTTTCCGTTGAAAGTTTAGGACGAGCACAAAATCTCCGGGCTGTATCTGATGCCCGGGCCCCTCTGGTACTGGCTGCAGCGTGGCTTGTATCTGTTGGTGAAGAGAACGAAGATCTTTAGACAATTCATACAGATAGTCTACAAGCAGGGGATACTCTATCTCAGAAAAGCGCTTGGGTCTCGGGACTCCCCAGACATTAGCAGGGCGTCCGAAGCCCACCTCATACGGGGACAACCCTGCTCTAGAATGCGCTGTCGCTCTGGTAGATAATAAAGCCACAGGTAACGCATCTAGCCATCGCAGTCCTGTGCTTTCTTGAATCTTTGCTAGCTTCAGTTTGAGAGTACCATTGTACTTCTCAACCAGACCTGCTGACTGGGGGTGATTCGCTGCATGAAACTTCTGCTTAATATGAAAACCTGTACACACCAATTCAATGACTTTTGCATTGAAGTGACTTCTGTTGTCACTCCAGATCACGCGTGGCAACCCATAGCGCGGGAAGTACTCTTTTAGAAGTGCCTTCGCCGTTGCCATAGCTGTATACTCTTTAGTGGGGTAAGCGTCAATCCATTTACTGAATGCGCAGATCACTACTAGCACATACTTTAGGTTATTAACTCGTTCCATTTTGATTAAATTCATCTGGAGAACCTCGAAAGGGAAGGAAGGCGGTGCAAAGTTACCAGCGGGTGCAGGGGTACCTTTCCCAGGGTTATGCTTCAGACAAATGATGCAATGCTTCACTAGGTGCGTGGCTACCTTAGCGATATTATCATTCTGCCATACTGGGTCCAGTAACTTGCATATTCCTTTGGCACTAATGTGCGCTGGGTACGAGGGCCATGGTAACAACAGGGAGCACATATGAATTAGGCAGCAACCATCGCTGCTTCCCAGACAAGTCAGTCCAACACCCATACTCATCCAAGCGACCTGTTCTCTCCTCCCACATTGCTAATTCATCTAGAGTCACCTCACCCTGTATTTCCCTGGCATTCTCCAATGTGTCCTCGAACATTCCGTTGTCTTTGACCCACCTAGCGGGACCTGCCACTAACATCTTTTTCATCTTTGATCGAGCTGTCTCCTTAGCTGTCTGGTCTGCGAAGGCATTTCCCCTCCCAACATCATCTGTAATGGCTTTATGAGCGCTGCATTTCACTATTGCTAACTTATTGGGAAGTGTCAATGTGGACAGCAATCTATGTATCAATGGCCCGTTCTGTATTCACAGTCCGTGCAAAGTCAAGAACCCTCTCTCCCCCCATAGGCACCCAAAATTATGGGCCACCCCAAAGGCGTACTGGCTGTCGGTGTAAATAGCCAGTCCCTCACTCAACTCACAAGCCCTGAGGAGGGCAACCAACTCTGCAGCTTGGGCCGATTGGTGTGGGATACGAGATGTCTCAACTACAGTGTGTAACGTTGTGATTGCATAGGCTGCAGTGGTGGTGCCATCTGGTAATTTGAAACAAGAGCCATCGACATATAGTTCCACTTGGGGGTCAGATAAGGGAACGTCAGTCAGGTCTACCCATCCCTTCGTTTCTTCCTCAGTCCGAAATAAACAATCATAGACATCATTGTCCTTTTCTTCCGAAGGGAGAGGTAGTAACGTGGCTGATTTGCATATGGCTGGGTCCAAACTGGAATGGCATGGTGAGCAAAAAAATGATGGATTTAGGCCCAGATCTCTGTACTGGGGTGAATGTATGACATTGTTCTGCATTCTGTCCATCAATTGTTGTTTTTGTATTTGTCACCCCGAGTGGGACGGGTATGCCCAGACGTGGGTCCCGTGCTCTCCATGCCACTGGACTCAAGCTATCCTGGCTGAAGAGGGATGAAACCCCGAAACCGGTCCTAGGATGCTTGTTTCCAGTCCAGGGAGGACCTGGCCTGGCAGTTCGGGCTGGACTGTTCCCATTGGGCGCAGGGTCAAGACTGATTTGCATATGGCTGGGTCCAAACTGGAATGGCATGGTGAGCAAAAAAACGATGGATTTAGGCCCAGATCTCTGTACTGGGGTGAATGTATGACATTGTTCTGCATTCTGTCTCAATTGTTGTTTTTGTATTTGTCACCCCGAGTGGGACGGGTATGCCCAGACGTGGGTCCCATGCTCTCCATGCCACTGGACTCAAGCTATCCTGGCTGAAGAGGGGTGAAACCCCGAAACCGGTCCTAGGATGCTTGTTTCCAGTCCAGGAAGGACCTGGCCTGGCAGTTCGGGCTGGACTGTTACCATTGGGCGCAGGGTCAAGACTGATTTGCATATGGCTGGGTCCAAACTGGAATGGAATGGTGAGCAAAAAAACGATGGATTTAGGCCCAGATCTCTGTACTGGGGTGAATGTATGACATTGTTCTACATTCTGTCCATCAATTGTTGTTTTTGTATTTGTCACCCCGAGTGGGACGGGTATGCCCAGACGTGGGTCCCGTGCTCTCCATGCCACTGGACTCAAGCTATCCTGGCTGAAGAGGGGTGAAACCCCGAAACCGGTCCTAGGATGCTTGTTTCCAGTCCAGGGAGGACCTGGCCTGGCAGTTCGGGCTGGACTGTTCCCATTGGGCGCAGGGTCAAGACTGATTTGCATATGGCTGGGTCCAAACTGGAATGGCATGGTGAGCAAAAAACAATGGATTTAGGCCCAGATCTCTGTACTGGGGTGAATGTATGACATTGTTCTGCATTCTGACCATCAATTGTTGTTTTTGTGGGTTCAGAGTAGCACATCTTTTGATGGTAATGTGCGGAGCAAACAGAGTCAATTCATAGCCAGTAAGATGCGCACTAGAAAGGTGCTGCGTCTTTGTCTTATTCAATAGCGTATCCACAGCATGGGGTACTATTACTGTGAGAGCAGTATCAAGGACGAGCCCTGCCGATTGCCTGATAGAAACTGCCACCGCCGCAGCAGCTCTCAGACAGCTCGGGAACGCTCTGGCGACATTATCAAGCATGTCAGAGAAGTAGGCGCAGGGTCTCTGCTTACCACCGAAACCCTGTGTTAGAACAGAAAGCACGCAACCGTCCACCTCATGTACATAGAGCACAAAAGGCTTCTGGTAATCAGGAGTACCAAGCACAGGAGCAGAGCAAAGCGCAGTCTTTAATTGCTCAAAAGCTTGCTGGCATGCAGATGTCCAAGGCAGGGGTTCATGCACCTCTTTGGTGGTCAGGTAAAGAAGGGGTTTTGTTAGTAGGGAATAGTTAGGGATCCAATGCCGACAATACGATGTTATCCCAATAAACGCGCGTACCTCGTGTTGGGTTTTAGGAACAGACATGTTAGTAATGGCAGCTATGCGTTCAGGTGTTATTCTGCGACCCTCCTTTGACAGTAGGTGACCTAAATAGGTGACCGCCTGTCGACAATATTGAAATTTGGAAAGCGACACCTTGTGTCCATGATGCGCCAGATGCAACAATAATTTAACTGTGGCGTCTTTACAACCACTTTCAGTGTCCGAAGCCACAAGGAGGTCGTCAACATACTGCAACAGCACATTACCAGGGGGAAGCTCCAAAGAATCCAATTGAGCTTTCAAGGCTTGGCTTTAAATACTAGGACTTTCAGTATAGCCTTGTGGAGCATGGCAGAATCTAAAGCTCCGACCGGCTATTGCGAATCCAAACAGATATCTGCTATCTGTATGGATTGGTATGCTGAAGAAAGTATTTTTTAAATCGATGACTGAGAAACATTTTGCAGAGGGGGGAATCATTGTCAAAATCACGGTTATGTCTGGGACTACAGGATACTGGGGGACCACTATCTTGTTCACCTCTCTAAGGTCTATTACAAAGCAGTAAACAGCAGGGTGAGCATCAGAAGAATCCAAAGGTGCCTTTTTAAGTATAGGAAGAATAGGGCTTTTACACACATTCGCCGCTGTCTCCTCAACCACACCAGACTCAATCAAATCCTGTATTATTTGCAATAAGGCCTTTTCTCCTGCCTGGGATATCTTGTACTGGGGAATACGTGGCAATTTAGCATTATCTCTGATCTGTATAGATACTGGTGGGATCTGGAGTAACCCCACACCCGTGTCTCCTGTAGCCCATAACGTATGCGGCACATCTTTAAACTCAGCGGGAAGGGGGGCATCCTTTGCAAAGCACTGTTTGGCATGGGCTACCTGTGGTCCAACGGTCATGTAAACACCGTCTGGGGAACAAAAAATTGTCGCATGCAACCTTTTTAACAAATCGAGTCCTAACAAATTTTCCCCACAATTGGACGTCAGTAAAAATGGTGAATCGACCATAAAGGGGCCAATAGTCAAAGCAAGAGGCTTGGAAATGGGGCTAATGACCGGCACGCCTGAGAAACCCACCGACACATTGTTTTGGCCAGACAGAGCTGCCTCCGGGACCAGTGAACGGGAAACAGAGCTATTCATAGCCCCTGTATCAACTAAACATTTTTCAGTAGTACCCTGTAAATCAGCAGTGACGTAGGGTCCGTGCTGATCTATAGGCACAGGAACTGGTCCCTCGCCCTGTCCTCGGCTGTCCTAGCTGTGAGACAACCCTGTCACTTCGTCCATGTCATAATCATCATAATAGTACTGCCGTCCTCGGGGGTCATCAAAATTATTCCCGCTCTGCCTATTGTATGATGTATCCTCAGACTGCATCGCCCCTCTACCTCCTGTTCCTCGTCCTGAAAACCCCGACCTCTCGGGGCCTCACCTTTCTGTATCAACTCCTGACACTCGTTCCGCCAATGTCCCTCCTGCTTGCAGTACGCACATTGATTGAGCCTGAGGGGCGTGCTTGAAGCACCACCCCTGCCAGACCGGGGCGGCCATTGGGCTGAACCTCTACCTCATCCACTTCCCCTCGCAACTTGCTGCATCAATACCCTCGTCTTCAAATCCTTCGACTTTTTCTCTACCCTTTCCTTGTCCTCATTCTCTCTATGTTCGTAATATTGTGCCATACTCAATATCACTGACGGGGATGATGTCGTCCAAGTACTTTCCGAAGCCTGCAACCGTGTTGCAATCTCGGGAAGCAAGTTAGTGACAAATCTGTTGACAAATAAACGAACACCACCCTCCTGGGAAAAGTCCTGACCACTAAAATCTAAAAACACCCCTTCAAATCTGGTAAAGAAATCCGACACACTTTCATCCTTCTTCTGGCGACACGCAGTCAACTTATCCCAGTCCACTCTCTTTGGCGGAATAAGTGAGTGCATGTATGTTATAATACGCCCCGGCAAAGCAAGGAGCTCCGCTTTTGGCTTGTCGCTGGGCTTACGCTCCTTATCCCAAGCCCTGATCTCACCCCACGTGCCCCCCAACTCCAGTGCATGATCCTGCGTATGAACCTGCCTCCATATATCCACCGGTACCAACAGACCAAAAAACAACTCTATGTCAGCTAGCGTCATTACTGTGGAGGAGGCTGCCTCCGTCAAATCTTTATAATATGCAGTAGGGTTTTTCCGGGGGTCTGGCAGCTGGCCCTTTAAAGATAGGACCTCACTCCTCTTCCAGGGAGTATAGATCCATTGTTCCTGAAACCGAGCGTCAAGTGGTCTAATCACAGCATCAGTGGAATCACGTAGTTCTGGAATTTCAGGGTGGTAAATGGGATGAACTTCCCTCATGGGATGCTGTGTCCCCATTGTCGAAACCTTCTGGTAACCCTCTGGGTATGGCTCTCATTGGGAGCCATACCCGCAGCGTATACCCTATCCTGTATGTCATATATTATTTGCAGTGCTACACCTTGAAAACACTGTTCCCACAACCTTATCAGCGTCGCTGACATGTGCTTAAGGGCATGCTGCTGTATAAACGGCTCGTAATCTTTCATCACACTCCACACATCCTCCACACTATAGATCAGATTCCGAGCCCACTGAGCTGCTTGATTCGCCACCATTTGCTTTTCCTCATCAGCCACCGCAGAACGCACCAATACTTTATCCATTCGGTCTCACGCTGCTGCCCAGTTCACTTCATGTACTCCACGCGCAGGAGTTTCGACATTCAACTGTGCCTGGGGTGTCACACTCACGGAGGAAAGAGCAGACGCAGAGACAGGTACCATCATGTAGGGAGACAGGGTGGTAGGGGTGAAAGGGGAAGTTGCAGTCGATACAGAACTAATAGACTGCGCAGGGGAGCTAACAGCACCCTTCCCAGTGACTGGTGTGAGTAGAAGAGAAGCAAGAGGGGCCGGGGCTGAAGCGGTAGCGCCAGAAACAGGAACGCTGGAAGGGGCGGCACTAGAGGCCAAGGACTGAGATGTCGGGACAGTCGGGCATATCCGTTCATGGGCATAAGGAGGAGGAGGGCGAGAATCTAATAGCTCTTCGACGAAATCATCACCTTCCTCTCTAGTAACATAACATTTATCTGTCTGTAACCGGAACTTTCTATCTGCGCATTCTATACCCTTCTCTATCTTTCCTCTTTCATAGGCTACTGCTTTCTGTGTTATAGTTTGCGTCTGCCTCTTCTGGGCCTCTTTCTCTGCTCTTAATCGACGCTGCTTTGCTTCTTTCTGCCATACTCTTAAAGAATCAAACATCGACTGTCTGCTCCTTCTAGCGAACAACTTGTCCTGCAAGAAATTCAATTTCTGTTCATCAAATGAGCCAGTAAGCGGCCACTGTAACTCAGCATTGTCCCTCGTATATTTATGCCACAATGTGCTAAACATAACAGGGCCAATACCATGTTTAACGTATACATCGAAATTTGGAGAACCCTCCGGAGGTGCAGGCTGGCTCTCTTCCAATCGAGCATCAGTAGAACAACATCGACATCCAAAACACTCCAATTTGCTGAAACAAGGCATCTTAATATAAGACACATGCACTGTCCCTAACGGACAAGTATAACACCAACAATCGGCAGACTAAGACAAGATAAACTAACAAATATTAGTCACGGACCAAACCAAAACGGTCCAGGGACCACTCCCTACAGTCCAGGGACTGTATCAAATTCAAGAAGACAGGCTCCAGCCCCAGACCTTTTCAAGCATTAACCAAATTACCAGTTGGTCTGGCAGATTGTTCATGGGCAGTCCCGGACCATTTTCAAGCGCGGGCCAAATTTCCAGGCGGTCCGGTGAACTGCTCACAAACACTCTGTGCCTTTTCAAGGGTCCGTAAACCCACCAAGTTTAAGACAAGACAGTCCGGAGACCGTACCAAGACACAGCCCGTCGACTCGTGTCGTTCAAGCAAGGCAGTACGAGAACTGCAGACAAGACAGACCGGAGACTGTATCAAGACACAGCCCGCAGGCTCGTGCCGTCCAAGAATGGCACCATTTTTCCAAGAATCAAATCACTCACCTGGGGCACACAGGTCGAGTCAAGTTATTCTCCACTGCCGACTCTTCGGACCAAACGGTCAACTCCAAGGTTTCGCCTTCTCAGGACCCCAGCCTGTGACCACTAGATGAGGGGGCACCCGATCAGCCGGGCGGGGCAGCTGCGAGAACCAAGCTCGGTCTTGTGTGGGGTACCCCGATCCGCCCGACCAACCAAACGCACCCCGACCCTACAACCCAATTATGGGTGAGTCGGATCACCTTGTGGGGTCCCTGTTCGGGCATCAACTGAAGGAAGTGGCCCTCTAGGGCCACTCGGGTTTTCTTACAACCACCTGCTATGCCTTCCCAAGAATGAAGAGTCGGTCAGACAGTAGAGAATACAAACTTACATTTATTAGTAATGCTCTGCAGAGGAGTTCATCATGACCTGCACCCTAAGATGTCTGCCGAGGGTCTGGCCCCCCAACAGCCCACACTCAGTAATGATTCCTCTCGAGAAGCCCCCAACCACGCCCACAATGGAAAACTACCGGCTTGGGCCGATCATGAACAAAGAGGCACAGTAGGATGAGCTACCACCTGCCAGATGGGTACATTTTATCAGGAATCCAAGGCCACAGTGCTGGGTCTCAGCATCTCCTAACGTGGGAGCAGAAACTACACATTCGGATAAGTATGCGAGGGCAGAACGGCCCATTCATTAGTAAGTTGAGAAACAGCCTTGAACAGAAATAAAAAATAACAACGAAATACAGTGTTGTGCTGAGGCAAGCAATACGAGTAATGAGGCCTAACTCAGGCACAGTCTAAGCAGCCTAACAAGGATTACGAAATGCAAGGCAGGAGGGAGGCAGACACCATTTGGTGGAAATTGTACACTTCCGGTCGCCCTTTTGGGAGGACTTTGAGGTCAGGTTGCGGTCTAGTGTTTTTGCTAGTACCGCTACTAAACCTGCATGCTGACGCGGACGAGCTTGGAGATCGCGCCGCATTCTACCGCGGGGCTCCTGGAAAAAGGTGCACAGACTTGCTCCGATATTTTAATCTGCTAAGGCTTTTAAACATTTTTTACCGTTGATTATTTGCACTTACCTATTTTGTGGGGGGATTAACAGTCTGCCTCCTCGTTCCGCCGTGAGTGCTTTCGCTCGTTTGATGTGGAGGGAGGCAGACACCATTTGGTGGAAATTGTACACTTCCGGTCGCCCTTTTGGGAGGACCTTGGGGTCAGGTTGCGGTCTAGTGTTTTTGCTAGTACCGCTACTAAACCTGCATGCTGACGTGGATGCGCGCAGCGGGCGCGCCGCTGGCGCGCCGAAGCCACACCAAAGGCAAGCCCGTCTGCACCCGTCCACGTCCGGAATGCGCCCGGCGCCAGGCATGCTGGCCGTTGTTACATGGTTAGCCCTAAACCCATCACATACTCTGCAAAGATACTGCTAGAAATTAAAAATGCTATGAGCCATAATCAATGCACATGTGCCATATTCCCCTCTGAGAGTGGGCAGGATCACCCAAGTCAAGCCTGCATTGTATGCGGCTACTCCATCCCCCTTCAAGCAACCACTATGGCTGCCCATAGAAAGGGAAAATGGCTAACTCCACAGGTTACCACCCCAGGCAATACAGAGGGTTATAAGGGGCTGCTGCTCAATGCACGCTCCCTCATCAAGCACAGAATTGAGTTTGCGACAATCATTGAGGACTTGGAACCTGATTGGGTCTTTGTTAGAAATGGGATTTTTGGTAGGCTAGGGCATGTGCCAAAGCCAGGCAGAAACCACCACTCTAGTCAAAATAAGGGAGTTACACTCCTAAAATAACCCCTGCTCACCCCCTTGGTAGCTTGGCACGAGCAGTCAGGCTTATCTTAGAGGCAGTGTGTAAAGCATTTGCACATAACCAACAGTAATACAGTAATACAGTGTACGCACTACAAAACGACACCACACCACGACACCACACCAGTTTAGAAAAATATCCAATATTTTTATATACTTAAGACAAGACCAAAAACGATAAAAATCCACAATACAGTACTTAAAAATCTTCAGTTATCAAACTGTGCTTGAAAAACAGTTCCTTGATGTCAATAGCTCCATCCGGGGCTATCACGGCATCGTGAACAAACAAATCCAAACAGTTCTGGCTGACCGCAGCGTCGCGGGCCAGCTACGGTGTCGGGAAGACCCGCAAACAGTACCTTTTTCTTCTGTTGCAGCACAAAACACACAGTCCCCAGTGCTGAGGGCAGAAGAACTTGAAGTCTTTGCTGTTCCTGAGACTTCTTGAACAGGGGGCAAGCTCTACCTCAAGCCCTTGGAGAAACTCACAAAAGTAGATTGCAGAAAGTCCAGTCCAGTCCTTTCACTGCCCAAGACAGAAGCAGCCACTGCAGGCCAACACAGAAAAGCACACAGCAAAGTGGTAGTTCCTCCTCACAACTTCTCCAGCTCTTCTTTTTGGCAGTCTTCTTGGTCCAAAAGAGTTCTAAAAGTCAGGGGTCTGGGCCCCAATATTTATATCCCAAAATCCTTTGATCTCTTAGGCAGAGAGTGTCTGTTCCCAGCCAGAACCAGTTCTGCCCTCTCTGGTGTGACTTCCTGGCAGGAGGCGGAGACGGCATAGTCAGAGGCAGACCAGGCCCTTTGAGGTGCAAGAAAATCTCTTCCCCCTTCCCCAAGTTCAGCCCAGGTCTATTCAGCCCTTTCCTGACCCACCTAGACTATCTGGAGCCACTCCTGCTCCCCAGCCTTCTGTCATCCAAAACCCAGACAGGCAATCCACATTCCAGCAGAGGCACACGGGATGGCTGAGCAAGAAAATACCTACTTTCTAAAAGTAGTATTTTCAAACACAGAATGTAAAAATCACCTTCACTAAAAGATGCATCTTTAGATTCTGAGTTCAGGCATCCTAAACTCTATTTTCCCACCTAATTCCCCGGGCCAGTTATGTTTATAAGATGTTATAAACAAACTCCCCATTCTGTCCTATGGGGAACAGGTAGCCTTGCAATAGTGAAAAACGAAATGGGCAGTAATTCACTGTCAGGACATGCCACACACACCAGGGCATGTCCTACCTTTCACATAAACTGCACCCTGCCCACAGGGGTACCTTGGGCCTACCTGAGGGGTGACTGACATGTAAGAAAAGGGAAGGTTAGGGCCTGGCAAGTGGGTGCACTTGCCAAGTCGACATGGCAGTACCAGACTGCACACAGGCTCTGCAATGGCAGGCCAGAGTTACCTTTTACGGGCTGTTTGTGTGGGTGGCACAATCCAGTGCTGCAGCCCACCAACAGCATTTGATTTTCAGGCCCTCGCACATGCAGTACACTTTACTAGAGACTGACACATAAATCAAACAGGCCAATCATGGAAACACCAATCCATGACACAATTTACCACAGGAGCACTTGCACTTTACCACTGACCAGCAGTGAGAAAAGTGCGCAGAAACACTACGCCAGCAAAAACAGAGTCAAAACCAGGAGGTCAGAAAGCAAAAACTCAGGGAAAACACGCCAAAAGATGCCAAGTCTAACAGTCTTCATAACTGAAACTTGGGCAAATGCAGCCTCAGGACCCGATCTAATTGACGCTATCCCGGATAATTATTCTATCCAAAGGGTAGACAGGGTGGGTCGCATAGGAGGGGGGCTAGCTATTGTTTTTAAATCCCAATATAAATGTATTATTGAGCCAGACCAGAACACACACACGTGTGAGGCTACTAATTTTAAACTCATTCTTTCAGCCACCTGTACGTTTGGAGGGTTACTGATTTATAGACCTCCAGGACCCAGGGTGCCTTTTTTACAAGAGATTAAGCAACTTTTAGAGTCAGTCATAGTAGAGAAGTCGCGAACAGTCCTAGGGGACTTTAACTTTTATCTAGAAGAGAGGGACAACTCAGACTCTAATACCCTCATAGAGATGCTTGACAGCATGGGCTTTGCCCAACTAGTAACATCCCCGACTAGCAAAGCAGGACATACATTGAATGGTATCTTTTCCAATGATTCACGAATTACCTTTCAATATACGATACCTATTTGTTGGTCAGACCATAGTGCTATACGGTTTAACTTCCTCCCTCCAGCATCGAGCGGGGAACAGAGACCCCCTCTCTGTCCTAGTAAATTTAGAAACTGGAAAGGTATCTCAGCCGCCACTTTGATCAACACCTTAAAAAATATTCCCTGTACTATTCAAGAGGACCCTAATCTTGGGGCTGAGGCTTTTGATTTATGGTTAAAATCCGCAGCTAACATAGTGGCACCTCTTAAATCAGATACCCAGAAAAAATGCAGCCCCTCTGCTCCATAGTACAACAACAAACTTAAACGATTAAAACAAGGTTGTCGTCATGCTGAGCGAGCCTGGAGACTAACTTTAGAGGAACAGGATAGAACACTATATAAAGCTAGTGTTAAGGAATATAAAGGCACACTAGTGGAAGAAAAATCCATATATTGTACGCACATAATTGATAACTCAACATCCACTAAAGAGCTGTTTAAGCTGGTACAACAGCTCTCATCCTCCCAATCTATGGCAGAACCCGAAACATCACAAATATTCTGCAACCAATTGGCTACATTCTTTCAAACAAAAATCACGGACATATATACCGGCTTCGATTCACACCCTGAAACGCCCATCATAACTTCGGCAGTCAGTAATCCTTTCGAAGATGCACCTCTGTTGCCTGGTAGTGAGCATAGAGGCCTCTTAAAATTCGCTGACCTCACACCACCAATTTCTTATGAGAACGCACTCAGGCTCTCCGATGGAGGCGTGTCCACCCGCAATACTCCATATGGCTGCTTTCACCATAGTAGAACCCCTCTGTAAACTAATGAATAATATCATTCGATCCGGAATCTATCCCCATACTTGGAAACAGGCCATTATTAGACCTCTCTTGAAAAAACCTAATCTTGATCCTTGGGACTGTAAAAACTACCGTCCCATTTCCTTGCTTCCTGCCCCTGCAAAAATCCTGGAGCTGCATCTTAATAAGCAGCTCATGGAAACTGCAGAACATCAATCATGGCTTAATGACTCGCAGTTTGGATTTAGGAGGCATCATGGAACAGAAACGGCCTTAATATCAGCCACTGATTATATCAGGCGCACGGTGGATGAGGGACAGGGGGTAGTGCTAATACTCTTGGATCTGTCCGCAGCATTTGACACCATTTCTCCTACTTTGCTGCAGGACAGACTCCGGAGTCTTGGCATCTCACATCAAGCACTTGCCCTTCTGTCCTCATTTCTGACAGGGAGATCCCAAAGGGTGAATTTAAAATCCTTTCACTCGGACTCCTATGTTCTACATTGTGGAGTCCCACAGGGATCTTCTCTGAGCCCTACTCTTTTCAATCTGTATGTGGCACCCCTTGCAACTGTGGTCCATTCCTTTGGATTGGAGGTGGTGTCATATGCAGATGATACACAGATTATGGTTACCATCCCTAAGGGACAGGGCTCATTGTCAGAAAATGTCCTTGGATGTATGACTAGAGTGGCAGACTGGATGTCTGCTAACTTTTTGAAACTTAATGGGGAAAAAACCGAAGTGATGATATTTGGATCAGGGGTATCCAAGTGGAACAGTAGCTGTTGGCCTCATTCATTGGGATGCTGTCCTGCCCCGAGCAAAAAGGCTAAGAACCTTGGAGTCTTGATGGATATTGAACTCAGTTTCAATATCCAAGTGAATCACACCATTTCTACATGCTCCTGGCTCATAAGGATGTTAAAAAAAATCTTCCCTTTTATCCTACGACCAGCTAGGATACAGGTAGCACTGGCCTTGGTAATGTCCAGACTTGATAACTGTAATGCTCTGTACCTGGCTGCTAATAAGAGCGTGCAGCATAAACTTCAGGTACTACAGAATGTTTTGGCAAGACTCATTCTGGACATTCCCAGAAAACAATCTGCCAGGAAGGGGCTAGAACGCCTGCACTGGCTTCCCATTGAACAACGCATTAGTTTTAAATCTCTCTGTATGGTTCATAAATCATTGTATGCTCCCTACCCTTCAAGGCTGAAGACTATGTTCAATTGGCATTCTCCCAGCAGACCACTACTTTCCTCGCTCAAAATGCAACTGTCGGTACCAAGAACCAAGAAGAAGAAGTGGGGGCACAGGGCATTCTCAGTGGCAGCAAGCAAACTCTGGACTTCCCTACCCATTGCTCTCAGATCTATCCCCCTTCTGCTCCCCTTCAGAAAAGCCCTCTAAACCTGGCTGTTCACAGTCTAGCGGTGAGCTGGAGCTCTCTTTCTTTTCTACTTTCCGGGGTAAGTACGGCTGGTCTCTAGCGCCTTGATGCCTTCGGGTGAATGCAGCGCTTTATAAATATCAAATCAGTCAAAATCAAAATGGAGTCACACTCGCTAACTGAAGCCTGCGCATTACGGGGATAACTCGGTGGGTTACATAACGTGAATACAAATGGCATCTATTTAGCCACACATTGCTAATCTAATATAACGTGGAATGAGTGCGTGGCAGGGATGGGAATTTGAAACCTAACACTCGGCTCCAAGCTCTTCTTCCTGTGAAAATTCTGGATTAAAATAAAATCACCAGGCCAAATATTATGTCCTGGCCCCTCGGGTACTGGCGGGAGAGAATCCTGGATCTGTTGGTGAATAGAACGCAGACTTTTAGTTAACTCATACAGATAAGCCACTAACAGAGGATATTCAATTTCAGAAAATATACGAGGACGCGGGACGCCCCAGACATTTGCTGGGTGACCGAACACGACCTCGTAGGGTGACAGTCCTGCCCTAGAATGCGCTGTTGTTCTTGTGGACAAAAGGGCTAATGGTAAAGCATCTGGCCACTGCAACCCTGTGCCCTCCTGAATTTTTGCCAGTTTCAGTTTGAGAGTACCATTGTACTTCTCAACCAAACCTGCTGACTGGGGGTGATGTGCAGCATGAAATGTTTGTCTGATATGTAGTCCCTCACAAACTAACTGAATGACTTTTACATTAAAGAGGCTTCCGTTATCACTCCAAATCAAACGGGGCAAGCTGAAGCGAGGAAAGAACTCCTTCAGGAGTACTTTTGCAGTCGCTATGGCTGTGTTCTCTTTCGTGGGATAGGCCTCGACTCATTTACTGAATGCACAAACCACCACTAATACATATTTGAAATTGTTGACTCAATCCATTTCTATTTAATATATCTGGGAGTGGGAGGTGTAAAATTACCAGGTGGCATAGGGGTACCTTTTCAAGGATTGTGCATCATGCACACCATACAATATTTGACCAAATGGGCGGCAGTCTTTGGGATATTATCATTTTGCCATACAGGGTCTAGCAACTTACAAATACCTTTAGCACTGATATGAGCTGGCCCATGTGCCATGGTGACTACGAGAAGAACATATGCATCTGGTAGCATCCATCTCTGTTTCCCTGACTTATCAGTCCAACACCCATCCTCATCCAAACGTGCTGTGCTTTCCTGCCATATTGCTAATTCCTCAATTGTTGCCTCACTTTGTATCTCCTTGACACTTTCCAGCGTATCCTCAAACATGGTGACCTCGGGCACCCACCTAGTGGGACCTGCTTCAAACATTCTTTTCATCTTCGTCCTGGCTGTCTCCTTAGCTGTCTGGTCTGCAAAGGCGTTCCCCTTACCCACATGGTCAGTAATTGTCTTGTGGGCACTGCACTGTACTATCGCTAATTTCCTGGGGAGTGTCAAAGCCGACCAAAGCCTATGTATAAGGGGGCCATGCTGGATTTTCATCTCATGGAAAGTGAGAAACCCTCTCTCTGCCCAGACCCGCCCAGAATTATGGGCGACTCCGAAGGCATACTGACTGTCAGTATAGATATTGACAGCCAGTCCCTCACTCAACTCGCAGGCTCGAATAAGGGCAACGAGCTCTGCAGCTTGGGCCGACTGATAGGGAACTCGTGACGTCTCAACTACCGTGGACAGTGTTGTGATTGCATATGCGGCTGTTGAAGTGCCATCTGGTAGCTTAAAGCAAGAGCCATCGACATATAGTTCCCCTTGGGGGTCAGATAAGGGAACATCAGTCAAGTCTACCCGTCCTTTCGTCTCTTCCTCCGTCCGGAAGATACAATCATGTATGTCAATTTTCTCACTCTCAGAAGGGAGGGGTAGTAACGTGGCTGGGTTCAGAGTGGCACATCTTTTAATCGTGACATGTGGTACAAAGAGTGTTAGCTCATAACCGGGCAGACGTGCACTGGTGAGGTGCTGTGTTTTGGTCTTATTCAAAAGAGTATCCACAGCATGGGGCACCATGACTGTGAGGTCAGTATCAAGTACGAGCCCAGCCGATTGCCTTATAGAGACGGCCACAGCCGCGACCGCTCTTAGACAGCTCGGGAGGGCTCTTGCGACAGGGTCAAGAAGGAAAGTAAAATAAGCACACGGCCGTTGCTTACCTCCAAAGGCCTGTGTTAAAACAGAAAGCGCACAACCAGCCGTCTCGTGTACGTACAGCACAAACGTCTTTCCATAATCAGGCGTACCAAGCACAGGCACAGAGCAAAGCGCAACTTTTAATTGCTCAAAAGACTGCTGACATTCAGGTGTCCAAGGCAAGGGTTCATGCACATCTTTAGTGGTTAGTGCGAGCAGGGGTTTTGTTAATAACGAATAGTTAGGGATCCACTGACGACAATAGGAAGTAATGCCAATAAAAGCGCGCACATCCCTTTGAGTTTTAGGGAAAGGCATTTTAACAATGGCACTGATGCGCTCAGGGGTCAATCTCCTACCCTCCTTCGACATGTAGGTGACCCAAGCAGGTGACCTCCTGTTGACAATATTGAAATTTGAAAAGGGACACTTTATGTCCGTGGTGTGCCAAATGCAACAACAATTTAACCGTACTGTCTTTGCAACCCTTTTCAGTGTCAGAAGCGATAAGAAGGTCGTCTACATATTGGAGCGATACATTACCTGGAGGAAGCATAAGGGAGTCCGATTGAGCTTTTAAAGCTTGACTATATATACTAGGGCTCTCAGTATAGCCCTGAGGAGCTCGACAGAATCTAAAGCTTCTGCCAGCTAGGGTAAAACCGAACAAGTACCTGCTACCTGTAGAAGGAATCATCGTCAAAAGGGCAGTAATGTCAGGGACCACCGGGAACTGTGGCACTACTATTTTATTTATTTCGCGCAAGTCAATCACAAAACGATAAACATCTGGATGATCATCAGAGGAGCCCGAAGGTGCCCTCTTAAGAATGGGAAGAATAGGGCTATTGCACACATTAGCAGTCGTCTCCTCAACAACTCCTGACTTAATCAAATCCTGTATAATTTGTAACAAGGCTCGCTCCCTTGCCTGGGGTATTTTGTACTGAGAAATACGAGGCAAAATGGCATTGTTTTTAATTTTGATAGAAACTGGGGGTATCTGCAATAGTCCTATGTCCGTGTCACCCGTTGCCCACAACGTGGGCGGCACATCTTTAAATTCAAGAGGGAGGGGTGCATCTTTGGACAGACATTGCTTAGTACTGACCACATTCGGGCCCATCATCATGTAAACACCTTCCAGGGAACAATAAACAGTAGCATGCAACTTCTTTAATAAATCTCCGCAAGTGTACTACGGTTTAAAGTAGATAGTGCACACGTGGGACGTGGAGATGAGGAAGGGAGCAGCAATGGGGATTGAAAACAACGTGAAGAGGTGAATGTTTGGTTGCTTTTGATGTGTGGCACACTTTATGTAAAATGGGCACTGATGTATGAGTTTAGATTTCGGGGTACAGGGTAAACATTTTTGGTACAGCAAGTAATAGGTAGAAGGGAGACTACAGGGTTAGTTGATGGGTACATAGTTTTTTGGGAGGTGGGTGGGTTTACATAGGATTTTGCAATAGTAGGTAGTATAAATGAAAGGATTTTTATTAGGTGCATTCACTTTGATGATTAAGTTAAACTGGCATGTTTTGAATATTATAGCGGTATTAATTAGTTAAGAAGGGTACTTTGGCATGCAATAATTAGAATATTTACGGGTTCCATTTAACTTTGCAGATACTCCTGACGAAGGGCGTTAAAAGCCCAAAATGCATTGGGTCTAAATCACGATATCAACTAGAATGAACTGTTAATTCAGCCACAGCAATGATAAAGCCTGGATGGGCATGTTAATGTCGGATGAAAAGGAGTTATTACGAATTAACTCTGCCTTGGAAGTGAACGATTAAAAAATGGATGAACTTTTGGAACATTACAAATAAAATATGGTTTAAATGAAGGAACATTTGCCAAAATTGTGGTTTATGATGAGAAGAAGTATCTCATTTCAAGGCTGTGCACTGAGTGACGCGGAGGTTCGTGCCACATAATGTTGTTGATTATTCCTGTGGTGTTGAGGACAGACCACGGTTCAGTTTGCACGCCAACAGCATTGATAAACTTTTACAAGCGTTTACCGGCAGGTGTGCATTCTACCAGTTCATTCATTGCATTTTCAAGACTCTGTCCCCAAGGCAGTTTGCACCTGCATGTTAAAGACTGGAAGAATTGGACAACTCAGATACATAAAAAAACGACATTTTACTTCCAAGGCAGCAAAAAGGGAAACATCGACATTCTAGAGTAAAGTTTACATGGGAGCAATGCACTCAATCTTTGTGAGTAGTAATACATTCGAAGAAGGACATTCTGAATTTATTTACAACTTATGTACTCGAGCACAATGTTCGTTAGTAGCGGCAATTTAAAATGATGTTTGTTTTCGTTTTGCATTTATCACTGTGATTCACTTTTTAAAATGTTAGATTAGGGGGGTATTGATTGAAGGTGGGGTATAATTATCACCAATGTTTATGGTTTCCGGTTCATGAGAAAAGCTGCATAGTTGAAGTTTGGTGTACATACTGCTTTAAATTGAACACGTGATTGGGTCACGGGGTGTGTACTACGGTTTAAAGTAGATAGTGCACACGTGGGATGTGGAGATGAGGAAGGGAGCAGCAATGGCGATTGAAAACAACGTGAAGAGGTGAATGTTTGGTTGCTTTTGATGTGTGGCACACTTTATGTTAAATGGGCACTGACGTATAAGTTTAGGTTTCGGGGTACAGGGTAAACATTTTTGGTACAGCAAGTAATAGGTAGAAGGGAGACTACAGGGTTAGTTGATGGGTACATAGTTTTTTTGGAGGTGGGTGGGTTTACGTAGGATTTTGCAATAGTAGATAATAAAAATGAAAGGATTTTTATTAGGTGCATTCACTTTGATGATTAAGTTAAACTGGCATGTTTTGAATATTATAGCGGTATTAATTAGTTAAGAAGGGTACTTTGGCATGCAATAATTAGAATATTTACGGGTTCCATTTAACTTTGCAGATACACCTGACGAAGGGCGTTAAAAGCCCAAAATGCATTGGGTCTAAATCACGATATCAACTAGAATGAACTGTTAATTCAGCCACAGCATTGATAAGGCCTAGATGGGCATGTTAATGTCGGATGAAAAGGAGTTATTACGAACTAACTCTGCCTTGGAAGTGAACGATTAAAAAATGGATGAACTTTTGGAACATTACAAATAAAATATGGTTTAAATGAAGGAACATTTGTCAAAATTGTGGTTTATGATGAGAAGAAATATCTCATTTCAAGGCTGTGCACTGAGTGACGCGGAGGTTCGTGCCACATAATGTTGTCCTAGCTGTGAGACATACCTGTCACCTCCTCTATATCATAGTCATCATGATAATACTGGCCGCCCCTATTGTCATCGAAGTAGTTACTATCCGGGCGATCCTGTAACGTTGCAGTATGCTGAGCTCTGTCCTGTCCACTAGCTCCACGACCCCAGCCACGAGAACCTTGTCCTCTAGGGGCCGCGACTTTCTGCAACAACACTATGTCCCTCCTCCTTACAATACGCATACTGATTCGGCCCTACAGGCGTAGTATTCCAGCTAGTACGAGGAAGCTGTCGGGCCATACCACCACGTCCTCTACCATTCCCTTGAGAAGCCTGCTGCAACAACACCTTTGTCTTCAATTCTTTATGCTTTTTCTCCACCTTCTCCTTCTCCTCATTTTCCCTGTGCTCATAATACTGTGCCATACTCAAAATTACAGAAGGGGCGGAGGTAGTCCAAGTGCTCTCCGAGGCCTGTAACCGAGTCGCGATCTCAGGAAGCAGGTTCGTAACAAATCTATTAACGAACAATCGGACACCCCCCTCCACCGACAAATCTTGGCCGCTAAAACCCCAAAACATGCCTTCAAACCTAGTGAAAAAATCAGACACACTCTCATCCTTTTTCTGACGACATGCTGTTAACTTGTCCCAATCTACCCTTCTCGATGGAATAAGAGAATGCATATACATAATAGTTCGGCCAGGCAAAGCTAGTATCTCGGCCTTAGGCTTCTCACAAGGCTTCCTCTACTGGTCCCATCCTTTAATCTGATCCCAGGTAACACCCAATTCCACAACATGGTCCTGTGTGTGCACCTGTCTCCAAATATCAACGGGCACCAGTAAACCGAAGAACATCTCAATATCCACAAGCGTCATCACTGTTGATGAAGCGGCCTCAGTCAATTCCTTATAATATGCGGTTGGGTTTTTCCTAGGGTCAGGCAACTGAGTCTTAAGGGCTAAAGCTTCACTCCTTTTCCATGGAGTGTAGACCCACTGTTCTTGGAATCGGGCCTTTACCCGTGGTCTAGTAACAGCGTTATGCTGATCCCGTAGCTCTGGTATTTCAGGGTGATATAAGGGGTGGACTTCCCTCATCGGAAACTGGGATACTGTCGTTGGGCTCTTTTCAAGCAACCTACCCCGATAAGCGACCAACGCCGCGACTTTACCAAAAACTTTACCGGGTGCCAAATCAGCAGCATATACATGATCCCTAATATCATAAATGATCTGGGGTGCTACATCATTGAAACACTGTTCCCACAATCCAATCAAAGTAGCCAACATGTGCTTAAGGGCATGCTGCTGCACAAAAGGCTCATAATCTTTCATCACTCTCCACACATCTTCCACACTGTAAATGGGGTTACGAGCCCACTGGGCAGCCTGATCGGCTACTATCTTTTTCTCTACGTCTCCCACATCTGATCGTATCAATATCCGCCCCAGTTGTTCCCTAGCAGTTGCCCAGTCTCCGTCCCCTAGTCCACGTACCGGCGTTCCGCTGCTCAGTAATGTCGGGGAATTTAGGAACAGGGAAGGAGTAGCGACAGACGTAACAGGCACCAACGTCGCTGCCGGCTGCGACGTAGGTGTAAGGGATGGAGAGAGAGATGCCGAAACAATAGGCGTAGCAGGGAGACTGACAGTCATCGTAGCCGCAGAAGGCGAAGTCAAAGAAAGGGCAGGAGGCGCTGTGGCCGAAGCAGCTTGATCAATAGCAGTAAAACAGAAACAGCAGAGACAGAGGAAACGGATGAATGAGGCTGGGGTATGGCAGGGTATATTCTCTGTGGGGCGTACGGGGGTGGAGGTCGAGTATCTAACAATTCCTCAGCAAATGTATCATTTTCTTCTCGGGCAACATAAGACTTTTCACATTGTAATCGAAATTTCCAATCAGCACACTCTATTCCTTTTTCTATTTCCTCTCTATCATGCGCTACCGCTTTTTGAGTCAATGTCTGCATTCTCCCCTTCCGGGCCTCTTTCTCTGCTTTCATTCGTCTCTGTTTGGCCTCCTTTTGCCATGTTCTGAGGGAATCAAACATCGACTGCCTACTCCTTTTCGCAAACAAATTTTCCTGCAGGAAATTAATTCTCTGTTCATCAAAAGTGCCCGTCAACGGCCACTGCAACTCTGCATTGTCCCTCGTATTATTGTGCCATAACGTACTAAACATAATAGGGCCAAGGCCATGTTTTACGTACATGTCGAAATTCGGAGTACCTTCTGGAGGCGCCGGCTGACTTTCTTCCAATCGAGCATCAGCAGAACAACAACGACAGCCCAAACAAAACAACTTACTCAAACAAGGAATTTTTAAAGAAAACAAGTTCACTACTTATGCCTAACAGATATTTGCAAGTATCTTTACCAAAGTCGGTCCTCAGACCTCATCAAATACAAATCAAAGTGGTACCATGTTCATAAAGAACTCAAACAAATTCAAGCGCTTGTCCAAAGATGGTCCTCAAACCGCATCAAATACAAATCAAAATGGTACCATATCCACAAAGAACCAAAGCAAACTCACCTGGTGCACACAGGTCAAACGAGTTTATTCTCCACTGCCGACTCTTCAAACCAAAAGGTCAGATCCAAGGGTTTCACCGTTCAGGACCCCAGTCCGGATGATCGTTAGACGAGGCACCGTCCGGTCAGACAGACGGGGCAGCTGCGAGTACAGGACTCTCTCGTGCAGGGATCCTCTGCCCGTCCGACCTGACGTGGCCCCGACCTCCTCACCCATCCGGGGGCGAGGATGGGTCACCCGATGGAGTCCCTGTTTGGGCGCCAAATGAAAGAAGTGACCCAATTAGGGTCACTCGGGTTACTCGCGACCACCTCTCAGCCTTCCTCACAAATGAAGAGTCGGTCAGACAGTAGAGAATACAAACCAAAGGTATTTATTAGAAGTACACTCGAGTGGAGTCCGGTCTCACCAGCCTCATTGGATTGCTGCAGAGGGACTGACTTCAGACAACATGGAGTTACATTAAGTACATCTCAAACCAATGAAAGCACAGCCCAGGATGGAAAATTCCAGGCTCACACAGCTAAAACAAAGAGGTACAGTAGGATAAGTTTCAACTCTAAGGCTGGGTACACGCTATCTATAAATGAAGGTAATCCTGCCCGTGCCCGCAGCTGCGCTGGTGGGAGAAGGCCTCTATCTAGTGGGAAAGGTATGTGCTAACGAGGACAATGTACTCAGTGAGATAGCGTTAAACCTTGAAGAAAAAGAGGAAAAAAACGAATGGAGACATTTCTCAGCAAGCTAGGGTTAGTTTCAATCACAGTTCAAAATGGCAGCTCAACTTAAAATGGTGCCGCGAATGCTAACTTTACATAGAGCAATATGCAAGCAAAACGAGTGCATAACATTTACATTTCAACACGTGTACTCCTTTTAATTAAGACCTGGGATGTCTTGCAATTAGGGTCAGACTGGGGAACGAAAGCAGCACTGGCAAAAAAACATTTAAACAAGCCCCGCTCCCTTCTTCTCCTTGCACAATTCCTGTCTTTCCATCCATCCTCTCTCTCGTTCTCTCCTTTGTCTCCTCTCCCTCTCTGATGCGTTCTTCTACCTTCTACCTTCACCCCCTCTCTCTCTCTCGGACTCCATGCCTGGCTTCAGCACTTATCCTCGGGAAACTGGGAATAGTGACAGAGCTTCCTGCCCTAAAAATCAGGTCCAGCCCACGGGGAAATGCCCGATGAAAGAAAAGGTCTGTCCGGCCCTGCTTGCAGTCCGCCGCATTATCCTTGCCGGCGCTGCTCATCAAGCTAGTTATGAATTACTGCCGTGCATAGGTGTATGGTGACACTGAATACATAAACTTACTGACGAGTGGATTGAACTGCAGAACGTTCGAGATGGAAGGAACAAAAAGCTGCAAGAATTGCCATTTATATTAACTCACCAGAGCGTTTCCCTCATGAATGAATACAATGCACCTTAAAAGGTGTCTACAGGAGGCAGACACTCGGAGACAGCAGGCACCTGCCCTGCTTTGTGTACATGTTAAGCGCTGCGTGCGGCTGTTCATCTACAGCATGCGGCTACAAAGAGCCTTCTATTGGAAAAAGCATCACGCATAATCAGATTGGCCTCGGGTTCGGTGAATGGTAACCAAACTGTAAAATCAAGAGCCGGCTACCGCCCTCCCTCTGAAAACTGAACATCTTATTTTCGCTGCATGAAAGCACAATTATTGCCAGTCCCTGCAACGCTTCGGAAGTGTAGGCCTGATTGCAAGATGGGGAGGGGAAACACTTAAGGTGTGTGCAGTCAGTGGTCCAGGAAAGGACACTGAAGAAAGCCGCCAATTTTAGTTCCACAGAAGAGAGGCTGTTATATGTAAAATAAGAGGTGTGCCGCTGAGCGCTACCGGGGGCAGTAGACGTTCACCGGCGCTAAACATGAAAAAACAGCGGGTCTACCCCCTGGCGCATGACAGACTGCCAGCACAAACATTCAGAGGCGAGCACCGGATCGCGTTTCACTGTAAGACATTAGGACCCGCAGAGAACTCAGCATAGAGCGCGATGTGCGTTTACAGAAGAGGTACCCTGAGAGGCTGACGCCTTCATATCCACTTTACATAGAGCCCCAGGCCAATATCATGCTTGGAGCCGGAAAAATCGAAGCACAACTCTCATGTTTATTCACACGTTCAAAATGTATAGAAATATTTTTATTAACATTTCATAACCAAGTCTCTTTGTAGCAGTTATCACACGAAACAAATATACATAACATGCTTACAGTTTCAACTCAGCGTGTAGGTGGCAAAACATTTCGGGCCAGATGTACGACCCGTTTTTGGATGCGCAAACGGGTTTGCGAACCCGTTTGCGCACGCAAAAACCTATTGGGCCATGTACATAGCCTATTTTGCAAATAGGTTTTGCGACTCGCTATTTGGAAGGGGCGTTCCCTTCTAAATAGCGAGTCTCAAAACCATGTACAAATGTTTTGCGACCGTAATTGCGGTCGCAAAACAGTCGCAATTACCACCTACTTCAAGTAGGTGGTAATGCATTCGCAAATGGGAAAGCGTTCCCAGGGGACCCCTTCTCCTTTGCAAATGCATGCAAAGTTATTTTTTAAGGGCAGGCAGTGGTCCCAAGGACCACTGCCTGCCCTTAAAAAATGAAACAAAAACGTTTCATTTTTAATTTTTTTAAATGCAGCCCGTTTACCTTTAAGGAAAACGGGCTGCATTTAAAAAAAAAAAAACCTGCTTTATTTAAAAGCAGTCCCAGACATGGTGGTCTGCTGAGCCCAGCAGGCCACCATCCCTGGGAGGGCTGGCATTCTCAATGGGCTCGCAAATTGCGAGAGGTTCATTAATATTAATGAGCCTCGCAATTTGCGACCCCATTGGGAATCGCAAAAAGTGTTAAACACACTGTTGTACATTTCATTTAGCGCCTCGCAATTTGCGCCTCGCAATGTGTCGCAAATTGCGAGGCGCTAAATGAAATGGTCGTACATCTCGCCTCTTCTTCTCAATTTTGTGTTTTTCCATAATATTAGAAGTCAATAGCTTAGGGCAACCCCCAACATCCACTGGGATTTGTGTTAAAGAGATATTTGAGGGCAAGGCGTCCTTCGGGTTGGAAATATTTTGTTAGAAGTTACACCTCATACAAGCCATGAGTGGGATTTCATGAGACCTTCCGAAACAACCTTCAAGCATCTGGACCCTTTTGTTGCTAGGTCTGGCTTGACAGCACAACTATCTGCATGATCTAGTGCTGCCAATTATTCAAAATATGTGTAGCGTGGGCTTTGGCAGTGCTCATAGGGGCATTGTTCATACCTCATTCTATTGGCTGTTTGGTGTATCATGCCTTTTCCTATGGAGTGCTTGCATAGCAATGCATGAGGGACTATTTTACCTTTCAAAAGTCAACTGAATCATTGCACATTAAATTCTTTGTTATTCATGCTTTAAATAAAGCTATACTATACTTTTGGAGCATTGCAGGAAGCTTTTTCATGCCTTAATGAAGACTAGCCTTCTGTCTGCTGGAACTCTCTAAGTACACTGATAAATGAACAGTGGCAAAGCCCATAGGTCTGGCTTTAATATGCCAACACAAGCATGAACAAATTGATTTTGCCCATTAAAGCAGACAAAATGGCTTCACTAATGCATGTTATATATGGACCTCCACCAATAATGGTTAGATCAGATTCAAACTGCTTCAAATAACAAAGACCACAGCAATGAAAAAGTCTGCTTTCATTTGATTCCAATGGAGCTTTGAGCATTTTCAGTATGCAGCATTGCTCTCACACCACAATGCCCATATATCTTATGGTGTGATGTAGATGACATGAACGGCATTCCCATTTTGACTATTTGATGCTATGTGGTGAAACAGGAGATGGGGCCTCCTTCTTGCAGTATACCTGTTGCAAAGTCGTCATGACCCCCTTTTGATCCATAGGTGACTTATGATACATATCTTTTTATTCTTGCATGAATATATTTCTAAAATCCTAGTGCCTCTACTTTGCCTACAAAAAAATGTAATTACCATACTCCTCACTGGGATACTACATTATTGGTGCAATTTTTTGTCATTTGGTCAGCAGTAAAAAAAACACTGGTCACACCAGATCTGGATGTAAAACATTCTGTTTTAATAAACTGCAACTGCAAAACAATACAGAAGATTCTGCTTGATTCTGTATATAATCCTGGCCCCCTGATATACCTCCGTAAAAAAATTGTTGTCCAGCGCTTTTCATTTTTGGTTTGTGTTTTTGGATCATTAGAGAAGTAATTTAGCTTGGGTAGACATTGCTGATCTGGGCCAGATTTTCTGGACGACATTTTTAAAAATGACGGATGTGTTGCAGTGATGATGTAATATTTCAGGAACCATAAGACCTATTTACTTAGTTTTGGTGTCAAAACATAGGTTTTGGGGGTCAAGTAGTATTATAGAAATACAAAATAACTCCTAAGAGCAAACCTTCTGCCATTTTCCAAAATGGTGGCTATAATAGAGGAAGAAGATACATATATAGAAATGAAACAAATAATAATGGCTTTTAATCCTTTTATGTAGACACCAAACAATATTTATGATCTGAATATGAAAAAATATGTTTATCACTCCTGTTTTAGACACACTTTCATAGTTCACTTTATTTATTTGTTTCGGCAATCGCTCGTGGTACATTTGCAGAATGTTGAACATTTGAGAAGAGCATATCGACAGGGACATCTGTTTATAGCACAGGTTTTGCCAGTACATGTATGTGTAAGTTCTGTGGGTAGAGGCTTTAGAGATTTTGTACGTTTTAGCACCCCATCAATATCTTCCCAACCAAATTGACATGGATCTTTCTCTACATATGCATGATCCAAAACATTTACACATCTTCTGATCAAGTAGAACGCTCTTTTAATGTGTCCACGCACAGAATCTGACGTCGGTGGAAGGTCGCCTAGCGGGACTGATCTCTTGAATTCACTGTACTGAAGTTCGTGAAATGTGTGACAGTCAGAACTCTTTTTCCATACGCACAAGGTATTTTTCTATGTCTTTAAAGCCACATTCTTCTTCTGTCCCAGCAAATTCTGTTCGACACTTTATAGGTTCAGTTCCAAGCTTTGTTCCAAATTTGCTCATAGTGTCATCACCCGTGAGAATATGTGCCTTGATAAGAACACTAGGCATCTCTGGGTCAAGTTTCTTGTACAGAAGGGGGGCGTGGCCTAACCGCCGACCGTGATGGCCGTGTAGGCGAGGAGCTCCGCCATTAACTCCCTTCTTAGAACGCGCTGTGGCAGCGCAGATGGTGTTTACCAGCTTTTGGGGGCCCTGTGAGGTGCGGAAGACGGCGGGGCAGCTGCTGCTTTCGGAACCGGCTCGCCCGATGCCTGCGGCGCAGATCGGCGCCTGACTGTCTTTCAGGGTGCGGTGAGGCCTAACGCCGCATGGGACGCCGGGGCCTCGATTGTCGGTGCCGGCCGGAGATGGTGAGCCGGTACGCGGACTAGCCAGAGGACTGGAACGGGCGCTAGGAGTGTCTTGGTTGCGGCTGGGGCAGGGGTAAGAGGCTCCCCCACTCCCTGGTGGGACACAGGCATTCCCCGGAAGCCCCGTGGTGACAGGGGTCGCGGGCGGGCTTGGGGATCGGTCGCTCGGCCGCAAACTGTGTCGCACTTGTGAGCTCTTCCAGCTGTGGCTGTGCCCCCTCCCCGCCCCCCTCTGCCTATATGCCAGCTGGAATTCTGCCCTGTGATCATATGGGCCCCCCATTGTCTCTCTGGTGCCTAACTTTGCCGGTGCACATGGTGGCCTGTAAGGGGGGGGGATGGGCCATATGTGTTTTGCGGGGGCCACGTCGACTGCTGCAAAGGCTGTTGGAATGCGGCGGATTGTTGAGCAGATATGATCCTTGGTGCCAGCACAGCATGAGAGCAGCGCCCGCCTGATGTGGCACCTACCTGCGGGCCCATGGGGGGTCTTTTCCTGATTGGTCTGGCCACTGGCATTCTGTGACCATCCTGGTTTGCCTGCTCCAATTCTCTTTGCCATTCAGGGGGGCTTGTGCCCATTGTTGCTTCCCCTGAATCCTTCGCCCGTTGGTGTCTTGCTGTTGGACTGGGTCGCGCCCCTCCGGAGCCGGGTTTGTCGCTGTTGCTGTTTGGCCTGCTGTTTTGGCGCTTTCCTCGCTCGGCTGTACAGGGCCCCTCTCTGCTCCGTCACTGCTCCTGAGTGTCACCTGTTGGTCACCTGCATACATCAGTGCCCACACTGGTACGCCACTTGCTGATAGAGTGTTATCCCAGTGGAGCACCTTAGTGGGGTATGGGGCACAAGGACCCCAAGCAAAGTACGCTATCCTTCAAGCCATCCGGCCCGGTGCGGCGACGCAGCAGCCCAATATGGCGGAGGGCGGAGAACAGCCTCCCGCGCAGGTGGCTGGGCCTGACGGTCTGCTGGCGGAGCTACGTGCGGGCTTCAAGGCCTTGGACACCAGGTTTGATGCCGTAGATAGGCGTCTAGATTCCATGGGGGCCCGGTTGGAACAGCACGAGGGGCGGCGGACAGTCGCAGAGAGTAGGATATCCGACTTGGAGGACGGCACGGCCCAAACCGCTAAGAAATATGAGAGGATGGAGAAGCTCCTTAAATCAGTCGCTATTAAGAACGAGGACTTGGAGGCCCGGGGGCGAAGGAACAACATCCGTGTCATGGGTGTGCCTGAATCGACGAATACGGGGCGGCTGGACCACTTTATTGAGAAGCTCCTGGCGGATCTCTTTGGCAGTGAGTCGTTCACCAACACATTCGTCGTTGAACGTGCACATCGTATCCTGGGGCCGCGTCCCAATCCTGGGTGCCCCCGCGACCGATCATAGCCCGCCTTTTGAACTTTAGGGATAGGGACACTGCCCTACGCTTGGCCCGTGAGAAGGGACAGCTGGATTGGCAGGGCTCGAGTATATCCTTATATCCTGACTTCACTGCCATGGTTCAAGATGCGCGCGCAGGAAGTACGCTGGGGTCAAAGCTGCCCTCCGTAAGCTGAGTCTGCGGTACGGGATGCTGTATCCTGCGCAGCTGAAGGTGGATGTTGATGGACGCTCCCCGATTTTTGACTCCCCTCACGACGCTCAGGAGTACTGCCAGAAGTATTCCAACGCTGCGAAGAAGAAAGGCTCGGCGTCTCCGCAGCAGTCGCAGGACATTCCAGACTCTGGAGCAAGTGCGGACCTTTTCACTTCGACCTAGATGCCTGATTCCTGGCCTTGCAGCATGTTGCTGCCACGGTTCAACACTTCGAGCTTTACCTCACAGACTCGTGCCGTCGGCACGCTGATGTGCCGCCACGGACGCATAAGTATACGTTTTTACAGGCCCTTCAGCCAGCTTTGGGGGTAATGGCAGGGTGTTGCCACCTCCCAAGTGCGGATGCACATCTCTAAGTTCATGTGGGGTTATAATATGTTTGGCTTTTGTTTGTTTGCCTTTTTTATTGTGTTTGTAAGGGATGGGGATTTTCCCCCTGCGCTTGGTGAGGTGGATGGGTGGAGGGAGGGGGATTTGGGCCTGTGGGCCTACGTCTGAGTTTGCTTCCCCTTTATTTGTTATTTGCAGTATAGCATGCATGGCTTCCATACCAGTAGCTCAGATGCCCTAGACATGGATAATGGCTAGTAAGGTTGTGGCGGAGGCCACTGTGGTTCTTATGTCTTGGAATTTTAGGGGCTTAAACAATACCCGTAAATGTAAACAAGTGACCATCTATATGCAACGTCACCAGGTGGATGTAGCCTTTCTACAGGAGACGCACCTTGCCGCAAACGTTCAGGCGTCAGTGGCGACAAGCTGGGGTGCGCATAGATATTTTGTGGGATATAGCTCCTATGCTAGAGGGGTTGCAGTGTTAATACATAAGCGGTTGCCTTTCCGGGAGGAAGAGGTCCATAGGGATGCAGGAGGTCGATATGTGTTGGTCAAGGGCTATATGCTTGAACACTCTGTATTATTTGTTAATATATATGTCCCGAATGTAGATGACCCCGAGTTTTTTGACACAGTACACAATCACATAGTTCGCATGGGGGCTGACTGCATCTACTTTGGTGGAGAATTTAACCTGTTGCTTGACCCGGAACTTGATAGTACAGCACGTACGGCAGCTACGAAGCCGAAAGCGAGGCGGGCTGTGTTGGACACTATAGAGCAGTTTGGCCTGGTGGAAGCATGGAGGTACCACTGCGCACGTAGTGTAGGGTACACTCATTACTCCACGCCCCATAATACCTGGGCGCGTTTGGACTATTGGTGTTTATCAGCTGGAGTGGCGGGGTGGGTTGTAGCGGTTTCTCATCTGCCGCGCACGTTGTCGGACCACTCCCCGGTATTGGTAACCTTGCGGGTCCCTAGAGCGGGGGGGATGGAACGTACCTGGCGATTTCCCGATATGGCTTTGAGGGATTCTGTCTTTGCAACTGAACTGGGTGAGGCAATCGTAGAGTTCTTTTCGATAAATGTTGGGTCGGTGGAATCTAAGGCCACCCTTTGGGAGGCATTCAAGGCCTACGCGAGAGGGGTGTGCATTTCTAAAAACGCAGGGGTGCTCAGGTCTCTGCGCCGCACGCTCGCGCAGGTAGAGGCACAGCTCCGTGAGTTAGATGGTATTGCGTCCAGCTCTGGCCCTCCTGACATGCATAAACGAGCTGCTCTGTTGACAGAATTCCATGAGGCTGCAGAACGAGAGGCGCATTTCTTGGGAAAGTACGCCGTAGCTAGACGATATGGGGAGGGTGAAAGGCCTGGCAGGACATTGGCCAAGCTGATGCAGCATACCGGTAGGCTAACTTACATAGCTGAACTTAGAATGAGGACGGTGAGCAGATCACTGGTAATGTGGGGGTGTTACGAGAGGTAATTAAATATTACATAACGTTATATACCGCCAGGACTGCTGACTCCCCTGATGACTATAAGGATTACCTTGATGAGGTCTCCCTTATCTGGATGGACAAGGCCCACCAGGAGTTCTTAGCAGAACCCTTTACTGAGGATGAGATGACGGAGGCCATTAACATGCTAAACGTCTCCAAAGCGCCCGGTTTGGATGGCTTCACGGGCTGTTTTTATAAAAAATATAGGGATCTCCTTGTGCCTCATCTCATTGATATGTATCAGGAGGCCATTGAGAAGGGGGTACTCCCGCTCACCTTGAGAGATGCCGCTATAATATTGTTGCCCAAGCCTGGCAAGGATGTCTTGAAATGTAGTTCCTATCGGCCCTTATCGCTCTTGAATTTTGATAACAAGATCTTAGCTAAGATGCTGGCAACCAGGCTTGCGTTAATAGTCGAGAAACTGATCTCCCCTGCCCAATCGGGCTTTATCCCCCACAAATCCACGGCCTTAAACACGTGCACGCTGTTCGCCACGTTGAACAGGATTTCGCCGTCCGTCCCTGCGGCAGCGGTCCTGCTCAACGCTGAAAAAGCGTTTGATTCGCTTGAGTGGCCCTTTCTATATGCCACCATGAGGAGGTTGGCGGTGCCGGAACGGTTTTTGGCAGTGGTTAGGCTCCTGTATACCTTGCCCATGGCACATATTCGCTTGAACGGTACATTGACCAGGGCTTTCCCCCTTACTCGGGGTACGCCACAGGGTTGCCCCCTGTCCCCCCTCCTTTTTGTAATTGCACTTGACCCACTAGTACGCCAGTTGTTGGAGAAGCATAGTCATCGGGGTTTGAAATTCAACACCGGGCCCTTGTTACTTACGCTGTATGCTGATGATATTATTCTCTACGTGCGGCATCCTGACGACAATCTCGCACCGTTGCTTCGGGAAGTCACTAGGTATGGCACTAAGTCAGGACTTCATATAAACTGGGAGAAGTCTGAAGTGCTTCCATTGACTGAGGCGCCCTGTGTTAGAACTGGGGATTACCCGCTGGTCTGGTGTGATGACTCTGTGAAGTACTTAGGAGTCCACATTCATAGGGACAGGGATCGTATCCTTCAGTTGAACTATGGCCCGGTAATCGAGAAGTTGGGACGCAACATTGACCGCTGGTTGCAGCTCCCGTTATCGATGCCGGGAAGGATAGCCATAATTAAAATGGTGGTCCTGCCGCAATTCTTGTACCTCTTTTTAAATATTCCTATACCACTATACAATAGTTTTTTTACCAATCTGCGTACGTTGCTAACCCGTTTGGTGTGGGGGGTAAACGCCCCCGCGTTGGATGGGACACCTTGGTGTTGCTGTATGAGAGGGGGGGGTTCGGTGTGCCGAACCTACAGATTTATTATCTGGTTGCACAAGCAAGCTACGCCCGACACTGGTACAATGTGGATGTTCGAGTCCCGTATTATAGACCAGAGGCTGACCTGGTGCTCCCGGCTCCACTCAATACACTGCTGCCGCGCGGTTTCCCTAGGGATCTGTAAGACATTCAGACAGTATCCACTACCAGCTGGGCATGGCACAAGTTGATGCGTGTGACTGGTACACAGGTATTATATTCCCTGGCGCCCCCGCTGGCAGGGAACAGCTGGATCCCCATCCTGCAGGAGGCACTGGTGAAGCGCACATTGTCCAAATTCCACCTGCACACCTTTGGTGATCTATTCCCTGGGGGGTACATTTTTTCATGTTCTGAGGATCCTCGTTTCCGTGCGGCTACCACAATGGATCACTTTGTGCTGTTGAGAGTGCAGAAGGCATTATGTGCCTGCTTGGATAGCTATCCTCTCGAACCTCCTGACTTCTCCATTCTGACAGGGGTTATAAAAGGCGGGGATGGGAGCCACTTGGTGGCACGGATATACAGGGAAGTAGTGGCACAGCTCCCGAGTCATGATACAGTTGTACGGGCGGAATGGGAGCGGGATTTGGGCTACCCTCTGTCAGATATACAGTGGGGGAGGTGTTGCGCACAAATACGCCGGGTGTCCCCGAACCATCAACACAAATTGCTGCATTTTAAGTTTCTGTGGCGAGTGTATGTGACCCCTAGTAAATTGCATCGTATGGACCCCTTTCGCTTGGATGTGTGCCCAAGGTGCCGCTCTCCATTGGCGGACTTTGCACATATGACATGGACTTGTACTAGAATTGAGGATTATTGGCGATCGATATTCAGGGAGGTATCCAAGATGGTAGGGGTAGAGATTGCGCCATCCCCCTTATTGGCCCTGTTGGGGTACGTTCATGACCTTCCTAGATCCCACCGTCGATTTGTTGCCATAGCGCTGTTGATTGCTAAACGGGAAGTGGCTCTTAAATGGTCCTGTAGTATGCCGCCCACACTCAATGCATGGATTCACAGCATGAAATATTGTAATACCACTAGCGATGACTATGCACAGTTGCAGCCACCGGCCTCTAGACCTGTAGACATCTGGCAACCTTTCCAAATGTACTTGTTAAATGTGCAGGATGGTAACAGTGCCTCCACACAGGAGCCGCCTGTATCCAATGTATCTGGGGACACCTAGGGACCAATCTGTATTAATTTAGCCGAATGTGCATTGGTCATTGTGCTTGTGTATTGGCTTAATTCAAATGTACTGACTGGGTAAGGAGATATCCATGCTATTATATGGGGGCCGCTGAGACCACCTTTGCCATTTGTTTGCTATGTCGCATTGTAAGCTTTAATTTTCGGCCATTGACATTTATGCTGTGCTGCTCAACCCTTTATTATTTTTTGTTTCTTTCTCCCAATGTTTTGTTGTATTTATTTTGAAAACTTTAATAAACAAATTTAAAGAAAAAAGTTTCTTGTACAGAATATGAAGTGGAATTAAGTGTCTTTTCTCACCTGTTCCATAACGTATCCATAACTCTGACAAATCTTCACTTATGAACCTAGCAACAAATTTAATTAGCACAATATTAACAGCTGTGTCATTTGACAATACAATGACTCAACTGGCACCATTTCGAACAGCCCAATCAACACGTGGTCAGTTTCCTCCAATTTGCTGTTATGTTCTTGAATAATATGGCCTTTATCTTTTGAATATATCTCTGCAGGCATCAGCTCCTCATTGACAATCATTCCACTTACAATAATTGGAAATTTAGTGTTCACTGAAGCATTAGCAATGTTTTGGAGAGTTAAAATCTCCAAGTTCATCTTGTTCGATGTTGATGACCAGAATTTATCGAGTTGCACAGGTATAAGTGTCGAATTTTTGATGCAGGAAAGGTCAATTGCTCCACTTTTAGACATTTGTCTCATTCTCTTACATTCTTTGACAAGATAGTTCAAGATAACTGTCAAAGACAATGTGCAGTTCTTGCAAGGTGCACACTGACTTTGATATCTGTAGAACAGTCTGAATGACCTTTACAAAGTTTTGCATGAATAAAATCTTGGCCATTCGCATTTCACCATTCACAATTGTGACATTTAGTCCACAACAACAGCAGTTTTCAATGAGGACACCATTTCAAATGTAAATTCTTCAGGTGAAAGTTTTTTTTCAATTTCTTAAACAAGTTTGCGCTTCACTGGTTTGGTTGCAGCATCTCCATCAAATAATGCATTTGTTGGAAGAAGATCACACGACACAATGTCCTTGTTAAATTCACCCCTTTCTTTTGCTGCATTCATCTCTGTGTGTGCTTGTGAAAGTTGTTTTTGTAACCTGATTTGTAGTGGCTAGTTGGATGAAACTCTTACTATGGCAACTAAAGCATTGAAGCTTAGTTTTAGTGATTATGCCAAACAGCTTTTTCTCTTTCAATAGAAATCTCTTCTGCTTCAGTGCTGCGTATAGTTTTGATCCATGTTCCAGGACATCTAGTAGACATGTCTTTATATTATTATCCACATATTGTTTGGTCACAAAGTTGTGTAGTCGGACAAGCTCAGTCATTTGCAAGGGGTTTCCTTGCTGCAGCGTAAAATGAAGAAAGCTGTCAACATGTTTATTAAAATTTACCCCTCTCTTTCCCACAAGTTTGTGGTGAAGAACAGTTTCACGATGGTCCATTAATTTAGAATTTGTAATCTCTCTGAAAACATTGCAAATAGAAAGGACTTTATGGTAAACTAGCTGCCATTGATCAACATATTCAATTTTACGTGTCTGACCAACAATTCCCTTTAAGCTTTTCTGTGATCTCTGGATCGTCTGTTCCATTTTCACACCTGGAGTCACAGCATTGAACCTTTCCTCTCTGTATTTCACCCAAAAATTTCTTTTGATGAATTTTCTGTAGAAGTATGTTTTTTCAACCTCTAGCTTCTTCTCTCTTTCCAAATACTAGAACCCATATCTCAGGTAGTTTATGCCATTGAATTTCTTAAAACACAGGAATCAGTGACTCCACAGTCTTCACGTGCAGCTGCCAATCATCTTCTTGATCAGCATTTACCAAGTTTTTCACTAGAGCTATCATGTGTAAAACATTTCCCAGGTACTTGCAAAGTTTAGATTTTTCTTCACATTCTTTGACAAACTTGGTTTTCAGATTTTGAAATGAGTGTATTGAACATTGCCTGGCTTTGCATTATGTATTTTGAATGAAGTGCACCCTGTGCCTTGTTCACTTCTGAGATAAGATATGCAAAACCTAATAATTTGTCATTCTTGTTCCAGAAAGCATTCCAATGCAATGTTTCTACAGCCTGAGATATGATTAGCATACCTTGTAATGAACGAACATAATGAGTTCCGCTCAATCCTGACTGGACAGTTTGCTTCCAAAGATTTCAGCCTCAATAAGTGCATCGTCAATGCCACATCCACTGAGCTAACTTCCTGCACACCACTACGTAACGTTTGTCATGTGGAAAATGCCTGCAATTGGATAAAGATCATCAAATTCTACTGGATTGCTCATACAAATGACATAAAAATGACAGCTACAAAACAGAAATCACATTCATCACACAAAATTGCAGGATAGGCTGGTCTTTAAGCTGAGCAGCAACATTTTGTAAATATTTTACAGCTGTTGCGTAGTTTGTGACTGGAGATGGTATTACTGGTAAAAACCAAACCTTCTTCAGTGGGACGGTATTCTGGGAGATCAGAGCATGAATTCCAGCCGACGGAGGAACTGGCTTTTCTTCATCCTAAGTTCATAAAACCTCTTCATGTACTCATAAACTTTCATGCATTTTCAGTATTTTCAGTCGGTAGTCCTTATACATTTCTTGATAACTCCAGGAACCCGGTTTGGCCATAGATTACACCAGATCAGGGCATAGTCGATGCACCACTAATTAGGGTTTATTATCTGAACCTCTATTAAATATTTCAGTGAATGCCTCACATGGAATAATATTACCATCCCCATATAATTACACTGATTCCTTTCTGTAGCTGAAATTAAATACATTCTTCAGCATCTGCCCTTTCTTTGAGGGTTTATTTCCTTCCCATACACTCTTGAAGGGCTGAACCTAAGTACTTTCATGACCTGTCACACCCGTACATCCCATGCAATCCAGTCATTGTTCATGCTCCCTCTCTCTCTTAGTCCTACTAGTATATTGTCTGTTTACATCAGAGCATGAACTTCATTCATCAGTGCATCTTAATCCAGAATTCCAAAGTTTCAGCTAGGCACTAGCAGCTACCCAGTCAACCTCTCAACCTGCAACCGTGCACTTAGTAATGGAGCTGGCTCACTAATAAATCCCCTTGTCATAAGAAACCGGGAATAGCATAGGTTTTGATGACGTATGTGGTGACAACACATGCCATGTCACCTCTGAGCCTGCAAGAGGCCACAGGCAGTGCGACAAAATAAAGAGCTACAACGGAGGCTTATTGTAGGTAGGCATCCCTAAGGACATTGGAAAGGATACAGCTCCTGGCCTAAATCCCTCTGTGCTAGCAAATTCAAACTTAATTTGCTTCTCCCACTCAAGTGTCATGTACATTTCTTTACATCAGCATCAGGCCAAAGAATTTAATGATGACATCACAGGGTGAGTCAGCTTGGGTTGACTGAAACATTCTGCACAAGAGAGACACACCTATACACATATTTTCCCCTAGAGTAAATAGTTAAAGCCCTGTTAATGTACTCACAATATATATACATTCCAGTGGTAGCTTGATCCCTGCTTAGATCAAATAAAATCAGTCACTCTGGATCCCGTGGACTGATCTCTCAAACAGGCATACTACACAATCGTATAGACCATAAATCTCATTAGCGTTACAAATATCAAATGTGTTCTGTTGTATACACCTTTTTAAACAAGAGACCCAATGACCTTTTTATGTGAACTTGCTCCTTATGATTTATACTTAGACACTTTTATTTTTTGTTGCTTTTGACACTAACTACATGGATCTCTTGGCCATTTCTGCTGCAAAAAAAGGCAAAGTCATATACTGGCCATTATGAATGCTAAATAATGAAATGCAGTCACTCCTAACAGTAAACTGATTAATCTGCAAGACATTGTCTTAGAGTACAAAGGGGTAATACATCGTATTAAATAACATTGCTCAATACATATACCACTCCTGTCACCAGTTTAATAGGATTCAATTGGATCCATTTTCGATACTGCCTCTTTAATTTATTTTGAACTGAAATAAAGTCCACTAACCTTTACCGTGAGAGCTCACATACTTACCTTGGAGTAATGACCTCATAAGATTCGTTCCTGCTGTGTCCTAACTATCTAGTTTAATCTCTTCTCCTCTACTGTATTGTGGGCATTTGATTAGTTTTAAGTGGATTGGCAAATACAAACTTCAGCTTTTCACCAAAGAATTTGTTTCATAGAGGTAGTGGTTCATGTTAACTACGCAAAAAAAAATGTTCAGCAACCTCAGTCTGTGGTTCTTGGCTGTATGCAGTAAACATGTTCTCTATAAAAAAAAAAAGGTCCTCCCATCATAGACTTCTATCTTTGTTTTCAACAGATCTCCATGAAGTACAGACCAAGAGCATAGGTTTTGTTGACTTATGTGGACAACACCTGCCATGTCACCTATTATGTGGATTCGTGGCTGCAAGCTTTGCTTTGTGTGTATGACAACCCAGCCTGTGAGGAAGTGTGAGTTGAACTCAGACCACAGTCTGCAATGATGCATCGTATTTACCAAACACGGAGGTCTGCTGAAGACAATTCAAAGCAAAGTTGCAGGTTCATTTTAACTTAGAGCCAGGTAACCCGATTACAACTGTCATTAAACACTATCCAGTGCATAGCTGTACCAGGTAGAGAAAGGGGCGTGGCCTTTTAAGAGAACTGCAAGATAGGGCCTCAAATTAACAAATGCACCGAACCTTTCTTCAGTTGGCCATCAATTGATTCATTTTTCAATAATCTGTTGCTGATTGACATTTATTTTCATCCATTTTCATATCGTAACTATAACAAAATACATTATTATGCTGTAATCCTCTTTTCACTTCTTTTCGTTCCTCACCACCGACAGCCATGAGCTCACATAAACATAACTGTGAATGAGGCTCACAATTGTCATATTTTGATTAATTAAGAAGGAAGAGCCCATAGCTTTTCTCTACAACCCATAGAGTTAATATCCATTATTTGATAGCATTTCTGTGCTTATAATTTCACAGTGTAATCAGTAATATCTAAATGGGAGCAGGGAACCAAAGCGTCTCTCAATCAGCACTAGAATAAAGCCCGTGCACAGAGTTATTAAAAAATGAAATATTTGGGGCGACTGAAGGAATGTTACCTGTATCAGGTAGGTGTTGGAAGGGTCAGCTAATATAATTTTAAATGGGGCAAGTTCTCCTAATGAAATTTCTCAATGGTGAGGATGCAGTACATGGGCAGGTATTAAAGTTAAGACCCAACATAATGTGCTGATATGATTAAAATTACCTTTTAAACTAGCCACAGTAACTGGCACTATTTTTCGGTTTTTAGGTCTTGTTGCAAACAGTTTTAGTTGTTGTGTGACCTCATGCTAACAATACTTCAAAAAGTACATACAAGAAGTAGTACAGAGAGAGTGCACTTTGGGTGAGCCCTCTTCAGCCATTGGCTTTCATGAATTGTTCATGGATTGCCATTGCTTCAATTGGCTGGCCATGGCATCTCATGTGTGTTCACCCATTTGTGTTCCCATTAGGATTTGGTAACTGGGCTGAAGTAGTCCTTTTATTTGACCACAGACACACCATCACGTGGAGCTTGTAATTCAGAATGATTGTGTGTACTTGGACGTATTTCCTTTACTGACACGATGTCATTTTTATTGTTGTTTTGTGGCTTTTTTGTTTAGCACGGGCTTCCCGTTTGTTTCATGACATACTAGGACAACTAATTAATTACCATTGCATGTTTATTTGTTTTTCATTGTTATCATAACATTTTATTGGATTGACAGTTTTTTATGTTCCCAAAGCAAAGACTTGTGCACACACAGGCTTCCTAACCGATGCACCTAAAATATTGAGCCTTTGTCAAAATTATCTACTATACAATACTATACTCTTTATGTCCTTTAATTCACCACTTTCAATTCAAACTTCATCTCTGACTCTTTTTTTTATAACACTCTTCTTTGAGGGTAAAACGTACCTCTTCTAATAAAGTCTGGTCAAAAAAGGGTCTTACTCCCAGCTTCCATATTGTTTTCACTATGGCGTTTTGTTTCAAGGACATCTAGGAACAACATACACAAAGTAGCCAACCATTACCGAACACTCCACCTAACAAAAATCCTGGGCTATTACCTTTGTCATTTCATGTTTTAAAAAGTGAGACCTATGCTTGTTTAATGATGCTGTGCGATGCTTGTTTAATTCGAGAGGTAAAGTGTTTAGATACTGACTCAATCAATTTGAAAACAGATTTGTAAGCATTTTAGGCTAAATATTTATGGTAGCAACATTGATTACAAGTCATTAGATTAATAGTTGCTTCAATAGATTCCGCTGGCTGATTAAAATCTCTCTTAATTTTGTATCTTTTTTTTGTTTCTCATTGTTACACATTTATTTCTTCTTCCGGTTATTTGTCATGATGAAGAAATGACGCAAAACTCCCTTATAAAGTTGACATGTTATCACTTGCCCATTCATGGATATGGCCTTGGCTTTTCTAACTAGAGATTCACAGGAAGTACATTGACTTTGTTTTTCTACAGCTGTGTACTAAGAATTCTCTGATAGACAAATATGTTTTATATCTGCCCAATATCTAGCACGCTGATGATCTATATTATAAATGCAAAAACAACAGTTGATGGACAGAATGCAGAACAATGTCATACATTCACCCCAGTACAGAGATCTGGGCCTAAATCCATCGTTTTTTTGCTCACCATGCCATTCCAGTTTGAACCCAGCCATATGCAAATCAGTCTTGACCCTGTGCCTCATGAGAACAGTCCAGCCCGAACTGCCAAGACAGGTCCTCCCTGGACTGGAAACAAGCATCCTAGGACCGGTTTCGGGGTTTCACTCCTCTTCAGCCAGGATAGCTTGATTCCAGTGGCATGGAGAGCACGGGACCCACGTCTGGGCATACCCGTCCCACTCGGGGTGACAAATGCAAAAACAACAGTTGATGGACAGAATGCAGAACAATGTCATACATTCACCCCAGTACAGAGATCTGGGTCTAAATCCATCGTTTTTTTGCTCACCAGGCCATTACTGTTTGAACCCAGCCATATGCAAATCAGTCTTGACCCTGTGCCTCATGGGAACAGTCCTGCCCGAACTGCCAAGCCAGGTCCTCCCTGGACTGGAAACAAGCATCCTAGGACCGGTTTCGGGGTTTCACCCCTCTTCAGCCAGGATAGCTTGATTCCAGTGGCATGGAGAGCACGGGACCCACGTCTGGGCATACCCGTCCCACTCTGGGTGACAAATGCAAAAACAACAGTTGATGGACAGAATGCAGAACAATGTCATACATTCACCCCAGTACAGAGATCTGGGCCTAAATCCATCGTTTTTTTGCTCACCATTCCATTCCAGTTTGAACCCAGCCATATGCAAATCAGTCTTGACCCTGTGCCTCATGGGAACAGTCCAGCCCGAACTGCCAATACAGGTCCTCCCTGGACTGGAAACAAGCATCCTAGGACAGGTTTCGGGGTTTCACCACTCTTCAGCCAGGATAGCTTGATTCCAGTGGCATGGAGAGCACGGGACCCACGTCTGGGCATACCCGTCCCACTCGGGGTGACAAATGCAAAAGCAACAGTTGATGGACAGAATGCAGAACAATGTCATACATTCACCCCAGTACAGAGATCTGGGCCTAAATCCATCGTTTTTTGCTCACCATGCCATTCCACTTTGAACCCAGCCATATGCAAATCAGTCTTGACCCTGTGCCTCATGGGAACAGTCCAGCCCGAACTGCCAAGCCAGGTCCTCCCTGAACTGGAAACAAGCATCCTAGGACCGGTTTCGGGGTTTCACCCCTCTTCAGCCAGGATAGCTTGATTCCAGTGGCATGGAGAGCACGGGACCCCCGTCTGGGCATACCCGTCCCACTCGGGGTGACAAATGCAAAAACAACAGTTGATGGACAGAATGCAGAACAATGTCATACATTCACCCCAGTACAGAGATCTGGGCCTAAATCCATCGTTTTTTTGCTCACCATGCATTCCAGTTTGAACCCAGCCATATGCAAATCAGTCTTGACCCTGTGCCTCATGGGAACAGTCCAGCCCGAACTGCCAATCCAGCTCCTCCCTGGACTGGAAACAAGCATCCTAGGACCGGTTTCGGGTTTCACCCCTCTTCAGCCAGGATAGCTTGATTCCAGTGGCATGGAGAGCACGGGACCCACGTCTGGGCATACCCGTCCCACTCGGGGTGACAAATGCAAAAACAACAGTTGATGGACAGAATGCAGAACAATGTCATACATTCACCCCAGTACAGAGATCTGGGCCTAAATCCATTGTTTTTTTGCTCACCATGCCATTCCAGTTTGAACCCAGCCATATGCAAATCAGTCTTGACACTGTGCCTCATGGGAACAGTCCAGCCCGAACTGCCAAGCCAGGTCCTCCCTGAACTGGAAACAAGCATCCTAGGACCGGTTTCGGGGTTTCACCCTTCTTCAGCCAGGATAGCTTGATTCCAGTGGCATGGAGAGCACGTGACCCCCGTCTGGGCATACCCGTCCCACTCGGGGTGACAAATGCAAAAACAACAGTTGATGGACAGAATGCAGAACAATGTCATACATTCACCCCAGTACAGAGATCTGGGCCTAAATCCATCGTTTTTTTGCTCACCATGCCATTCCAGTTGGACCCAGCCATATGCAAATCAGTCTTGACCCTGTGCCTCATGGGAACAGTCCAGCCCGAACTGCCAAGCCAGGTCCTCCCTGGACTGGAAACCAGCATCCTAGGACCGGTTTCGTGGTTTCACCCCTCTTCAGCCAGGATAGCTTGATTCCAGTGGCATGGAGAGCACGGGACCCACGTCTGGGCATACCCGTCCCACTCGGGGTGACAAATGCAAAAACAACAGTTGATGGACAGAATGCAGAACAATGTCATACATTCACCCCAGTACAGAGATCTGGGCCTAAATCCATCGTTTTTTGCTCACCATGCCATTCCAGTTTGAACCCAGCCATATGCAAATCAGTCTTGACCCTGTGCCTCATGCGAACAGTCCAGCCCGAACTGCCAAGCCAGGTCCTCCCTGGACTGGAAACAAGCATACTAGGACCGGTTTCGGGATTTAACCCCTCTTCAGCCAGGATAGCTTGATTCCAGTGGCATTGAGAGCACGGGACGCACGTCTGGGCATACCCGTCCCACTCGGGGTGACAAATGCAAACACAACAGTTGATGGACAGAATGCAGAACAATGTCATACCTTCACCCCAGTACAGAGATCTGGGCCTAAATCCATTGTTTTTTTGCTCACCATGCCATTCCAGTTTGAACCCAGCCATATGCAAATCAGTCTTGACCCTGTGCTCATGCGAACAATCCAGCCCGAACTGCCAAGCCAGGTCCTCCCTGAACTGGAAACAAGCATCCTAGGACCGGTTTCGGGGTTTCACCCCTCTTCAGCCAGGATAGCTTGATTCCAGTGGCATGGAGAGCACGGGACCCACGTCTGGGCATACCCGTCCCACTCGGGGTGACAAATGCAAAAACAACAGTTGATGGACAGAATGCAGAACAATGTCATACATTCACCCCAGTACAGAGATCTGGGCCTAAATCCATTGTTTTTTTGCTCACCATGCCATTCCAGTTTGAACCCAGCCATATGCAAATCAGTCTTGACCCTGTGCCTCATGGGAACAGTCCAGCCCGAACTGCCAAGCCAGGTCCTCCCTGGACTGGAAACAAGCATCCTAGGACCGGTTTCGGGGTTTCACCCCTCTTCAGCCAGGATAGCTTGATTCCAGTGGCATGGAGAGCACGGGACCCACGTCTGGGCATACCCGTCCCACTCGGGGTGACAAATGCAAAAACAACAGTTGATGGACAGAATGCAGAACAATGTCATACATTCACCCCAGTACAGAGATCTGGGCCTAAATCCATTGTTTTTTTGCTCACCATGCCATTCCAGTTTGAACCCAGCCATATGCAAATCAGTCTTGACCCTGTGCCTCATGGGAACAGTCCAGCCCGAACTGCCAAGCCAGGTCCTCCCTGAACTGGAAACAAGCATCCTAGGACCGGTTTCGGGGTTTCACCCTTCTTCAGCCAGGATAGCTTGATTCCAGTGGCATGGAGAGCACGGGACCCCCGTCTGGGCATACCCGTCCCACTCGGGGTGACAAATGCAAAAACAACAGTTGATGGACAGAATGCAGAACAATGTCATACATTCACCCCAGTACAGAGATCTGGGCCTAAATCCATCGTTTTTTGCTCACCATGCCATTCCAGTTGGATCCAGCCATATGCAAATCAGTCTTGACCCTGTGCCTCATGGGAACAGTCCAGCCCGAACTGCCAAGCCAGGTCCTCCCTGGACTGGAAACCAGCATCCTAGGACCGGTTTCGTGGTTTCACCCCTCTTCAGCCAGGATAGCTTGATTCCAGTGGCATGGAGAGCACGGGACCCACGTCTGGGCATACCCGTCCCACTCGGGGTGACAAATGCAAAAACAACAGTTGATGGACAGAATGCAGAACAATGTCATACATTCACCCCAGTACAGAGATCTGGGCCTAAATCCATCGTTTTTTGCTCACCATGCCATTCCAGTTTGAACCCAGCCATATGCAAATCAGTCTTGACCCTGTGCCTCATGCGAACAGTCCAGCCCGAACTGCCAAGCCAGGTCCTCCCTGGACTGGAAACAAGCATACTAGGACCGGTTTCGGGATTTAACCCCTCTTCAGCCAGGATAGCTTGATTCCAGTGGCATTGAGAGCATGGGACGCACGTCTGGGCATACCCGTCCCACTCGGGGTGACAAATGCAAACACAACAGTTGATGGACAGAATGCAGAACAATGTCATACCTTCACCCCAGTACAGAGATCTGGGCCTAAATCCATTGTTTTTTGCTCACCATGCCATTCCAGTTTGAACCCAGCCATATGCAAATCAGTCTTGACCCTGTGCTCATGCGAACAATCCAGCCCGAACTGCCAAGCCAGGTCCTCCCTGAACTGGAAACAAGCATCCTAGGACCGGTTTCGGGGTTTCACCCCTCTTCAGCCAGGATAGCTTGATTCCAGTGGCATGGAGAGCACGGGACCCACGTCTGGGCATACCCGTCCCACTCGGGGTGACAAATGCAAAAACAACAGTTGATGGACAGAATGCAGAACAATGTCATACATTCACCCCAGTACAGAGATCTGGGCCTAAATCCATTGTTTTTTTGCTCACCATGCCATTCCAGTTTGAACCCAGCCATATGCAAATCAGTCTTGACCCTGTGCCTCATGGGAACAGTCCAGCCCGAACTGCCAAGCCAGGTCCTCCCTGGACTGGAAACAAGCATCCTAGGACCGGTTTCGGGGTTTCACCCTTCTTCAGCGAGGATAGCTTGATTCCAGTGGCATGGAGAGCATGGGACCCACGTCTGGGCATACCCGTCCCACTCGGTGTGACAAATGCAAAAACAACAGTTGATGGACAGAATGCAGAACAATGTCATACATTCACCCCAGTACAGAGATCTGGGCCTAAATCCATCGTTTTTTGCTCACCATGCCATTCCAGTTTGAACCCAGCCATATGCAAATCAGTCTTGACCCTGTGCCTCATGCGAACAGTCCAGCCCGAACTGCCAAGCCAGGTCCTCCCTGGACTGGAAACAAGCATACTAGGACCGGTTTCGGGATTTAACCCCTCTTCAGCCAGGATAGCTTGATTCCAGTGGCATTGAGAGCACGGGACGCACGTCTGGGCATACCCGTCCCACTCGGGGTGACAAATGCAAACACAACAGTTGATGGACAGAATGCAGAACAATGTCATACCTTCACCCCAGTACAGAGATCTGGGCCTAAATCCATTGTTTTTTTGCTCACCATGCCATTCCAGTTTGAACCCAGCCAAATGCAAATCAGTCTTGACCCTGTGCTCATGCGAACAATCCAGCCCGAACTGCCAAGCCAGGTCCTCCCTGAACTGGAAACAAGCATCCTAGGACCGGTTTCGGGGTTTCACCCCTCTTCAGCCAGGATAGCTTGATTCCAGTGGCATGGAGAGCACGGGACCCACGTCTGGGCATACCCGTCCCACTCGGGGTGACAAATGCAAAAACAACAGTTGATGGACAGAATGCAGAACAATGTCATACATTCACCCCAGTACAGAGATCTGGGCCTAAATCCATTGTTTTTGCTCACCATGCCATTCCAGTTTGAACCCAGCCATATGCAAATCAGTCTTGACCCTGTGCCTCATGGGAACAGTCCAGCCCGAACTGCCAAGCCAGGTCCTCCCTGGACTGGAAACAAGCATCCTAGGACCGGTTTCGGGGTTTCACCCTTCTTCAGCCAGGATAGCTTGATTCCAGTGGCATGGAGAGCACGGGACCCCCGTCTGGGCATACCCGTCCCACTCGGGGTGACAAATGCAAAAACAACAGTTGATGGACAGAATGCAGAACAATGTCATACATTCACCCCAGTACAGAGATCTGGGCCTAAATCCATTGTTTTTTGCTCACCATGCCATTCCAGTTTGAACCCAGCCATATGCAAATCAGTCTTGACCTTGTGCCTCATGGGAACAGTCCAGCCCGAACTGCCAAGCCAGGTCCTCCCTGGACTGGAAACAAGCATCCTAGGACCGGTTTCGGGGTTTCACCCCTCTTCAGCCAGGATAGCTTGATTCCAGTGGCATGGAGAGCACGGGACCCCCGTCTGGGCATACCCGTCCCACTCGGGGTGACAAATGCAAAAACAACAGTTGATGGACAGAATGCAGAACAATGTCATACATTCACCCCAGTACAGAGATCTGGGCCTAAATCCATCGTTTTTTTGCTCACCATGCCATTCCAGTTGGACCCAGCCATATGCAAATCAGTCTTGACCCTGTGCCTCATGGGAACAGTCCAGCCCGAACTGCCAAGCCAGGTCCTCCCTGGACTGGAAACCAGCATCCTAGGACCGGTTTCGTGGTTTCACCCCTCTTCAGCCAGGATAGCTTGATTCCAGTGGCATGGAGAGCACGGGACCCACGTCTGGGCATACCCGTCCCACTCGGGGTGACAAATGCAAAAACAACAGTTGATGGACAGAATGCAGAACAATGTCATACATTCACCCCAGTACAGAGATCTGGGCCTAAATCCATCGTTTTTTTGCTCACCATGCCATTCCAGTTTGAACCCAGCCATATGCAAATCAGTCTTGACCCTGTGCCTCATGGGAACAGTCCAGCCCGAACTGCTAATCCAGGTCCTCCCTGGACTGGAAACAAGCATCCTAGGACCGGTTTCGGGGTTTCATCCCTCTTCAGCCAGGATAGCTTGATTCCAGAGGCATGGAGAGCACGGGACCCACGTCTGGGCATACCCGTCCCACTCGGGGTGACAAATGCAAAAACAACAGTTGATGGACAGAATGCAGAACAATGTCATACATTCACCCCAGTACAGAGATCTGGGACTAAATCCATTGTTTTTTTGCTCACCATGCCATTCCAGTTTGAACGCAGCCATATGCAAATCAGTCTTGACCCTGTGCCTCATGGGAACAGTCCAGCCCGAACTGCCAAGCCAGGTCCTCCCTGGACTGGAAACAAGCATCCTAGGACCGGTTTCGGGGTTTCACCCCTCTTCAGCGAGGATAGCTTGATTCCAGTGGAATGGAGAGCATGGGACCCACGTCTGGGCATACCCGTCCCACTCGGTGTGACAAATGCAAAAACAACAGTTGATGGACAGAATGCAGAACAATGTCATACATTCACCCCAGTACAGAGATCTGGGCCTAAATCCATCGTTTTTTTGCTCACCATGCCATTCCAGTTTGAACCCAGCCATATGCAAATCAGTCTTCACCCTGTGCCTCATGCGAACAGTCCATCCCGAACTGCCAAGCCAGGTCCTCCCTGGACTGGAAACAAGCATACTAGGACCGGTTTCGGGATTTAACCTCTCTTCAGCCAGGATAGCTTGATTCCAGTGGCATTGAGAGCACGGGACGCACGTCTGGGCATACCCGTCCCACTCGGGGTGACAAATGCAAACACAACAGTTGATGGACAGAATGCAGAACAATGTCATACCTTCACCCCAGTACAGAGATCTGGGCCTAAATCCATTGTTTTTTTGCTCACCATGCCATTCCAGTTTGAACCCAGCCATATGCAAATCAGTCTTGACCCTGTGCTCATGCGAACAATCCAGCCCGAACTGCCAAGCCAGGTCCTCCCTGAACTGGAAACAAGCATCCTAGGACCGGTTTCAGGGTTTCACCCCTCTTCAGCCAGGATAGCTTGATTCCAGTGGCATGGAGAGCACGGGACCCACGTCTGGGCATACCCATCCCACTCGGGGTGACAAATGCAAAAACAACAGTTGATGGACAGAATGCAGAACAATGTCATACATTCACCCAGTACAGAGATCTGGGCCTAAATCCATTGTTTTTTGCTCACCATGCCATTCCAGTTTGAACCCAGCCATATGCAAATCAGTCTTGACCCTGTGCCTCATGGGAACAGTCCAGTCCGAACTGCCAAGCCAGGTCCTCCCTGGACTGGAAACAAGCATCCTAGGACCGGTTTCGGGGTTTCACCCTTCTTCAGCCAGGATAGCTTGATTCCAGTGGCATGGAGAGCACGGGACCCCCGTCTGGGCATACCCGTCCCACTCGGGGTGACAAATGCAAAAACAACAGTTGATGGACAGGATGCAGAACAATGTCATACATTCACCCCAGTACAGAGATCTGGGCCTAAATCCATCGTTTTTTTGCTCACCATGCCATTTCAGTTTGAACCCAGCCATATGCAAATCAGTCTTGACCCTGTGCCTCATGGGAACAGTCCAGCCCGAACTGCCAATCCAGGTCCTCCCTGGACTGGAAACAAGCATCCTAGGACCGGTTTCGGGGTTTCACTCCTCTTCAGCCAGGATAGCTTGATTCCAGAGGCATGGAGAGCACGGGACCCACGTCTGGGCATACCCGTCCCACTCGGGGTGACAAATGCAAAAACAACAGTTGATGGACAGAATGCAGAACAATGTCATACATTCACCCCAGTACAGAGATCTGGGACTAAATCCATTGTTTTTTTGCTCACCATGCCATTCCAGTTTGAACGCAGCCATATGCAAATCAGTCTTGACCCTGTGCCTCATGGGAACAGTCCAGCCCGAACTGCCAAGCCAGGTCCTCCCTGGACTGGAAACAAGCATCCTAGGACCGGTTTCGGGGTTTCACGCCTCTTCAGCCAGGATAGCTTGATTCCAGTGGCATGGAGAGCACGGGACCCACGTCTGGGCATACCCGTCCCACTCGGTGTGACAAATGCAAAAACAACAGTTGATGGACAGAATGCAGAACAATGTCATACATTCACCCCAGTACAGAGATCTGGGCCCAAATCCATCGTTTTTTTGCTCACCATGCCATTCCAGTTTGAACACAGCCATATGCAAATCAGTCTTGACCCTGTGCTCATGCGAACAGTCCAGCCCGAACTGCCAAGCCAGGTCCTCCCTGAACTGGAAACAAGCATCCTAGGACCGGTTTCGGGGTTTCACCCCGCTTCAGCCAGGATAGCTTGATTCCAGTGGCATGGAGAGCACGGGACCCATGTCTGGGCATACCCGTCCCACTCGGGGTGACAAATGCAAAAACAACAGTTGATGGACAGAATGCAGAACAATGTCATACATTCACCCCAGTACAGAGATCTGGGCCTAAATCCATTGTTTTTTTGCTCACCATGCCATTCCAGTTTGAACCCAGCCATATGCAAATCAGTCTTGACCCTGTGCCTCATGGGAACAGTCCAGCCCGAACTGCCAATCCAGGTCCTCCCTGGACTGGAAACAAGCATCCTAGGACCTGTTTCGGGGTTTCACCCTTCTTCAGCCAGGATAGCTTGATTCCAGTGGCATGGAGAGCACGGGACACCCGTCTGGGCATACCCGTCCCACTCGGGGTGACATATGCAAAAACAACAGTTGATGGACAGAATGCAGAACAATGTCATACATTCACCCCAGTACAGAGATCTGGGCCTAAATCCATCGTTTTTTTGCTCACCATGCCATTCCAGTTTGAACCCAGCCATATGCAAATCAGTCTTGACCCTGTGCCTCATGGGAACAGTCCAGCCCGAACTGCCAAGCCAGGTCCTCCCTGGACTGGAAACAAGCATCCTAGGACCGGTTTCGGGGTTTCACCCCTCTTCAGCCAGGATAGCTTGATTCCAGTGGCATGGAGAGCACGGGAACCACGTCTGGGCATACCCGTCCCACTCGGGGTGACGAATGCAAAAACAACAGTTGATGGACAGAATGCAGAACAATGTCATACATTCACCCCAGTACAGAGATCTGGGCCTAAATCCATCGTTTTTGCTCACCATGCCATTCCAGTTTGAACCCAGCCATATGCAAATCAGTCTTGACCCTGTGCCTCATGGGAACAGTCCAGCCCGAACTGCCAATCCAGGTCCTCCCTGGACTGGAAACAAGCATCCTAGGACCGGTTTCGGGGTTTCACCCCTCTTCAGCCAGGATAGCTTGATTCCAGTGGCATGGAGAGCACGGGACCCACGTCTGGGCATACCCGTCCCACTCGGGGTGACAAATGCAAAAGCAACAGTTGATGGACAGAATGCAGAACAATGTCATACATTCACCCCAGTACAGAGATCTGGGCCTAAATCCATCGTTTTTTGCTCTCCATGCCATTCCAGTTTGAACCCAGCCATATGCAAATCAGTCTTGACCCTGTGCCTCATGGGAACAGTCCAGCCCGAACTGCCAAGCCAGGTCCTCCCTGAACTGGAAACAAGCATCCTAGGACCGGTTTCGGGGTTTCACCCCTCTTCAGCCAGGATAGCTTGATTCCAGTGGCATGGAGAGCACGGGACCCACGTCTGGGCATACCCGTCCCACTCGGGGTGACAAATGCAAAAACAATAGTTGATGGACAGAATGCAGAACAATGTCATACATTCACCCCAGTACAGAGATCTGGGCCTAAATCCATTGTTTTTTGCTCACCATGCCATTCCAGTTTGAACCCAGCCATATGCAAATCAGTCTTGACCCTGTGCCTCATGGGAACAGTCCTGCCCGAACTGCCAAGCCAGGTCCTCCCTGGACTGGAAACAATCATCCTAGGACCGGTTTCGGGGTTTCACCCCTCTTCAGCCAGGATAGTTTGATTCCAGTGGCATGGAGAGCACGGGACCCCCGTCTGGGCATACCCGTCCCACTCGGGGTGACAAATGCAAAAACAACAGTTGATGGACAGAATGCAGAACAATGTCATACATTCACCCCAGTACAGAGATCTGGGCCTAAATCCATCGTTTTTTGCTCACCATGCCATTCCAGTTTGAACCCAGCCATATGCAAATCAGTCTTGACCCTGTGCCTCATGGGAACAGTCCAGCCCGAACTGCCAAGCCAGGTCCTCCCTGGACTGGAAACCAGCATCCTAGGACCGGTTTCGTGGTTTCACCCCTCTTCAGCCAGGATAGCTTGATTCCAGTGGCATGGAGAGCACGGGACCCACGTCTGGGCATACCCGTCCCACTCGGGGTGACAAATGCAAAAACAACAGTTGATGGACAGAATGCAGAACAATGTCATACATTCACCCCAGTACAGAGATCTGGGCCTAAATCCATCGTTTTTTGCTCACCATGCCATTCCAGTTTGAACCCAGCCATATGCAAATCAGTCTTGACCCTGTGCCTCATGGGAACAGTCCAGCCCGAACTGCCAAGCCAGGTCCTCCCTGGACTGGAAACAAGCATCCTAGGACCGGTTTCGGGGTTTCACCCCTCTTCAGCCAGGATAGCTTGATTCCAGTGGCATGGAGAGCACGGGACCCACGTCTGGGCATACCCGTCCCACTCGGGGTGACAAATGCAAAAACAACAGTTGATGGACAGAATGCAGAACAATGTCATACATTCACCCCAGTACAGAGATCTGGGCCTAAATCCATTGTTTTTTTGCTCACCATGCCATTCCAGTTTCAACCCAGCCATATGCAAATCAGTCTTGACCCTGTGCCTCATGGGAACAGTCCAGCCCGAAATGCCAAGCCAGGTCCTCCCTGAACTGGAAACAAGCATCCTTCGACCGGTTTCGGGGTTTCACCCTTCTTCAGCCAGGATATCTTGATTCCAGTGGCATGGAGAGCACGGGACCCCCGTCTGGGCATACCCGTCCCACTCGGGGTGACAAATGCAAAAACAACAGTTGATGGACAGAATGCAGAACAATGTCATACATTCACCCCAGTACAGAGATCTGGGCCTAAATCCATCGTTTTTTGCTCACCATGCCATTCCAGTTTGAACCCAGCCATATGCAAATCAGTCTTGACCCTGTGCCTCATGGGAACAGTCCAGCCCGAACTGCCAAGCCAGGTCCTCCCTGGACTGGAAACCAGCATCCTAGGACCGGTTTCGTGGTTTCACCCCTCTTCAGCCAGGATAGCTTGATTCCAGTGGCATGGAGAGCACGGGACCCACGTCTGGGCATACCCGTCCCACTCGGGGTGACAAATGCAAAAACAACAGTTGATGGACAGAATGCAGAACAATGTCATACATTCACCCCAGTACAGAGATCTGGGCCTAAATCCATCGTTTTTTGCTCACCATGCCATTCCAGTTTGAACCCAGCCATATGCAAATCAGTCTTGACCCTGTGCCTCATGGGAACAGTCCAGCCCGAACTGCCAATCCAGGTCCTCCCTGGACTGGAAACAAGCATCCTAGGACCGGTTTCGGGGTTTCACCCCTCTTCAGCCAGGATAGCTTGATTCCAGAGGCATGGAGAGCACGGGACCCACGTCTGGGCATACCCGTCCCACTCGGGGTGACAAATGCAAAAACAACAGTTGATGGACAGAATGCAGAACAATGTCATACATTCACCCCAGTACAGAGATCTGGGACTAAATCCATTGTTTTTTGCTCACCATGCCATTCCAGTTTGAACGCAGCCATATGCAAATCAGTCTTGACCCTGTGCCTCATGGGAACAGTCCAGCCTGAACTGCCAAGCCAGGTCCTCCCTGGACTGGAAACAAGCATACTAGGACCGGTTTCGGGATTTAACCCCTCTTCAGCCAGGATAGCTTGATTCCAGTGGCATTGAGAGCACGGGACGCACGTCTGGGCATACCCGTCCCACTCGGGGTGACAAATGCAAACACAACAGTTGATGGACAGAATGCAGAACAATGTCATACATTCACCCCAGTACAGAGATCTGGGCCTAAATCCATCGTTTTTTGCTCACCATGCCATTCCAGTTTGAACCCAGCCATATGCAAATCAGTCTTGACCCTGTGCCTCATGGGAACAGTCCAGCCCGAACTGCCAAGCCAGGTCCTCCCTGGACTGGAAACAAGCATCCTAGGACCGGTTTCGGGGTTTCACCCCTCTTCAGCCAGGATAGCTTGATTCCAGTGGCATGGAGAGCACGGGAACCACGTCTGGGCACACCCGTCCCACTCGGGGTGACAAATGCAAAAACAACAGTTGATGGACAGAATGCAGAACAATGTCATACATTCACCCCAGTACAGAGATCTGGGCCTAAATCCATCGTTTTTTGCTCACCATGCCATTCCAGTTTGAACCCAGCCATATGCAAATCAGTCTTGACCCTGTGCCTCATGGGATCAGTCCAGCCCGAACTGCCAAGCCAGGTCCTCCCTGGACTGGAAACCAGCATCCTAGGACCGGTTTCGTGGTTTCACCCCTCTTCAGCCAGGATAGCTTGATTCCAGTGGCATGGAGAGCACGGGACCCACGTCTGGGCATACCCGTCCCACTCGGGGTGACAAGTGCAAAAACAACAGTTGATGGACAGAACACAGAACAATGTCATACATTCACCCCAGTACAGAGATCTGGGCCTAAATCCATCGTTTTTGCTCACCATGCCATTCCAGTTTGAACCCAGCCATATGCAAATCAGTCTTGACCCTGTGCCTCATGGGAACAGTCCAGCCCAAACTGCCAATCCAGGTCCTCCCTGGACTGGAAACAAGCATCCTAGGACCGGTTTCGGGGTTTCACCCCTCTTCAGCCAGGATAGCTTGATTCCAGAGGCATGGAGAGCACGGGACCCACGTCTGGGCATACCCGTCCCACTCGGGGTGACAAATGCAAAAACAACAGTTGATGGACAGAATGCAGAACAATGTCATACATTCACCCCAGTACAGAGATCTGGGACTAAATCCATTGTTTTTTGCTCACCATGCCATTCCAGTTTGAACGCAGCCATATGCAAATCAGTCTTGACCCTGTGCCTCATGGGAACAGTCCAGCCCGAACTGCCAAGCCAGGTCCTCCCTGGACTGGGAACAAGCATCCTAGGACCGGTTTCGGGGTTTCACCCCTCTTCAGCCAGGATAGCTTGATTCCAGTGGCATGGAGAGCACGGGACCCACGTCTGGGCATACCCGTCCCACTCGGTGTGACAAATGCAAAAACAACAGTTGATGGACAGAATGCAGAACAATGTCATACATTCACCCCAGTACAGAGATCTGGGCCCAAATCCATCGTTTTTTGCTCACCATGCTATTCCAGTTTGAACCCAGCCATATGCAAATCAGTCTTGACCCTGTGCCTCATGGGATCAGTCCAGCCCGAACTGCCAAGCCAGGTCCTCCCTGGAATGGAAACCAGCATCCTAGGACCGGTTTCGTGGTTTCACCCCTCTTCAGCCAGGATAGCTTAATTCCAGTGGCATGGAGAGCACGGGACCCACGTCTGGGCATACCCGTCCCACTCGGGGTGACAAATGCAAAAACAATAGTTGATGGACAGAATGCAGAACAATGTCATACATTCACCCCAGTACAGAGATCTGGGCCTAAATCCATTGTTTTTTGCTCACCATGCCATTCCAGTTTGAACCCAGCCATATGCAAATCAGTCTTGACCCTGTGCCTCATGGGAACAGTCCTGCCCGAACTGCCAAGCCAGGTCCTCCCTGGACTGGAAACAATCATCCTAGGACCGGTTTCGGGGTTTCACCCCTCTTCAGCCAGGATAGTTTGATTCCAGTGGCATGGAGAGCACGGGACCCCCGTCTGGGCATACCCGTCCCACTCGGGGTGACAAATGCAAAAACAACAGTTGATGGACAGAATGCAGAACAATGTCATACATTCACCCCAGTACAGAGATCTGGGCCTAAATCCATCGTTTTTTTGCTCACCATGCCATTCCAGTTTGAACCCAGCCATATGCAAATCAGTCTTGACCCTGTGCCTCATGGGAACAGTCCAGCCCGAACTGCCAAGCCAGGTCCTCCCTGGACTGGAAACCAGCATCCTAGGACCGGTTTCGTGGTTTCACCCCTCTTCAGCCAGGATAGCTTGATTCCAGTGGCATGGAGAGCACGGGACCCACGTCTGGGCATACCCGTCCCACTCGGGGTGACAAATGCAAAAACAACAGTTGATGGACAGAATGCAGAACAATGTCATACATTCACCCCAGTACAGAGATCTGGGCCTAAATCCATCGTTTTTTGCTCACCATGCCATTCCAGTTTGAACCCAGCCATATGCAAATCAGTCTTGACCCTGTGCCTCATGGGAACAGTCCAGCCCGAACTGCCAAGCCAGGTCCTCCCTGGACTGGAAACAAGCATCCTAGGACCGGTTTCGGGGTTTCACCCCTCTTCAGCCAGGATAGCTTGATTCCAGTGGCATGGAGATCACGGGACCCACGTCTGGGCATACCCGTCCCACTCGGGGTGACAAATGCAAAAACAACAGTTGATGGACAGAATGCAGAACAATGTCATACATTCACCCCAGTACAGAGATCTGGGCCTAAATCCATTGTTTTTTGCTCACCATGCCATTCCAGTTTCAACCCAGCCATATGCAAATCAGTCTTGACCCTGTGCCTCATGGGAACAGTCCAGCCCGAAATGCCAAGCCAGGTCCTCCCTGAACTGGAAACAAGCATCCTTCGACCGGTTTCGGGGTTTCACCCTTCTTCAACCAGGATATCTTGATTCCAGTGGCATGGAGAGCACGGGACCCCGTCTGGGCATACCCGTCCCACTCGGGGTGACAAATGCAAAAACAACAGTTGATGGACAGAATGCAGAACAATGTCATACATTCACCCCAGTACAGAGATCTGGGCCTAAATCCATCGTTTTTTGCTCACCATGCCATTCCAGTTTGAACCCAGCCATATGCAAATCAGTCTTGACCCTGTGCCTCATGGGAACAGTCCAGCCCGAACTGCCAAGCCAGGTCCTCCCTGGACTGGAAACCAGCATCCTAGGACCGGTTTCGTGGTTTCACCCCTCTTCAGCCAGGATAGCTTGATTCCAGTGGCATGGAGAGCACGGGACCCACGTCTGGGCATACCCGTCCCACTCGGGGTGACAAATGCAAAAACAACAGTTGATGGACAGAATGCAGAACAATGTCATACATTCACCCCAGTACAGAGATCTGGGCCTAAATCCATCGTTTTTGCTCACCATGCCATTCCAGTTTGAACCCAGCCATATGCAAATCAGTCTTGACCCTGTGCCTCATGGGAACAGTCCAGCCCGAACTGCCAATCCAGGTCCTCCCTGGACTGGAAACAAGCATCCTAGGACCGGTTTCGGGGTTTCACCCCTCTTCAGCCAGGATAGCTTGATTCCAGAGGCATGGAGAGCACGGGACCCACGTCTGGGCATACCCGTCCCACTCGGGGTGACAAATGCAAAAACAACAGTTGATGGACAGAATGCAGAACAATGTCATACATTCACCCCAGTACAGAGATCTGGGACTAAATCCATTGTTTTTTTGCTCACCATGCCATTCCAGTTTGAACGCAGCCATATGCAAATCAGTCTTGACCCTGTGCCTCATGGGAACAGTCCAGCCTGAACTGCCAAGCCAGGTCCTCCCTGGACTGGAAACAAGCATACTAGGACCGGTTTCGGGATTTAACCCCTCTTCAGCCAGGATAGCTTGATTCCAGTGGCATTGAGAGCACGGGACGCACGTCTGGGCATACCCGTCCCACTCGGGGTGACAAATGCAAACACAACAGTTGATGGACAGAATGCAGAACAATGTCATACATTCACCCCAGTACAGAGATCTGGGCCTAAATCCATCGTTTTTTGCTCACCATGCCATTCCAGTTTGAACCCAGCCATATGCAAATCAGTCTTGACCCTGTGCCTCATGGGAACAGTCCAGCCCGAACTGCCAAGCCAGGTCCTCCCTGGACTGGAAACAAGCATCCTAGGACCGGTTTCGGGGTTTCACCCCTCTTCAGCCAGGATAGCTTGATTCCAGTGGCATGGAGAGCACGGGAACCACGTCTGGGCACACCCGTCCCACTCGGGGTGACAAATGCAAAAACAACAGTTGATGGACAGAATGCAGAACAATGTCATACATTCACCCCAGTACAGAGATCTGGGCCTAAATCCATCGTTTTTTGCTCACCATGCCATTCCAGTTTGAACCCAGCCATATGCAAATCAGTCTTGACCCTGTGCCTCATGGGATCAGTCCAGCCCGAACTGCCAAGCCAGGTCCTCCCTGGACTGGAAACCAGCATCCTAGGACCGGTTTCGTGGTTTCACCCCTCTTCAGCCAGGATAGCTTGATTCCAGTGGCATGGAGAGCACGGGACCCACGTCTGGGCATACCCGTCCCACTCGGGGTGACAAGTGCAAAAACAACAGTTGATGGACAGAACACAGAACAATGTCATACATTCACCCCAGTACAGAGATCTGGGCCTAAATCCATCGTTTTTTTGCTCACCATGCCATTCCAGTTTGAACCCAGCCATATGCAAATAAGTCTTGACCCTGTGCCTCATGGGAACAGTCCAGCCCAAACTGCCAATCCAGGTCCTCCCTGGACTGAAAACAAGCATCCTAGGACCGGTTTCGGGGTTTCACCCCTCTTCAGCCAGGATAGCTTGATTCCAGAGGCATGGAGAGCACGGGACCCACGTCTGGGCATACCCGTCCCACTCGGGGTGACAAATGCAAAAACAACAGTTGATGGACAGAATGCAGAACAATGTCATACATTCACCCCAGTACAGAGATCTGGGACTAAATCCATTGTTTTTTGCTCACCATGCCATTCCAGTTTGAACGCAGCCATATGCAAATCAGTCTTGACCCTGTGCCTCATGGGAACAGTCCAGCCCGAACTGCCAAGCCAGGTCCTCCCTGGACTGGGAACAAGCATCCTAGGACCGGTTTCGGGGTTTCACCCCTCTTCAGCCAGGATAGCTTGATTCCAGTGGCATGGAGAGCACGGGACCCACGTCTGGGCATACCCGTCCCACTCGGTGTGACAAATGCAAAAACAACAGTTGATGGACAGAATGCAGAACAATGTCATACATTCACCCCAGTACAGAGATCTGGGCCCAAATCCATCGTTTTTTGCTCACCATGCTATTCCAGTTTGAACCCAGCCATATGCAAATCAGTCTTGACCCTGTGCCTCATGGGATCAGTCCAGCCCGAACTGCCAAGCCAGGTCCTCCCTGGAATGGAAACCAGCATCCTAGGACCGGTTTCGTGGTTTCACCCCTCTTCAGCCAGGATAGCTTGATTCCAGTGGCATGGAGAGCACGGGACCCACGTCTGGGCATACCCGTCCCACTCGGGGTGACAAATGCAAAAACAACAGTTGATGGACAGAACACAGAACAATGTCATACATTCACCCCAGTACAGAGATCTGGGCCTAAATCCATTGTTTTTTTGCTCACCATGCCATTCCAGTTTGAACGCAGCCATATGCAAATCAGTCTTGACCCTGTGCCTCATGGGAACAGTCCAGCCCGAACTGCCAAGCCAGGTCCTCCCTGGACTGGAAACAAGCATCCTAGGACCGGTTTTGGGGTTTCAACCCTCTTCAGCCAGGATAGCTTGATTCCAGTGGCATGGAGAGCACAGGACCCACGTCTGGGCATACCCGTCCCACTCGGGGTGACAAATGCAAAAACAACAGTTGATGGACAGAATGCAGAACAATGTCATACATTCACCCCAGTACAGAGATCTGGGCCTAAATCCATCGTTTTTTTGCTCACCATGCCATTCCAGTTTGAACCCAGCCATATGCAAATCAGTCTTGACCCTGTGCCTCATGCGAACAGTCCAGCCCGAACTGCCAAGCCAGGTCCTCCCTGGACTGGAAACAAGCATACTAGGACCGGTTTCGGGGTTTCACCCCTCTTCAGCCAGGATAGCTTGATTCCAGTGGCATTGAGAGCACGGGACGCACGTCTGGGCATACCCGTCCCACTCGGGGTGACAAATGCAAAAATAACAGTTGATGGACAGAATGCAGAACAATGTCATACATTCACCCCAGTACAGAGATCTGGGCCTAAATCCATCGTTTTTTTGCTCACCATGCCATTCCAGTTTGAACCCAGCCATATGCAAATCAGTCTTGACCCTGTGCCTCATGGGAACAGTCCAGCCCGAACTGCCAAGCCAGGTCCTCCCTGAACTGGAAACAAGCATCCTAGGACCGGTTTCGGGGTTTCACCCCTCTTCAGCCAGGATAGCTTGAATCCAGTGGCATGGAGAGCACGGGACCCACGTCTGGGCATCCCCGTCCCACTCGGGGTGACAAATGCAAAAACAACAGTTGATGGACAGAATACAGAACAATGTCATACATTCACCCCAGTACAGAGATCTGGGCCTAAATCCATCGTTTTTTGCTCACCATGCCATTCCAGTTTGAACCCAGCCATATGCAAATCAGTCTTGACCCTGTGCCTCATGGGAACAGTGCAGCCCGAACTGCCAAGCCAGGTCCTCCCTGGACTGGAAACAAGCATCCTAGGACCGGTTTCGGGGTTTCACCCCTCTTCAGCCAGGATAACTTGATTCCAGTGGCATGGAGAGCACGGGACCCACATCTGGGCATACCCGTCCCACTCGGGGTGACAAATGCAAAAACAACAGTTGATGGACAGAATGCAGAACAATGTCATACATTCACCCCAGTACAGAGATCTGAGCCTAAATCCATCATTTTTTTGCTCACCATGCCATTCCAGTTTGAACCCAGCCATATGCAAATCAGTCTTGACCCTGTGCCCTATGGCTGGGTCCAAATCTGGGGTGGCGTAGTGGGCAAAAGAACGATAGATTTAACCCAGATCTTTTGACTGGGGGAGAATGTTTGCATTGTCAGCATTCCGTCCATCATTCGTTTGCTGTAACACTTTTCGCCCTAAGTGAGATGGGTATGCCCAGACGTGGGTCCCTTTCTCACTGTGCCACTGGATTCAAGCTAGCCTGGCTGAGGAAGGGTGACATACCCTGAAACCGGTCCCAGGATGCTTGTTTCCGGTCCAGGAAGGACCTGGCCTGGCAGTTCGGTCTGGACTGTTCCCATGGGGCACAGGGTCAAGACTGATTTGCATATGGCTGGGTCCAAACTGTGGTGGCGTAGTGGGCAAAAGAACGATGGATTTAACCCAGATCTTTTGACTGGGGGAGAATGTTTGCATTGTCAGTATTCCGTTCATCATTTGTTTGCTGTAACACTTTTCGCCCTAAGTGGGATGGGTATGCCCAGACGTGGGTCCCTTGCTCACTGTGCCACTGGATTCAAGGTAGCCTGGCTGAGGAAGGGTGACATACCCTGAAACCGGTCCCAGGATGCTTGTTTCTGGTCCAGGGAGGACCTGGCCTGGCAGTTCGGTATGGACTGTTTTCCATGGGGCACAGGGTCAAGACTGATTTGCATATGGCTGGGTCCAAACTGGGGTGGTGTAGTGGGCAAAAGAATGATGGATTTAACCCAGATCTTTTGACTGGGGGAGAATGTTTGCATTGTCAGCATTCCGTCCATCATTTGTTTGCTGTAACACTTTTCGCCCTAAGTGGGATGGGTATGCCCAGACGTGGGTCCCTTGCTCACTGTGCCACTGGATTCAAGCTAGCCTGGCTGAGGAAGGGTGACATACCCTGAAACCGGTCCCAGGATGCTTTTTCCGGTCCAGGGAGGACCTGGCCTGGCAGTTTGGTCTGGACTGTTCCCATGGGGCACAGGGTCAAGACTGATTTGCATATGGCTGGGTCCAAACTGGGGTGGCGTAGTGGGCAAAGAACGATGGATTTAACCCAGATCTTTTGACTGGGGAGAATGTTTGCATTGTCAGCATTCCGTCCATCATTTGTTTGCTGTAACACTTTTCGCCCTAAGTGGGATGGGTATGCCCAGACGTGGGTCCCTTGCTCACTGTGCCACTGGATTCAAGCTAGCCTGGCTGAGGAAGAGTGACATACCCTGAAACCGGTCCCAGGATGCTTTTCCGGTCCAGGGAGGACCTGGCCTGGCAGTTTGGTCTGGACTGTTCCCATGGGGCACAGGGTCAAGACTGATTTGCATATGGCTGGGTCCAAACTGGGGTGGTGTAGTGGGCAAAAGAATGATGGATTTAACCCAGATCTTTTGACTGGGGGAGAATGTTTGCATTGTCAGCATTCCGTCCATCATTTGTTTTGCTGTAACACTTTTCGCTCCTAAGTGGGATGGGTATGCCCAGACGTGGGTCCCCTTGCTCACTGTGCCACTGGATTCAAGCTAGCCTGGCTGAGGAAGGGTGACATACCCTGAAACCGGTCCCAGGATGCTTTTTTCCGGTCCAGGAGGACCTGGCCTGGCAGTTTGGTCTGGACTGTTCCCATGGGGCACAGGGTCAAGACTGATTTGCATATGGCTGGGTCCAAACTGGGGTGGCGTAGTGGGCAAAAGAACGATGGATTTAACCCAGATCTTTTGACTGGGGAGAATGTTTGCATTGTCAGCATTCCGTCCATCATTTGTTTGCTGTAACACTTTTCGCCCTAAGTGGGATGGATATGCCCAGACGTGGGTCCCTTGCTCACTGTGCCCCTGGATTCAAGCTAGCCTGGCTGAGGAAGGGTGACATACCCTGAAACCAGTCCCAGGATGCTTGTTTCCGGTCCATGGAGGACCTGGCCTGGCAGTTCGGTCTGGACTGTTCCCATGGGGCACAGGGTCAAGACTGATTTGCATATGACTGGGTCCAAACTGGGGTGGCGTAGTGGGCAAAAGAACAATGTATTTTAAGGGTGGGTGGAATTTGCGTAGTCGCGCTACGCAAAGCTCCGCGAAATGGTAAAAAACTCCGCGAGCACGCAAAAGTTCCGCGAACACGCGGAATTGCTTGTTCCGCCCGTTTGCAATACTTTTTTCCTGTTCGCGAACGGTGTTTGCGTGCTCGGGGAGAAATATCTCGCGAACACGCATTTTGAAAGCGCGAACAAGCAAAAAATTCCGCAAAGTCGCGGAATTTTTGGCAATTCTGCGTTCTCCGCGGAACGCGAAATTACCCAAATTCCGCGAGCGGAACGGAATTTACCGCCCAGGCCATTGTATTTAACCCAGATCTTTTGACTGGGGGAGAATGTTTGCATTGTCAGCATTCCGTCCATCATTTGTTTGCTGTAACACTTTTTGCCCTAAGTGGGATGGGTATGCCCAGACGTGGGTCCCTTGCTCACTGTGCCACTGGATTCAAGCTAGCCTGGCTGAGGAAGGGTGACATACCCTGAAACCGGTCCCAGGATGCTTGTTTCCGGTCCAGGGAGGACCTGGCCTGGCAGTTCGGTCTGGACTGTTCCCATGGGGCACAGGGTCAAGACTGATTTGCATATGGCTGGATCCAAACTTTGGTGGCGTAGTGGGCAAAAGAACGATGGATTTAACCCAGATCTTTTGACTGGGGGAGAATGTTTGCATTGTCAGCATTCCGTCCATCATTTGTTTGCTGTAACACTTTTTGCCCTAAGTGGGATGGGTATGCCCAGACGTGGGTCCCTTGCTCACTGTGCCTCTGGATTCAAGCTAGCCTGGCTGAGGAAGGGTGACATACCCTGAAACCGGTCCCAGGATGCTTGTTTCCGGCCCAGGGAGGACGTGGCCTGGCAGTTCGGTCTGGACTGTTCCCATGGGGCACAGGGTCAAGACTGATTTGCATATGGCTGGGTACAAACTGGGGTGGCGTAGTGGGCAAAAGAACGATGGATTTAACCCAGATCTTTTGACTGGGGGAGAATGTTTGCATTGTCAGCATTCCGTCCATCATTTGTTTGCTGATCTATATTATAAGGCTGACAGTGACAAGTAGTAAACATTTGCTCGATGTGGACTTTTTAAGTAATGGAAATACTTGTTTTCACTAAAAGTGTAACTACAAGATTCTTTTCAAATTGTAAGAAATACATTTAGTGGACTTCTGGGGCAAAATGAATACATCACTGTCAGACACCAGGCAGATGGAGTCTACTAGGCCTCAACTGTAGTGGGTGAAGTCTTTTGCCACTGTTGTCTTGGGGGCCATCCTAATTTGGGTTTGCAAACTGGGGCAAGTCCCACCTTTTCCATACTTCAATCTCAGAGTGGTCATGGCCAGCAATTAAAGGCTTCTCAGAGAAGTAATGTAGGGGGAACAAACTCAGAACTCAACCATCAACAAACAAACATAATAACTTCAAAGTCCACACCAGTGCTTATCTTTTAGAAAAGAAAATACTTTTTAATCTCACAGCAGTACTAAATACTACAATACAATCCAGTATACAGGGCAGTGATCCTGGTGATGATTCTTCATTGTGGCACTAAACTGCTTGTTCCCACCAAGGTGACCCTTGATAGGCTTATCCCCCCAGAAATTAAGGAAAAAGCATGAATCAGTCTCAGGTGCAGATTCTGGTACATCACATCTAAAGTGCTCAATCAGTTCATGCTTATTGCATGTTCTCACCACTGGTGGTGTAATGGGTAGGATTTTAGTCTCAGAGTCTTTCATGCTTGACTAGCACAGATCTGGCATCTTAGTCTTCCACCCACAGGTGAAAGCCCAAGATAGTTGGAGGCAGTCCTCAGAAACTACAACACGCAGAGGCTGGGCTTATCCCGTGTCTCTTCTAATGATGTAGTGAACTCCAGCATTGATCAGAAGCCCTGGCGCTTCAAAGAAGGTGCAGGTGGAACTACTGCAGCCCCGTCCAGTCAGTGAGATGGTTGCACTCCCGCTTGGCAGCTGGTTAATGCTGAAGAAGGTAGGGGCTCCAACCATGCCAATAAGATAACCAGAGGATTTGCAGCCCTGACATGCTGTTACATTCAAAAACTTCAGTTGCAGCCCCTATCAGGCTCACACAATCACTAGAGTAGTTGCAGACCCAACCAGGCTGACATGATCGCCAAGGTAGTTGCAGCCCCAACTGGGCCAACACGATCATTAAGGAAGTAGCAGCCCTGACCAGACTGTTCACTTAAGCATTTTGAATTTCCCGCCAACAAGCTTCTGAGATCATTCTGCAGTGCGAGTAACTCCTGGCTTTGCTCTCAGGCAGTCACTTATGTCTAGAAGTCCCTCCGTCAGGGAGAACTGGACTTCTCCTCCTAGGCAGTCTCTTCTCTTGCAGGACCAGGCAGTCCTCTTCCCTAACTCAGTAGGGAGGCAGACTTCTAGCGGAAGGCAGACTCTAAGTTCCTCCAGCAGAAGGGGCAGAATTCAGGAGATGTCTCTCACCTCTGGGAGACTGGCTGTCAGGCATGCACTAGCACTTGTCATGCAGCACTCCCATCCTTGATCATTAAGGACTAGGAACTGAAACAAAGTGGGGTGGTTTGAGACACACTTTTATACACATTTTCTAAACAGGAGATGTGAATCACTGCCTCAGCCTTCAGAACTGGTTTGGGGTGGTTTTCTTTTCAAGTGTCCTTCTAAGGCTAGTCTCGAGACACAGCCTTTGAGTAGAGTGATGCTTCTCACAGCAGGAAGCAATGGGGCTGTCTCCAAACTTGAGCACCCACAACAAGGGCACAATGAAGTGTGATGTTTCAGCACCCGACTGACAATAGTGTCTCTGAAGCAGAAAACAGTGATAGGCACCAGGGTAAAATAAATGTCAAGGTACCAGATACACACTCAGTCGGGCACTTGCGGAAGGGGAACACTCCGGCATACCTTTCAGGACACAGTGCCATCACAACAGTGCATTAACTTCACCTCAGCTTCTCTGGTACATTTAGACTCAATATTTATGATGTATTTGGCCACGCTGAACTTTCACCCAAGTGCAGCATATGGACAGGGCACATAAATAAGTGAAAAAGCAGCCTGCTCACACCTTAGTAGGCCGAAATAAAACTTTAATTCTGATTTCAACTAAGCATTTTTAATAAAGGATTAAATTCTTCAATAATATATTACTCCTGGAAGAATTTATATTAGTATATATAGATACTCTTCTGTTCTATTAAATCATCCTCCTATGTGGCCTCTTTTTCTTCCTTATTCTCCTTAGTATTACCATATTGAATGATACCTGTGTTTAGAGGATGAAGAAAAGAAACGTAATAGCTTCCACAAATATAAAGTACATGGATGTTTTTCTTGACGTACAGTGACATTGTCGCCTACCCTCGGTCAATAGATTTTTAATACTGTTAAACAAAAAGTGTGTATGTTCATTCACAGCTGCTGTAACAGAAGACGTTTCAAAAAGACTGTATGAGACAGACATTTTCCAATAGTTGCCCGCAGCACGCAGCAGCAACTCTACATCTGAATGTTCCAAGAGAGTGAGTGCCCCATTAATACCCCAGTGAATATCTTTAGCGGGTTTTCAGTCTCTGAAAAAAGACATGCACTAGACTTGTGCGGCCCCTCATTCTCTATTCTATGCCGCACACCTGCCAGATGATCTGTTGGTGCACACGGATGAATAATTTACCACCAGGAGATGATAATGCTAACCCACAAGGACAGTTAGCAGCTTTGAAAGTGGGTGATGTGCCGGCGACGACGGCGCTGGCTTCTGACCTTTGTTCAAAGCCTCTTCATGCTGTGCTTTCTATAAACAGCCACAGTCCCAATGTTTTAAGTAGTCACTCTCCGCAGGCACCATATACTCAGACAAAAGTCACACAAAATATGTTTAACCTCACTTCTTACATGGCTACTTTTATTTTCAAGGAGAACTATCAAAGCGTTATGAAAATGGCGATCGGTGTTCTTTGTTTCCATCTTTTCACGCATGCCATGCAGTATGTTGTGCACATTAGTTTAACCAAGTACAATGTTTATTTAAAAAAACCAGTTTGTGTGCGTTGGTTTGGCATGCAAATGACGCAACCAACTCACATCACGATTAACAGGCAGTGCGATCATGGCGATTGGAAGCTGCTTTCGGCTGAAAGGATGTATGCGACAGGCAGATTCTGAGAAAATCAACATTGCGTTGTCTGGTGTCTGTGAAGTGGCCGCATCATTTAAAGCCGACTGCAGATATTTGGGGTACCGTATAACCTAGAAATTGGTATAACTTTAGCTCTGAGCTCGTCCTCCTGAATTTGCCTGCGGTGGAATCATGAGGATTAGCGCTTGGTAACACCGAGGAATAGCTCTTGGTAACAGGGTTGGATTGGGATGAAAAATCGGCCCGGGCACGCAAAAAAAAAGTGGCCCACATTTACATATTGCCTTTCCTCAAAACACTGTTTCGGCGAAATTTTATTTGAAAAAAAGGATTAGTTTACACTGGTGAAACACACCTGAAAACAAGTGAGGCCACTTCTGCTCAGGCCCCCTGCCCCCGCTCAATCATCATATATTAATGGGCCGGCCCAGCGAGAGAAAGGGAGTGACATCTCTGCCCGTTCCTACATGGGAGGTAATGGACGCCCATCTGCCTCCAGAAAGGCCACTCAGGCACCCACTGGGCCGCTGGCGGTATCCGAACAATGCAGAAACCACCCAAATCGGCCCCCCAGACTGCTCAGAAAAGCAGCCCACAGCTGGAACTGGACACGGCCCCTCGGGCATTGCCCGAATGCCCGCGTTACCAATACGACGCTGCTTGGCAACCCTGAGGAATAGCACCTGGTAACCCTGAGGAATAGCGCTTGGTAACCCTGAGGAATAACGCTTGGTAACCCTGAGGAATAGCGCTTGGTAACCCTGAGGAATAACGCTTGGTAACCCTGAGGAATAGCGCTTAGTAACCCTGAGGAATAACGCTTGGTAACCCTGAGGAATAGCGATTGGTAACCCTGAGGAATAGCGATTGGTAACCCTGAGGAATAGCGCTTGGTAACCCTGAGGAATAGCGCTTGGTAACCCTGAGGAATAACGCTTGCTAACCCTGAGGAATAGCGATTGGTAACCCTGAGGAATAGCGATTGGTAACCCTGAGGAATAGCGCTTGGTAACCCTGAGGAATAGCGCTTGGTAACCCTGAGGAATAACGCTTGGTAACCCTGAGGAGTAGCGCTTGGTAACCCTGAGGAATAGCGCTTGGTAACCCTGAGGAATATCGCTTGATAACCCTTTTACGCCACATTTCACAAATGCCATTCACCTGGAGTTATCACCAGCCATTTGCTGGTGCTATGGGGGCATAGATGTACGCTGCTGAGGTCATGTTTTAAGGTGTCGTCGATGTGCCAAAACCACAATACGCATTCTTGCTTTACTGAAAAGCTTAAAATTCGGGCAGGCATGAAATATCTGGATAATTTCAGATGTTTTGTGTCTTGGCATTCTACAGATGTAATTTCTTCATATGTGCCCTGACACTCTCTGCCACGTAAAGGGATGCCACTCATTATGCATGTGTTGTGTTGTATTAACCAGTGCTGGGGGAAATGGAAAAAACCTTCTGCAACTCACCTACAATATGACCAAGTGTTGAAGTGGATTTATTATTCAAAGACAGTTTAGTTTGTCCAGCATCCCAAACACATGCTGCCAATTTTCTTATTCCCCCTCCCAACCTCAAAGGAAGACAGAGGCTGGAAGTCTTACATATGTAGCAGGTAAGAGGCACAAGGACCTCAGTTGCGTACATTTGTCTTCTAACTTCACATCGCGGCTGACTCCTACTCCTTCTCCACAAAGGCAGTGTTTCCTGCCCACCTCCTTCCTCTTCAAGTCTATTCAGCATGTCCTGCCTTCTAAAGCCATCTTGGAGCTGTGCTAAAATCCGACGCAACGCTATCTCAATTTTAAAATCCACTAACAAATATATGTCACCAGTACAATTTCGTGCACAGTGCGTACTGTAAACATATCTGGTCCTACTTCAACAGGTCTTGAACAACCACCTCGATTTTCCAGTGTGTGTTCGAGAACTCCTAAGTGGGGCATTCTGCTGCTGAGGTTGTGACTAACGTCTGTGTAGTCTGGTTGCTCCCATATCATGAAAAAGTTGCATTACCTGTTTATTGCATTCTGTTAAAATGAGTCACCGTTTGCATAAACCACTCTGGATTATTCCGCAAGTCTTTCCCATTTCAGTGGATTTATTGGCCATTCTTTTTGGGATCTGAGTGCCAAGTCACTGCGCACCATTCAGTCCAAGAGCAATGGCAGCCGACACCCATCGAGGGCGGGGTGGGGTATTCCAGGGGGGGTGTAAAAAAAAAAATAGAAAAAACTTACCTGCTTGCCGTGTCTCTCCTCCACATTCCTCGTCGTCTCTCCCAGCCAGAACAGGACGAAAGAAGCACCAGGCTCCCCATAGCCAATCACAACGCTCCAATGCGGCGTTGTGATTGGTCTGAGCACCGTGGTTCGGCACTCAGACAGGCAGTGGGAGCCTGGGCATGTTCTCCACCAAGGATGTAATGCAGCCTGGGTGGAGAACATGCAAAGTGCACATGAATGTTTGGCAGGCCCGAGACGGCAGGCCAAACATTCATGCGCACTTGGGGTGGGCACACCACTTCTCCCCCTGCTCCTGTGTGAGCAGCCCGGCCCAGCCCCGCCCGCAAAGTTGTCGCAGCAGGAGAACATAAAATGATAATAACATCGAGTTATTATCATTTTATGTTTCCTTTATTTCACTGCTGCGTGGCAGTGGAGCGACGCTCCTCTGCCTTAGCGGAGGAACTGCCACTGTCCAAAGGTATGCATTTGTGCTGCAGTACGTTGCTTCTGTCGAGTAAATTAGCCAAAATAATTTTGCATGCCATTTCCTTACTTAGTTTTATTCAGCGCCACTTGTAAGAAATTACTGCACTGTGCCCATGGTGACGTTTTTTACATTTAATGTTTTTGCACTAAAATGACATTAACGCATAGTCCTGCTAATCCTATTTGTGGTGAGAAATTATGTTTATGCACACTAGAGTGACTATAGCTAATGTAGGCCTAAATTAAAACATTACTAATGATTGTTACCATCTTTGTTTTGTGACAGTGAACATTGTATTTCTAGTCAAGCTGGAGTTCTCCTTATAGAACACAATGCTTTTTCCTTCTTTCCCCTGTGAAGAAATATTTTCTTTTCTTTATGATTACTGTGGAGTGTTTGAAAGAATAGCACATTCAAGAGACTCTTGCAGTGCGTAGACTAGCCTATGTATCTTATCTAGTTACAAATAGTGTAAGTTTGAAGGACACAGATAGAAGCTTGTATTGTGAGAAACCTTACAAGCATATATTTATATCATTTCGCTTTAACCTGATTGGACAGTCTTATGAGTACAGTGTGTTGGTGTGTAAAATGTTAGAGTTTATGTGCCTTTAGTTCAAAATAGCAAAAAGTTTAAAGTGGAATTGAGCAGAGTAGGAGATTTTTAAAGTGCTCTTCAAGAGAGAGAACATTGACTTTCCTTTGTCCGTCCTTTAGAGGTGACTCCATTTCATCTGATTTCATTGCCTATTGAAGCATATGCATTTTGATTATAACTTGCTGTTAACTTCATGTTGAACTTCCATACATTTTTAACTTTTAATAAACCTTCATGGTTTGACACTATAATAATCACTTTCTTGTGGCACCTAAAGTGCTTCACATATTATTAAGTGTTTTCTTTTGTTGACCAGGCTCACCTGTGGAGTACCAAAGTCATTAGGGGATTAACATCGCTACTCATCGAGAGAAGCACATTAGAGTCCCTGAATGTGAATCACTGCAAGGTAGTCTTTGGATGTGTGCTAGCCAATTAATTTTGTTTTAGTAGGCCCTTAGGGAGGCCAAATTTCAGATGGGCTGTTTAGTATTATTCTTGATAATCTAGATTTGGCCAGGCACATAGTCAGGCAATTTCTTTTGGATTGCAAAAAGAACAATTGATGGACAGAATGCAGAACAATGTCATACATTCACCCCAGTACAGAGATCTGGTCCTAAATCCATCGTTTTTCTGCTCACCATGCCATTCCAGTTTGAACCCAGCCTTAAGCAAATCAGTCTTGACCCTGTGCCCAATCGGAACAGTGCAGCCCGAACTGCCAGGCCAGGTCCTCCCTGGACAGAAAAACAAGCATCCTAGGACCGGTTTCGGGTTTCACCCCTCATCAGCCAGGATAGCTTAAATCCAGTGGCATGGAAAGCACGGGACCCACGTCTGGGCATACCCGTCCCACTCGGGGTGACAAATGCAAAAAGAACAATTGATGGACAGAATGCAGAACAATGTCATACATTCACCCCAGTACAGAGATCTGGGCCTAAATCCATCGTTTTTTTGCTCACCATGCCATTCAAATTTGAACCCAGCCATATGCAAATCAGTCTTGACCCTGTGCCCAATGGGAACAAGTGCAGCCCAAACTGCCAGGCCAGGTCTTCCCTGGACTGAAAAACAAGCATCCTAGGACCGGTTTCGGGGTTTCACCCCTCATCAGCCAGGATAGCTTGAATCCAGTGGCATGGAGAGCACAGGACCCACGTCTGGGCATACCCGTCCCACTCGAGGTGACGAATGCAAAAAGAACAATTGATGGACAGAATACAGAACAATGTCATACATTCACCCCAGTACAGTGATCTGGGCCTAAATCCATCGTTTTTTTGCTCACCATGCCATTCCAGTTTGAACCCAGCCATATGCAAATCAGTCTTGACCCTGTGCCCAATAGGAACAGTGCAGCCCGAACAGCCAGGTCAGGTCCTCCCTGGACTGAAAAACAAGCATCCTAGGACCGGTTTCGGGGTTTCACCCCTCATCAGCCAGGATAGCTTGAATCCAATGGCATGGAGAGGACGGGGCCCACGTCTGGGCATACCCGTCCCACTCGGGGTGACAAATGCAAAAAGAACAATTGATGGACAGGATGCAGAACAATGTCATACATTCACCCCAGTACAGAGATCGGGGCCTAAATCCATAGTTTTTTTGCTCACCATGCCATTCCAGTTTGAACCCAGCCATATGCAAATCAGTCTTGACCCTGTGCCCAATGGGAACAGTGCAGCCCGAACTGCCAGGCCAGGTCCTCCCTGGACTGAAAAACAAGCATCCTAGGACCGGTTTCGGGGTTTCACCCCTCATCAGCCAGGATAGCTTGAATCCAGTGGCATGGAGAGCACGGGACCCACGTCAGGGCATACCCGTCCCACTCAGGGTGACAAATGCAAAAAGAACAATTGAAGTACAGAATGCAGAACAATGTCATACATTCACCCCAGTGCAGAGATCTGGGCCTAAATCCATTGTTTTTTTGCTCACCATGCCATTCCAGTTTGAACCCAGCCATATGCAAATCAGTCTTTACTCTGTGCCCAATGGGAACAGTGCAGCCCGAACTGCTAGGCCAGGTCCTCCCTGGACTGAAAAACAAGCATCTTAGGACCGGTTTCGGGGTTTGACGCCTCATCAGCCAGGATAACTTGAATCCAGTGGCATGGAGAGCATGGGACCCACGTCTGGGCATACCCGTCCCACTCGGGGTGACAAATGCAAAAAGAACAATTGATGGACAGAATGCAGAACAATGTCATACATTCACCCCAGTACAGAGATCTGGGCCTAACTCCATTGTTTTTTTGCTCACCATGCCATTCCAGTTTGAACCCAGCCATATGCAAATCAGTCTTGACCCTGTGCCCAATGGGAACAGTGTAGCCCAAACTGCCAGGCCAGCTCCTCCCTGGACTGAAAAACAAGCATCCTAGGACCGGTTTCGGTGTTTCACCCCTCATCAGCCAGGATAGCTTGAATCCAGTGGCATGGAGAGCACGGGACCCACGTCTGGGCATACCCGTCCCACTCGGGTGACAAATGCAAAAAGAACTATTGATGGACAGAATGCAGAACAATGTCATACGTTCACCCCAGTACAGAGATCCGGGCCTAATCCATCGTAATGTACTGGAATGTAATGTAATAGGCTATTTGTAGAGCGCGACTGTCACTCCGAAGAGCATCATGGCGCTGAGCGGAGACCAGAAAAAGAGGCATAACTGGTTAACTCCTGGCGGTAAGAAGGAGGCATTATATCAGAGTTTTACAAAGAGCGTCCGATGCGGAGAAAATCCAGGTTTTTAGGGCTTTCCTAAAGAGGGTCTCAGATTTGGTCTGGCGGAGCTGAATAGGAAGTTTGTTCCACGCCTTAGAGCCTATCACTGTGAGCGATTTTCCTCCCTTCGAGGCTAATCTAAAGGCTGGTATTTTCAACAGATTAGCTTTTGACGATCTTAAACTCCGAAAGGGAGTGTAGCGCATAAATCTGGTTTGAAGATATTGAGGGCCCAAGGAGTGAAATGCCCTGAAAGTAATAATGAGGACCTTGAACAGGATACGTTTATAGATTGGCAGCCAGTGGAGTGTTTCTAAAGCCGCTGATGCAGATGTCCTCCTAGGCCATTTCAGCACTAAACGTGCTGCAGCATGCTGGATCATTTGAAGCTTATGTAGGACCGACTTATTGGCACCTGCATAGAGGCTGTTACAAAAGTCCAGTCTGGACGTGATTAAGGCAACGGCAACTGTCTGTCTGGCTGAGATGGGAAGCAGGTCACATTTTTTTTAGAGTTTTTATAATATGAAAACAGGTGCCAGCAACTGCCAGTGATTGCTGTTTAAAAGAGAAAGTGGCATCAAATGTTATTCCCAGGTTTCTAACCACGTTCACAGTGTTTGGCAGAGGGGTGGTATTTGCTGGCCACCAGGACTTGGGAGAGAAGGAATTCTCTTGGCCTAATGGTAAAATTTCAGTTTTTTCGGAGTTGCACTTAAGGTGGTTTGAATTCAATTATGTTTTTGCTCACCATGTCATTCCAGTTTGAACCCAGTCACATGCAAATCAGTCTTGACCCTGTGCGCAATGGGAACAGTGCAGCCCGAACTGCCAGGCCAGGTCCTCCCTGGATTGAAAAACAAGCATCCTAGGACCAGTTTCGGGGTTTCACCCCTCATCAGCCAGGATAGCTTGAATCCAGTGGCATGGAAAGCACGGGACCCACGTCTGGGCATACCCGTCCCACTCGGGGTGACAAATGCAAAAAGAACAATTGATGGACAGAATGCAGAACAATGTCATACATTCACCCCAGTACAGAGATCTGGGCCTAAATCCATCGTTTTTTTGCTCACCATGCCATTCCAGTTTGAACCCAGCCATATGCAAATCAGTCTTGACCCTGTGCCCAATGGGAACAGTGCAGCCCGAACTGCCAGGCCAGGTCCTCCCTGGACTGAAAAACAAGCATCCTAGGACCGGTTTCGGGGTTTCACCCCTCATCAGCCAGGATAGCTTGAATCCAGTGGCATGGAGAGCACGGGACCCACGTTTGGGCATACCCGTCCCACTCGGGGTGACAAATGCAAAAAGAACAATTGATGGACAGAATGCAGAACAATGTCATACATTCACCCCAGCACAGAGATCTGGGCCTAAATCCATCGTTTTTTTTGCTCACCATGCCATTCAAGTTTGAACCCAGCCATATGCAAATCAGTCTTGACCCTCTGTCCAATGGGAACAGTGCAGCCCGAACTGCCAGGCCAGGTCCTCCCTGGACTGAAAAACAAGCATCCTAGGACCGGTTTTGGGGTTTCACCCCTCATCAGCCAGGATAGCTTGAATCCAGAGGCATGGAGAGCACAGGACCCACGTCTGGGCATACCCGTCCCACTCGGGGTGACCAATGCAAAAAGAACAATTGATGGACAGAATGCAGAACAATGTCAAACATTCACCGCAGTACAGAGATCTGGGCCTAAATCCATCGTTTTTTTGCTCACCATGCCATTCCAGTTTGAACCCAGCCATATGCAAATCATTCTTGACCCTGTGCCCTTTTGGATTTACAGTACCTGTCCAGTGAGTGTCCTGTGGTTCCACAGTCAAAATGCTTGTCCCCGCTATTTTGTCTCTTCTATCTCCTCCCCATTGTGGTGTTCTCCAATCATTGATCCCTGTCTCAACTCTCACCATCATCGTGCTCACACCCTCCCCACTTCAGTCCGTGGCTGCGTTCTCTCCTACCTCTGTTGCAGAGTTCAGACAACAGTTTAGCACCAACCTTTCTCAGGACCTATGGTGGATTCTGACAAAAGGTAGAGTGTGTCTGTGGCTGTGTGTGTGTAGTTTGCAAAATCGATGCTTGTGTTGCATGTGTCACAGAAACATGTACTGTTGTTGCCTGGAATGTGAGAAAGGGAAGCTTGCACTACCATTCAGTGCTGTACTTGTGCTGTGTATTTGAGGTAAGGTAAAAGGGTCCACATGAGAACACTTAGGAACTGTATTTGAGAGGCATTAACAAATTATCCCTGTAAATAACAGTAACCAATGCAGTGAATACCGAGGAGGCTGTTGTGCAAGAATGAAACCCTATTTTATTGAATAATATTTACAGTTGTTTTAAATAATACTGAGTATGGTATTCAACAATCAATATCAAAAACAATGGTAGAATAAATCAACAAAAATCCAAACTGAGAGTTCAGATGACGCAATATGCTATGATACATGACAAAGAATATTTACAATTATATTGATAAGGAAAACTGTAATAAATATAGTTGTATGTCTATTCACAATACATCTGACAGGGTCATCATGAGGACATGAAAGAAGAAACTGAGTTGTAGAGGGGCACCATTCTAAAAGGAAAGAGCACACAAACAACAAGTAATGCAAATTAAATTGAGGGTTGCAATATGCTTACTCTAGTGCAATCATAAGTCTGTGAGGAGTGAGCATGCCAGGGAAACAATCCAGTAGTGAAAGAGCAATCACTCCAATTTTGTGAATGACAACCTGTATTGCTATGTATGCTGTACTTGTCCTGTGTGAGAGGGAAGCTTGCATTGTTGCCTCCCAAACTTTACTCAATTCTGTGGCCCCGAGAGATCAGGAAAACTATTTCACTAAGCAAAAACCAAATTTCAGGACTGTGAGTTGCAGTGATCCCTGAGGTAATCCCCATACATTTCCCTGGCACCTCAGCGGTGCTGAAGTGAACTTAGTTTCCACCAGAGACCTCACCGTGGAACAAGCATTGGCAAAGCCAATAGTTCTCTCCTTTGCCAATATGTTTCAGCCATGTTGTACACCAGCATGGCTGCTGTTCAGTATAGTTAAAAGTTAGTGGGGTAAAGAAGAGTGGTGTGGAGTGGAGTGTCACAAAGTGGAGTAGAGTGGAGTGTTATGGAGTGGCGTAGAGTGGTGTAGAGTTGAGTGGCGTGGATTGGAGTAAAGTGGAGTGGAGTGTCAGTGAATGGCTTGGAGTGTTGTGGACTGTCATGGAGGAAGTAGTGCATCATAGAGTGAAAGGACATAGAGTGGAGTAGAGTGGATTAGAGTGGAGTGACATAGAGTGAAGTAGAGTGTTGTAGAGTGGAGTGGCATAGAGTGTCATGGAGTGGTGTAGACCAGAGTGGAGTGGCGTAGAGGGTATTGCGTAGAGTGGAGTAGAGTGTTGTAGATGAGAGTGGTGTAAAGCAGAGTAGATTATCGTAGAGTGGAGTGGCATAGAGAGGAGTCGTGTAGGAGAGTGGAATGGCATAGAGTGGGGTAGAGTGTTGTAGAGTTGAGTAGCGTAGAGTAGAGTATCGTGGCATGGAGTGGCATAGAGGGAGTTGGGCAGAGTGTCGTTGAGTGGAGTAGTGTTGTAGAGTCGCATAGAGTAGAGTGCTTTAGAGTGGAGTGGTATAGAGTGAAATAGAGAGTAATAGAGCGGAGTATAGTTTAATGGAGTAGCGGGTCATAGAGTGGAGTATCGTAGAGTGTAGTGTTGTAGAGTGGAGTCAAGTGGCCTAGAGTGAAGTGGCATAAAGTACAGTGGTGCAGAGTAGATTGGCATAGAGTGCTGTGCTGTAGAGTACACTGGTTTTGAGTAAAATGGTGTAGAGTGCATTAGCCTAGGATGCAGAGATGTAGAGTGCAGTAGCATAGAGTAGAGTGGTGCAGAGTAGAGTGAGTGGCATAGAGTGCAGTGGTGTAGAGTCGATTGTTTTAGATTAGAATGAAGTGGCGTAGAGTGGAGTGGTGCAGGGTAGAGTAGAGTGAAGCAGGGTAGAGTTCAGAGGTGTAGAGTAGAATGGCATAGAGTGCAGTGGCATGGAGTGCAGTGGTGCAGAAAAGATTAGAGTGGCGTGAAATGATGCTGAGTGTAGTGGCATACAGTGCATTGGTGTAGAGTGCAGCAGAGTGGTGTAGAGTTGAGTGGTGCAGAGTAAAGTACTGTAGCATAGAGTGCAGTGGCATAGAGTAGAGTGCTGTGGAATAGAGTGGTTCAGAGAGCAGCAGCGTAGAGTACAGTGGTGCAGAGTAGAATAGAGTGGCGTAGAGTAGAATAGAGTGGCATAGAGTGAAGGGACATAGATTGCAATGGTGTAGAGTGGTGTAGCATGCAGTGGAGTAGAGTGCAGTGCTGCAGTGTAGAGTGGATTTTAGTTCAGAGGTGGAGAGTGCAGTCTTTCAGAGTAGAGTGTCATAGAATGCAGGCGTAGAGTGGCACAGAGTTGAGTAGCACCGAGTAGAGTGGTGCAGTCTATAGTGATGCAGAGAGCAGTGGCCTAGAGTATAGTGGTGCAGAGTCCACAAGAGTGTCATAGAGTGCAGTGGCGTAGAGTGCAGTGGTGTAGAGTAGAGAGACGCAGAGTAGAGTGGCAAAGAGTAGAGTATAGTGGCTTAGAGTGCAGCCGTGCAGAGTAGTTGGCATAGAGTGGCGTTTTGAGTAAAGAGGAGTTTAGTGCATTGGTATATAGTGCAGTGGTTTAGAGTAGAGTGACGTAAAGAGCAGTAGCATAGAGTAGAGTGGTGCAGAGTAGAGTAGAGTAGAGTGGCGTAGAGTGGTTCAGCATAGAGCACAGTGGCATAGAGGTCAGCGGCAGAGAGTGTAGTGCTGCAGAGTAGACTATTGTAGAATGCAGTGGTGTATAGTACAGTGGCGTAGAGAGCATTGGAGTGGACTGCAGTGGTATAGAGTGCTGCAGAGTATAACAGAGTGACGTAGAGGGCGGTGTAGAGTACAATGATGTAGAGTGCAGAGGTATAAAGTGCTGCAGAGTAGAGTATAGTGGCATAGACTGTAGTGGTGCAGAGTAGATTGGCGTAAAGTACAGTGGTGTAAAGTGCATTGGTTTTGAGTAAAGTGGTGTAGAGTGCATTGGTGTAGAGTGCAGAGAGGCAGAGTAGAGTTCAGTGGTGCAGAGTAAAGTGGAGTGGCAGAGAGTAGAGTGGAGTGGTGCAGAGTGGATTGGCGCTGAGTGCAAGTGTGCCGAGTGCAGTGGCACTGAGTACAGTGGCGTAGAGTAGATTGTTTCAGAGTAGAGTAGTGCACAGTAGAGTATAATGGTGTACAGTAGAGTGCATAGTTGATTAGAGTTGCTTAGAGTGGATAGGCACAGAGTGCAGTCGTGAAGAGTGGAGTGGTGCACGGTAGAGTGCATTGGCGTAGAGTGCAGTGGCATAGAATGACGTGTTGCAGAGTAGAGTTATAATATGGAGGATCTGAGGGTGGAAGAGCCGCTGCATATGGTTTGGACCGACCATTTTTTTGTCCCATTCAGGTTTAGTTTTAAGGCTAAAAGTTTGGCAAGCATAAAACTTACAGAAGTAAAGAGGAACTGGAGCAGGGTCACTACTAACACCATGGGCCCGGTCCTTGAAGAAACAATGCCACAATTATTAGGCAACCCAGACAGCGACGCCACCTGCTTTAACACCTGGTTGACGTCTGCTCTTGATACGGTGTCTCCACTGAGGTCATTTATTACCTCCAGAACCACCCCCTCTGCCCCTTGGTTTTCAGCGGAACTCAGACAGTAAAAAAGCAGCTGCAAAAGGATGGAACATGTGTGAGAAAGTCCTATCTACCAGCAGCTAAAAGTGCCTACAAAGAGGCCCTGAAGAATTTCCATAATCTTTTAAGATGTAAGAGTAGGGAACATCTTACCAGATGTACTGAGAGTGCAGAAAATTCTTCTAAAGAAATTTGTAGGATTATTAAATCCTTAACTCAACCTACAGCGTTGGATTGTAATTTTCACCCCTCCCAGGCCCTGTGCTCTAACCTGCCAGTTTTTTTTAAAGATAAGATACTAAAGTTTTCTTCTTCATTTATGCCAGTGGCAGGGTCCCTAAGAATCAAGGACCACTTAGTCCCTTATAACGGACCACACGTTTTCTTGGATTTTCTCCCTGTAACAGCAGAGGAGACACTGGTCGAACTCATGAAATGCAAATCGAGTTCCCCGGGAGATCCCTGTCCAGCTAGATGGTTCAGATCTCTGGCCTTACAGCTCAATCCCGTACTTAACCAAATCTGAAATGCGTCTCTTAAGACAGGACTTTTTCAAGCCTCGTGGAAAAAAGCACATCTGTTACCTCTGTTAAAGAAACCCAATGCTGACCCCGAAGTACTTAGCAACTTTAGACCAATTTTCCTGCTATCTGCTCTAGCCAAAATTCTTGAGAAATTGGTCCAGTAACAACTAAAGGACTTCGTAGAAGCCAGTGGACTCCTACACGACCCCCAGTCAGGTTTACGGTCAGGCTACAGTACAGAGACTGCGTTGGTAGAAGTAGTCGATTTGGTGAGAATGTCAGTGGACAGCGGTTCTGCTGCCATGCTTTTGCTGCTGGACCTTTCAGCGGCTTTTGATACTGTGTCTCATTCTATCCTACTGGAAAGATTGGAACGGGAAACATCATTTACCCCCAGGGACATCTTAAGAATATTGGGGGCCCTGGGCCAAACATATTTTGGGGGCCCCTGTACGCACCAGCTTTGAATTTATGATCCAATTTCAGCTTTTTCATGTCCTCTTTGTTCAGTTCTCTGATAGTTCTCAGGCTCACTCCTTCAAATTCTAAATGTGTTCACATCTAATTTTCAGGGATAGTGACGTGTTTTCAATATTATAACACAGCGGCAGCTCACTAATATTACTGCAAATAATTTCTGTGAGTGACACCCTCTTTTTACTCATATGTGAGGTGCTGTTTTGATCTAAAAGAAGCTTTTTTATGTATGTTGCATGAAACATAAACACATTTCTTTGTAAAATGTCTGTAATAGACTTTGTAACATCACCCACATTAAAAATAAATTAAAGGAAAACGGTATATAAAACATTATGTTTAAGAATTATTCAAGGTCATCAGGGCACGACTGTTTGTAGAAATGAGCTGGCTCTATCATGGGCCCCCTAAAAGCCTGGGGCCCTGGGCCAGAGCCCACTTTGCCCATGCCTTAAAACGTCTCTGTTTACCCCGCATGCGAAACAACGCATGCCATTACAATGCGGCCATTACAACGACCGCGTTGTTACATCGCATGCCATTACAACGCAAGCCGTTACTACAACTTGCTGTAGGGGGCAGAAGGTGTTGGATTTTAAATCCAACACCTTCCCTACTGTTGCACAGACTGGAGTTGGAATAGTAAATTATACTTTTCCAAAATCCAGCGCCCCCTACAGCAAGTCGTTGTAATGACTTGCGTTGTAATGCTATGCGATGTAACAACGCAGTCATTGTATTGACCGCGTTGCAATGGCATGCGTTCTAAACGCATGCGTTATAACATGGCCTATTCGATTGAAACATATGGGCGTACAGGGAGTGGCACATGACTGGATCCGGTCTTATCTTGAAGACCGTGGTCAATGGGTTTTTCTGCGCCTTTTCTCTTCTCCAGTCAAACAACTTACATGCGGAGTTCCCCAGGGCTCGGCCTTAAGCCCGCTGCTTTTAATTATTTACCTTGCCCCGCTGTCGGCACTTATTTCCACGTGGGGGGTGAAGGTAGTTTTTTACACAGACGACACTCAGCTGGTGTTTTCTTTTAAAGAACATTCCGCCGCAGCCTTTTATAAATTTAAGGAATGCCTGAAGGACATTGCTGGCTGGATGAATGAAAATTGTTTGAAGCTTAATGCAGACAAAACCGAGGTCTTGTTTTTTAATCATGCATCTCCTCCTCTGTCATGCCTTTGGTGGTCTAGGGAGCTAGGTCCCCTGCCCATTCCCAAGGACTCGGTTAAAAATCATCTTGGAGTGAGGTGGGAGAAGCATCTCACCCTTGCGGCACAAGTCCGGCATATTTCCACAGCCTGCTTTGGGAAAATGAGAACTATCAGGAAATTTCTATGTTTCCTGCCTGAAGAGAGTCGTAGGATCATGGTCTATGCATTGGTCACCTCTGGACTAGATTATGCCACTTGTCTCTACCAGGGGTTGCCTGGCTACCTGACCCACAGGCTACAGATGGTGCAGAACGCAGCTGCAAGGCTAATCCATAGGGTCCCTTTTCGCCAGCACATTTCTCCTCATCTGAGACAGCTTTACTGGCTCCCTGTGGCCAGGAGGATTGAGTTTAAGGCACTCACCCTGGCTTTTCGAGCTTATCTTGGCAAAGGCCCAGGATACCTTAGGTCAAGGCTCAGCCCATATCATCAGGAGCGGACATTGAGATCTAATCAGCAGCGTCTTCTCAATGTCCCTCGTTTTGCAAAAATGCTACAAAGAGGCAGGTCCTTCACAGTAAGGATGGCCAAACTGTGGAACGCCTTGTCCAGCTTCCTGCGCATGTTAGATATGGAACAGGAATTCAGAAATGCTTTAAAAACCTGCCTCTTTAGGCAGGGGTAGTAGTATCTGGAGCTTCTCAGTCCTGCTAGTCTGTTTAGCGCCGGGACACCTCTGCCAAGTTAGCTGTGCGCTCTATAAGTGGCCATTGATTGATTGATTGATAGAGTGGTACAGAATGAGTGGTGTAGAATGCATTTGTGCAGAGTGCAGTGGTGCATAGTATAGTAGTGAATATCTATTGACAAAATAGGGCAACCCAATTATCCCCAAGGAATTGGGTAGAGTAAAGTTCATGTACAAAATATTCCTTGAGCAATTATTCACATTAAGTTCTCACAGTTTTTATGGTCACAGATGTGATCCAGACAATGAAAGAATGAAAACTGTATTCAAGGATGTATTCAAATATCCATATGTTTTACTTTATAATATATAACATCCACGTTTTATGAACAATATATACACGCTATACACAATGTACAAACAGCAACACTGTGTCTACCAGTACAATCCCATCCAATACTCCAATTTGTTAGGGGATTGGTGGTAATGTAAACACCCTTTTACCCTCAAATAATATGGTCAGTAAAGATAACAGTCAGTATTCTTCCGATTCCGTCACTGTCACAAGATTTAAATCAAAGTATTCAAAGGAAATAAGGGTGTGCTGTCGACGTTTCGGTCTTTCATGGCCACATGGGTCCGCAAGAACATCCTCAGGACTCAGCGTTGCACTTAAGATGACTCCTGTGAATACTAACAAAACAAACTAATCAATACATCCTGTACCACATTGTATCGCCTGCTCACAAAAAGCCAAACACCAGTGTCTGACATAACAAACCGTGCACCAGTGCTACCATATTTAAAATAAGGAAAAGACACCGCAAGTGCCCATATGTGTAAAACATACAAACACCATAGTGCTCATAAACTACTAATTCAAAACACTCTACCTTGCTTGTGTCTCACAAAATTTCTGTGAGATTCTAAAAGATTCTATTTATCCATAACTAGGAACAACAACAACAGAGAAAAGGAAGCTTGTGGTATAGTAGTCTAGCGTAAAGTGCAATGGCATATGTGGAGTGGCATAGTGTGGAGTGGTGCAGAGTAGAGTGAAGAGGCATAGAGTGGAATATGCATGGTGTGGTAGCACACTGCCATTACAGAAAACACACCTTCAATTGAAGTGACCATTACATTTGCACAGACGTATAGTTTTATGGATAAAAATATACAGCGCACAAACGATAATGTGTGGAAATGTTATCACCAAGTGTATTGATTTGTTTTGATCGCATTAAAATATTTGTTTCCACCCACTTCAGAATTACCAAAAAATGTGCTTCATTTGTGCTTTTCTAATTCTGATGTATTTTGAAATATCTGCACAGTTCATTTACAGATATTTACATTTTGATGTGTGCTAGAAAAAAAAATAACTTTGTACAGCCATCCTGAAGCACTTCCTCAGTAGCCAGCATGATTGTCACTTAAATACTTTTACTCTGAAGTCAGAGAAAGAAAACACCAAGCTCATTGAAAGACAGAGCCTGGCATTTGACCTCTGCCTTTGAATAGACAACAAATGTGACAAGATAAGAACGACATCATTTAAAGGCCTGTTTACCGAAATCCTGTACTGGTGGAAGAATGTCGAAGATAGGATTTGAGCAAGGGAAGGGACAGACTCAAGCTGGACAGCCTGAAAACAAATAGAACCAGCAAATAGAAAGCAAGCAAAGGAGAGTTACAAACCAGAAAGCCAATGGTAAGCAATGCGTGTAATGCATTCCCAGGGAAGATTTACGAATGTCCCCAAGATGTTGTTAGCAAACCAGACAGCTGCACAGTATGGTAGGCTTCAACCTAAAAATGGAAGATCGTAGGGGTGGATGAATACCTTTTTTTTTTTTAAATCCATGGTAAGTGGATGCAAAGCTTCATGCAATTGTGCTTGATTCTGCTGGCTTTGCATCTACTTGCCCTAAATTAAAAATAGGAGAAATGAGGGCAAAAAGTCTGAGGACACAAGAATTCCTTGTTCTGCACATGGAGGAATGCATGGAACAGGTAATTCTTGTACTGCCCGAACTCACTGTAATTAATTTAGTGGGAATTGCATCTAGTTAATTATAGATACTATTAGAGCACTAGGAGGACCTGCCTGGGAAGATGCTTTTAAGAGCACGGTCATGGTCCTGGCAAGGTTTCTACCGTACTGCAACTATCTTTGGGGTAAATACATTGCCCAGTTTCTCATGGTGCTTCTAAATGCAACCATGTTGGATTTTCCTATTTTTCTATCTGTGGAGCAGCAGAACATCCCTGATTCTGCTCTGCATTCAAAACAAAGGTAAGAATTTTGAATGTTTTGAAATTCACAGGAATATTTCAGAACCAACTCATAATACTGTCCTGTGTTGTGCCGCTCATTTTCAGATGTTCCCAAAATAAAATAATCTCTCAACAGTGGTCCCTGGAACTAGGTCGGTGGTATATCAAATAGTGAGAACAACATTTGTAGCACTGTGACATGTAAAACATTGCATTACAAATCCAAATTCTATACCCCCATCAGATGATTTAAAAAGGGTAAGAAAAAAGGGAGAAAAAGGCCTGCCCTTAGCGCCAAGATTACTCAGTCCAATCGTCCTGTCCATTTGCCCCATACCCGTCCATGTTTGGTCGGACATCCTCGTGCCTCATACACCGCTTTTTCTTGGAGGGTGCACCAGTCACAAATAGTGAAAATTAATGAATAAATAGCATCTGGGCCACAGCCACCTTTTCGATAGACCGAAAGTATTGCCCCCAATACTAAGGAGATAGTTAAAGGGGCATATGAATCATATAGAGTGGAAACCAGGCTTGAGAGATCTCTGGACATGCCATCAGTTATTAGGCACATGCAATTGTTTACATCTAAAGGCATGGAGCCCTATGTAGCTTGGATAACCAACCCAGAGCATAGATTCTATCTCACTAGACTGATACTGGACACAGTCCATTTCCTTGTGGCCTTTCCTATCGGAGGTACTTGGCATGCATTTCTCCCATGTAGTCCCTGTGATACTGCTGCTGCCCAATCCACTGCACACTTTATGCTCTTTTGCACACTATATGACTCTCTTAGATTGCTCTTTTTGCATGCAACTCTTCTAAATAAGCATTTTACATCTTATAAAGAGGGCCTGATCTCCTTGCAAAGTCTATCTTTTGCTGAAATTTGCTTTGCTGTCCTTAGTTATTTTGCTGCTGCTATTATATTCAAAAGAATTTATGCACTTTAAATGTTTATTGGATGATTTTTGCTGGAACTTGCACTGTTGATCCCTAGTTTTAATGTTGCTGTTTTTAACAACACTTTACTTTAAATGTTTTTTATCTCCTGAATTGTATAATGCATTTGAATTTTTATTCTGTTCTTTTGTGGACATATACAGTGGCTGAACAAAGATATTTGATCTGATCTGAATAAATAAAATATTTTAACGTTATCAAGATCGTCTGGGCTTCATGCAACGTATTCTCTCTTGCTTCATGAGCTTCATGTGAAATTTAATTGAGACTTAATTTCGGTGCAGCCCTAAAGGTTCTTTAGCGGCGGGATAGTCTGCGGAGCAGCTGTTGCGCTTTATAAGTTCCATTTCATTCATAAACATTCTGTGCAACAGGGATCAATTATTCAACAATGTCTGAAAAAACAGGTACTGCAACTACCAAACTACATGTGAAATAAATCTTAAGAGCTGAATCGGTGCTCAGTTAAAGAAACTTGGGGGTACAGTTATTAACGATGGCACTGGCACTCCCGTGGCGCAGCACACATTCACACTTTGCTGACAGCCTTCGCAATGTGCTCTAATCAAGAGTTATGTTTTGCTTCGCAACGCACCACATTCTGGGGCATATTAGCAACGCTTTGCGATAACTATCGCAAAGCGTGCTTAGCGCTCATTTTCCAAACGCCGGCTATCGCAGGTATTTATCGCGGAGATATCGCGTTATTAGCAACGCGTATCTCCAAGGCGATAAAGATTCCTGCGATAGCGGGGAAATCGCTGTTTTGCATGGAACATCACTGGTTTTCCAGCGATGTTCCCTGCAAAACGGCGATAACCTTGCTGATACGACCCTTTGGTCGTATCAGCAGAATCCACCCCCTATGTTAGGGATGGCTAAGTCAGGATTTTAGCAGAGGTTAGATTTTGGCGAAAACGGCCGTTTTCGCCAAAATCTAACCTCTGCTAAAATCATGTGGGCTGCCTTGTAAATATCGCGATGTGAACATCAGCGATATTTGCAACGTAGTCCATCCGGGGTACGCCCAGTAACGCCCACTTTGCATCTCATTGGAGATGCAAAGGGAGGCGTTGGGAAAAAGGGTGCTAACATGCGATTATGCATGTTAGCACCCTCTTGTTGATAGGGCGATAGTTTTATCTCCGTTTTTCTGGCTTTTAAAGCCAGAAAAACGGAGATAAAGCCCTTGCTGATATGCCCCTTAGTTTCTGTACCAGTTTCTAAGATTTCCAGGTATAAACAGGAATCATGAGACAAACGTTTTGCAAAAGCAGAACTCGAGCACTATTTAGCAGACGTCAGCGGAATTTGGCCGCCTATTCATAGAGACTGTACAAAATATTGGGAAACTGAAATGGCACTTGGTTAGCTGCAGTCAAAATGCGTGAGGAGGCACCGAGTTTTACACGTAAACTAGGGCTTGTTTGCACTGGAACCATATTCAGAAAGGCGGTTTGAGCAGGGCCTGTGGCTGACCAGGTTCATAATGTGAGCTTTTCTTGTATTTCAGCAGAACACATTGCCCCTTTTTTATTACTGTCAGTCAGCAGGCTGGAAATTTTCCATTGCAAAGCTCAACATTTTTAAAGCTGTGGAAACACATACAAGCTGCTATTTATAGGTAGATGGGTGACCATTTAAAGCAGTGGTTTATTGCACAATTAGGAGTTGTTCCTTTTCTTAAGTCAATATTTGCTTTAGACGAATCTAGGCCCCGATGAACAGTAGTCAAACAGTGTGAACACTTTTACACGTAGATTTTTTTTTAACAATTGTTTCCATTCAGGGGCCTCATCCACTTCATTGTGCCTGGCAAACACACACACCTCATAAAATGGATACACCGCTCAGGAATTCAATGGGCCGATTTTCTGTGCCAAGGGGCATCGCTGAGTGCTTTGTTAGGAGTGGGGGTTGTATGAAAGACGTTTTAAGGCATGGAGAAAGTTGCCAATTGCCCAGGCTCGCCACATTCAAGGGACCCCCGGGAAATGAGGCATCTCTCTATATCACTTCTATTTCTCTTTCTCCGGCTCCTTCCAAATTCCTCTCTCTCAGTCTCTCCAAGCTGTGTCGTTTTAAATTTAATGGGCCCCCAGCAAAGGCATATTTTGGCTGTTTTTGTGTGACCCCTTTTCTGATAATGCAACATATAAATCAACATTGTTCGCAGGCTTTAATTAGCAGAAAATGGGTTAATTAATCAAATTCAAAGTAGTTCAGAACTGGGGTGTCCAAACTATGTCTTGCCCGAGGCACCAGAATTCCTTAAGACGACACTGGTGGTTGTACATATGTATTAGTTTTAAAAGGGTTAAATTGTCCTAGTCTACATATATCAAACGTATGCGGAACATAGGTGATGCAAATACTTGACCCGTGGAAAGTCCTTGTGATCACTTACAAATGCATTTTAGTTGATCCAGTTGTGGCAGTGGGGACATCTAATGAACTGCTTTGATACTTTTCCAATTGATTCAATACACTTGCATCTTTGACCACGTTATTGATGTCTAACGGTGCCTCTGGGTTTCAACTGAAATGTGTATTTTTCTAGTATAAAGGTCTTGTTTTTCCAACCGAGCACGAAGGCTTGTATTACATAACACCGATGCATAAATAAGTAAAAGAACACACCGCCTCACCCAGGCACACACAGTCCTCATTAGGTGTGCATCTATCTGCACAGCCTCAGCCGTACTAAAAGCCTGTTCTCATGTGCAGCTCTGGACAACCCTTGAAAGTGCCAGGCTAGTTTGAGCACCCCGGATACCGGTTCTCCCAGATGTTCTGTGGGATCCACCATGCTCTGTCCTGCCTCACGAGTGAAGGGCGTACAGAGTTCGCGTGGGGGCTTTGTCACCCAGTGCATGCCTCTGTAATGTGCAGAGGCAAAGATGACGCCATCATTTCTATGGGGTCCTGCTCCTCTGCCCAAATGAGAGATGGTCCCTTTTGAATGGCATCAGCTAGATCACAGGGGCCACATTCTTCATCACAGTTGAGAAGTTGTGAACCCTTTAGTAATATGAAACTGTGCATCTTGAAGCGCAGCTTCTTTAAAACAATGCCCCATGGCTCCTGGCCACCTTCGGAATATATATGATCAATTCACCTGCACTGCAAGAACTAGGGGATGCCTTAGGTATGATCTGACATGAGGGGGGCACATTTGCTGTAATCTTATTGGATCTCGAAGCAGTGTTTAAAACAATTGTTCTTTTATTCCTTGTGCATGATCTCAGGAATGCAGGCTAGGAGCTACAGTGCTTGATTGGAGTATGTAGTTGTTGGCTCTCAGAAAGCTGCATGTACCACTTGGACCATTCAGATTAGCCTCATGCAGTCTGGCCTCCCTGCGGGGGTCCCACAATGCTCCAATACACAATCCTGTTTCAAGGTGGAGGGGGAATGGAGGCTTTTGAATTCCATGAACCTAAATGGCAATAAGGCAGAAGTCAAGACAAGTTTCATGATGTTTCGAAATAAGATATTTCATCATCAATTTACATAAAAGAATCACAATACTGAGTGTAAAACATGTGAGATAAAATATACACAAGTATAGTAAATTAATAAGTTATAGATTTTAAAAATAAACGGTGTACATCAAATGGACTGCAGTATTAAACTTAACCCAAGGAATTGGCTAGTAGCTTCTGCCTCATTATCCAGGCTATTTACTAAAACCTCGAACCTGCTACTACCTTTATCATTGACATATGAGGCGTAAAAGTTGTGCGTGAGTTACCGGTGGCGAGCGAGCATAGTGAGTGAGCCGAACCGCCAAAAGAGGGGTTCAGGTATTTTCCCTCCTGAGAAAATTTTGAAAATAAGAGAGGGCAAATGGTGCATTTTCATGCAAATTTGAGAAAGCAAGTTGGTTAATGAAGCAATTGTGAAAGTATAGTTAGGACATCAATAAATAGATTTCATATTATAATGACACAGGTAGCTTCTTATTCAGTATATCTACAGAACTTCACAACAGACTTTGTGATAACACCTCTGAATATGCTAGACATCTGATGCTCTGATGGCAGCACTTGAGCAGTTCCTCATTACAAGAGCAAGACTTACTAACTGTAATGAGGTTGCTTGTTTTAATATTTATATGCAATTCTTTTTACTGGATTTGGTTTCAACCTTTTAATGGTTTAAGAGCTGTACCCGAAATAAGCTTAATTTGAAATCACATTTATACCACCAGTTCCCTTTCAGATAATTAAACTCTTTGGTAGTTTAAAAATACAACAGATTCTATTTGTGAATCATTTTGGCGGTCAATCCCCCTTCAACCGAATTACTGAGTCTTCAAGTAATAATGTTGCTATTATGGGCGCTATGAGGCTGAACACTAGGGCAGACCTCGATTAATCTGCAAACACCAGTGGCCAAACCACTTGCATGTGCACAACCTTGTATGTGCGTCTTTGATGCATTCACACGAGTATGCCATAGCGCTTCAGCTGCTTATATTTCTAGCAGCACTACCTACCTGTGAATAACAGTCTGTGTTTTCTAGCACAATCACTGTCACATGCTGTAATTCCTTTGTATGTGATTTTCATTAACCAAGTACAACCATGTTTCCTGCACGGACTTTGAGGTGATTAATTAATGGAGTGCGCAGGCTGGGCAGATGTAAACAAAATGTGATGTAGCTGTTTGCATGCAGTAACGGGGCTAGCAGTGACTATTTCTCACAATATTTGGCAGTGACATAGATTATATTTCTGCACCAAGGTCAATAAAACTTGCTGCTGCTGCAGTAACTTTTGTAAATTTGGGAGCATGTATATTTTACACAGCAATTCCTTCTTTGTTCTACCGGCTTTGCCTACTCTCCACCACGCAGAAAAAACTCCTCAGTGGCGAGAAATGCTGACAAATCAAATTAGTTGGCTCCCGCAGCTCCCATTTTACGTGAGGCCCAAGTACAGAACCCCACGCAGTCAGGAGCTCCTCTGCTTCCTCGCTGCCGGGGCCCCGTGGGTTGGGTAGAAGAGGGTGACGCAGTGAGGCCTGTTAGTAGATTAGTCTCACTATACTCCATTCTGCCTATGCGAAACCGGGGAGCAAAGGCTGCTCCTAACCTCCCCCTCCTCTTCCAGGGCATGTTTGTCTATGGTTAACACACACATTTTCACCACGACTGCAGCAGTGTAATGTTACCCGAGAGGAGAGGGTTTGGGAGGGAGGGGGGCAAGCCAAACCGAGACCAATTTTTGAGTGTGTAAAAGGCCGCTTTATTGAAACAGGTGCATATCACACTTTATTAACACTGGCAACTGCCTTACAAAACTAAAACCTCACTATACATAGATTACCTGTCCCCTTGTTCCCCCCTCACCCCTACGATCCCCACATAAATCCCCCACCCTGCCAAATACAAAATAACATTACATAACAACCATATTACACAATCTTACACAATATTGCATTTACAAATCCTATCCTCCAATGACCCAAACCCCTACCTGCCTTTGTGCAACTGTAACTAACAAACCTCTAGTCTAAACTTAGCCTACCTGGTTACCCCTTCCCTGCCCCTGCTCACAAACTACCAACACTTAACTAAAAACTTCAGCCAATCTTGGCCAACTTTCAACAACCCCGCCAGCACCTGTTCCAAGCGACGAATGTACAACTTAGCCAAAAACCCCTATGTACCTGTTCCAATAACCGCCATGAATAAAAAAACGAAACCTAAAAGGGGAAACACCCCCCAAACCCCGAAAACGAGGGTGGGCGGGAGGGGAAAAAAGCTAAACCTACAGCGCTCCCAGCCACCAGGTCACCAAACCTAAAATGGTGGCTGGTGAGGCGCAAAAAACCCTCATAAATCCCTTGGGCTACAAATTAATATTGGGCTACAATTGGGCTAATCCCAATGTAGCCCAAAGTCCCACAAAATGGCCGCTACTCGGCCAGCCCCTCCCCCTCCCAATCTGCCCGGGGGGCAGACCTCGCGGTGCTCGGCTGCCCCCCAAACCCCCCTTGGGAGGGAGGGGGGCAAGCCAAACCGAGACCAATTTTTGTGTGTGTAAAAGGCCGCTTTATTGAAACAGGTGCATATCACACTTTATTAACACTGGCAACTGCCTTACAAAACTAAAACCTCACTATACATAGATTACCTGTCCCCTTGTTCCCCCCTCACCCCTACGATCCCCACATAAATCCCCCACCCTGCCAAATACAAAATAACATTACATAACAACCATATTACACAATCTTACACAATATTGCATTTACAAATCCTATCCTCCAATGACCCAAACCCCTACCTGCCTTTGTGCAACTGTAACTAACAAACCTCTAGTCTAAACTTAGCCTACCTGGTTACCACTTCCCTGCCCCTGCTCACAAACTACCAACACTTAACTAAAAACTTCAGCCAATCTTGGCCAACTTTCAACAACCCCGCCACCCAGGAAAAGGCGGGAGGGTAGGCGGAAACGCCGCCTCCCCATTTTCCTGCCCCCCCTGCCTCCTAGGTCTGACCCCGTACCGTCGCACATTCAGCAACCTGGCCAAGACTTCCCTAATTTTCTAGTAAGTACAAGTCCATGCCTAACCTGGATAAATGAACCCCATCCCCCCTGAAAAAATCAGGTGTGTCCTACTTAATGTCCCTGTGAGCGATCCTAGCAAAAACCCAGGTGCCGACAAAAACGCACCATCTCCGTGTTGAGCTTTCTCCTGGCCCTATCTACCGCTGCCGGATCTACCGCTCCTCTCCAGACCCTACGAGGAACAAATTCTGTCCATATGACGGCCCAACCGTCATAGGTTGCTCGCTTCTGATGCTGCCCCAATCCTGAACAAATGCGTCCCAAAACCTTTCCCCTCAATCCCCAGCCCGACCAGTGCTTTCCTCAACACCGCTAAAATCTGGGAAGCTTTGCACTCCGCCCGTTTGCATGTATGAAAACTAGCCCAACTGGATCGGGGGCCAAGGATCTCCACCTCGCTCCCCCTGCACGGGCAAGTCAGCTGCGGTTCGGCAGCTTGCAGTGACATCCATTTTCCCCCTCCCCTCTGATCTGTCTTAGATTTCCGCAGCCAAATGCAGATCCTATCCCTGAAAGAGGACACCTCGCTCCATAACAGCCCCTCCCCAGATTTCGACTCTAACCTTTCTGAGACCCGAAAGGCCCCAAAAAACCTCCACGACATCAGAGTGGAGAAAAGACAAACTTCATATTCGTCTGTACATACCCCAGGCAGAATCTGAATAACCCCCCCAACAGATCCCAAGACAGGGGGTTCCTTACCCAGGCTGCACGGCCACATTCCCGGGCCCACCCTTCCAGCATCCGCGTCCCGATTTCCCCTGCGGACGGCGCATAACCCCACAACAATTTTCCCACGAAGGCAATCCCTGCCAGTTTACCCGCGATTGTAACCCTAGAAAGTCCCCTGTCAATCAGATCCAGAATAAACTGAAACACGTCTTCCCTTCGAAGCACTGGTGAGTCCCACCGCTTAGCACCTGAGCGCAAAAATTCTTCCCCATGCTGTCCTGTACGCTGTCTTTGTGGATTGCGCAAGAGACCCTAAAACCAGCTGCAACATCCTGTGTTGCCTACGTACCACAAATGCTGCGGCATGTTGGTCGGGGTCCTGTCCGCGTCCTTGGCTAGCCCACGGAAATCTCCCCCACTGTGAACGAGACAAAGCATCCGCTATGTCATTGTCCACACCTGGCACATGCACTGCGCGAAAGGCAATATCATGCCGTAAGCAGCCCAACACAAACACTCTCAGCAATTTCAAGACTTGTTCATCCTTAGCCGACTGGCGGTTCACCATTTCTACTACCGCCATGTTGTCAATTCTGAAAGGTACCTTTTTGTGTGCCAGCTGCTCTCCCCATATATTGACTGCAACCACCAGAGGGAAGAATTCCAAAAAGGCTATGCTCCTGCCCCCCCCCACCCACTCTGGAGGCCACTGCTCCGCACACCATTTCCCTTGCCAGTAAAGTCCAAAGCCCTTGCTGCCTGCCGCATCAGAAAAAATGTGTACAGCCCAAACCATGTCATCCTCCCGCATCAAGCGGATGCCATTGAAGTTCTGTAATAAAAACTGCCACATTCGCAAGTCTTCTCTCACCCCCGCAGACAGACGCACATGATGATGAGGAGGTCTCTGTCCTGCTAGTGCCCTGCCCAGTCGCCTACAAAAAGTCCTACCTACTCTCACCACTCTACAAGCAAAGTTAAGGTGGCCCAATAGCACCTGAATCTCCTTCACAGTGACCTTGTTTTCCGACAAAATTGTCGCCAGCAGCCCCAACATTTGCTGCTTTTTGTCCGCCAGAAGGCGTGCCTCCATCAATTGAGAGTCCAACTCAATGCCCCAAAAAGGACAGAGCCGTGCAGGGCCCCATAGTTTTTGCCGGTGCCAACGGCACGCCCAGTTCCCTCATGATCTCATTGAAACTGTCCAGCGCCTTCTGGCAGTCCGTGGAGTCTGAGGTGCCCACAAAGAAAAAGTCATCCAGGTAGTGTGTTACTCCTTGGTGACCCGTCCGTTCCGGTGCCAACGGCACGCCCAGTTCCCTCATGATCTCATTGAAACTGTCCAGCGCCTTCTGGCAGTCCGTGGAGTCTGAGGTGCCCACAAAAGAAAAGTCATCCAGGTAGTGTGTTACTCCTTGGTGACCCGTCCGTTCCGAAAACAACCATTGCAGGAATGTGCTGAAGCATTCAAAAAGTGCGCAAGACATAGAAAAGCCCATCGGTAATGCTTTGTCCACGTACCATTCACCATTGAAATGGATACCCAGAAGATCCCAATCATCTGGATGGACTGGAAGCAACCGGAAAGCCGACGTTATGTCGCACTTTGCTATCATCGCCGTTGCGCCCGCGGTCACTACCAGTGACATGGCCACGTCAACTGATGAATAGGACACCGTGGCCTCACTTTCGTCGATGAAATCATTCACCGAGCCCCCTTCGGGCCACGACAAATGTTGTATTAGGCGGAACTGCCCTCGTTCCTTCTTCGGCACCACTCCAATGGGTGACACAATCAAATTTCTTAGAGGCCAATCCTCAAAGGGTCCCGCCATGCGGCCCTCACGCACCTCGTTATCCAGTTTTTCCTGTACTATGTCCGGGTGCTCTTTTGCTGACTTTAAATTGTCTGCCCACCTTCTCGTCCTAGGCTGTCCCCCTGTCCTAAACCCCCCTGACCGCCACTGCAAGTTCCCCTGTTGTTCCCCTGCCCTCCCCCAAAACAATTGACCAACGCATGTCTGCCTCCGCAGCTCGAGCAGACATGCCTAAACCTGCAGTACTCCCGAATGCACAATCCCTTGTTGTAGTCCCAGCAAGCCCCTTTTGATCCCGCCTGTCCTCTTCCTATGCCACCCACCCCTCCCTGGGTGGGGCGCCCCTGAAAGGGCCGATACACAAGCGGGGGCCGCTGGCCGTGAAGATGTTTATTCCCGCCCCGGCCAGCCCCATCGTATATTGCCATAAGTCCGTGTCAAATTCACCCCATTTGGCCTCTGGGTCCCACGCCATGCGTGCTCTAAACTCTTCATCATATTGGGCCCATGCATAGCCACCCCCTGTAATCTGGGCCTTCCTGATCACGTCCATGTACTTGAACATGGCCACACACCTTTCCGGGTATTTCTCGCAGTACACACTGGCATATATGAGGAATGCCGCCGTCCAATTCTCTATTGTCAGAGGTACTTTCGGCCTTTTGGCCAACTCAAATTCCTCCTCTTTAGACCCTTCTTTTGCCCTAACTTCTCTGTGAAGGAGTTTAAAGCATCTCTACATATTCACCCTTCCATATACGTTCTTTAGTGGTCAGCATTAGATGCGCGCCCAATGGCTTAGTGACGCCCATGTAAGGCAACCGTTTTATATTTAACTCTTTACTTTCTAAGTTGGTCTCAGGTTCCACTGTCGGTATTTCTACCGTCCCGTACTTGTCAGGCGCGCTGTCTCCTCTGCCTCCGGACGCTTTATCTGCGCCCTCCGCTGACCCCTTACCTGAGTCATCCGTCCCTACTCCCATATCCAGCACATACGTACCCTTCCACAACCTACCCACTTTCCCCCCCTCTGGGTCAACCCCCCCCACACCCACTGACACCATTAAGGGTCGCAATCCCGACGCCTGTTTACCTGGTGCTAATGATTCCGCCCGTCTTTCATCTGGCTGTCTTGCCAAAGGGGCCGATCTCTCCTCCAAACGCGATGTCCGACCCGTGGGCTCCGCCTGGCGTCGTGACACCTGTAAAACACTATGCACAGCATTACTCGGCCCCCCCACTCCCTCGTCTTCCATGTCCCTTAACTCTCCCTCCTCCATGCTATCCTTATCATAATCTAGTTCCTCCTCCCTGGAACCACAGGCTTTCCCATCCGGAGGTGCAGACTGCACCCTCCTCACACTACTCAAAAGTTTGTCCTTGGCGCTCCTCCTTCTGCGGTGTCCCCCAGACCGTTGAGGCCCAGTGGGTGTTGGGGCCGGCGAGCCCGCCCTGGGCCTACTTATGCCAGCCGCGACGGGATCCCCCGCCGGTACTGGGGATGCCGCGCGAGGCTCCACCCTCCCTTCTCCTTGGCGCCATCGGTCCGCTCCCAGCCCTACCAAGTCTGGCGCCCCGCGTTGCTCCACTGCCTGAAAAAGAAAGGCATGGTCTGGTGTGCTGGGCCTACCTCTCTTCTCTCTCCCATACCAGCTCCTCTTCCTGTCTGCCCCTAACGTGCTGGCTGCCCACGCCCGCCCTACCACGCTAAGATCCACTGCTTCCCCTTCATCCACCTGCTCCCCCTCTCCGTCACTCCATTCCCAACCCGCCGGGCCCCCATCCCACTGGGCCCCGCCACCGCCGCAAAAGAATCCCGGCCCAACCCCCCCCGTACACCCCCACTGCCCTCCACCCTTGCGTGCCCCCGGTCCCCTGGCCGAAAACCCCCCGTGCCCCTGCGACATGTATCCCTCCCCATGACCAAAAACCCCCTATCCCCAGCACCTCCTCATTCCACGAGGAGAAAATATCCAGGCCCTCCCAATCCCTGACACTCCCTTCCGACTCTAAATCAATGGGGGCACCCACTCCCCTGTCCTCCCCCACCAGCCCAGGTCTCCTCCCCCTCCCTCCCCTTAACACCACACCCGGCCCCGCCCCACCCAAAACCTCCCTACCATGCCCAGCTGGGGAAGCCTGCGCAGATGCTGCTGTGCCTCCCTGCATACCCTCCGCAGACGAAGTCCCCATGTCCCCTGCACCCTCCTCCACTAACCAGGGGGCGTCTCCCCGCTGCTGGGGGCCTGTCCTTGAGCCCTTAACTGGCCCATTCGCCCCTTTTTACCTTTTTTAGCGCCCCCCGGCTGCAAGGCCGCCTTACCGGCCCTCTGGGTCCCTCTTACCTCCTCCGCCTACTTCCCCCGTCTCAATGAGCGCCTCGGGGCGCGCTGGCTGCGTCGGTCCCCTCCCCCCGACTCCCTCGAGGGGGAAGGCTCTGCCACCCGGCGCATTCGCGGGGCCGCTCTCCTGACATCAGAGCGGCCCCGGGCTTCAGGCAACAACTCTGGGGAAACGCGGCTCGAGCTCCCCCGACGAGCCCCTCCCGCCGCCGGATCCAAGCTCCCACCCTCCCGCAACACGGACGCGACTAAAGGGGCTGCGCCCCCGCACTCACCTGTCCCTTCCTCGCTTTCCGGGGGGGGAGAGCAGGCCAGCACCGCGGCCGCTCGCGGCCGCCACCCCCGCCCGCTCGCGGCCGCTACCCCCGCCGCCGCACGCCTCGCAGGGCGCGCGCTCCCCGAGGCCTCCGGCATGAGAAGGTCAAGCCGGCCGGCCTCGCTGAGGAGACGGACCGCCTCTAGAACCCGGTAATCTGCATCCGCCATCACCAATATCGCTGACATTGCCAATGCCAAATTAACCGTACAGCACTACCCTACACCTACCACAGCTCAAGCTAGCAAAAAAAAAAAAAGCTAAACCTACAGCGCTCCCAGCCACCAGGTCACCAAACCTAAAATGGTGGCTGGTGAGGCGCAAAAAACCCTCATAAATCCCTTGGGCTACAAATTAATATTGGGCTACAATTGGGCTAATCCCAATGTAGCCCAAAGTCCCACAAAATGGCCGCTACTCGGCCAGCCCCTCCCCCTCCCAATCTGCCCGGGGGGCAGACCTCGCGGTGCTCGGCTGACCCCCAAACCCCCCTTGTCAGGTCTCCTCGATGCGCACAAAGGTCAGGCCTGCCAGAAGTGTGTGAGAATAATAACACACAAAGGAGCACACTAAAGCATGTGTGCAGTTAGCAAGGCAATAGAAAGAGTTTAATCTAAGTTTAATCTAAAACTTACTAATGAGCCGGCCCAGCTAACGGACGACGAGGAGCAGCTCTGCTACAACGACAGAGCACATGCACTGCAGCACTCATCGACTTCGGAAGTTCGGATCGAAAGCTGCTGGACTCCACCCCTCAGGACTCCTCCAATGCAAGACATGCAAGCATTGGAGGAGGCGAGGCTGTGCTCCATGGTCGACACCCACTCCAACATCAACCCCATGAGCCTGCCCCGCCCTCTTCCATTATATGAATAGAGCTTTCCAGACCTCGCCCTGGGCCAGATCAGTATTCGCCCAAAATAAAGTCCATGCATCGCCGCTTAACTTCGCAACACCCTCCACAGTGATGTCACTGCCCTGGTTTGTGCCTGCAGGGCGAAAATCATTCACGATCGCTGGGCACATGTGTTGTTTAATATACCTGCAAACAAAAACAAACAAAAATTCCTTCTAAAAAGAGCACGTTGCTCTGCCATCACAGGGGAGGGGGAGAAAAACCTACGAGTATGAGCAGCTATAGTCAAAAGCAACCATTAGCTTTTTGACAAGAGCTGCTCATAGGTTTTTCTCCCCCTGCTCCGTGGTGGCAGGGCAACGCCCCTTTTGCCCTTTAACACCAGCGCCCCTGCATATCGCTCTTACAGATTCTATAAGCTTCTCCCCTAACTGTTAAGCTAAGAGTTCAGCACAGAGGCACTAGCCACCTGCTTCTGGCTTCGACATATGGGGGACAGAAGAATAGAATATGTTCATCTGTTTCTATGGTGGTTTTACAATAAAAGCAATGATGTGACCCCTGAAGTGAGCCTCCCCCCCCCATGTGAAAGTAAAAGCAGCTGATGGGGGTGTCTTATACCTGAACTGAAGAAAGACTGATTGAGTGTGTGCCAGGCGTATAAAGTCTAAATACTACTCCGCCCTTATTATAAATTTGTGGCGCAGGAAGGCACTTGTTAGTCTGCCTGTATTCTTTCAATAGTCCCTGCTAATGGCAACTTTCTCATAGACCATTTTTTAAACAAAGTTTTACATAACCTAGTCGAATAGAATGTGCTTTTAAAAATTTTCCTTAGCCCAGGTCTAACCATGCCTTCTTCATGGATCCCATCCATTTCGTTTTTAGTGCCGAGTTAGATCTTAAAATATCTGCTAATCCCTCTCTAAAATGGCATAGCTCAATGGTACTCCAGATGTGTATCCAATATAGAAAAGGTCTTAGTGCAGCCAACACTGTGATTTCATGGATGCCTAGATCCAAGCGTTATGGTACAAGCAGTGTACCCCTCCCTAGGCCAGTAAGGACTCTAAGGAAGTTGTTTTCCGCCACACTCAAGGAGTCTACATTGGAGTGGACCCAAAGCTATGCACAATTGAGAGCTGCTCCCCTAGCTCGCACCTTATACATTTCCACTGCTGGCAGAATAGGGGTCCAATTAACATTTTTAGCAAATTTACATATTGCCCCTTTTCTATGCTTCACCATAATAGTGCTTTATAAAATCTGTGGTTCCCAAGACCAGATTTCAGCAAATTTGATGCCTAAGTAATCAAACTCCTGCACTCTAGAGGTTCATTATCTACTTTAGTAACCCCACTTCCCCAGCCTCACCCAGTGTATGTCATGAATTTAGTTTTAGGGGTGTTAATTTCAAGCCAATGCGCTACACAAAACTAATTGAAACTATCTATCAGGTTTTGGAGGACCCTCCTGGTTTTGGACAACAACAGCATATCATCCGCAAAGAGGAGGGATGGGATTTTTGTCCTGCCAGAGACGGGGAGCCATTAACGCAATTCTTCTGATATTGTTGCAGGGATTCTGCTCAGGAACAGAACTTTGCATGGGACCATAGAACATTAGTAGATAGGGACTGAGTCACCATACCACCGCAGTACCATGAGCCCGAGTCCAACGAGCTATAGTGTCTCACTTGCCCTCCTACCCATATCCAGAGAGACAAGTGGATTGTGACCCCAGAACACAACACTCCCAACCCTCTCAGGGATCGTGGTTACAGCATACACCTTTTCGAGCACACACTCGTACTCGTCCACAATGAAATATTACAGAGACACGAAGGAAGTTTGAAATGTTTATTTAAACTATCGTGCTCTAGAATGCAGTGTACGTGCCACAATCAGAAAACAACTGCCTAGCAAAAATACCATCCGCATAGTTAATAAACTGTGTAGTATGAAAAGCCATGTCATATTATAAAACAAATTAGTCTAACCCCCCTCTCCTTCTACAGATTGCAAACTGATTATACAGCAAAGATCTCTGGGATTAGTAGCGGACCATGTACTGTAGCATACACAGATGAACGTTCTACATCTCAGACACAGCCGAGATCTTCTCTCAGAAATCTCTTTTTCCCTCTGTCTGTTACCTTGCTGTGCATACCTATATGACAAGGTTAACATGTTCACAAAGAACAGCTGTATTTCTGTGTTGTGTTTCGGTGTGAGTGCCTGACCAGAAGAAAATAACAAGGAAATTGTTGTTTGACCTTGTCTGCTGTGTTCAGACTAAATCCCAAGAAAGACCAGAACGCAAAAACAACTACAGGTTCTGTGTGAAAATATAATGTGGCACAAACAACGTGTTTATATAGTAACATGTGCAAAGCTAATGCGAGCTGTGTCAGGCACAGTTAGGCTAGCATAGAGAAAACTACAATGGTCCATGCACGGAGCACGGACATTCTCCCCTTGGTCAGAAAGGTAGCACATAAAGGGATAAGAGAACAGAAAGATATGAAAATTCAAAGACATTGGTACAATTTTAGAAATGATCAAGGGTACGGAAAGGGCAATTTAATAACAAAAAGTCCAATTAAAGCTTGTCAGAGGAATCCAGTATCTAATCAGCCATTGTAAAGGCAAAGGACTCCACAACGGGGTCCAACTACAGGCGGATGGATAGGTCTACGGCCCAATTCATAAGTTCTAAAGAGAAAACATGATCCTCAGCTCCAACAGAAGTGGATACTGTCACTGGGCAACCATGTTCATGTCCTCGGATGAAAGAGAAATATGTTGCTTCATTGCAGATAATGCAGAATGTTCCAACCATTGTTGGCACAACTTTCCCACTGAATAGGTGGTAACTTGGTTGCAATGAGCTGAATGTGAGTGCCGTGGGTAAGGTCTACTTGATTTGAAGCTAGCAAAACCAAAGGGGATGATGGACGGAGTGTTGAACATTGCAAGCACTCACCCCCAGTCAACTGATCTGGGTTTAATCCATCATCATTCTTTAGCTCACTCCGCCACCCCAGTTCAGACATGGCCATATGCAAATCAGTCTGACCCTGTGCCTCATGGGAACAGTCCAGCCCGAACTGCCAAGCCATGTCTTCCCTGGACCGGAAACAAGCATCCTGGGACCGGTTTCTGGCTTACAGCCGTCATCAGCCAGGCTATCTTGAATCCAGTGGCAAAGTGAGCAAGGGACCCACGTCTGGGCATACCCTGCCAACTGTGAGGGGGTGAGGGGGTGAGTGCTTGCAATGTTCAACACTCTGTCCATCATCCCCTTTGGTTTTGCTATGTTCGCCCTAAGTTGTCAGGGTATGCCCAGACGTGGGTCCCTTGCTCACTTTGCCACTGGATTCAAGATAGCCTGGCTGATGACGGCTGTAAGCCAGAAACCGGTCCCAGGATGCTTGTTTCCGGTTCAGGGAAGACATGGCTTGGCAGTTCGGGCTGGACTGTTCCCATGAGGCACAGGGTCAGACTGATTTGCATATGGCCATGTCTGAACTGGGGTGGCGGAGTGAGCTAAAGAATGATGATGGATTAAACCCAGATCAGTTGACTGGGGGTGAGTGCTTGCAATGTTCAACACTCCGTCCATCATCCCCTTTGGTTTTGCTATGTTCGCCCTAAGTTGGCAGGGTATGCCCAGACGTGGGTCCCTTGCTCACTTTGCCACTGGATTCAAGATAGCCTGGCTGATGACGGCTGTAAGCCAGAAACCGGTCCCAGGATGCTTGTTTCCGGTCCAGGGAAGACATGGCTTGGCAGTTCGGGCTGGACTGTTCCCATGAGGCACAGGGTCAGACTGCTTTGCATATGGCCATGTCTGAACTGGGGTGGCGGAGTGAGCTAAAGAATGATGATGGATTAAACCCAGATCAGTTGACTGGGGGTGAGTGCTTGCAATGTTCAACACTCCGTCCATCATCCCCTTTGGTTTTGCTATGTTCGCCCTAAGTTGTCAGGGTATGCCCAGACGTGGGTCCCTTGCTCACTTTGCCACTGGATTCAAGATAGCCTGGCTGATGACGGCTGTAAGCCAGAAACCGGTCCCAGGATGCTTGTTTCCGGTTCAGGGAAGACATGGCTTGGCAGTTCGGGCTGGACTGTTCCCATGAGGCACAGGGTCAGACTGATTTGCATATGGCCATGTCTGAACTGGGGTGGCGGAGTGAGCTAAAGAATGATGATGGATTAAACCCAGATCAGTTGACTGGGGGTGAGTGCTTGCAATGTTCAACACTCCGTCCATCATCCCCTTTGGTTTTGCTATGTTCACCCTAAGTTGGCAGGGTTTGCCCAGACGTGGGTCCCTTGCTCACTTTGCCACTGGATTCAAGATAGCCTGGCTGATGACGGCTGTAAGCCAGAAACCGGTCCCAGGATGCTTGTTTCCGGTCCAGGGAAGACATGGCTTGGCAGTTCGGGCTGGACTGTTCCCATGAGGCACAGGGTCAGACTGATTTGCATATGGCCATGTCTGAACTGGGGTGGCGGAGTGAGCTAAAGAATGATGATGGATTAAACCCAGATCAGTTGACTGGGGGTGAGTGCTTGCATTGTTCAACACTCCGTCCATCATCCCCTTTGGTTTTGCTATGTTCGCCCTAAGTTGTCAGGGTATGCCCAGACGTGGGTCCCTTGCTCCCTTTGCCACTGGATTCAAGATAGCCTGGCTGATGACGGCTGTAAGCCAGAAACCGGTCCCAGGATGCTTGTTTCCGGTCCAGGGAAGACATGGCTTGGCAGTTCGGGCTGGACTGTTCCCATGAGGCACAGGGTCAGACTGATTTGCATATGGCCATGTCTGAACTGGGGTGGCGGAGTGAGCTAAAGAATGATGATGGATTAAACCCAGATCAGTTGACTGGGGGTGAGTGCTTGCAATGTTCAACACTCCGTCCATCATCCCCTTTGGTTTTGCTATGTTCGCCCTAAGTTGGCAGGGTATGCCCAGACGTGGGTCCCTTGCTCACTTTGCCACTGGATTCAAGATAGCCTGGCTGATGATGGCTGTAAGCCAGAAACCGGTCCCAGGATGCTTGTTTCCGGTCCAGGGAAGACATGGCTTGGCAGTTCGGGCTGGACTGTTCCCATGAGGCACAGGGTCAGACTGATTTGCATATGGCCATGTCTGAACTGGGGTGGCGGAGTGAGCTAAAGAATGATGATGGATTAAACCCAGATCAGTTGACTGGGGGTGAGTGCTTGCAATGTTCAACACTCCGTCCATCATCCCCTTTGGTTTTGCTATGTTCGCCCTAAGTTGGCAGGGTATGCCCAGACGTGGGTCCCTTGCTCACTATGCCACTGGATTCAAGATAGCCTGGCTGATGACGGCTGTAAGCCAGAAACCGGTCCCAGGATGCTTGTTTCCGGTCCAGGGAAGACATGGCTTGGCAGTTCGGGCTGGACTGTTCCCATGAGGCACAGGGTCAGACTGATTTGCATATGGCCATGTCTGAACTGGGGTGGCGGAGTGAGCTAAAGAATGATGATGGATTAAACCCAGATCGGTTGACTGGGGGTGAGTGCTTGCAATGTTCAACACTCCGTCCATCATCCCTTTTGGTTTTGCTATGTTCGCCCTAAGTTGGCAGGGTATGCCCAGACGTGGGTCCCTTGCTCACTTTGCCACTGGATTCAAGATAGCCTGGCTGATGACGGCTGTAAGCCAGAAACCGGTCCCAGGATGCTTGTTTCCGGTCCAGGGAAGACATGGCTTGGCAGTTCGGGCTGGACTGTTCCCATGAGGCACAGGGTCAGACTGATTTGCATATGGCCATGTCTGAACTGGGGTGGCGGAGTGAGCTAAAGAATGATGATGGATTAAACCCAGATCAGTTGACTGGGGGTGAGTGCTTGCAATGTTCAACACTCCGTCCATCATCCCCTTTGGTTTTGCTATGTTCGCCCTAAGTTGGCAGGGTATGCCCAGACGTGGGTCCCTTGCTCACTTTGCCACTGGATTCAAGATAGCCTGGCTGATGATGGCTGTAAGCCAGAAACCGGTCCCAGGATGCTTGTTTCCGGTCCAGGGAAGACATGGATTGGCAGTTTGGGATGAACTGTTCCCATGAGGCACAGGGTCAGACTGATTTGCATATGGCCATGTCTGAACTGGGGTGGCGGACTGAGCTAAAGAATGATGATGGATTAAACCCAGATCAGTTGACTGGGGGTGAGTGCTTGCAATGTTCAACACTCCGTCCATCATCCCCTTTGGTTTTGCTAAGTTCGCCCTAAGTTGTCAGGGTATGCCCAGACGTGGGTCCCTTGCTCACTTTGCCACTGGATTCAAGATAGCCTGGCTGATGACGGCTGTAAGCCAGAAACCGGTCCCAGGATGCTTGTTTCCGGTCCAGGGAAGACATGGCTTGGCAGTTCGGGCTGGACTGTTCCCATGAGGCACAGGGTCAGACTGATTTGCATATGGCCATGTCTGAACTGGGGTGGCGGAGTGAGCTAAAGAATGATGATGGATTAAACCCAGATCAGTTGACTGGGGGTGAGTGCTTGCAATGTTCAACACTCCGTCCATCATCCCCTTTGGTTTTGCTATGTTCGCCCTAAGTTGGCAGGGTATGCCCAGACGTGGGTCCCTTGCTCACTTTGACACTGGATTCAAGATAGCCTGGCTGATGACGGCTGTAAGCCAGAAACCGGTCCCAGGATGCTTGTTTCCGGTCCAGGGAAGACATGGCTTGGCAGTTCGGGCTGGACTGTTCCCATGAGGCACAGGGTCAGACTGATTTGCATATGGCCATGTCTGAACTGGGGTGGCGGAGTGAGCTAAAGAATGATGATGGATTAAACCCAGATCAGTTGACTGGGGGTGAGAGCTTGCAATGTTCAACACTCCGTCCATCATCCCCTTTGGTTTTGCTATGTTCGCCCTAAGTTGGCAGGGTATGCCCAGACGTGGGTCCCTTGCTCACTTTGCCACTGGATTCAAGATAGCCTGGCTGATGACGGCTGTAAGCCAGAAACCGGTCCCAGGATGCTTGTTTCCGGTCCAGGGAAGACATGGCTTGGCAGTTCGGGCTGGACTGTTCCCATGAGGCACAGGGTCAGACTGATTTGCATATGGCCATGTCTAAACTGGGGTGGCGGAGTGAGCTAAAGAATGATGATGGATTAAACCCAGATCAGTTGACTGGGGGTGAGTGCTTGCAATGTTCAAGACTCCGTCCATCATCCCCTTTGGTTTTGCTATGTTCGCCCTAAGTTGGCAGGGTATGCCCAGACGTGGGTCCCTTGCTCACTTTGCCACTGGATTCAAGATAGCCTGGCTGATGACGGCTGTAAGCCAGAAACCGGTCCCAGGATGCTTGTTTCCGGTCCAGGGAAGACATGGCTTGGCAGTTCGGGCTGGACTGTTCCCATGAGGCACAGGGTCAGACTGATTTGCATATGGCCATGTCTGAACTGGGGTGGCGGAGTGAGCTAAAGAATGATGATGGATTAAACCCAGATCAGTTGACTGGGGGTGAGTGCTTGCAATGTTCAACACTCCGTCCATCATCCCCTTTGGTTTTGCTATGTTCGCCCTAAGTTGTCAGGGTATGCCCAGACGTGGGTCCCTTGCTCACTTTGCCACTGGATTCAAGATAGCCTGGCTGATGACGGCTGTAAGCCAGAAACCGGTCCCAGGATGCTTGTTTCCGGTCCAGGGAAGACATGGCTTGGCAGTTCGGGCTGGACTGTTCCCATGAGGCACAGGGTCAGACTGATTTGCATATGGCCATGTCTGAACTGGGGTGGCGGAGTGAGCTAAAGAATGATGATGGATTAAACCCAGATCAGTTGACTGGGGGTGAGTGCTTGCAATGTTCAACACTCCGTCCATCATCCCCTTTGGTTTTGCTATGTTCGCCCTAAGTTGGCAGGGTATGCCCAGACGTGGGTCCCTTGCTCACTTTGCCACTGGATTCAATATAGCCTGGCTGATGACGGCTGTAAGCCAGAAACCGGTCCCAGGATGCTTGTTTCCGGTCCAGGGAAGACATGGCTTGGCAGTTCGGGCTGGACTGTTCCCATGATGCACAGTGTCAGACTGATTTGCATATGGCCATGTCTGAACTGGGGTGGCGGAGTGAGCTAAAGAATGATGATGGATTAAACCCAGATCAGTTGACTGGGGGTGAGTGCTTGCAATGTCCAACACTCCGTCCATCATCCCCTTTGGTTTTGCTATGTTCGCCCTAAGTTGGCAGGGTATGCCCAGACGTGGGTCCCTTGCTCACTTTGCCACTGGACACAAGATAGCCTGGCTGATGACGGCTGTAAGCCAGAAACCGGTCCCAGGATGCTTGTTTCCGGTCCAGGGAAGACATGGCTTGGCAGTACGGGCTGGACTGTTCCCATGAGGCACAGGTTCAGACTGATTTGCATATGGCCATGTCTGAACTGGGGTGGCGGAGTGAGCTAAAGAATGATGATGGATTAAACCCAGATCAGTTGACTGGGGGTGAGTGCTTGCAATGTTCAACACTCCGTCCATCATCCCCTTTGGTTTTGCTATGTTCGCCCTAAGTTGGCAGGGTATGCCCAGACGTGGGTCCCTTGCTCACTTTGCCACTGAATTCAAGATAGCCTGGCTGATGACGGCTGTAAGCCAGAAACCGGTCCCAGGATGCTTGTTTCCGGTCCAGGGAAGACATGGCTTGGCAGTTCGGGCTGGACTGTTCCCATGAGGCACAGGGTCAGACTGATTTGCATATGGCCATGTCTAAACTGGGGTGGCGGAGTGAGCTAAAGAATGATGATGGATTAAACCCAGATCAGTTGACTGGGGGTGAGTGCTTGCAATGTTCAACACTCCGTCCATCATCCCCTTTGGTTTTGCTATGTTCGCCCTAAGTTGGCAGGGTATGCCCAGACGTGGGTCCCTTGCTCACTTTGCCACTGGATTCAAGATAGCCTGGCTGATGACGGCTGTAAGCCAGAAACCGGTCCCAGGATGCTTGTTTCCGGTCCAGGGAAGACATGGCTTGGCAGTTCGGGCTGGACTGTTCCCATGAGGCACAGGGTCAGACTGATTTGCATATGGCCATGTCTGAACTGGGGTGGCGGAGTGAGCTAAAGAATGATGATGGATTAAACCCAGATCAGTTGACTGGGGGTGAGTGCTTGCAATGTTCAACACTCTGTCCATCATCCCCTTTGGTTTTGCTATGTTCGCCCTAAGTTGTCAGGGTATGCCCAGACGTGGGTCCCTTGCTCACTTTGCCACTGGATTCAAGATAGCCTGGCTGATGACGGCTGTAAGCCAGAAACCGGTCCCAGGATGCTTGTTTCCGGTCCAGGGAAGACATGGCTTGGCAGTTCGGGCTGGACTGTTCCCATGAGGCACAGGATCAGACTGATTTACATATGGCCATGTCTGAACTGGGGTGGCGGAGTGAGCTAAAGAATGATGATGGATTAAACCCAGATCAGTTGACTGGGGGTGAGTGCTTGCAATGTCCAACACTCCGTCCATCATCCCCTTTGGTTTTGCTATGTTCGCCCTAAGTTGGCAGGGTATGCCCAGACGTGGGTCCCTTGCTCACTTTGCCACTGGATTTAAGATAGCCTGGCTGATGACGGCTGTAAGCCAGAAACCGGTCCCAGGATGCTTGTTTCCGGTCCAGGGAAGACATGGCTTGGCAGTTCGGGCTGGACTGTTCCCATGAGGCACAGGGTCAGACTGATTTGCATATGGCCATGTCTGAACTGGGGTGGCGGAGTGAGCTAAAGAATGATGATGGATTAAACCCAGATCAGTTGACTGGGGGTGAGTGCTTGCAATGTTCAACACTCCGTCCATCATCCCCTTTGGTTTTGCTATGTTTGCCCTAAGTGTGCAGGGTATGCCCAGACGTGGGTCCCTTGCTCACTTTGCCACTGGATTCAAGATAGCCTGGCTGATGACGGCTGTAAGCCAGAAACCGGTCCCAGGATGCTTGTTTCCGGTCCAGGGAAGACATGGCTTGGCAGTTCGGGCTGGACTGTTCCCATGAAGCACAGGGTCAGACTGATTTGCATATGGCCATGTCTGAACTGGGGTGGCGGAGTGAGCTAAAGAATGATGATGGATTAAACCCAGATCAGTTGACTGGGGGTGAGTGCTTGCAATGTTCAACACTCCGTCCATCATCCCCTTTGGTTTTGCTATGTTCGCCCTAAGTTGGCAGGGTATGCCCAGACGTGGGTCCCTTGCTCACTTTGCCACTGGATTCAAGATAGCCTGGCTGATGACGGCTGTAAGCCAGAAACCGGTCCCAGGATGCTTGTTTCGGTCCAGGGAAGACATGGCTTGGCAGTTCGGGCTGGACTGTTCCCATGAGGCACAGGGTCAGACTGATTTGCATATGGCCATGTCTGAACTGGGGTGGCGGAGTGAGCTAAAGAATGATGATGGATTAAACCCAGATCAGTTGACTGGGGGTGAGTGCTTGCAATGTTCAACACTCCGTCCATCATCCCCTTTGGTTTTGCTACTTGATTTGAAACCAGGTGTGGAGTTAAGAAAACAAACAGCAATTCATGTCAACTGGCTACAACAACCACACACCAGGACTCGAAAGTGACGAGTTAAATGTACCATTTTGTAACATATCATTTAACTGGACTTCTGTATAATTGGTATACAAATGGCAATTGAAGGATTGGTGGGGCATTTAATTCTTTAATTTTCGCCAATCCCAGACAAGTCATCTGTTGGATCATTTCATTTCGGAAAATAATTTGTGTGGGAATTATATATAATATATTATATAATATATTATATAATTTTAGGTCAATATTGTCTTTCCAGTAATCATAGCCTTTAAGGGCCAGTTGGTCAACAAATGAAGCCACATATATCAGCTTGGTCTGAGTAAGCATATATTTTTTCGACTGGATTGGAACCAATTTAAAATAACATGACATTGGGTATGAAGTGTCATAGGTTGTGAAATATGTACACTTGTCTATCTGTATTTTTGAACTTCCTTGTGGTGGAGTTGGACAATGTTTCCACTGTGTGTAGTTATAATGGGGGTGCTGTCCACTTGTGCTATGCAGAAATTGATGTCCATAATGATAGTAGCAGAACATCTCAGCGTAATTAGCAGAATTAAGAAATAAATCTTCTGATTCAAACACAGTATAATATTTTAATTTGGAGAGCATTGAATTCACAGTGTCAGCATCCCAATCATCTGACTGTAACCGCCGCACTATTACATCACCCATAGAAACTCTGAACACATATGGTATATGCAGGGTCTCCGTAGGACCAAATAAATTGAAAGGAACTTTATCCCAAACAATTCCATCAGTCACTGGAACAGCTGAAATGTTGACAAGGGACAAGTCTCGTTTCATTTTATGTGAGAAAGAAAGTGGAGCCAACACCACGTCAGCCAGTTCTGTAGCTGAACGTTCTGAAAGGTAATGGCCATTGATCAGAAGGAAAATCCCATCCACATGAATAAAAGAACCAAGGAAAATACAATTCAAATATATATCCAAGGAGGGACTAGATCAGTGTGTTTAAACTAGGAAATAAAAACACAAATCCACGCTGGAGGTGGATGTAGAACAGAAGTTACTGAAGAACTGTCTGAGGAGAAATGGTCTTGATTCATATAGTACCCGGAAGAACTCAAATAGAAAAGAGGAGGCTGCGCTCAACAGCTGGATTTGAAAAATGTAACTCAGAAGGGGTTTCCAACGGCGGGTCAGTATAAATTACATCCATTGTAGAAGATGGAGAAGTAGAAACAGCACCAAATCAACAGAGGTTTCAGCCTCCCCTCCCCTCCCCCTGGCAGCCGGGTAGAAGCAGAAATAGTGGAGCTCACTGGCTGCAATGGAAAGTCTTATGAAGGACCTCTCCTGGGCATACTATGGAGAATCAGCCATATCGTGTAACTTGACATGTTCAATTGAAACAAAACGGTTTTCTTTATGACCTGGAAGTGGTGGCAGAATGACAGTTTGTGTACCCTTGATACTAAGGACTGGAACAGGAGCACGGTACGTTGGGCCAAATTCCTTCTTGAGGGTCACCTTTTCACAGACAAGGTCTCCAACTTTGAGAAGCCAACCAGAAACAGGAACTTGAGTATCAGTACTCGATGAAAGAGCAGAAGGCAAATGCTTGCAAGCCAGAGTGTCACTGCACTTTTGTAGATCTTTGAAAAACAGTACAGCGGTTATCTACGCCAAAAGTTGCGGCTGCCGCCTCAACGTCTGGACCATCTATGTCTAGGGCATACATCTTGATGCCAAAGAACATTTCGTACAGGGTCTGCCCACCCAGAGATCTTTTGGGGAGATTATTTAATGCTCGTTGAACCCCATAGAGATGATTCAACCAACCATGCGCTGTACCGAATACTGTAGCCGTTAAGGATTGCTTTAAGTCATAGTTCATTCTCTCCACAACAGAATTGTCCTCAGGCCTATACGGCGAAGAAAAATGCACCTGCACTCCCATAGACTTCATCGAATCACGGTACGCCTTAGAGGCGAAAGCCGGACCTTGGTCCGAGTGGAATTTGTGACAGACATTAGTCCCGACTTGCAAATCTTTAATAACAGTTAGAGAGTAAGCCGAGCACTGTGGCCAAACCCAGAGGAATCTGGAGCAAGTATTAACTGCAACCAAAAGGAATTTGAAAGCATTATTTGAAATCAAAGGACCACAATGATCAAGATAAACACAGCTGGAAGGCTGATTAGAAATAAACAAATGTGTATGTGATGGTTGAGACACAGTAGAACTTTTATTTTGTTGGCAAATCTCACAACTCAAGATATATTTTCTGGTTTGCTGGTACAAACCCTGCCACCAATATCGTTGTTGTAAAAGTGAAATTGTGGCAGCCACTCCTGCATGTGCAGAAGCGGCACCCTCATGTGCGGCAACTATTAAAGAACATCTGCCTTCAAGGTTGGGTATCATGCGATCTCCAACCCCTGGTATAGTCACAAATGGAACCTGTTGTTCATTTAGGTGGAATGAATATTTGGAAGGAAAACCTTTTGGTAAAGCAGCGCTGGTTTGAATAGCATGGACAACAGCCAAGATGTCATTTCAATGCGAGTTTTAGAACACGTAACTGCGGCTATTCTACATGTGGCTACTGCAGATTTGGCTGCTTCGTCAGTCAGAGAATTCCCTACTGCGTGCACTCCCACACGTTGATGACCCAAAGTATGAGCAACATGTACTAGTGGCAACTCATCTTTAAAATCTGCCACCTTAATCCAAAGCAGTTTATGCTTGATTGTGCTACCTTTGGAATCCCTAAAGTCATTTTGTCTCCAAAATGCAGATTATCATTAAATGACTGAACACTGTAAAATGAATCACACACTGTAAGTGTGGGGAACTTTGGATCCGTATCTTCAAGTGCAAGAAGCAAAGCTTTCAATTCAGCCAACTGCACCGTACAGTCTCCTAGAGGCTGAGTATGAGTAATAGTAGGTTGAAAAGTGCCATCTAACATAGTGCCGAAAACAATGGTTCATGCTGCGGAATATTTCTGTTTAGAACCTATAGCAGGTTGTACAGAACCATTGGTGTAAATAATACACTTGTACTCATTAAGTGAAAGAATCAAAGAGGGTACAGGATAAGCATGCTCATATTGTAGAAAATCCTGCGTCTGCAAAGTAGGGTCAAAAACAAACTCAACATCAACGGCTGTTAAGGACGTAGCCCACTGAATCCACAAGGGATGCAGGGCTTTGGAATTAGGAAGGCAGGCTTTTGTGACAGCCTCTAAGGCGGACACAGGAGAAATGAGAATAATGCTTTATATTGAGCTATAGGCAGTTCTTTGAGGACAGCCATCTGGACCGCTGTCAATATTTTTCCAACGGATGCAAAACACATTTCCGCCAGGGAATATAACTGCGATTTATAAGCAATGGAGACTGTTTCACCCTCATTAAAAGTAACATAAGAAAATCCAAGTGTAACTGGTAAAATCCGGATAACCAAATTTGTTGTATTGAGACATGTATGTAAATGTTGCGTTTCAAGCAAATCAGACTGTAAAGATCTGAGAATTTCAGCGTGTTCAGGCATCCAGCAGGAATCAGAGTAATCTGGGGGCGTATTAAGGCATAAAGCGGTTTAATACGTTGAACATAGTCGGGAATAAAAGTTCTTCTGAAATTCAAAAAGCCAAGCAATGATTGTAATTTCATAAGAGCCTCAGTGACTGCAACTGAGCACACTTTTCTAAAAAGTGAGGGCCTAAGCTCTTGCCCTCATCAGTTGATTCATAACCTAGGAAAAGGACACTGAGGAAAGCAATATGGGATTTAGAAAAATTGAACTTATAACCAAGTTCAGCAAATTGCGTAATTATGCCACCCACTCTCGCCAAATGAATATTTAATTCATCATCTGTTAAGTAAATGTCATCAACATAGGACAATACATCTGGGTCAATCTCATGGAGAATTGACACAATCCGTGATGCAAAGACACCTGGGCTATTCTTCTAGCCCATAGGCAAACAAGCGTATCGCCTCTGGGATCCAAGGGCGGAGCCAAATTGTGACTGAAAAATCTATTAGAAATATCAAGTATGGATTAAAAGTTATTACGAACAATATTATTAATTTGTACTGTGCTATGTGTATTCTGGACAGCGAAAGTGCGGGAATGACCATTTAATTGTTGATAATCCAATACAATACGATAGGAGTGATTAGGTTTCAAAACCGGAAAGAGAGGATTGTTCATTTGAGATACACAGGGCTCATTTGCCCCCTGGTACTCCATCTTTGGGAGAATGTCTTTAACAGATGCTTTGGCATCACGTTTAATTGGATACTGTGGCGACAGAGTGGAACGGATAGGAATAAAGTGAAAAGGAGAATCCTTATCCCAACAAGCTTGGTTGCGATATAAAGTGGGGGCCAAAGCAAGGGCCCATTCAGAAGCGTATGCTTGTTTAACTGCGTCTGAAACGAGATGTGAAAATAAAGGCAGGATAACATCCACACCTTGGCAACAAGCAAGAATAAAAGGAGGCGGCCAATCAACCTCCACCAAAAGAATGTTATATGAAGAAGTCAAATTGTCCCAAAAGATAGCTTTAATGGTGTGTTTAACGTCACCTTCAATTTGAATATCTAAGTGATATAGTCTGTAATGGGGTGCAACTGGGGTGTCCGTGGTCTCTACTGTGATAAACGTTTCAGTTGCTCTCACCTCCAGAAGCTGGCGCAGTGTTTTGCACACTATGGTGACTTCTGCCGTGCTGTTGATGAGAGTCACTGCCCAGCTCCTGTCCAGCAGAAGGGTTCTCACTGTCTGGGGCATATTTAACAGTTAAGGCTGCAACTTTCTTTTTTGGGAAAGGGGGCTTATAAGGAGGTGGCTGATCCTCCTTCTTGATCTTTACGTCAAAAGAGCATTGTGTGTCCTGTTAAGGCTGCACGCACTCTCCTTGCCTGCGATCAGATCGCACCCCTCTGTGGTACTGTTGATCAGACGAGTCCTGAAAGGAACGAGGCGAACGGGGATCAGGAACATGAAATAGATCAGGAGTTTTAATCTTAGAGCGATCACGAAAATCGCAATGCCGTTCAGAGTATTCTGGGGGCAGGGTACCACCACAAGGGCTACCCTTTTGTTGTGGTTGCTTAGATTTATCCCATGTTTTCTTTGGAAAATCACGGGCATGATGAGCATCTTTATCAGAATCTGGTTTTAGAAGGGCTGAAAAAGAAGGTCTGGTCCCCAAGCTATTACATCCCAAGGACGTATACACCTGCAAAATAATAATAGGTAGCTCGCGTTCAAGGTCGACAATAGCCACTGCAGCAAGTCGCTGGCATATGGCCAAAGAAGCTGCTTCACCTTTAACATTAGAAAATATAATTTCGCATACAACCGGAAAATGTACAAGTTTCATTCCCAAACCAAGGGCAGGACTTGCCCTATGTTTATTCTGTATCTATTTGAGGACGTTCGGGAGAACACCCATCGAGGGAGTCCCATAACAGAGAGCATACACTGTGGCAAACACAGTCCCCCAGGTGTTGCAGTTGGCCAAAGGGGGAACTAGACCATCAGGTAAACTCATGGTTCAAATTCTATGTTTTTCTTGAGGTCCCGTAAGGGGAAATGCAGCATCAAGTTGATCAATTTTCTGGGCAATCCAAAAGGGAATTTCCTCACAATTATGTGGGCGTTTTCCCATAACTGAATGTACAATGATCAAACTAATAACAAGTCCCACGGCTTGTTGGGCTTGAGTGGGCGCACCAGCTCTAGCAGGGCCGGCTAGGAAAGCACGGAAAACAAATTGTATCAAACGATGATATAAAAGAACAACTTGAGTATATAGTACACACGTCTCTGCCAAATTTAGTGCAGCCACATTCGGGAAAGGTGTAAAGCCTGCAAGAGTAGGCCAAGTGGCCCCGTCAGTACTTAAGGGGCTCATACGGACATGTAAGAGGGCACCATTAAACCAAGTCTGGTGTTCCCAGACCGTAAGAGGAAGTTCAAGGAGTGCATACGGATGATAAACGTGCGGTGCTGCAGCAACAGTATAAGTTTGAAACAAATTATCATTCGAATTGACAGCCAGAAAAGTGACCCAAGAGTAAAAAACCTTAAAGCGGTACACAGCGTACTCTTCAATCACAAAAACCACAGGAGCCCCTGCATTAGGGACACCATGCTGGAGTAAGTGTTGAGTAACCATCTTCCGGCAATTAGCCACAATGGCAACAGCCAAAATCTATAAAGAAAGGATTAAAAAAGGCAGCACAAAAGAGGGTATAAACCTTTTAATATTCAAGCTTGAAAAACCAACAGAAATAGATGGTCCCTAAAACCTGTGGTGGATAAGTCCCAAACACCAAGGACATCTCTGCAGAACGGTGCAAGGCTATTTCGTACAAGCACAAGCACTACTCAGGGTTCCTGCAGAATAAGTACCTGACCTAACGTTGGCGGCGCTGTGTTGCAGGGATTCTGCTCGGGAACAGAACTATGATTCGGGACCATAGAACATTAGTAGATAGGGACTGAGTCACCATATCACCACAGTACCATGAGCTATAGTGTCTCATTTACCCTCCTACCCATATCCAGAGAGACAAGTGGATTGACACCTCAGAACACAACACTCCCGACCCTCTCAGGGAGCGCAGTAACAGGATACACCTTGTTGCTTTTACTCGTCCACAATAAAATATGACAGAGACACGAAGGAAGTTTGAAATGTTTATTTAAACTATCGTGCTCTAGAATGCAGTATTCGTGCCACAATCAGAAAACAACTGCCTAGCAAAAATACCATCAGCATAGTCAATAAACCGTATATCATGAAAAGCCCTGTCATATTATAAGACAGATTAGCCTAACCCCCACCCCTTCTACAGAAGCAAACTGATTATACAGCAAAGATCTCTTTGATTAGTAGCAGATCCCGTACCGTAGCATACACAGACGAGCGTTCTACATCTCAGACACAGCCCTGATCTTCTCTCAGAAATCTCTTTCTCCCTCTGTCTGTTACCTTGCTGTGCATACCTATATGACAAGGTTTACATGTTCATAAAGAACAGCTGCATTTCTATGTTGTGTCGATATGCGAGTGACTGTCCAGAACAAAATGACAAGGGACATTGTAGTTTGACCTTGTCTGCTGTGTTTAGACTAAGTTCCAGGGAAGAACAGAACACGAAAACAACTACAGGTTCTGTGTGAAAATAAAATGTGGCACAAAAGCAAACGTGTTTATATAGTAAAGTGTGCAAAGATGATGCGGCCTGTGTCTGGCACAGTTAGGCTAACATAGGGAAAACTACAATGGGCTATACACGGAACACATGACAATATCTGACACAGTTGTTGATGTATAGGAGGATGAGTGTTGGGACACAAACACACCCTTGTTGCACACCTTCGTTGATTGGGATGGGCTCAGTCAGTTCCCCGCTCGTGCCACACCTAACTGTAGCAAAGTCCCCCTCATAGAGTAAGATGATTATGTGCAGTAAATGAAGGGGGGACACTCATCCCTCTGTGTAACCCCCACAATTTCCCCATAGGTACTAAGTCAAATGCGGCACGGAGATCAACAAATTCCACAAAGAGTTCACCCTAAGGCCAGGTCCACAGTCCTCCATTTAACAAGGCGGTAACGGAAGTCTATCAATGGTGCTAGTCTTGTGCCTAAAGCCAGCCTGCAGGTTGGAAAGGATGTGGTTTTTTTCACACCAGTCTAAAAGCCACTCCAGGACCTGTTTGCAAAAAACCCTTTGGGTGGTAGTTGGAGGGGATGATGGGGTTTCCTTTTTGAAAATTGGCAGAGGGATGGTTTTCTCTTTTATGATTGCATTAGATACAACATTAATATAGGATACACAGACAGCTGGATCAGATTTAAAGAGGTTAGCAGGGATCCTATCGAGCCCTGGTGCCTTCCCTTGTCCAAAAGAGGCTACTGCATGTGCAGTTTCTTCCAAGGAAAAAACTAATAACAGCTAATTGGGATCTCGCTGACAGCTGCCTTCCCTACTGGCAGCCACTTCATCTATTTCATTGAGGTGTTAAATACAAATTTCCAAAGTGGGTGACCCATTCACATGGCAGAATAGAGGACTCTACCGGTTTACCCTTTCTCCCGTTACCTAAACTAACCAACAACCAGAATGCCTTCTGGTCGTTGGTTGCTGCATCCTCAAGGAGTTCCTGCCAGATACCACTTTCCCAATTTGCTTTGGCCTCCTTTAGGGTGGCCTTGTACGTGGCCCTATTTTTTCTAATGTCCTGGATGACTCCCTTTCCTGATGCTTCTAGCAGCTTTGCCTTGACGATTTTACAAGGGTTGTATGACAGAACCACACATGCCTGAACCACTCGTGCCTTAACAACGCATTGAAATGACTTGCGTGCTAAAGGAATGCGTGGTAAAGACACAGTCATTGTTCAGACTGCATTGTAAAGGCACTGAGTGGATCAGACTGCGTGGTAAATGTTTCCCTTTTACAAGGCCTATTGAACCAACTTTTCGGGTCAATTGCTTTAGGACCCCTCAAAACTTCCTCAGTAAATGTATCTCTTAACTTTAGGAAGACAAGATTGTGCTCTGTCAAAATTAATGCGTTGTTCCCCCAGTTTGCTTGTATATTTTCCACGTGGGTGAAAAGGTCTGTGCATAGGTTCATAACTACCTTTGGTGAGGAGCTCACTGTTTCCCACTTGACATTCCTCCTGTGATTTGTTGCTTCTAACGTGTGCTGGGATCCATCTGCTTCAATAATGGGAGGCAGTGTCGCTGACCACTTCAAATTTAGTATTAGGGGTCTCATAAGTTGGCAGCAAAGGGGTTACTGGTCTCTCCAGACCATATTGATTCTAGGGGACTCTATGTCCCACCTTCCTTAGTGCCTGGAGGCACCACATCAAACTCATCACTCGAAGGGGGCAGGGCCTCCCACAGCATACTTTAAAGTGCTTTCAGCAGTCCCACTGCTTGTGTCTCAGAAGTTGGCGCAAAGGAATTACTGGCTGCCAGAGACCATATTGAGTCCAGGGGACTCTATGTCCCACCTTCCTTAGTGCCTGGAGGTACAGCAGCAGACTTGTCACTGGAATGGGGTGGGGCCTCCCGTAATGTGCTTTAAAGCAGTCCTGGTGTGTGGACCGCATGTGGGTCGTGCCATCATTGCCAGGTAGAGCCAGAGCAGGGCCACCCCCCTTGAGTCTGATATATGACACCACGCCTCACTCCGGTAAGCCTCTGCTGATGGCAGACAAGTTTCCTCTGTGGCTTTCTTCTTATGGGACTTTTTATCCTTTTGTTCCCCTCTGTGGCTTGTGTAAACAGCAGCAGGTGTGCTTTAAATAGCGGTCACACTCTTGGGAGAGATTTGGCTTTGTTTGAGCCTCTTAGCCTTTTCACGTTTATGATACACCCACCACCTTTGCCTTGGAGAGGTGCCCCAGTCACTGAGAGGGGCAGAAGTGGCCAATTTGGCAAACAGACGGAATTTATGAGAATGGACCACACTATATTTGTGTGTTGGGCCACAGTTTACTCCCATGGCCCAACCATAAGACATTGTAAAGCGATAAGAGTTGCTCTATTGTTGCATTGTTCTGGGAACCTAGTAGCAACCTTCTACACCCTCTTCTCCCCGTGCTTTCCCAATTGGGAAGGCCTGGGTTTTTGGAGGCCCAAGACATCTTTGAGCACAGGTGGTTAATCTCCATTAGATGGACTGGGCTCCCTGGATTTACTGATAATATAATACCCAGTGAGGGACCTACTGGTTGAGCGTAAGCTGTTCCTCGAAATCTTATTGCGCCAAACTGAATGACAAAAACACTTGCTGCCCAAGTTTGTAACTCCTTGTTGTCTTGTTATCAAGTAGCGTTAGTTTCCGCAGGAGTGTAATCATGGATTGTTCATAACAAGTCTGTTCCAGGTTTGTATAAAGGTCACAGTTTATATTATCTAGAGTTTACTGATATTGTCATAATCTAGACCACTAAATTACCTGTGTGCTATACTTGCTTGACTCCTATAGAGGAAATCGAAGCCATTAGCTCCAGCACTCTTGCTGATTGTTGAGCAGTTAATTTAGCTGAGTGGCACTATAATTAGTTTATCTTGGGGCAGCAAGCCCTTGAAACATTTGCTGCTTTCCTCTACTTGTTGCTGTAATTACACAAGGGGTACTATAAACAGCACTGCAATATTGGTCATCATGGTGAAATGAAAAGCTAACGATAAGTCACCTGACACAGGGAAACCAAAAAAACAAGCAAGACATGCAGCTGAGAATTGCACGCTAGATGAAATAAATGTAATGTTAGGAGGAGTCGAAGGCCACCTATAGACTAAGCCCACTAAATCTAAGGGAAAACAACTGGGAAAGGGCAGGTAGGGTGATATCAAATATTTTTTTTTAAAACCAGGGCGTACTGACATATAGTCCTTCACAATACTGCAGATACTAACACTAGTACTTCACCATCACTTCCGACTGGGCAGCAAAGCCCGATAATAGCCCAGCCACCTAGTCCAATAACCCCAGCACCTGTAATAACAACTGAGTGTAGCAATCAGTTTGAAGTAATAGGGACTACGGATGAACCAACAATGGTCAATACACATTCAATAGCAATCTATAGTAGTGATTCTCCTGAGGGAAGGAATTTCCCCAACTCGCAGCTAACCTCATTAAAGAAAGAGATAATTAGCCAAAGAGATTACATGAGAAGGTTGTTTATGGCCCTTAATGACAAGATGGATAACTTGGCAGCCTTGGAAGCAAAGCTCAATGCCAACATACTTCAAACCAAAGAGAAGGCTGACTCTGCGTGCGACACTAATCTGGGGACTTCTTCAGTAGATGACCCCAAAACATGTTTTTCAACCTGGACCCACAAAACAAATGCTCTGGGTACTAACAGAGTGACTTGGGGAACGCCCTTACCTTTCCCAAACAAAGGACGTAATTCTGATCCACTCAAGGGCGGTGACTCGAGGCCCATAGAACTTCATAGGGGTAATGTCACAATTGGTCATCAAAATGTGAGGAAGGCCTCACTAACATCAAGTCCCAGTAGATACACAGCAAAACCATTAGGAGCCAATACTGAGCAAAATGACATATTTGTGATCAATGTCCCCAAAATCATGCCAGATATCAGGGAAACACGATTCGTTAATTAATAAAACTCTCCATTGGCTCAGAAAGGTCAGGAACTGTACATCTGTTATAAGAAAGGATGTATTAAATGCCACTATGTTTAGTTGTCATCAGTTTATACTTTTCCAAGTAAAACTGCATTTGTTGGACAACATAACCATCAGAACTGTGCAAGACTGACTCCACACATACCATCCAGATATGTTGGTCTACGTCCTGCTGGCTCATAGTGCACCATCTCTACCCCTAACCTTACAAGGTGACAAATGGATGTGCAACCTCAGAACATGACAACCCTGACACCCCAAGGAAATCATGGTAACAGATCTGGCATCCTTTTGCTCAGTTACTTATGCATACCCAAAGAGATACGCAAGAAATACACAGTAAAGCATTTCAATATTTATTGAGGCATTGTGATTCTTGAGTAAAATACTTGAGCTGCAATAATCAATAGAAGGAAAAAAAATAATGTGATTAGCATTACGAGAATGGTGAAAAAGATAAACAGTTCAACCATTTTGATTATTACGAAGAATATATGCTTGTCTACAAGCACTGTAATATCGTACAGCTACCTAGTGCATCCTAACCTATCATGTCAAGGGTGGATGAATCTGCCAAATCGCTGCAGGGTGATTTAACTCCCCATTACCTGTGGGTAAGTATCAACAGGCTGCCCGTCTTGGTGGAGAGCTGGGCAGCATCCCTTGCCAGAGGTAAACAGGACTCAGCTTTGCTGGAATTCCAGCATGTGGGTGACCTCTCAGTGCCAGCAAATTGCTCCTCTGTCTTATCAAAGAACTCATGTCGTATAAATAATTGCTAACAACACAAAAAAGCCACCCTGGGTAAAGAAAAAAGGGGGAAAGGAGTGTGGGGGGTTCCCTTTTATAGGACGAATTCCCTCACCCACCCGTGGGTGGCATGCTTCATCATCGGGAACCTCCTCGCACTGCGAACCTGGTCGCAGTGCGGGCTACAACTCCCTCACTGAGAGGGAGGAGCTCAGGGATGTTTTAGTTGTAGGTGACAAGAGGTGTACTAAAACCTTCAGATGAGCCGGGTGTCGAGGGAGTGTGTGAAAGATAATGCCTGTGAAGTTAAAACTAACTCCCCGGTATGTTAAGACTCAATTTTAATAGAACATCCGGGGGTCAGGGTTAAAAATGGTGTACGTCCAATGCCTGGAAAATTCAACCTAGCATGGTTAGGTGTGATCATAGAGTCGACATGTTTCAGCCATAGTGCCCTCCGTAGAGGTGCCGTGGCTTTCTTCAGGACCAATTGAGAAGTGTGTGGAAAATAGGCACCGTACCAACTTTGGTTGGTGTTTAAAGGATACAACAACTGACGGAAAGGAACGTCAGTCGTGATTAGCTGGTGTTCAGCGGCGTCCCTATAAACCAAAAAATGTGTTAATGACAAGCATGAAAAACAGCATAATTACACTCCCTGATTATCGTGCCAAATTAATACAGTTAATAAAAAGTGCAATGGCTACGGAAATTTTTAGGTAAAGATTATTCCAAGGCTTACCCGTCGTTTTTGGGGAAGTTAGTGGCAACTCATCCTCGGCGCACTCGAGGAGGGTTCCAAAAACCTATAAAGAGGTCAGAGGAGGGGGCAAGTGTGGCTGTAAATCACAGTCATAGATGCATAAAAGTATAAAAACATTTGACTCGGTGTAATCAATGTAAATACATAGGGGCATATTCACAAGGACTTATCGCCGAGTTATCGGCACTTTAGCGCAGCAAAAGTGGCGATAGAATTACCGGCCCTTTCGCAAGCTGGTGCTAACTGCCTACATCACCACATAACCCGTGATAGCTGCCGCAAAAAACATCGCCATGGCCGACACCGCCATCTAACGCTAATGAGATGCAGAATAGGCGTGTCCGTGCAAAAACGCATGAAAAGACAACACCGCGCGATTCACAACGGACAGCCAGATCTGCGATGCGAGTCAAAAACAGGCGATAAGCAGCGGTAGCAGCAGATATTTAACACCTGCCTTCTGCTGGTGCTAAGCGGGACGACCACCTGCAGTCTGAAAGGGAGCCCAGACCAGAGTCACACCTGAAGACCAACAGACGCCATGGAGCTACTTATCATGCAGGTCAGAGACCCAAGAGGGCCACAACACCCACCGCCACCACCCCCAGGGCCGCCACTACCCCCAGGACCCCCCCCCGGACTACCACAGAGGCAGCGCAGACAAAGACAGCGGACCTACCGTAAATGCACCAGCCTCACAGACTTAACGCCAGAGTAGGTCATTGCCCACTACAGGCTCAAAAGGACAACCATCCTCCGCATCCTGACCCTCATTGCCCACAGGCTGATGGTACCAACACAGCGGACAACCAACATCCCTCCGCAGACAAAGCTGCTGGCTGTGCTGCACCTGTTGGCCTCTGGTACCTTCCAACCAACAACTGCCAGAGTCGGAGGAGTCTCACAGCCAGCCCTATCCAAGTTCATCACACCTGTCCTGGATGCCATCATCAGCCTGGTACCCCAGCACCTCCACTACCCCCACACTGCGCAGGAGCAGACCAAGCAAGGCTTCTAGGCCATTGCTGGATTCCCCCACGCATTGGGGGCTATTGACTGCACACATGTCCTACTCTTGCCCCCTGCCGACACTGCACACAACTACCGCAGCAGAATACACACGCATTCCATCAATGTGCAGGTAATAGTGGGCCACCGGGGACTCTTCACCAATGTTGTGGCCAACTACCCAGGCAGTGTGCATGATTCATTCATCTTCCGACAGTCCATCATGAAATTTGTACTTGTAAAGCGCACCCATACCCCCAAAGGGGTGTCCAGGCGCTGTACGCATACCGCTGTGGAACCCTTCCTGGCTTTTCCCTGTGAAATGTCCACTCCTGGGCACCCCCAGGGTGAAGCCAGGCATCCCAGCGCTGTTGGGGCCGTTGTGGAGATTAAGCAAGCTATTGCCCAGAGTTGCAGAGTGGGACCCATGATTAGAATAGGCACCGAGGCGAGAATTATCAGGTCCGAGGAAATTGAGCCCAAGACCCGCCGAGGCGGGAATTGAACCCTGGTCCCGGGCCAGATCTCTGCATCAGGGTCTGCCGCTCTAACCATTGAGCCACACTTCTCCATCATCAACCAGCACTTCCAGGATGGCACCTATGGAAATGCATTGCTCGTTGGTAAGTACCAAATGTGCACACCACACACCTCAACTTCACAGTCATGCAACTCACGATCCTGGGAATGGGCACGCAGCAAAACTACATGCAACATGCCACACAACATGCCCACCGACCAGACATGACAACATGACTCCATTGGGAACCTGGGCTTGCCATGTACACAACCCAGCTACGACATGGCACCACAGCCACACAATAGCAGAATGTGTGCAGAGGCTGGAAGCAGGCATGTGCGAAGGAGGCAAGTGACTAATGAATGAAAACCTACCCAATGACAAGTGTGGCGTGGATGTGCTGGACAGACTTGAGCGTGAAAACCACGGAAATGGCCATGTGGACATTGACTGCTGGTGCATGGAGTGTAGTGGCCAGTGGATGCTACCATGTCAGCCCAGGCTGTGGGGTAGAACGCGGAAGTGTCGCTCGTTATGTCCCCCCCTGTAGGCGTGGGCAGAGTGGGTTGGCCCTGCGTACGCCAGGCCTGCGTAGGGGTGTGAATAAAAACCCCGTCGCTCTGGGTGTGGTTCTCTTCCGGAATGGCCAACGTGTCTGCCAGGGCGGCGCCACTCAGCCCGCCACGAGGCCGACGCCGTGAGCTGCGGGGCCTGCGACCCTGTGCGCCTGCTGCACCCCAGGCCGCTGGTTCCCAGACCCATCTTGCCTGCCTCAGCGCACCAAGGCCGCTCCGCTCACCTGCCGACACTGGCGTGTGTCAAAGAGGGCCCACCACGTTCCGGTGCAAGCTCCAAGCCCCAGGCCCGCGACCTTGGCAGCCACCTCAGACCATTGCTGGCCTCCACGACGCAGGCAGCAATCCTCTCTCATTGACATACCCCACCGGCTTACACTTCGGCCCAGTTGGTGTCACATATTGAACTGAGCCTTAAATGGCAGTGACCCGATGTCTATGGCAGCGTCCACATCACTATACTCCCTCCGATCAGTGAAGCCAAAGTCTGCATCGCAAGCACACGACACGTGTCTGTTGGCCCGTGCTGACCGCTGCCCACGGACCACACTGCGGTCCAGTAGGGCCCACATCCAGCACTCAGTCGTGATTCATGAATGGCAGAGTCCATACCAGTGAACGCACGGAGAGGAGTAAGAGGAAGATGCGGTTCAGTCCGGATGAAAGCCGGATCCTCGTTACGGAGGTGACCGAACACTAGCACCAACTAACCTGGTGCCACTAACCCTGTTAAACGCAAGCCTGCGACACGTGGTGCCACTGACCCTGTTCAATGCAAGCCGGCGACACGTGGTGCCACTAACCCTGTTCAACGCAAGCCGGCGACACGTGGTGCCACTAACCCTGTTCAACGCAAGCCGGCGACACGTGTTTGTGGGCCCCTGCAGACTACTGGCTCCGGCATGCACTGCGGGCCAGCCGGCCTCACACCAATCACATCAAGGCAGGACCAGCGCCTTGAGACCCTCGCGGGTATGTAGTGCGCTTTATAAGTGACATGATTGATTGATTGATTGATTGACCAGCCAGGGCACGGCATCGTCGCAGGCTGCACACATGCTAAGCTCTGGTGCCTCAGCCCCCGTGAGCCACATGTCATTGCCACATGACATTCCAACACCGTGTGTGTGAGTTCCAGGAGGAGCTGGCTGAACTGCGGTTGGCCCACACACACCCCTGCCACCGTCCGACACTGCGGTCAAGTAGGTCCCACATTTGTGCCTGGGTCTTGAGTTCTGAATGGCTGAGTCTACAGCAATGTACACGCCTCATCGCAGACTGCATCCCCTTGCAGCCCTGGTGCCACTGACTCCGTGCGCCGTGAGTCATGGTCACTCTCTGGTTGGACTTTGGTGGCGTCGGAGTCTGTGGCATGGGGGTTGTCATCCTCATCATCTGGCAGGTACGGACTTGGTGTTTGGCATGAGTCTGTGGCATTCATCTGCCCCATGTTGCCTGTTGCTGCTTGGTTGTGCCCTCTGCATCATGCCCTGGGGGAACACCTTTCACTGTCCCACGATACACTCAGCGACAGTCACCTTGGACATTGACGAGGACCCGGTCAGCTCTCATGGGCCTAACCCAGTGCATCGCAAATCCACTAACTCTGTGTGCCGCAAGTCATGGTCCCTTGCTGTTTGTACTTTGAACTTCTGATTGAGTGATGACTGTTGTAGTTGTTGCCAGCACCAAACACTCCCTGGGGGCTGTCTTACACTCACCCCACGCACAGCCAGCACAGGCGTCACTGGACTAGTGTGCCTGCCAAAACATCATGCCGAACCACCAATTGACTCATCTCTCTCTGCACTGTCACAGGTGATCAGGGATATGCACTCTGCACTTGGATTATGACACCCCTCCGAGACTCGAACACACATGCCCAGAGGCAGTACAATGCGTCCCACAAACGCACCAGGGGCATCGTGGAATGCACATTTGACGTGTTGAAGTCACGTTTCAGGTGCCTGGACATCACGGGTGGAAGGTTCCTGTACAGGCCAGACATTGTGTGCAAGATGATCGTTGCATGTTGTGTTTTGCACAACATCTGTGTGCACTCCAATGCCCCATGGATCCCAGTGCCAGATGCACCGTACGATGATGAGGACGATGGGGCAGGTGGCCCACACCCCACTGCAGCTGCAGCAGGAATAGCCCGTAGGAACACCCTCATTGCCAATTTCTTCACCTGAGCACGTTACTTTGTGTCCGTCCTGTGCAATCATGGGACAGTACAAAATGTCCACTGGCACTGCATGTGTAAATAAAACTAATACAGGTTACAGGTTGTACTCGTCCATTGTCATGTCACAGGTTCCTGCGATACCAGATGTGATTGGCCATTTTGTGCACGCATGCGGCACCAGTTGCGTCCTGTGTTCTGTTGTGGAAGTGTTGCAGTATGTACCACATTGTTGACGATGTTGGGGTGCTCAATTTCTTATGTGTGTATGCTGCACTGTGGCTGAGTCGCCCCTGCAGCTCTGAATTGGCTGCCACTCATCCCTTTCAGGTGGGGTGCCTTTCACTTCTGTACGTCTACAGTGCTGAGATGTTGCTGACTTGAGTGAATTGTGCCCTTCGTCGTGTTGTGACTCCTGGTCATGGTCAGTAGGCGGATGTGTAGTTGGCGTAAGGGTTTTTTTGTGCACGTGGATGTGTCCGAGTGTGATCTGCACCTTTGCGGATCTGGCCCACACTCAGCCGCATCAGTGTTGTGGCCTGCACATTGACATGGTAGTTGGACTGCAGCCATGCTACTCGTCATGTAGTGTCTCTTGCATTGTCAGTGTGGCTGACGGATACGCATCTTCGCTGGGTTTCGCACGTGTGCATGTGTTGGTTGTGTGATTGGTGATGTTTTGGGTGGGGGCCCCTTTGGGCACATGGTGGAGGTGAAACTACTTGGTGTTTGTGTGTGTGCTGCAGTGTTCCAGGGGGATCAGGGACATGATCAGGAGTCATTGTGGGTGTGCAGTGTGCTCTGCTTAATTGTGCATGTGTGCCATTGTGCCCATCTCCCCCGTCCCCCCATTCCCTGGTAGGTACTCACCCTATTGATGTTGTGTCAGGTCATGTTGGGCGGTGTCCGGGTCCTCTGCTCCTGTCACCGTCTCCAGACTGATGACTGTGGCCACCATATTCTCCATTTCATCCTGCTCCTGGTGTTCTGCTGGCCCCCCACCTCCAATCTGCGTTGCTGCTTTAATGTTGGCAGCGAGTTCCTTCTTGAGTTTGCCCTTCGCATCATTCCAGCGCCTCTTGTCCTCTTCCATTATCCTCCTCGGCGTGGCACCGGCATTCACATGGTCCGAGATGGTCTGCCATCTCAGCGTCATTTTTGCCAATGACACGTTGGAGGTGACGTACAGTTGGTGGTGGTGTTCTATCTCATACGTGACGTGGATCCGGGTTTCCTGCCGACTGTACCCCGTCTTCCTCTCCCTCTTCTCATTGCCCTTCCACGACACCTGGCTTCCTGGCTGGGCCTCCGTGGGTCTTGTGGGTTTCACGTTGTCCTCTGCACCTGGTCCGGGTGCATCCTTGGTGCTCTGCGGTTCATCTAGTTTTTGGTGTGATCTTTTTGGGTGCTTTTCTTGTGCTTTTCCCCGCATGACGCGTGGGACTTGCTGGCCACTCGCTAGTTATCACACAGATTTTATCGCGGTTGGGCCCATCGCAACTTTTTTCGCGTTGGGTTTTGCATTTTTATCGCCATCGCGGTAGTTGTTTCGCGGACATTCGCCGCGTTATCGCGTGGTTATCGCACGATATCGCCGTGTTGTGAATACCATGTTAACACGGCGTTATTTTCACGTGATGGACTGCGATGTGAGAAGTTGCGGTAAGCTATTTTGGCGATGTTTATCGCACGTTCTTGTGAATATACCCCCAAGTGTAGAATCAGCATGTATACAACCATTAGCTGTTAAAAGGGCTGAGGAAAGATAAACATGTTGTGATGCATAATGGTGAGGTAGGGAAATTCCTGGAAACATAGATCAACATTGTTTATCATAGGCGAAGCAGAGCAACAGGCTTTCAAACACTAAGGGGCCGATTCCGATCTCGGCCGGTAGGGCTCCGAATCGGATTCGGCTTAACCGGATCCGATTCGGAGCCCTCTTTCCCGACCGATTCGTACGTGCATCCGGCCGAGCGAGTACGATGCGAGCGCACGTGAAATCGCAGACCGACTCGTTCACGGGTCCGAAGCGCTCTGACCGACTCGCACGGACACGGCTCGCATCGCGCAATGGAGACGTTCCCCGGCCGGGCAAGTACGATGCGCGCCTCGAGCAGTCCGACCGACTCGCGCCATCCGGCTTGAAAGAGCAGTCGGAACCGGACTTTGGGGGTCCGTGTCGGACCCCCCTGTACGCGTAGCCGCACGAGTCGCACACAGGGGGGACCCATGGGTTCCCCCTACCTGTGCATATACGCCGCGAGTCGCTTCGAGGCGTACCCGCTGTAGGGGGCACCCGTGTTCGCCTCGCACCCATTGAGTCAATGGGAGCCCGCGTACGCGTTGTACGTCCGGCTCCCATTGACTTCAATGGGAGTCCGACCGACTCGAGTCCGATTGCATGCGTGCGCATCGTACTCATTCGGTCGGACTGCCAGGGTCCGATTCGGTCGGAAATCTCTCCGGGTCCGGCTCGGTCGGAGAGATTTCCGGCCCGAATCGGATTCGACCCCTAAAATGTTACTGGAAACTAAAGATCTTCTGAACCCCAGAGACAAGTGCCACGCCAGAGCAAGGGGGGGGCACAGGAGGTGCTGAGGTAACCCTTGGCAGAATGAGGTGTAGGGACACCGGAGGGATTTATCAACTCGCGGCTGCAGAGCGTGAGACTGCACACCACAAAGGATTGTGTTTGAGAGCTGATAATTTAACAGATGTCCCAGGGAAATGTGCCAAACTACGCAATTAAGCCTGAAGTCATACTTAGGTCTCCTCAACAGGCTGTAATATGAACGAGGACTAAATAGTGAGCAAAACAAGGACCTACCACAAGGAGTGTCAGGGTATTAAAAGTGCAGCCCTGAACTTATCAGGACGTCAGGGTGTGCAGGGCGAGCAAAAGCTGCAGGCTAGAGCCTGCGCGGCGCGCATACACCACATGAAATGTGCCGAGGAACACAGGATGTCGAGAGAGCTACGAGCTAATTAAAACTGAAGTTAGAAGCCACCCGCACCTGACGGATGGTCTGGGTGTGTCGCTGCAGCCGAAAGCATGCGCGACGCAACTCAAGACATCAATAGTGCCAAAAAGGGCAAAGCAACCCGCTCGTGCTGGTGAAAAAGGCGTTCGGGAGGAAATGTCCTGACTGACGCATGCCACATAAACAGAATGCATCTAATCTCAGGAAGGGAGGGCGATGCGCCGATGCCGCATGCCACTTGCAAACATCAAACAGCACTGTATGCGTGTCAATGTCAAGGCTGGAAGAACAGTGCTGACGCTTGCAGGAGGGAATGCAGAGCGGGGGGTCTGGCCAGGACTTACCTCTACCCAGAGAACTGGGTGCCGCAGCGGCACGTCCCAGGTGAGGAGGAGTTCTAATCGGTGGCTTCGGGGAAGAAGTACTCACATTAGGCGGTAACTCCACCCCCCTAGGAGTCACGAACTAAGTCACGGACTACACAGAGGCCTGCCTGGTAGCAAGGGGCAAACACTGCAGCCATATTAGAATGGTCACCGAGTGTAGGAACCCAATGATAATGGGTCCACAGTGAAAGGTAAACACCCAAAAAGTGTTCAAACAATACAGGCCCGTGAAAGAGCATAGGTGAGGACTATGGTGGCCATCAGATGGGGCCTACCCAAGCATAAGAATCGGACATGGAAACAGGGGGCAGCCATGTTGGAGGAGTGGAAAACAATTATCAAAATTACCACATAGGAATGTAAGACCCCAGTAGTTGGGTGGGTAAGGACCCATGAAGAGAATGTCACTCAAGGGAGGATGAGTTGGAACCAAGCTGTAAACGAGAAAACAGCTGTCCAGAGATGGAAGGGTCAGAAAAATGACCGAAGTATAAACCTGGGTAAAGACAGGGAGGTCTGTTAGGTTAAACTAAACCAGGGGATTTCATCATTAAGACCGTTGGTGTCGGTATGTAACCTGAACACCCAGCGTTGTTCTTTCCTAAAGAGGAACTGTGTCATGTTCGTAATGGGACGGGTCAAGGTAGGTTTGTCAAGGACTACTCACCTGAAATCATTTGCATCGTGTCCTGTTTCCAGGAAATGTGCAGTCAGCCTGTTGATCTGTTTCCTGCATCTTATTGTGATTTTGTGCTCTAGCATACGTGTCTTAACCTTCCTTGCCGTCATACCAACATACCTGAGACCACAAGGGCATGTGTTCAAGTATATCAAACCCTCGGAGTTGCAGTTGGTATGGTGCCTCAACTCCCAATCCCGGTCTGTACCGATATCTATTGTGGTTGTGTGTGATGTCTGTCCACACATGTTACAGTTACTGCAGGGAACGTGCCCCTTAATCGGAGGGAGGTTCCAAAGTGTGTTGTGTGGGGATGACTGTTTAGTGCATGGTCTAGTATGCACTAACTGGTCCCTGAGGTTAGCGCTGCGCTTGAAAGCAAACATAGGCTTGATCAGACTGCCACTGCCTTTGTTCAGAATGTGCCAGTTCTTGTTAATGCTTTTTTGGAGGAGGCTATATCTACTGCTGAATGTGCTGACGCAGATCAATCTATCAGTATTTTCTTTTGCAGGTTGTGGCTCTAAGAGAGCTTGCCGATGATTGTTGCGCGCTCTCTTCAGTGAATTCTGAACCAAAGAACGGGGATATTGGCGGTCCAAGAGGTGGCCTGCCAGAGTGGATGCATGTTTCTTGTGTTTGACCACGTCAGAGCAGTTACGCCGGATCCTTAAAAATTGGCCAAAAGGCAAACTGTCCCGGAGGGATTTAGGCTGGTAGCTTGCATAAGAAAGCAGTGAGTTCTTTGCCATCGGTTTGGTATACAGTTCTGTGCCTAGCCCATCCTCTATAGTGTAGATCAGAAGATCAAGAAAGGGGAGTTGATCTTTGTTGTATTCACAAGTGAATTTTAAGAACTCATTGCAAGAATTGAGCCAGAGGTGAAAGTTCTCAATCTCTTCCCTGTTGCCACGCCACACCACAAGGAAATCGTCAATGTACCGTTTCCAGAGACGGATGTTCGACTTAAAGGGGTTGTTCGATGTCAGAATAGTGTTTTGTTCAATTGAATGGACATACAAATTCACCAGGCTTGGGGCGAAGGTGCTCCTTTCCCCCCCTTTTTTTTTTCTTGAATCAGGGTGGCTTTTTTGTGTTGTTAGTTTACATTGTAGGGAAGTCGCCCCCCTGCTGGTCGGTAAATCTCCTCTGGCCTTCTGTGTGTTTACGTATAAATAACTGCATCACCCATATTACCCTGTCGAAGCCCCAGTCAGGCCGCTATTATTTATTCTACTGTAATAGCTTTATCTCTGAATGGCCAAAACAAATAAAAAAAATTTGCATGATTAACTTAGCCCTTGTGCAGGATGTTTAAGGTGTTTGATAGTGTGCCTATAAAGTGGCAGTGTAAACAAAGATGAGTTTGAAGGATATTATCCTGTGTGTGCAAGCAAATGAATGTGTGTCAAATGTTATCATGTTTAGGGAGAGAAAGCAACTTAAGTACATGAGCATATAAGATAGCCTAATGTAACCATGTGTCACCCACTGCTTGGACGTGAGACGACTAAAATGCTATCTAAATACAATGCTAACCATATACGTTAAAGCATAAAACCCTAAAAGTATAAAAAGGCACTATGCTATTTTGACAATAAAAGCATTCAGAAAGCCAAATTAAAAAAATATAAAAGCAAATTTAAAAAGCAAGTTAAAAAGCGGTACTATTTTTAAAAACAATTTAAGAAGTTAAAACATATGTTCAAATTAAAAAGTCCCCACAACTCGAAACTGCCAGATTGTTTATGTGTTCTGAGCAGCAGATGAAACATTGTTCTTCCCAGCAACTGCAGATGATGTTCCCAGAGGCACCCAATGCATTGAGTCCATAGAACAAACTTGTTGTAGTCCATCCCCCACAGTGTCTGCCAAGGGAGGAACAGCCAGTGCCGGATCCGCAGAAGACGAGCCAGGATCCAGATCACCAGGAGCCGAAGAATCCCAGGAGGGTTCATAGTATGCATTTAGGAGTAATAGCAAGTGCAAAGGACAATGGTACAAGTGAGCCATTAATGGACCCATCGGTACATCAATGTCCGAAGATTGAACCAGTTGCGTTCCTAAGCATATGCCCAGGCCAAACTTGAAAGTTCAAATGGAAACATACCGCCTTTTTAAACACTCACCCCCAGTCACAGATCTGGGTTTAATCCATCATTATTTTGCTTGTCACGTCACCCTAGTTTGGGCCCAGCCATATGCAAATCAGTCTTGCCCCTGCCCCCCATGGGTACAGTCCAGCCTGAACTGCCAGGCCAGGTCTTCCCTGTACTGGAAACTAGCATCCTGGGATCAGTTTCATAGGTATAATCCCTCATCAGCAAGGCTAGCTTGAATCCAGTTGCGCAGCGAGCATGGGACCCATGTCTGGGCATACCCTGAGCCACTGAGGGCGCACATAGCAACATCACAAAATAAAATGATAGATGGAGTGTTGAAACTTTTCCAGCATTCACCCCAAGTCACAGACCTGGGTTTAATCCATCATAATTTTTCTTGCCACATCAAGAAACCCTAGTTTGGACCCAGCCATGTGCAAATCAGTGTTGACCCTGCTCCCCATGGTAACAGTCCAGTCCAAACTGCAAAGCCAGGTCCTCTCTGGACTGGAAACAAGTATCCTGGGACCGGTTTTGGGGCATCACCCCTCATCAGCCAGGCTAGCCAGTGGTGCAGAGAGCATGGGATCCACGTCTGGGCATACCCTTAGCCACTAAAGGCACACATAGCAACATCACAAAATAGTGTAGTGCAGTGTAGCCGGACATGCTGAAAGGGCAAAAACCGTGGCAATTCAGTTCCTGAAGTAAGGGTGCACCAAAACACTGTAATCTTTGATATGTTCTGAGGGCGCTTAGAATGCCAGCCTCTTCATGGCACTCAGTTTGAGTGGGTGGGAATTAGGGGCCCACTAGGATAACGGGCATGCATTTCCATGGTGGAGACTCCGCCATAGAAAGGCATGCGGAGATTGGCTTCGGGGGCCCGTTGGGGGTCCCCGGGGGGGTGTGTGGCTGCACTGGGGGTACCTGTGGTACCCCCCTTCATTGCCATACACAGAGTGGCAGGCACCGCGCGGTGCCTGTCACGTTGTGCATTGCAATGCACTACATGCACCTTTAACATTGTGGCGGGTGCTGTTTACAGCACCGCCCGCCGCAATGTTAATGGCAAGAATGCGCCCAACAGGGTGGCGGGCGCATTCTAATTGGCCTAGCGGGACCGCCGCACCTCTGGCGGTCGGTCCACTTTACCGATACGGTGGCGGGCGGACAAAGTCCGCCCGCCATCGTAATAGGCCCCTAAGTTCTCAATATTTTCCTGCTGTTTCCTTACTGAAGGAGGTGGGATTCACCTCATAATAACAGCGATGAATGGGACTAGGAGTCATGAAGACAGCAATTAATCAAGCCACTACCTTTTAAATGAAGATGAATTATTTAAAACGTATTTGTTGATTTTGTTCCATATGATATCTGTGGCAAATGCATCAACCTAAAGAGAGTGCTATTTTGCAAACAATACATATTTTATATATCTGTTTTATCATAAGTTTTTGAAATTACCTCAAATACTGGTTTACTGCGTGCAATATGAAAGTATGCATAGAAGAATACTTTAAACTCAGATTATCATCATGCTTTGAGTGTTCGATATCTATGTGAGAACCAAACATAGCCACCACTTTGATTCTCTCCCACTGTTGTTTCTTTTTGCATATCTGGATAAAAACAGCAAACTTGTATACTACACGCACGAACCCCCAGTTTCATACCCGTGTTTTAAAATAGCGGAACATTTTGTGCTAATTTTTCAAAAATGAGAACTTAATGGAGGTGCATATGGGTGCGGCCGTGTTTCACTATGAACAAACTCGATGTAACTTTATTACACCATTCTTTGGGAATGCCATTGTGCAAAAAAATCTGAAATAATTTTTGCTACATCTTTTACGAAGTATGCCAATTCTTTGTTGATATTTCATTCTCAGTTAAATTGAGGAATGTTTGCTATGACAAGTGCATTTGTTGTAACAATATACAATGATTGATGTTTTAGTTTTGCAGCACAAGAAAGTCTTCAAAATTTGTCACAGAGCCTGCTATATTCAACCAGAAAAGACTGCTCTAGTATTGTAGTCAGTGCTTAATTTGTAAAATATTAAGCCCAGGTGCTCAAATGTTTTTAGGAGGGCACACACAGTTCCCCTGACTACACCCACTTCCTCCACTGGCTCCACCCACTTGCTCTATTGGCTCCACACAGATCCTCAACTGGCACTGCTAAAAGCCAGTGTTATATTTCATATAGGTACCCCGATATAGGTCCGGGTAACATCATAACCCTTCATCTACATTCTCTCCTATTCTACATACATAACGGATTTGAGGGACTGACCTTTTGCCTAGTTACAATACTACACACGGATCACTGACAGAATATCGACAACAACAATATCGTGTTACACAAATATCGGGACATAAATATCATTGTCAATAATATCGACTTCCTATCTTCATAATGGTAAGTACAAAAATATCGAGAAAAAAAATATTGTTGTCAAAAATATCGATGTACAAAATATCGTTTTTTTTATATGTATAAACAATAATGTAAAATAAATTAAATAATAAATGTAACTTTAACAAAATTATTTAGATTTATTTGTAAATGTTAACAATTATAATAAATAAATTTAATTTAAAAAAATTAAACATACATATATAAAATGTAATACATATATATTTACTTAAAACAATTAATAAATAATAATTTTAATTAATTTTAAAATGTTATAAATATATTAAAAATTATAAATATATATATATACATACACCTGTAAAATAAATATTAATAAATAAAAAAAATATTATAAATTAAAATATTAAACTCTTTAATATTTTTTAAACCTATATTTTGCACTACATTGAGTGCAACAGTAGAGAAAGTGTTGGAGAGCGGAGGGGTAAAAATTACTATTCCCACTCCAGCGAATGCAACAGTAGGGAAAGTGTTGGATAGCGGATAGGTAACAAATACTATTCCCACTCCAGGAAATGCAACAGTAGGGAAAGTGTTGGATAGCGGCTAGGTAAAAATTACTATTCCCACTCCAACGAGTGCAACAGTAGGGAAAGTGTTGGATAGCGGAGGGGATAAAATTACTATTCTCACTCCAGCGAGTGCAACAATAGGGAAAGTGTTGGATAGCGGAAGGGATAAAATTACTATTCCCACTCCAGCGAGTGCAACAGTAGGGAAAGTGTTGGATAGCGGAGGGGATAAAATTACTATTCCCACTCCAGCGAGTGCAACAGTAGGGAAAGTGTTGGATAGCGGAGGGGTAAAAATTACTTTTCCCACCAAAGAAAAATTATATTTAAAAAAAAACAAAATATCAACTACAATACAAAAAATAATAAAAAACTAAAAAACAAAACATATATAAAAATATAAAATATTACAAAACATAGAAACATTATAATGTTTAAAAATCTAAAAATGACATACAAAAATTAATTTATAAAAATAAAAAAATAATTTACAAACAAATACATTTTTTGTAATAGAAATTATTTATAATAAAAAACATGAATTATTACATAAATGTAATATTTTTTTCCCGAACCTATAACACAACACAATTTACAACACACATCTAAATTTAAAAAAACGTGTACCTCCTTAATTAACACAATTAATTATCAATTAAACAAATATTATTAATTAAAAACCACATTATAAAAGAAACAAATTAATATACTAACCAAACGTTACCCCTATAGAACCAAAATCCACATCCAAATTAAAAATAAACAATTACCAAAAATATTTATCAAATAATAAATGAATATTAATGATCAAGTAATAATTATTTAATTTAAACTAAATTACTTTCCACCCTCTACCCCAATAAACACAACACACACCTAAAAATAATTACACAATTTCCATAACTAATTTTACATTAATAAATTAATATCAATTAACCACAAATCATCAATTAATAAAAATAAATTTACTTCCCACCATTTACCACTATAAACCCCACAACTCACACATCAAATTAATTACACAATTGCCATATTTAAAATTAATTAATTAACATTAATTAACAAATAATTAATTAATTATAAATAAATTACCTCCCACCCTATTCCCCTATAAACCCCACCACCCATTTCTAAAAACATGACACAATTAACATAATTACCAATTAATTAATAATAATTAACAACCAATTAATAAATAATTAATAATAAATTAATTCCCACAATTAACAGTATAAAATATTAAATAAATAAATATTAATTTAAAAAAATATTAATAATTTAATTATAATTAAATTACTTCCCACCCTATTCCCCTATAAACCCACAACCCGCTTCTAACAAAATAACACAATGAACATATTTACCAATTAATTAATACTAATTAACAACCAATTAATAAATAATTAAGAATAAATTAATTCCCACAATTAACAATATAAAATATTAAATAAGAAAATATTAATTAAAAAATATATTAATAATTTAATTATAATTAAATTACTTCCCACCCTATTCCCCTATAAACCCACAACCCGCTACGGAACTAAAACGCAAAATTTTATTAAAATAAAATTAAATAAACACTAATAAATAATATTTAATATTTAATTTATTATAATTAAATTACTTCTCACCCTATTACCCTATTACCCTATAAACACACAACCCGCTTCGGAACTAAAACGCAAACTTTAATTAAAATAAAATTAATAACTACTAAAAATGTAACACATATATTAAAAAACAAAAGCAATACTTACACAAAACAATAGAGCACATACATTTAAAATACATACTAAAATACATAACACTAACTAAAAAAACGATATTTTTAACAACTATGGGGCACATTACGATACCCGGCGTAAAAAAATCCGCCAGGCATGGAAGCGGCAAAAATCCGCCCGCACACACCGCCTGAACACCGACCACGCCATTATGAGTACACAAACTGAAAACCGCCATCGGCGGAAAAATCATACAAAATACCGCCCGCCATCGTCCGAGTCGGAGTCAAACCGCCCGCCACGGACGGAAACACGCACGACAACACAAAACCGCCCGCCCTCACGGCCGACACACCGCACGTGAAATTACGATCGCACCGCCATGAGCGCGGAAAAACAACAAAAATACCGCCCGCCAGCGCAAACAACGCCGATGAGAATCGACACGGCAGAAGCCATGGCGCCCACGTACCTGCACAGAAACCATCCGCACACAAAACCAATAGCACACAACATGGCCAACAAGTCCACACAGCAAGGCACGCACAAATACACAAGCACAGTACACATCCCGAAAACACCCCCCGGACAAACAAAAAATACAAAGGCCAGAACCCCAGACACAACACACCTGAAAACAACAGACCATGAGGACACACCCACATAGGTGAGTACAAAAGCAGCACTCCCACAGACCACAACCCCTTGCTACATTGCAAACCAGAGAGGAGAGGAGAGGACACAGTGACACAGCAAGGACAGCAGCACACCACAGAAACGCACACATCACAACCACCACACCACCACCACCAAACACCGGCACCACAAACCCCCTGCACATTACACAACACACACCGCACCAGCACCACAAACACCATGGCACCACAAAGGATGCCCAAGTTCACGCCCATGGAGCTGACGGTCATGGTCGACGAGATCATCAAGGTGTACCCACAAATCTATGGGAACATGGTCCAGCACACACCACTAGCCACCAGAAACAGAATGTGGACCCGGATCGTAGACCAGGTCAATGCAGTCGGGACCCTGCCCAGGAACAGAACCGAGATAAACAAACGTTGGAATGACGTAAAGAGCCTGGTCAAGAAGAAGGAGGGCAAAAACAGAGAGCTGGCTGCCGTCACTGGCGGAGGGAATCCCGCGCTCTTTAAGACCTTCAAAGCGTGGGAGGAGAAGGTGCGAGTCGTAATCCATCCGGAGATCCTCGCCGGATTAGCAGGGGGAGTGGAGGCTGGTAAGTACAAACTAATGTATACCAGCACACCGCTATGTACACACATGCGCAACCACCATGCCACAGCTCCCAGGGACAAACACCCCCATGTCCAGCACACAATACACAACACATCACACGCACATGCAACAGACACTACCACACACAGGCCAAACCGAACAACTGTAAGATGCGTGGGGACATGTGTACACTAAGCCAGCCACGTAACCACCAACAGGTCCCCAAATATGCCAGAAGCGCCACAACGAGCACCCACCACACCCATGTGTCCGCCACAGCTGCACTAACCGACAAGTAACAGGTAAGTGGCAGGAACACAAAGTGCAGTGGGTGGGACGGTGGACAGCTGAAGTACAACACCCACCAGGCCCCCACTCCCACAGACCAGCAAGGTGGAGCACTCCCCACACCCATGTGTCAGGCACAGCTGCACCAACCGACAAGTAACAGGTAAGTGGCAGGAACACAAAGTGCAGTGGGTGGGACGGTGGACAGCCCAAGTACAACACACACCAGGCCCCAGTCCCACAGCACAGCAAGGAGGAGCATCCCCCACACCCCACACCCACGTGTCAGCCACCGCAGTGCACAACGACAGCCGAAAGGCAGACATCACGGTCCACAGCAATCGGTGTCAGTGGGTGTACAGCCACCCCCACGACCCACTACACCCCCCCACCCCCACAGACCTGCAACATGGAGCACCCCCGCTAAGAGCCATGTGGCATCCAGTACAGTGCACGCACGAACAACTTGCAGGTGGGAAACTGGACAGGGCTGGATTACTGGAGGCATGAGGACCATAACACCACCAACACATGGGACATGTCACGTAGCACACGGACACGCAGCACCGCCCACCGTCACGAACAAGTGAACAATGTGCACACGGACATGAACAGCAGACTCACACCCCACATGACCCATCACAGACATAGCAACACCCAAGGAGCCACGTCTGCATGCACAAGCCACACTGAATATAGTCCCACACGGCAGCCACTGTGCAACTCATCACACACAACCGAAACACCATTGAAGTCCTGTCCATGTAGCCCCTACTGCCTGTCAACCACACACCCCACAACTACGCCTATGTAAGACAAACAACACTAGACGCAACAGAGCGGAACAACAGAAATGCACACGAACACCACTGAACCCATCAAACACACAGACACACCATGCACATACAACATACCATCCATCCCATCCGTCAGCCCCAGTCTCATGAAAGGCATGTCATCCGCACAGCTGCCACACATACAGCAGTCACGCTAAGACACATGCCCATGACCAACCATGTGCCAGAAGTCAATTAAGCGCACGACACACTGTGAGCAACAACACACAACATGGGCCACACCCCCCCGAGCACTGCAGTGATGCACATGGCACAGGGCAGCACGCACACCAAGGAGATGGGACAACTGCAATACGTTGGCTGGCACACAACTATCACTCACTCATAACGATGCGTCCAATGCCATGTCCAGTAACCACAACAGACAGCAAATATGCAGGGCATGTCAGGCATGCACACACCTCAGACCATGCACTGTCATGCTGCCACAACACATGTCACGTTCGGCACCCATGGCTCACAGCATGTACCCCAAAAGCATATACCCTCCCAAATGCGAATCTGGGGCATGGCCCCCATGTTGCCATATGCGTTCCTAAGCGTTCCATTTGAACTCCAAAAGCAAAGTACAAACCAGACCCAGGATGGGCCAGGAGCCCGCATACACCAGAGTCACAATGAGTAGGGGCAAAGCAACACACCCATCGGCATGGCCAATCCGTCCCATGCCACATGTGCACAGCACACAGTCCCATTGCCTAGCACACACACCTACAGATGCCACAGCCACACACTCGCCTCCGGGAAACCCATGTACGAGATTGCACGAACTGCCAATGTCAGACGACTAATACATACTTCGCCAGGTGCAACACAATAACAAATCTCATTCTCTCCACAGGTGACGAACTGCTGGACGCTGGGGATGGAGACAGCAGCCAGCACAGCCAGCCTACAAGCCCCCAACGAGGACACACGGATCTGGAGGATCTGTCCACCTCTTCGGACACGGACCACCAAGCTGGCCCATCTGGCGTGGCAGGGCCCAGCCGCTCCCCAGGACCCCTCCTACCCACCAACCCATCATCCAGGGATGCTGAACAGTCCCAGTCCCCTGCTGCCACTGTCGTTGCGGCCACACCCACGGTCATTGCGGCCACTACCACTGCCGCAACCGCCACCATCGCCGCACCGACCACCACCGCCTCCACCACCACCACGTCTTCGCTGGCACCAGCCCCAGCGCAGGTGGTGGCCCGGCCGACTGGATCCACCCTGGGAGCCACAGCGAGGACCGTGGTGAGCAATGTGGCTAGTGGGCAGGCCGGTGGCAGCAGGACTGGTAGGAGGAGCAGGGTCAGGGAAACGCCAGCCTCCCCTGGGAGCCATGCCCTGCCTCAAATGGACAGAGTCCTTGGGGCCTATGAAGAGGCCCAAGGACAATGGGCCAGGTCTGCTACTGACACGCGGGAGGTGCTGGGGGTGCTGAGGTCCATGGACGCCCATATGGGCCAATTCGTGTCCCGTATGGACCAACTCGTGGACCTCATGGGCCAGCTGGTGGTGGCGGTGGGGTCACAGGCAAGGCCAGCAACACCACCTCCGCCACCACCTGCTAGGGCGCAGGCTCGGGCAGCAGTGTCCACTTCCCCTGCGTCCACAGCCAGTGAGCACACCTCACCCACCACCAGCAGGTCGCCACCACACACCCCCTCCCAAACGTGGAAGGGGCCGTCCGAAGAGGAAACAGATCTCCCGGGAGGACTTCGCACGCTCCAGTCGCAAGTGAGGCAGCCAGCCAGCCTTCCGCCAGCCTTCCTTGACCAGCCACTGCATTGACTTGCTCTACGATCCCACTCCACACAGCCATCTGGATGGCATGTGTGTGTTGGACTATGGACATAGAACCAGTGGGTACACCCTGATCATCACGCAGCCATGACCGACAGCTCATTGTCACTGCACGCACCACTTTTGTCATCACCTTACACACAATCACATGTCACAGTTTGTAATAAATGCACCTTTTTCACTAACTGCTGTTTGTGCCCTGTGTCTTTATTGTACGGAATACAACGGCCACCTTGGGCGGAAAGGCACCTGATGCGTGGCATGGAAATGGAATCCGGAGGGCCTGTAGGGACCTAGGGGTGGGAGACAGAACAGGAGCACATTCAATGAGTGTGTCACACACCCATCACACAGTACATGTCAACAACTACAAGCAATGTACACACATCGCACAGAGCAATAGGGCACAATGCCACAGCCACCAACAGTGGCATACTACCCTGGCCATGGAGCGTTGACACACTGCACGCAGTGAACATACGGCCACCCTGACACAGCACACACACACCTGCATAGATACAGACACATCATCCGTCGTACATGGACACTCACCGTCAAGTGAAGTAGCGGGCGATGAGCTGCTGGCGCACATTCCCAGCTTCCTCCTCTCCGCTGTCCACCTCACTCGAGCTGTCCTGGTCTGCGGGCTGGGGCCCTGGTTGATCTCCGTCATCCACAATGAGGGGGATCTGCTTCCGAATGGCCAGATTGTGCAGCATGCAGCACGCCACCACTATCTGGCACACCTTCTGTGGGGAGTACGCCAGTGCACCCCCGGTGCGGTCCAGGCACCTGAACCTGGACTTGAGGAGGCCAAAGGTACGCTCGACCACACGTCTGGTCCTCCCATGTGCCTCATTGTATCGATCGTCTGCTGGGGTGCGAGGATTCCTCAATGGACTGAGCAGCCATGCCCCATTCGGATACGCAGAGTCACCTGGGTGTGAGGGACACAGAGAACCGTTGCTATTCCAACTGGACAGGGGACAGCATCGCACAACCAGCACGCTACACCACTCCACATACTCACCGACAATACAGCCACGATCCTGTTGCAGATTGGCCATCAGTCGTGGCAAGATGCTGTTGCGCATTATGTGTGCGTCATGGGCCGAGCCTGGAAACTTTGCACACACGTGGGTGATCACCATGTCCGCAAGGCACACCACTTGCACATTCAGGGAGTGCGTGTGCTTCCTGTTGCGGTACAGGTGCTCAGTGGCCTGTGGTGGAACAAGGCCAACATGAGTGCAGTCAATGGCTCCCACGACGTGTGGGATTCTGCCAAGGGCATAGAATGCACCCTTCACTGCCGCCAATTCACGAGCCCTGGGGAATCTGATGTACCTGTTCCGGTACAGCATCATGGCTGCCAGTACATCCCTCAGCACCTTGCTGAACATGGGCTGGGACATCCCTCCTCCACTGCCCACTGTGTGCTGGAATGACCCAGTGGCGAAGAAATGCATGGCGGCCATCACCTTAGCCGTGGGGGTGACAGCAGTCGGATACACCCTGCGGGGACGGAGATGGGGCTCTAACATGGCACACAGTCGATGCAGAGTTGGCCTGTCCAGCCGAAACTTCCTGATTACCTCTGTATCGTCCATGTCCGCCAGCAATTGGTATGGGCGGTCAATGTTCGGTCTCCGCCTGGGTTAAATGGCAGAGGACACATGTCAAAGCAACACGGCACATAGCAATTTCGCATACACATCACTGACATGACTGAGCAAGCACATGAGCCACAGCCCAGCTGTCAAGCTGGGACGGCACGGCCACAATACACTTACACAGGTCTCCCAACAATGGCAATGGCAAGTGAGACATACCACTGCCATGTGCATGCACATGGGGATCTAGGCCCCAATGACTTGCGGGGCGTGCTGATGGGGACTGACTGCATATTCGTCAAGCGGCAACGCCACGGCAACATGAGTGTCTGCTGAGCATGGTACTGCTTCCGAGGCTGGATGAGTATGGCACACGACGACGACGATGTGGGCACGGGCTGAGCGGCCAATACAAGTGGGACCTGTGGCACGAGGGGATATGAGACAGTAGTAGGTGTCAGCACTGCACCCTATGTACAGCACTGTACGGATCACAGCTCCCGAAACATTGACTGGTGTCCACATTGACAGCCCCATGCCAAGACGGCTGTGTGCTTGCAGTCACACGTCACAGGTGAGAGGTTACATTGCACGTGCCAGGTGGCAGTCGTACATAGTGGGAGCTGGCATGTGTGTGCATGTGTCTCCTGTTCAGGATCCACCAGATGGGCGCTGACTCTGTACTGACCATTGGACACAGCATGTTCCGTGGAAGGCTTGTGTGTGTGGGATGGTGGCACTGGATGTGCCTCCGTTGGGGGGGGCCATGCACAGGGCGGGTACGTCGATGATTGCGCATTGTTGGTCACGGTGGGTGCACCAGCTAAGATGTGTTGCCCTGTGTTCAATTCCTATGTCCGCATGATGATGGACTGTGGATGTGGGCAGACTACACATTGGTCGATGTGCTGTCTATATGCATGTGCCTTCACACCAGGCACAGCTGCCCCTGCACATGTGACCCCTGCTGGACTCGCTGCTGGGTCTGTGGAGCTGATGCACCTTCTGCGCGTGGGGCGGACAGCTCTCCTCACTTCCCTCATTGCGCATGTCATGTCTTTGCCGCAGGTGACATGGATCATGGAGGGCCCACATGTACGCGTGGGTAGGCTACACATGATTGTTCACTGGTCGCCACCCCCAGTCAGTGTTTCGAATGGGAAGGTTGTCGTGCTGGTGGTATGTTCGATGTGGCGGATGGGCGGGCCTAGGTGCGGGCTTACATTCCGGACATGGGGGGGTAGTTGGATTGGCGACTAGTTGCAGTACACACGGGACACGTCTCTTCCTTTCCACATCTGGGTCATCCCTTGTACTAACTGACAGTGATACAGTCATCTTCGCCCCAGCCCTCATGTCCTCCCCTCGCCCCCCAATATGCATGCTCACCTGCGAGGCTAGCGCTTGCACAGGCAGCCCCAAGCTTGCACCAGAGAGGGCAAGGAGTGTATGTGTGGGTCCAGTTGCACGAGTGGGCTGTCTCAGGGTATGATGTGTGGCGGGACGCCGTCCACCTGCGTGGTGCCCCAAATGGAGACCCGGCCTGCATGGACTATGCATCACAGTCTTCGCCTTCCGGATCCGCCACCTGCGACACCCAGTGGCTGTGGCTGCCCTTGCGGCCATGCCGCGTCCGTCTGTGGCTGATGGCCCACACATTCACTCTTTGGCCTCTCTGGGGAGGGCTCAGGGGTGGTGGCGCACGCGCTTGCACTTAGTCGCAATGGCATGTGTCGTGGTTGGTATGATGGGCAATGGATGGGATGGTGCGAGCCACCTCCCGTGACGTCAGTGCTGCTCGTGCTGTGGTGCGTCCCCCCTACACTTCCATTTGACTTTTTGCCATGCTGGACGTTGAGGTTCTATTGCCTGCGTGATATGACCAGGAGGAGCGCGAGGAGACCTCTCACACACCATGCTCCACTGCCATCCCGTGCCCTGTATCGCCTGTGCGGATTGACTATGTTGGGGTTACACCTGGTCGACTGGGGCTGTGTGTGCCTTGTCAAGGGGCATGGCGGGCGCACAACAGGATCCAGCTCGTCCACAGAGGGTGGGCTGAGGTGCGCCTGGTACCGCTTTGTACGTGTGCCCGGCTGCTGTGCACACACGTGTTCACTCCCCCCGACAGGTGTCCTCTCACAATGCCCAGGGAAGCGGTGGTGTACTGTTCATGAGCCCTCCCAACACGGCGTGCTCCAACTTGGCATGTGCGCATCTACCCGTCGCACCCACCCACCTGAGCACTGCGTCCATACGACTTCACACGACACATGTGTGTCTTCCACAGTAGTGCTACTCATTTGCGTTGACATCCAATACCAGTGGACTACATGGTCATGTCACGACTGCCGTGTACTTCACATACTCTCATCCTCTCTCATTCGTACTTGTGAAATGAGTCAGCGGAGACAGTTCTGGTTTCAAACATTATATTGAGTCTTCTGTCCTCTGTGATGCAGTATAGTGGACACTACTGGCAGCGGAATACATGTTGAGGATATACTGAGCATGATTACAAATGGGATAGGGTGTGGGGTTACATCTGCTTGGCCAAGGCTGTGCTAATGTACATTTACGTATAGCTGCGGAGCTGCGGACTTTGACACAGACGGTATACATGTAGCCTACCAGACCGCTCGGCATCATGGGCACAGTCCATCTCAGTTCCATGTGACAGGTTTGCTGCGGTTGTTCCTCATGCACGCGTGCATGTGAGATGACATCAGGGCATGTGCTTGCGTGCATGCAGCGGCGTGCCACTTGTTGTTGCACTGTGGTGGTTACTGGACATGTCACAGTCACTGGGGTCGTGTTGTTGTTGTATGCACTTGTCGTCCATGCAAAGGTCCTGGTATGGGATTCCCGGGGCGGGGGTGGGAGGGGTGCAGCACCCACAGACTCCAGGCGACCTATTCATGTCCACTGAGCGGTGTGTGTGTCCATGTGCGCTGGATCCATGTCGTGTCCTGGTTGTTCGTGCAGTTCCGTCCATGTGGGTGCGATGCACAGAGCCCATGCCACTGCCTCCCACGATGCATGCGGTGTTCCTGGATGTGATGGGGAACAGTGTGCATGTCCCGGTCATATCCGATGTCATGGCGATGTCGTTGATGGTGTGGTTACAGTTGCCGGTCGTTTGGTATGGCTGTTGTGGTGGTGACTGGCCAGTCCGTGCGGAAGCTGAGCATGGGTGCGGGGTTGGACTTCATAGGTCACTCGGGGAACCTGCGTTGTGGTCCGACGTATTTACAGGTTGTCAGGTATGCGATGCCGTCCAGCAGGGCTTCCATGTCATTGGTGGTGTACATGTTTGCCAGCCAATGAAGCGGATGGTGGCTGTCAAGGTGTTGTTCGTAGGTTGTCCCTTGGAGGACCATGATGGGGCATGCTGGGTGACATTCGATGTAGCTGTTCTCGATGATCCGTCGTGTGGAGGCACAGTGGTTCCATTTCAGTGCGCGTGCGATGTTGGCCACATACGCCATGCCCCCATAGGCAGAGCAGGCCCTGTCGTGTGCGTCCAGAGGGAGGAGTAGTGGTAGCAGGTCCGCCTTCAGACATGCCGGGTTGGAGAGGCATATCTCGACGGGATGCTGGTAGGGACACCTCCGACAGTAGAAGACGGGCATGACGCAGCTGAACAATGTGATGCGGTAAGTCAGTCGGTAACTTACGTTCAGCAGGGACAGGAGATCGCATCCCAATGTATGTATCGTGCTGGTTTGGTACAGCTTGAGCTCTTCGGCGTAGTTGGGTAGGTGTGTTGCGGTTGCCATTTCGCAGCGGTGCGTTGTGGTGGCGTGCTCCGGCTGTGTGTGCAGTCTGCAATGTGCACACTCCGGGGTTGCTGTGAGCTCTGTGTAGTCGTGGGGAGACAGGACTTGTGTTCTGTTGGCTTGTTTGGAGGACACGGGCCCTCTTCCCACATGCTTCTCAGACAGTTCAAGGTCAGTGCTGTGTGACTCCTTCCAATTAACTTGCATGTGGCCGACATGGGGGAGTGTTTTCTTCTTTCTTCCCCGTCCGTTGTGTGCTTCTGTGATATGCGCTATCTGCCGTGTGGTCGGTCTCCTCGGCATGCCTGTGTTGGTCTATTCTTGGACAATGGCTGTATTCACCGGCTTCTGTCGTAGGGCTGTGGTTTCGGTGTTGGAATGGAAGGTCATTCAGTGCTGTCTGCTCTCCCTTGTGTGGGCGGCAGGCTGCCTTTCCGCTCTGCGTTGGGCCTTGTGTGTGGATGTAATTCTTGGGCCACCTGTTGTCGGTCACCGGGCTCTTTGGTGTTCCGTTTCATGTGTCTTGTTCATATGTGCAGGGTGGTATGGGTTTTTCAGTGTGGTACTGGCGTTCCTCTTCCCGAAGGGGCCCTGCTTCTCCTAGTTGGTGTTGCCGCCGCTGTGTGCTTCGCCATGTTTGTTACACTGGGGTGTGTCCTGCTGTTGCGTGACTTCACTGACATGTGTGCGTCGGTTGTGTGGCGTTGGGTGTTGTCCGTGAATTGGGCGTTGGGGACATGTCTGTGGCAGGCCTGTCACGTGTCATGTGCGTTCGGGGTGGGGCTGGTGTGTGTGCTGCTTGGTTGTGTCCCTGTGTCTGTGTGCGACGCATGCATGGCGCTGCGGTTGGCCTCTGCGTTGTGCGCATGTGTGGCGGCGTCATCGGCGCTTTGGGGCCGTGACGGGGTGGTTGGTTCCTAGTCCCAGGTGGTGTGTACACATGTGTTCCGCGATGTTAGGATTTGGCCTGTGTGTCATATGTGGATGCAATGGTGGATGTGTAGTGTGCACGCGCTGGTGGGGGGTTGTCCGCTTTTTCCGCCCTTGCACTGTGTGCGCTGTTTGCGTGCACTTGTTGTGTGTGTGCCTACCTGCGTCTCCGCGGTACGTTGCGTCCTTGGTGGTGCATCAGCAGAAGCATGGGAAGGGCCTGCAGTGCTGGATTCATGCCCGGGGTGCCGCTTCTTCGTTGTCCGTGCTCTGCGTCCGTGTTTCCGCCTCTCTTTCACGTGCGGTGTCTCTTTGCCGTGGGAGCCGTTTGTTTGCGGCATCGTAATTTATGCGCCGGGCGGGACGTGTTTCGTCGGACGGTGTGTGTCAGTTGTGCTGCGCCGCTACGTGTGCGGGCGCACTTTGATGGCGGACGGTGTTGCTGGCTTGCCGGCGGTGTTTGGCCTGCTTTTCGCATCGTAATTGGGCGGGCGTGTGGACTGCTGCGTGCCGGCGGTAACTGGTGGTTTTTGCATCCGCCAGCACGGCGGTAGTGCTTCCGCCCGCCATCGTAATGGGCCCCTATATTTTTGCAAACAATATTAATGATATTTTTAAAAACCATATTTCTTACCTTAAACTCAATATTCTTGACCACGATATTCTTGCTGTCGATATTTCTGTGTCTCGATATTTCCAACTCGATATTACTGCAAGTCGACATTTCCTACTCGATATTGTGACTGTAAACCACTACACACAGTACGTAGGATTTTCCCTGAAACACTGGCCTCATAAATTATGCATGAGGATTCTTAGGGGCCGATTCGGGCCGGAAATCTCTCCGACCGAGCCGGACTCGGAGAGAATTCCGACCGAATCGGACTCTGGCAGTCTGACCGAACGAGTACGATGCGTAAGCATGCTATCGGACTCGATTCGGTCGGACTCCCATTGAAGTCAATGGGAGCCGGTCGTACAACGCGTACGCGGGCTCCCATTGACTCAATGGGTGCGAGGCGAACAGTTCGGTCTGGACTGTTTCCATCGGGCCCAGGGTCAAGACTGATTTGCATATGGCTGGGTCCAAACTGGGGTGGCGTAGTGGGCAAAAGAACAATGGATTTAACCCAGATCTTTTGACTGGGGGAGAATGTTTGCATTGTCAGCATTCCGTCCATCATTTGTTTGCTGTAACACTTTTCGCCCTAAGTGGGATGGGTATGCCCAGACGTGTGTCCCTTGCTCACTGTGCCACTGGATTCAAGCTAGCCTGGCTGAAGAAGGGTGACATACCCTGAAACCGGTCCCAGGATGCTTGTTTCCGGGTCCAGGGAGGACCTGGCCTGGCAGTTCGGTCTGGACTGTTCCCATGGGGCACAGGGTCAAGACTGATTTGCATATGGCTGGGTCCAAATTGGGGTGGCGTAGTGGGCAAAAGAACGATGGATTTAACCCAGATCTTTTGACTGGGGGAGAATGTTTGCATTGTCAGCATTCTGCCCATCATTTGTTTGCTGTAACACTTTTCGCCCTAAGTGGGATGGGTATGCCCAGACGTGGGTCCCTTGCTCACTGTGCCACTGGATTCAAGCTAGCCTGGCTGAAGAAGGGTGACATACCCTGAAACCGGTCCCAGGATGCTTGTTTTCGGTCCAGGGAGGACCTGGCCTGGCAGTTCGGTCTGGACTGTTCCCATGGGGCACAGGGTCAAGACTGATTTGCATATGGCTGGGTCCAAACTGGGGTGGCGTAGTGGGCAAAAGAACGATGGATTTAACCCAGATCTTTTGACTGGGGGAGAATGTTTGCATTGTCAGCATTCCGTCCATCATTTGTTTGCTGTAACACTTTTCGCCTAAGTGGGATAAGTATGCCCAGACGTGGGTCCCTTGCTCACTGTGCCACTGGATTCAAGCTAGCCTGGCTGAAGAAGGGTGACATACCCTGAAACCGGTCCCAGGATGCTTGTTTCCGGTCCAGGGAGGACCTGGCCTGGCAGTTCGGTCTGGACTGTTCCCATGGGGCACAGGGTCAAGACTGATTTGCAGATGGCTGGGTCCAAACTGGGGTGGCGTAGTGGGCAAAAGAATGATGGATTTAACCCATATCTTTTGACTGGGGGAGAATGTTTGCATTGTCAGCATTCCGTCCATCATTTGTTTGCTGTAACACTAGTTACAATACTACACACAGTACATAGGGTTTTCCCTGAAACAGTGGCCTCATAAATTATGCATGAGGAATCTTAGTTTCTTGGAAACACAGCAGGACCACCATCTCCTGCATAATAACGATGTATAAAGTTAATTCCCGACGTCATCCTAAGTACAACACTGGCACAGCAAGGTAGAACCCCTGGGGATACCTTAGGGTATATAAACATCACATCTTGCTGAGATGGTCGGAGAAGATCAGGACTTCCCGGCCGACACACTGATGCAAGACGCTGAGGTTCCTGCATGCAGATACTCCAGCTCGCAGTGGTCTTTCACCTTGAGACCTGAACGGGGTCCTGCAGTCTCATATCAGGTAATGGGGTTGGCTTTATCCTAGAGGGATTCTTGGCTTTACACCTACTCACATGCTAGGTACACTTAGGTACATCTAGTTAGGGTGCATCGTAGGAGTACGCATTTTATTGCCATGTATTTCATATACTTGCCTGAAGTTATGATTTTAGCAAAATGGTAGTACACTTATTTTACGCAAGAATAACGACTGTTCAATAAATGCTTATTGAAAAACGGCCCAACTGTTTATTCTGTGTATCTCTCTGAGAACAAGTGAGCACGAGTGACTGAGCGAAAAGTATGTTACTGTTTCCACGGTCCTGAGGGATCAGGGTTGTCATGTTCGATAGTTGCCAAGAACTATTCTCTCTTTGGTAAGAGGAGGTTATAGTGGCATTGCGAGCGAGCTGGTACACAGGCTAACATACCCGATGGGGGTGTCTGGAATCAGTCTGGACACCAGTCCCGCAGTGTATGTTGTCTAAACTCGCAGATCCTATATAGGTCTTGTAGGAACTACACGACACCAGATGTAATACCACTGCACAGATACAGTGGGTCCCAGTGCATCAAGGCGCATGTCGTGCTTCAACACCAGTCTGTCCGATGGACAGTAAGTAACACTTCACAACACTAAAAAACCACACTTTTACCAAGTGGGACCCTACAGCACAATGGGGACCTTTTATCCATATGAACATTTATCACATGGGAGGAACGATGCATCACAAGAGACATTTTTGATTCTCAGTACTTGGCTATACACCCAATCGCGACGCAGGATCATCTTAACCCAGTGACTTACTTTACCACACAGACATTTGCCACACGTCAGGCTCTTTACCACATGGACAGAACTTAATCCTACCACTGGGAACTTTACCACACTGGCATTTGTCAGCTTTTCCCACACATGTGTGTCTTACCACTAGACCTTTACCAGAGGGATTAATCACACGGTCCTTGGCCCTGTGGGACTTTGATCATACACGCCATGCAACATTCATAAAGTTTCTTTTAGATCGAAACAAGAGCTCACATATTCAAAACAGGAAAGGATCACTGAGATTATTTACAATAATATTAGTCTGCTGCTGTATTACAATATTGAAAACACACATCACTATCCCTGACTATTAGATGAAAACACATTTAGAATTTGGAGAGTATGGCTGTGCACTGTCAGTGATTTGGCCGAGGGAGGGCATGAAAGAGCTGAAACTGGATCATAAATTTAAACCGGTTTTGAACTGGTGCCCCCAAAATACGTCTGGCCCAGGGACCGCAAAATCCTTATGATCCAGCGCGATATTAGCAAACAGCATTCATACACCAGATACTCACTTGGGCCCATACATTCATACTACGCTAATACTTACGCTGGGTTTTATCAGTTGTTACTCTTTATCAAAATCCCTGCTACCAATTACCTTCTGATTGAAGAGTAATGACTTAACAATGAATCCTTTGCTAATTGGGAAATTTAAAATGAGTGACATTCATTATAGTACATAGTCCTGAAGTAGCCACTGAGTCAGGAAGTTTTAAAATTTTTATCTAAAGATTTAGCAGAGTAAAATACAGAGCCACATGGTACTTAATCGCAATACCCAAGATTAAGCATAGAAATGATTATTGCTAATCAATGACGGTGTTTAAAGAAAAGGAGAGGATAGAGACAGCAGCGCAACTAAAGGTTGCATTATATTTACCTAAGTGCGAGAACCAAACCCCTTAGCCAAGGAGTTGAAAGAATGGGACCCAGGAAGGATGAAGAGCAAAGACCTCCTCCAGGATCAGGACAGGACCGGTGCCCTCTCTACAACAACGCCTGCGTCGTTCCCCTCTCTGATACTCGACTTCTCCTCGATTCTCCCGTGCCTTCCTTCTAATGGACTCCGCCGCCACCTCCTCAAGACCTCTCTGGACAGCGATTCGGTCTGCAATCGATCAGCTTGACGGTCTGGAGCTAGAAGCTACAAGCTTAGACGCCTGTTCTCTGCAGCATCTCCTTCTCGAACGCCCGTTCTCTGACTAATTAACTAATGCTATATTCTATTATACCCTTCTACGCCCATGTACCTCCCCTAATGTTACTAAAAATATGGGGCCACTACTTCTGATTGGACAGGGACAGGGGGTGGATTGTCGCACCATATCGATTTGGCCTAACTTGTAAAGCCTATTGTTTTTAAATTCCCACCCTTCAATTTAATACATTCGCTTTATTTCCCACCCATCTCATGACAAATGTAAATGAATTTTCATAGACAATGTATCAATGTGCAACAGGAAAGGCAAGAGTACAGCATCTTCGGCCATCGGGTCGCGGCCTTGGACGACGTCCAGATTGACTTCATTTGGCAGGCACACAGGATACATGCGCAGAACCATTTGCCTCTCGAGTTTCAGGTCACCAACCCAGGCCCAAGTTTAAGAACTAATAAAAGTGCAAGAAGCAAATATTAAAATCACAGAATAAAATGTTTCACTGTATGCCCACTTTTTCTACTCTATTCCCATTTAATTATAAATTCTATCCCGCGTTAGTAGCATTAGGAAACGACAATTTAGTAGTGACATGAGAGCAAGCTGAAGCATGTGAAAACATCAAGCAGCCATTTTAATACACACTGCGCAGAAGCAGAAATTTCCCACCAAGCAAAGAGAGACGTCACACCATGTGATATGGTTGTGACATGCGCACTGAGTTTTCCCGCGCATAGCGGCCATTTTGGATTTACAGACAAGCGTTATTCTTTAGAAAAACACATAAGCAAGCATCCTTCCCTTTCGTGTTGTGAATGCAAAGGTTAGTATTAACAATACAAGTTTTAATAAATTAATACTGTGATGAGGATTGAATACAAGCAAGTTTCATTTATGAAACCTTGCTCCATCACTTATAATGTCCCTGATCTGTCCTTCCAAATCTCAAGCCTTCTCCCATCATTTGCATAAGTATTAAGTGTGAGTGTCAAGTTGAATACAGCTGGGAGGCTCTGTGTTTTGTCTGACAGGTTCAATCACTCCTGGCTTTGTACACAATATCACTTTGTATAACAGGGCTTGTAGTATTGTGCAATACACATGTGCTTAGAAAAAAAAAAGGCATGTTGATTACAAAGCTAGTACTGGCTGAAGCTGCAACTTGCTACCTACCCCCAAGTCTTTATAACATCTGGCACAAATCCTTAAATAAAGAGGTTATGCTGACTTTTGTCATTTAAGTAACCTGGATGTCATAAAACATCAGCTCCTTGCAACCAAGGAACTGCGCTACAATACACATGTTGTCTGTTAAACTGATTAAATTTACAGCTGAAATGCTTAGGAGTAGAACATACGCACGAAGTTTTGTCACCTTTTACCGCCACGAATAAAAACAGTTTCGACACTAAAACGCACCAGTCATTAAAAGGAAATATATGCACTGCCTTTTACACATCAGTGGTAGGTCGTGGCCACATACAGATTAAATACAGGAAGGAATTTTGGCGTTCGGAGCCTTCTTAAAAAGTATGTGAAGTGAACTGTAAAAATGTTCACAATGGGTGTATGGTGTTGAAAGGAGTGACATTCTCGTTTTACCCTAATTTTTGTGATAATATCTTCATTTTCAGGTACGCCTGGGTTGATAGCAATGACTAACTGGGAAGAGGAGGTGGCTGGCCTAATGGCCAGAGCTGCAGATTTTTGAGCTGGGGAATAAAGTTCGAGTCTCGGCGTGGGCTCAACATCCTGAGATTCTGGGCAAATCACTTAATCTCACCGTGCCTATCAAAAAATGTATGTGTCCTTGTGTAAACGTAACCTTCTGGGTCAAGTTTGCACTATATAAATCTGCAAAAAAATACAAAACTATAGTCTTCTACCCTTTCAGCTGAACTGATGACGGCTGCAGCAGAACAAGAAAGGAACTTTTGATGAAATGCATGACCAGTTTTTGCACAGATTGCAGCGTTAGTGCAGAAGGACGCTGTGCTGCAAGTCTTCAGAAAGACGGAACTCGAGGATTCACAGTGAGAAAGTGAAGACAGCTCCACGTTCTGCAGATACATCTTTAAATGGACTGTGACGTCATCGAGCGATCCTCTACCTCTCTCTGTAGCAGGCATCGACGATCTTGCCCACTAGATGTCCCGGGCCGTTACAAAGCACAGCAATGCTCTGATGACAAACAATCTCTGGCGGGGCGGCCGATCTCACCATGCGTGACAGCGCTTGCAAATTGGTCCTATCCTACTGCACGACGCACATGCAGTTTACACTGACTGCACATGACACAATCGAGTCTCACACCCTGGATTGTGCCGGGACCTGGGTGGGCCACTCTCTTGACCTACCAGGCAGACATGCAACTGAAGCAGGACAGGTAGGTACATTTATTTTTTATAATTACTGGGCCCCCTCACACAGGGGAGCAAAATTCAATAGCCCCGGCCCGGTTAAAAAGGGCCGGTGTTAAGCCCCGGAAACAACCGGCACAAATTAAGCACTGATGTAGTATTGTGTTGCCCAATTCTTGAATCACTGTTGCTGATGTTAGAATTTTTTCTATATATGTACATTTCTACATTAATTTCAGCTCAGATCTTTTGTTAAACCATTAAAGTGTACAGGGGAGCCTTGCCTCTCCCCTCTCCAGTGTGTCCCACCCAGCTTACAGGAATGCGGCAATCAGGGGCGGCTGGTGACATTTGAAAGTGGTGGGGCGTAAAATTAGTGATGGAGCAGACCGGGGCGAGCGAGCGTAGCGAGCGAGCCTGAACGACCTAAGGAGGGTTCGGGGGGGTTCTCCCCCCGAGAAAATTTTGAAAAATGAGTGGGCAAATGGTGCATTTTCAAGACTTTCGGAAGCCACTGTGCTAAACAGAAACAGGCCACTGCCTCCCCTCAAACTATCGTCAGTTCCAAGGCCTCATGAATGAGCCATTCTAAATTGCAATAAACCACAATTAATTTTAATAATGTTGCATAAATAGGTTGGATCTGTCTACTGAGCCAGTGCCTACGTGAGATAAAGTGGCATTCAAGGTGGCCCAACAGAGTAAAATGCCTACAGGACAGGAGCGGCAGCTGCAGGATTAGGGTCTCCTGTTACAGCAGAAGCTAAATACTGCTCTGCAGCCTGTGACTGCACTGCACGAATGAGAAACGTGTGTATTGTGTAGGTGTATCGGTTATGTATGTGTGGGTGTCTGTCTGACTGCCGTGAGGTATGTATATCTGAAGTGTGCATGTCTCTCCTGTGGGTGTGTCTGCTCTGTCTGTGTGCCCTTCCGCTGTGTTTGTCTGTTTTGGACGTACAATGTGCGTGTTCGTTAGTGTGTGCGTGCGTGTGTCTGCACCTCTTTGCATGTCTGCTTGGTCTGAGCATGTCTATGTCTGTCTTCTGCGCGTAAGGCATGTACGCATCACACATTTGCCAGCACATCATGTTGCGAATGCACCATATGGGGAAATGTCATACGCCAGAGCTTGCTTCATGTCTGGAAGCCAAAAAATGTGATCACATCAGTCCTGTGTTATTAATACCCCAATAGCTGCCTATTGGTCCCAGAGCACACTGCAATAATTTTGCATCACCCACGAACTTTTACACACAGATACACCCAACAACAAGACAGAAAAGCTCACATTCTCTTGTCGTTTACTTGGGTGTAGTGGGCGTAAACGTCGTGGGTGATGCCTTTAGAACTCACTTCCTGTTGCAATTCCTCTGTCCCACCGTCCCCTCTCTCATTTCTCTTTCTAACCTTTACCCTGTGCATCTGACACAACATATTTGGTGTTATTCCCCTTTCCGTGCTTCCCACGTCCTCTGCACTTTCATTTTCTCTCATCTACTTGAATTCGCTTTTGTCTGCTTCCCCATGTAATTTGTTCTTGTGTTTACTCGCTATGTATGATCTATGCGGGCTGACATTGTTTTCTTTCGGTAGGCAGGAGCCTTCGTCCAACTTGGGCTCTCTATTTATTGCTAAGACGGTGTTGGCAATCATAAGATATATCGCTATTGGCCAGAGCACCGAAGGGGAGGGTGAACAATTCTCTTTCCATTCACATTCCGATATTTGCGCTCATTGCAGCAAAAACGATGCACCGCACATCCACAAACATTTACATCCAATAAAAACATGATGGGGTTCTGTTTGTTACACAACGTTAGTAAGGAGCAGAGCAGGGCTGAAGTTGAGAGAGGACAGGAGAAAAAAGTCAGAAAATATGCAAGTAGCTAGATGAGAAAGAAAATGTCAGAAATGGATGGCATAAAAGTGGCAGAGAATTATACGACGTTTTAGGTTTACCTATAGCGTGTGTTGCGCGACTCAGTATAGAGTTATTTAGTTCGCAGAGAGGCGGTCGTCAAGCCGCAGATGCATGGTTCAAGATGGATACTGAAGACGTAGTCAGAAGGGTGTGGGGGGAAAATATTAAGGGGATTTGGGGTGGAGTATATGGGTCTGTAATTGGGATTTTGTAAGTTGACGAGGGGTACGAGAGAGACATAAGAGCCAGGAGACATACTAAGAGATGTTGAGTTAGAGGATGAGATGATGGACGAGACGGGAAGGAGGCGTGATTCACTTATGCCTATTTAGGAGTGATGCTGATTTGTAATACAGTCGGATTTGTTTAAATGACAACACTAAATGAAAGATAAATGCAAAGCGTTTGTCACTTTGAAGGTTTCTAAGGTTTTTTAAGAATCGATGCAAACGCTGATACATTTTGCTAATTGAAACAGAAACTTAAAACAACAAATCAATGAACAGCTCAATTCAAAAGTATATTTGAGCTGTCTTAAGTATTCCTGAATGATAATTAAGTCGGAGTTTCCCATGTTAAAATAATAATACAACATTTGTATACAATCGTGTGCAAGTTCCAGCTCCTGGCCATTTCTGAATCTCAAAACATGAACAATTTAACAAATGAATGTTTTGTGGGTTTTTTCTCTGAGAAACCTGGTACCCCTACTCAGTGAATGCATGTTCATTGTGGAAGCTGACCTGCCCCCATCCCTCCCACCTCTTACTTTAACTCCAAGCAACTTGATACGGGCCTGGGAGTGCAGCAGGGCCAACCTGTCACCTAGGTGCTCGCATTGGCATTCTGAAAGAAATTCCCAGTACGAAGGATCTACATAACATTGGAAAGGGCTGCTCTTCAGTTTCCTGCAGAACAACACGGATGGAAAGTAAGGGATATTAACTAGCAGAGTTACTCGTTTTTGCTTAACACCATCACTTGCTGCTTCATCATCAGAGCTTTATACTTCAATAAAGAGTATTTCATCATCTTATCCACAATAACGGCTCTCTTAAGCACTTCGATCTTTAAAGCCTACAATTTGCAGGAATATAGTAGTAGGGATTTAAAACTCTGAGGTAGTGTCACTTAATAATATTTCTGGGTTTTCAGTGAAGTGTAACCTACTTTTTCATTGAATTTTGCAATACGCTTTAAGCAAGGATTAGACAGTGTTCCTTCTTCTAATTTCCTTTAGTTCTAAAAACACACAACCCTGTGTGGCGCCTGCAGACGGTACCCCCCCCACTCCTCTGGTCGTGTTCACACCAACGCTCATGGGGTCTTCAAGAACCCGCAAGTCCACCTGTGAGGTCAGTAAGGTCTGACGACACCAAGACACAGCACCTCAGAATCACCCCCCGAACGCACAGGACCGAGGGAGTCCTCCATTCCGACACAAGCAGGACCACTCCTTCAGCCCCCAAAACCCTAAACCGGACTCTAACCCATGCCTCGCACTTCTTAAACAGAACACCCCCCACCCCCCCCGGTCAAGGAACGGCACCATTTGTCAGAGATACGCCGATGTTATCAGCAGCCTAGCACAGTGGGTTTGGTACCGGCCACAGAACTGTGTGCACTCAGAAGCACTGACTCCTCCTTCCACCCACCTGGGGGTGGTAAAACTGAAATCACTTTTAAATGGGGTAAATTACTGTATGGGGTTAGTTTATGTCAAATGTCTCGCGTAAAAACCGTTGTAAAGCCCACTTAACAATCGTCAGTATAACCAAGTGTTCGGGGTTCAATGTTTAGGTGACGGAACGGCTATCCCATTACATGTTTATAGCACAGTGTACAGAGTAAACCGTCTCTAAGCGCTGCAGTGTTACTGGATGCACAGAAGCGGACACGAGGCGCAAATGGAAAGCACACAGGAGTGGGCCCAGCCCATGTCAATGGTCCCATCCCGTCCTCTGTTTACCTGCGCCCAGAAGGGGCCCGGGCTGGCCCTTAGCTCTCCTACGGGTCCGGCTGCGGCCTCTAGCCTCACACACTGGTCCCGGGGCTCTCACAGGGTACATTCCCAGCTCTCCAAGGATCCGGGGGAGGTCAAGTGACTCTCTCCGGGGCAAGGGACTCTCTCTGGTCAGAGGGTCCTCGCAGGGGTCCGGAGAATCTTGTGGGCTCTCCCAAGGTCCAGAGGGGACCAGGCGGCTCCCCCAGGTGTCCGGAAGTGTCCCCTTCCCAGGGGTCAGAGCCTGAGCCTAGGGCATCCGGAACCTGATTTTTTACGAGCTGCCGACGTATCCGCATTTCTACAGCGAGGTGTGTAACATGCTGAGGGCCACGCACCGGGGCGACGAGGCCACGTGGACCTGCACGGCGCTCTACTCAAAGTATGACGCGCACAGGCTGTCTGAGGTGGTGGGGGCCGCCGGGCCGACCGCGCCGCGCAGATGCTGCAGTCCCAGAAAAACGTGCATCTCTTTGTCACAGGCGAAAATCAATGACCGGCATGAATGGACGAGGAATAAAAGGTCTGCAGCGCAGCCATGCCACGTTCTTATTTTATTTACTGATCTCAAGGCTTTACAAACATTTTCTAAATTAAATGTAAAAATATACCCGTGAGGGCACATGCGTTTCATACGGTAAAGAGAGTCCTATGAACAGTCGCGGCTCGCGGGGGAAATAGAAAAAGAAAATCCTACCTGTCCCTGAGCAGGTCCGCCGTCCGCGCCGCCTCGGGTCCGCCGACTCTGTTTGCGACTAGTATAGCTCTTCTCAGCCAATCCTGGCGCTGCTGGCAGCGCCAGGATTGGCTTAGGGCACGGTTACCTCTTGCTCGCCTGCCCATTAGGAGACCGAGGCTTGAGCCTTTACTCAACCCTCGCTCTCCTAATGGGCATGCGCTAGCTAGTGCCAACACAAGTGCGCATGACTGGGCACGGCGCGAAAATCCGGTGCCCTTCCCCACTCATGCGCACTTGTGCTGCCTGCTGCCCCTGGTCCTTCTGACAATCATGTCAGTCAACATGACGCAGGACCGCCCACCCCTTCAGACTCTGAAGGGGTGGGCGGTCCGACGTCATGCTGACTGACATGATTGTCAGTTCTCCTCGGCGTCTTTGAACTTAAGTAAAGTGATTCAGTTTACTTAGGTTCAAAAACGCCGAGGGAGCTGCGGGCGGGGGGGCTACGCCCCAACGCCCCAATGGACGCACCGCCCCTGGCGGGAATACACAAATCTGTCTGGGGGATTCCTCTACCCCCTCTCCATGTTTTGCCATGCAGGGCTTGTCTCCCATACTGAATCCAAGAATATGATAAACCTTCAATGGAGAAGGTACTAAGCTTGTTTTTATATCTTTATATATTGGTGGCATATATGCTGTTTAAATGATTCTAAATTAATTTGCTGATCGCCTCTCTCAAGTCAATATAGCTATATCACACAATCCATAAGTTTGATTCTTCAATGTACAAGTGGCTCTTCTTTTCCCATCAATTAGCAATGTGTAGAATTCTCTCATGAATCAACCATCCCTGACATGTTGGTCTAATTCCGGTTTCATACATTAGAATTCCAATTTCGTTGATAATAATTGCTATGAAACAAGCTTGAATCTGATAGTACATGTTAATTCCAGGAGGTTGATTTGCATACAATCTGATATTCAAAGATATAAAAATAGAAATGAGACCCATCAGAAAGTTAAACTCGTTCAGCAATCTAAGTAGATAATGATCACTTTCTATTAATGGAAGAACTTTTTAGAACAAGCATCTTTAGAAATGAAGGAGCAGACAACAGAGTCTGAACTAGAAGCACACAGCCTATTTAATCCATTTAAACCACATTTCTGTTCTCTCACCCCACCTCGACCGAAACCTGACCGTATTTAATATGACCTTTGTCAGAGGAAAACTTTGATCTACAATTTGCCAGAATTCTTCCTCTTTCTGGTCTTTTCATCGACCGTGCATCTTGTGCTCTCGTTTACTTTAATTTTACAGCACAATATTTTTTTAATTGGGTTTGCCTCCAAAGCTGGCACACAGTCCTATGATTTGGGATTCCTGGAAGTAAGTAAATATTTAAACAGGAATATTGCACTTAGAGAGCTGGTTTGCTAAGCCTCATAGTGTATATTTGACAGAATTAGCTGTTACCCATGAGGAAGACACCTGCGGTTTTTCTTGGGTCCCTGTTGAAAACTGAAATTTCAAATATGATTTTACACCGTGTTTTTGGAACCAAGTAGCCTGGGATCTCACTCTATTGACAATTAGGCTTTGGTTCAGCCCCTTCAACTATTGATTTTAGTTTTAGGTCAGCCCCTTTAGTCAATGCTTATTTGAAATGTCCTTCACGTTTTGCGTATCAGTCTACTGCATTTTGCGAATGTTTACTTTTTCAGCATCAACATTTTGCATTCGTTATTAGTAAATAAAGTATTCCACCTCAGAATTTGCAGATAATGAGCCACAGCAGCATTTGAGTTGCAACACTTACCCCTGCTTGCAATGTCCTGGCTCTCCAATATGGGCTGTGCGAGGGAGATCACAATAAAAGTGCCACCCCATCTTCCTTTTTGCTGCTGGTTTTGCTCTCCTCACCATCACCGACTCCTTATAGCTGTAGGATCAGCAGTTCTAAGGGGCTCTCTCACAGCATGAAGGATGTGGTGCATTGAATCTACCTGCCATGAATCCCCTATCCTCAAAGGCTGTGTCCTGTTCATATTTTATCATTCTGAGCATAGATTGTAATTCTAAAGAGGTTCTATGTATGTGACAGTGGTAAATGCAATGTTACAAGATGGCCACAACCTCGACTTTTCCAAAGCTTAATCTTCACTACAGAATTTTAGTACTGCCTTGTTATCACGAACATCTAGCACCAACAGCAGACATGGAACCAGTGTCTGGTTACACATGTAAAACTCATTGCGAATCAGTGAAACACAAAGTCTATGGGTGGAATTTCTATAGAAGCATTTTTATAGAAGTCTTAGCCACTGTCAATCACCTAGGCTGATATCTGGTCAATTTTACGTACAATAAGCCACTCCAGATAGGGACCAGACATATAAATAAGATTTGATCCTGAAATCAGGCCACATCACATCCGAATAGGAATACAAGCAACCCAAGACAGGTTTAAGCCTTATTGGACCTCATCAAAGATGCTGTGGATGTTGTTCGTGGGATAAGCTGTCCAGAATCCACAACAAGGCAGATAGTGCTCAGCAAATAATAGTGAAGTTGATGTGTAAGTCTTGTGGGTAAGCGTTATTCTAGTTGAGCATCAAAAGGTGCGTAAGGATGGAAGAGAATAATACGTGGGGTGGATGATTTTCTGCTTGGCAATACTTTGAGGCCTTCAGAAGGTGAGACTGCGATGGGATGGCTTGGCTGGAACAGCAGTGACTAATACAGGGTTTTTTTCAATTTTTTTCCCGGAGTTTTATATAGCGCAAAATTGACGTGAAGGTTTCAGGTATCAGAGCGCTTTACATGAGCACCAGTTGCGTTACATAAGGACACATTCATTTTTTGTTAGGCACGGGGAGATTAGGTGATTTGCCCAGAATCACAGGATGTTGAGCGTCGTTGCCGAGACTCAAACCCGGTTCCCCAGATTTGCGGTGGACCGCACTAGCCGTTAGGCTACATCCTCTCTTATTTAATTTTAATTACTATGCTTATTACAGTGCTTTTGGCCGCTGGCCTTTCATGCCCTGGGAAGGGTAACATATCAGTATGGCCAATAAAAAGTTAATAGATGCATAAAATATAACAATAATAAATGCGAAAATATAACACATGGGATTCTGTGATCCCTGTATAAACGGCAGTCAATGATTTCTTTATAATCTGTGACTTGTGATGCACCAAGTCACTGATTATAAAGAAAAGACATCAAAACTCGACAATTATGAGGTTATTACAGTCAAGTTCTAAAGTCACAATACCTTCTGTCAGAGCCAGCAGCTGAGGTGAAAGGCAGGTCAGGTCACAGAGCATAATTAAAGCAGCTGTTCAAAGCAACAAATGGGATGCAGCTTTTCTTCTGATCTATTTGAATAAATTACAATCACAAGCACAGAGAACATGTTTGTTTTTTTGCACTCCTTAAATAGTTAGAGAAAAGCTAGAATCTTTCTGCATGTTCCGAGCTACTTCAGTTACGGCATGGGGTACTTTAGCCCTTTATATAGCATCCACTTGGGAACAGATTTGGGAAAAGTGGTTCATTGGTTGTGGATCAGTAAAAGGCAATACAAATATGAGTGCAACGATATGGCATCACTTAAAGGGCACATTTTGAAGAATTGTTGCATCAATTCGGGGTGACATTTTGTAAAATTAATTTTGTGTTGAGATTAGCTCAAGCAAAGAAGAAGACATTCATTCATAAAAAGATAGACATCAATAAAATACAGTCAGACAACCATATATTCACTAATATAACATCACACAAAAAAATTGAGAAACTGGAACAGTTTGCTCTAAGCGCTCCACAAGAATGTCTCACTTGATAATCCAGTTGCAGTTTTCTTTTTGATAGTTGCAGTTGCAATGTCTTTCTCGAAACTACGGGTATCATAGCAAGTGTACCGATGTATCCGTTTGCAGCTCATAGAGCTCATACTAGGGAACTGAGAGGGACTCCATGTGTATATCCAGGAATGAAGATTGAAGTCTATTGCATTAGCAAAATACGTGTGACAAAATACCTGCTGCTACAAGGGATAGCGGCAATGCCTCAGCAGGGAAAGCATATGTGCTGTAAATAAAGTCTCAGAGGTGACTAAGAGTGAAAAACTTGCTAAGGTAATAGGCAGGGGGACACATTAATAGGGCTAATTCAGAACAGCCACGATAGGCTCTTTGGACTTGAAAACGTCCACAGCATGCAAAAAGCATGTTTCACGATTAGAAGATATATTGGCAATGCCAATAGGTTTGGGTTTGATGTGCTAATGGGTGTGATGTTAATACATTAGAGTACAACACACAGGAGAGAGCCAGCAGGATCAGACAGAGAGGACTTTTAGTTACGAAGTAGCCCTTGGTGCTATTCAATTCAATCAGTCAAGTGGAGGTGGAAGACTACACTGAACCAGCCAATAGCATTAAGTGAAAGATGGACATTCTACTGTGATGAGCGAAGACATGAATTACAAAGTCTCAAGTCAATGACTGAAAGAAGCTGGTCGAAGAAAGCCACTGCTTGAAAGGGGCGGTCCCATAGTCCACTCTACATATATTGTTAGCAATGGGAATGTTTGACAGCTGAGTTGTCAACAGATACACTTAAAAACCACAACTCCAGACAGGTCCTGATCGCTTGAAATATTTCCTCGTACTGGAGGAGAATATTTTTAAAAGTGACTTGTAGAGTGTAGGAATTTACAATCTTTTGCTTGCTGTCTCTTTAGATTTTTGGCCTCTAGTAATAAAGAGCCTGTGTCACTCTTTTTACATAGCTGTATTTGCTTATTCCTCATTGCCATACATAACTTGCCTATGAGTCCCTAGTATATGGTGTAAAAAGTGAACTCAGGGCCTGGAATTTAAATGACACTTGTGGAATACACACCTATTGTGCCATCCACTACAGTGACAGTGCAAACACGGCTGGAAGTCTACCATGTGCAGCCTGGCTACTGCAGTGTATAGGCTGCACTGTGACCTGTAAAAAACCATTTCTGACAGGAGAAAATCTTCATTTTTAATATGAAGAAGGCACACCTATTTTTGCGGTGCAGCCCACAAGGCAGGGTGAATACAATTTAAAAGTGGGGTATGTAGACATGTAAAGTTAAGATGTTCTTACACTGACTAGCACTCAAAAGCTATTTTCACTGTAAGAAGGCCTCGCAAACCCATAAGAAATAAAGGGAAGCAGGATTAAATGTTAATTCTGCTCTCTGTGCTACAAATATGATAAAAAACACTCATTGAAATGTTTATTAAAAGCCCAAATTGATAGTGAATTCTGGTGTTTAGTATATATTTAGAAAAAGTAAATTTAGAAAGTTATCATTTTCCTGCCTGAAGCTCCTGAAAGCTAATTTGCATTAGCTATTAAATATTATCCGTGATTATGAGTGAAAACTGCACCCAGAGCAGCAACATTGGCGTGGGTGTGGGGAGGTGTGTTATCTTCCCCTGGAAGAAAAAACAGCTGTGGTGCACCCAGGAACTTATATTACTTCGAAGCAGTCCTCCCCGTCACAAGCAAATGTTAGGTGACACCTAGAAAGGCCTTAGCCTTTGTCCTTCCAGTCAGGTAGGCACCAATCCCAGTGGGGAGGGTGACCTGCTCCCTGAACTAATCTGAAGTAACTGCAGAGGAAGGGACTTCTCATTACTATGGCTATACCTCTGGGTGGGCACATAGGCTCTGCACAAGGGGGAAATGGTTTCTCTATCTTGAATTTTAGGAGTGAGAGGTACTGCGGGATTATTCGCAGAAGGGCAAACAGGCACTGCTGCAAAAGTGCATAGGATAACCCAAGGGAACTTTTACCCCATTGGTTAGGGGCGGGCTATGAATCATTTCCACCCACTGGCTAGTGCCACGCATAAATGTGGCATCCACAGGCACCCTTCTCAGAACACTTTCTGTACATAAAAAAGAACAGAAGAGGACAAGACCTGCTGTCTGTAACCTGGGAAGAGCCCTGAAGGACTGGCCCTGCTCCCTCTTATACCCATGTCGGAGAAATACACTCCAAGGGTCAAACAGCTGACCTTAGTTCCAGTAGTGTTCTGAAGTGGGTGCCTGGAGATGCCACAATTATGCCTGACACAAGCTTGCGGGTAGGAATGACTCCTGGGAACACCATCATCAATAGGGTAAAAGTTCCTGTGGCCAACCCAATTCACTTTTGGACATTTTAAAGATTTTTCAAGTCTTCTGCAATACTAAACCTGGGCTCTGATGGCTGGGTGTGTGTGTGTGTGGGTATTGTACTATAGTAATCCTAGTGTCCTTCCACATCAAATATTAAAACCCAGTTTGAGACTACCCACAAAAAAACTCAGAGACAGAGGTCTGGTAGACCAAATCCGTGTTTTCCAGCAACCAACCAGTGGATACACAAGACTTGTTTCGGCATCCTGATCTAATCCATTGAAGTTTGCCTTAAGTGTTATCAGTAAATCTGCAGCAGACCTGTCGAGCTGGAATTGACATTCCAGCAGGGTTTGACAATGCAATGCCAAAAAGACGTCACTGATATTGGAGGCTGTCTGTCTGGGGCATCAAAGGAAAGGCCTACCCACGTGTCAATTAACATTTGCCTGTGACAGGGGAGACGTCTTTGAAACATGCCCAAGTGTCAAATGTAAAACCCCAGCAGACCTGTCAAGCAGGATTTTGCATTCATGCAGGATTTGACACTGTAATGTCAAAAAGGGTGCTCACAGCCCACTGTGCATATTCTGTTAGGTTCAAAGAGGTAATCTTTAACCATTCATATCAGCCTATTGTTTGTTACATGGGGGCATTTCACACCCATTCACTCCTATTCATATGCTAATTTCTGGCTCAAAGAAGTGGGAGTGCAAGTGAAAATGGGCCTTCAGAGGGCTTAGACAGGGAAAAGGTAACTTTCAAAAAGTACCTTTTCCTTAATATTTATCAAAAATCTGACACCCTTGAATTGGATTTTAATAACTATTAAAATAGTTGTTTAATTATTTTTCTAGCTGTTTCCTAACTAAAATAAGCATTATTAAATGGAATAATGTAACTCAGTGTTTTCCTTTTTAACTGCTGTGCCTTGCTACAGTAAAAATATCTTTTGGGGCTCTTTCACTGTAAAGACATGTTTAACATTAAATTCCTACATGTTCTACTTTTAAATAGCTTCTCCCTTGCCTTATGGGCAATAAGGCCTACACAGGGGTAGCTTATAAATATTTACAAGGAAGGTTTTGACATGTCAAAAGGGGTTATTTTGACAGGCCAGGCTACAAATGGTAGGCCTGCAGTCATGTTTGCATTGTCACTGTAGTGGGTGGCACAATAGCTGTTGCAGTCCACTTGTGACATTTAACTTACAGGCCCTGGTACCATATACCACATACTCATTTGTAAGTTAAATTTCCAATTAGGGTAGGCCAATTTCACCATGTTGTAAGGGGGAGCTGAGGCACCTTATTACTGGTTAGCCGCGGTAAAATTCATAGAGCTCTACAGCCAGCAAAAAATATAAGATCCAGCAAAAGGCAAAACAATTCGCTTCAGGAAGGGTAAATTTCCTACAGTAAAAATCTTGACCAGGCAAATGCAGTCAGTGCAGACCCGATTGAGGCAGAAGAATGCGGGTGACGTTCATGCTTCACCACCCACTGCTTTTTCCTGTTAGTAATCAGACCCTCCAGGATTTCGCGATTTCGCGATTTCGCGGTTTGCTGCGAAATCGGCACTTTTGTAAAAATGCCGCGATTTTTACAAAAGTGCCCGCGAAATTGAAGGAATGCGGAGACAAACTAAAACGGCACTAGACTAGTGCCGTTTTAGTTTGTCTCTGCATTCCTTCCTAGATGCAACTGTGCAACTGCAACAGGCCTCAGACATTCTCCCCTGAGATGCAGGCAGGAGCACTAAAAATGCTTGCAAGACAACGCCTTGAATACAGCCTACTCTGAACAAAGCTGAGAGGCCATTCTTTTGAATGGTCTGGCACTATGAAGTGACTTATTGTCAGAATCCAGTGATATAAAACATTTTTCCCCATGGAGAAAACCCTTCCACCTACCAGCAAAAAACACACAAAAAGCATGGTGCTGTCTGGCTAATGTAGAGGCAGTTGATTATTAATTCAATATACATTAAAAATGACTATTACCTGCCGCCCAAGCCTTTCTCAATGCTTTGGGGGCCTGAAATAGTCGGAATTGCCACACTTGTAGGAGTGTGATGGTTAGTAGTTGTGTTGGTACTGTCATTGGCAGCATGGCAGGGGCAATGTGTGGTGCAAGCTGTAGTGGTCTCCTGATGAGAGTCCTGACACTTTTTTTTTTTTTTACAAATTAAACACTGCGTACTAAGGAGATACAAATCAATTTATGTAACAATGGCACAGTGCTCAAGCTGAAAGTAATGCGAACATAAATACTGCATGATACATACAGTAGATAAACCTGGCAACCTTAATACTGTACACAGTGCTTTGGTGTAAACTTTCATGTTGTAAAATACCTCCAAAAAATAAGATCTCTGCGTTTGGTGTTGAATAAATTGCAAAATAAAGTGCCGCAAAATGCCGCTAAATTCCCATATTTGTGCCGCTAAATTTCCATATTTGTGCCGCTAAATTTGCTAATCCATGCCGCAATATCCTGGGGGGTCTGAGTAATGGCCTATGCTGCTGAAAGTGCTGATGTAGCTCACTGAGTACTACTGTCTGATGGACACCAGTTCTCTGCTCTTGCATTGACAGTGAAGAAGACAGAAATCAGGTGAGAAAGTGCAGGGTTGCATCAAAGGCTGACATCTTTGGAAAGTGTTAGGTGCAGGGCCGGACTGGCAACCCAAAGCAGCCCAGGCAATTTTCTTGGACCAACTCCTGGGGAAACGCTTGCTAGCTGATGTTGTTACTGAGGGCCGATATTGCAGCACTGTAGCAAAACCACCCCCCAGTAACAAAACCAGCCCCCACCACTGCAAAACCGGCCCAGGGAAAGTCCTGATTCTCAGTACGGCCAGTCAAGCCCTGGTTAGGAGGAGTTTAGTGTGGCAGGATGCCAGGTATATATTTTTGCTATGTGGGTGGAAAAAAGGAGGGGTATTTCATAGAATGAAAGGAGAGAGTATCAATACTCCAGTTTCATTTTAAGAAAAAATATTTAGACAGAGCAGGTAGGGGCTTTTAAATTGTAGTAAGGGAGGGTGACAGAGTGCCAGGTGTTGTTTTTCTCTTAATATTTAGATGTTTTTTGGGGGGAGAAGTGGCTGGGCTTGATAGGCAGTAGATGAGAGGGAGAGAGTCCAAGGGAGGTGGCAGATCAGTGAATGGCTCCCACAAGAAGCCTATCCCCTTAACAGCTTCTCCAGAACGTCAGAGGAATGTTCATGAGGGGTGCATGCACATCATAAAATTGTAGGTGAGTATCTATCAATTATTTAAAGACTCCCATCTCTGGGTTATGACACCATAGGCAACTCAAGCTTCACTCTATAGTTGTCTATTCAATATCACCTCAATAGAAAGCAATCTTTTGTTTATAGCTATCAATTTCTAATTGCATGTATCATTCTATAGAATTCTAACTGATTAGGAGAAACCAGCAGTTGCATTAGAAAATGTCTAACATGGGTGCCTGACCCAGCCTGAAACGTATTGATGATATGAAAGGTATTCATGGATTTGTAAACTTATTTTAGAAAACATTAGCCTTGCTATATCAATTAGGTAATCTATGAAACCTAAGATCCCTTTATTAATATAGTCATGCTGGAATTGAAGCAGAATATTCCTCACATGTGTGTCTTGCAAAGAGATAAATACTTCTTGTTACTTCTCTTTAAATGCACACTGAGTCTTCTGAGTCAGAAATAAACTTCAACCATTTGCTACTCCTAAACATCAAACAGGGGTTCTCTAGCTTAATTCTCTGGCAGTGCTGTATTACGCATAGCCCATTCCACTGTTCTGCCTATACTCAGGCATACTTCCTTGTTTCTTCTGCAAGTGCCACTTACCAATATGCACAACAAGCTACAGAAGTGTGAAAGGATTTCGTACATACTCATATTTCATGCTTGGTCAGGGTTTATTGTGTGGAATAAAGATAGTTAAAAATTAGATTTTGCAAATTTCTGCTATGTGCACTCCAGAGGTTTGTGTCCTATGAAGGCATTTACTTGGAGTGGGCATAGAGGCACATGGCTATGTGTGGAAATCTAGCACTGGAGTTCATCTAAATAGAGTACTCAATTGGATTATGTAAATCCCTGAAAACGTTTAAATCTATGCAATTTACTAACCTAAGACAATTTAAGAGACTTTTCCTGTTTATTCCACTGGGACACATTAGTATTTGATATTTATCCCATAGTGGCAAATGCCTAAGCTTGTTTAGTTTATCCAGCAGTTACAATTTAGCAAACATTTCTAGTATACACTAGAGGAACTGGTGAATTTGAGTTTGTGCTTGATTTTAGCTTTATTGAGCAAAAGGCTAAAGGCCAGGAAGTGAATAAGCAATTATTTTCAGTTATTTTCAGATAAACAGAAGCTAATGGCCATTTTACCATGTGCCAAAAGCTAAATAATAGTACTGTTTATGGAGTATTTAGGAACATTGCAAAGTTTGTGACAGAAGTATTGTAACCCCTCAACGTTTGGACAGACTATATCTACATGCATTGTATTACAAAATTATCACTTTTGAAAATAACTTTGTTTCTTATTCACAGTTTCTCAGCTACATCTTATAAGGCATGCAGAACATGATTCCCTAGGTAAAGTGCCTAATCAGAAGTTTCTGGTGCTCAAAAGCGTACGCAACTTGGCAATGGTCACAGTTTACCCATTAAAAATATGTCTGCCAAATACATCTGTAAGGATTTGGCTTTCACATGGGACTACTTCACTTTTTAATAATTCACTAACGTACATTCAGTATTTTTAGTTCAATCACTATAAGGTACTAAAATATTGAAAGCCATCAGGCCTTTTTAAGTTCTAAAATATTGACATCAATATACTTCAGATTACTGAACAACATCGACCGGTCATTTAAAACATGGAATCTCAATCTTGTACAAATTCTCTAATATGTAGGTTTATACTTATATTTATAGCTCCCAAATTGTATCACACAAACTAGCTGATGTTTTTTCTTTAGAGTTTCCACACTCTAGAGTGCATTTTATGTCAGTTATCATTGGTGCATCCGAGCAACATTCCACTGGTAGCACCGGGTTTGCTTCCTCCAACTCTACTTTGTAAGCCCACTGAACCCACAATAATGTACGTCCATCCCTTTGTGTATAGATTGGGCATTTGATTGCTTTATCAGAGCCATACCCTGGTTAGAAACCTTTATCCAGTGTTGTTATCCTTCCTTGACTGAAACCCCGTCATTCAGGAATCTATGGATTCTGGGGATGCAGAATTGCAAAGCAGCATTCTGGAGCAAAAGGAACGATTGAAGATGCATCACTTATACCTACTTGTATTTGGTGCATGTTCAATCTGGCCAGTATCAGTGGACAGGCTAATTCCTACCAGTTAAACACTAGTCACATTGCTGGTTGCAGACAGCAGTATCTTTGTTGTAGATAATGTAGGCATACTCGAAAATGTTTACCTGAGTCACAGCCAAGATGTGCAATGACTAGTGAAAACAGCCTCAGAAATTCAGCACCGTAGGTATTTCAAAAGAAAGACTACAGCAGACATGCATTGAAGCACTGTAGAATAGTAGCAAGAATACACAGTCCCATTTGACAGGCAGTGCTGCATGGCAATGCACCATCATTAAGGCGTAACTCACAGCATTGGGGCTCAAACACCATTGCACACATACATATACAGACACGCTATCATTACTGCTTGTGAAAGACTCGGTCCCCCTGCAGTTTACTGTAAACTGTTTACAGTTCTTTGTGTTACTTTCAACCACACCCTGGCCTAGTACACCAGTTACATTTCTCCAGCTTCCCTCTCAACTATTGAGGATGTGCACATAGGACACATTTGTAAACCATACATGGTGGAAAATCACAAACATAAAAAAGATAGTGGAAGCAGATGAATGAGTAACAAACAGGAGCAATGCAGTAGAAGAGCCGGACCCTAGGTTATCATTGTTCATGGCCCTTAGTTTAGTTGTTTATAGGGTTGTGCTGGTGGTATGGTCACACTTAGGGTCATTCGGTCCCTGGTCGGCAGTCCACTGACCAGCTTCCACTACCATGGCTTTGGCTTGACTGCCAAATTTAGAATTCCTCACCAGGCAAGCAAGGATCTCTGTGGCTTCAGTGGAGGCACCAATGGAGATGTTTGGTGAAGGATTTTTGTTTTCAAGAAAAATACTGCCATAGGTTATGCCGTTCATTACTATGGCTTGACAGCCATGTGGTGAATGGTGTGTCAGGTCAGAAGTTTCCAATGAAGGAGCCAGCTGAGGCTCTGCTATCTTTACCTGTGAACAGGGAGATGTTTACCACAAGTTTGGTGTGAGAACACCATGGATGCTTGGTTGTGCTTCCACTGTGCCAAATTCAGACGACATCCTAAGGGATCCCTAAACATAACTGTAGAATTGTGTGGATGCATAAGCAGATGATGCAAATCATTTGCAACTGCAACCAAAACCCCAATGTCACATCATTACACTCTTAATGAAGTTATGTGCTCTCGTGGCTGTATTACAAGAGCAGAGTCAATGACTCGGAATATTGTTGACTGCACACTGCTCCACTTTTAATCTTTGTAAGTGTGGCAATGAGGCTGTGACTTTGATGCTTGCTGGATACGATAAATAAATGAAATGGCAATTAATTACCTTTAACAACTTGAAAGAAAGTTCTGTAAAGTTTGTAAAGTGACCCACTTCATTTGCTGTGGGGATTTCCCCCTTATGGCGGCATAGTGATTTACGTCAAGCATAGACATTTTGACAGATGTTTGCGGAAACACAGACTTTTTGATTTTAGTCGCACATGGCATACATTTGAGATTTAAACTCAGTTGTACATTAAAGTTAGAACAATAAAGTGGGAATGCCAACTGCACCTTCATTTATGTGAATGCTCCGTGAGTGTCGTTTGAATCACAGATGGAACGCTACTGAATCTTGCTGATGTTCACAAATTTATCTTTAAGAATCTCAGCAGCAAATCTCACTGGCTTTACATACCCTAATTTTTCACACAATTACAAGACATTAGCTACGTCTATCGCTTTTTTGTGCATTACATTAAGAAAACAACTAACGGAAGGTAGAGGAGCTTGGAATGGGTTTGGGTTCGAGGAGGAAGTTGATCAGCGGGTGTCTGGCTTTATGTCCCAGCGTCTTTCTCTCTTAGATCCAATAAAGGTAACTTGACTCAAATATATGTGTATGGATTCATTTTTAAAACATGGCTAGGTTTAAAAGTACCCACTATGAAAGAGTGACATTAAGTGGAAAAACATGGAGTGAGTATTTATTACTACTGTATATTTCTGCACATTGTCCATTCTTGGCTCTTTAAATTAAATTTTCAATTCCTTATTTAAATTCCAATAACACTTGCAAATCACAATATTAATTTAGGTTATGGCTACAGTTCTAAATCTTAAGTAAGCAGCTGTGTAAATTTTCTTAAGTGCTAAAATAAGAATCTTTTTGATGAGATTGTGACCAGTGCATAAAATGTTGTCTATTGTGCCAGTTGCAATTTAGAATGAATGCAGGTGCCACAAGGCTTAGAATGTGAGGGCACACATACTGTGATAGTGCACTTTTGACCCAGAAGGAACTCATGTGCATTATACTAGATCTTCTTTACTTCATTACTGCCACGGGTGCATGGTGTAGAGCTATACATAGACTTTCTCGCAAATATTCTCTGTCTTAAAAAGCATTTATGATATAATCTGCTTTACGTAGATGGCCTAGAATGGATCATGAGTGTACCGGATGAATCCCTGCTATTTCCCTGCCTTGGAATTACCATTTCTTCTGTGCCCCGTTTTGCCTTTTGTACCCCTCGCTGCCCCTGTTTTCCTCTGTGCCCCGTTTTGCCTTTTGTACCCCTCGCTGCCCCTGTTTTCTTCTGTGCCCCGTTTTGCCTTTTGTACCCCTCGCTGCCCCTGTTTTCCTCTGTGCCCCGTTTTGCCTTTTGTACCCCTCGCTGCCCCTGTTTTCTTCTGTGCCCCGTTTTGCCTTTTGTACCCCTCGCTGCCCCTGTTTTCCTCTGTGCCCCGTTTTGCCTTTTGTACCCCTCGCTGTCCCTGTTTTCTTCTGTGCCCCGTTTTGCCTTTTGTACCCCTCGCTGCCCCTGTTTTCTTCTGTGCCCCGTTTTGCCTTTTGTACCCCTCGCTGCCCCAGTTTTCCTCTGTGCCCCGTTTTGCCTTTTGTACCCCTCGCTGCCCCTGTTTTCTTCTGTGCCCCGTTTTGCCTTTTGTACCCCTCGCTGCCCCTGTTTTCCTCTGTGCCCCGTTTTGCCTTTTGTACCCCTCGCTGCCCCCATTTTCTTCTGTGCCCCGTTTTGCCTTCTGTACCCCTCGCTGACCCCGTTTTCCTCTGTGCCCCGTTTTGCCTTTTGTACCCCTCGCTGCCCCCGTTTTCTTCTGTGCCCCGTTTTGCCTTTTGTACCCCTCGCTGCCCCCGTTTTCCTCTGTGCCCCGTTTTGCCTTTTGTACCCCTCGCTGCCCCTGTTTTCTTCTGTGCCCCGTTTTGCCTTTTGTACCCCTCGCTGCCCCTGTTTTCCTCTGTGCCCCGTTTTGCCTTTTGTACCCCTCGCTGCCCCTGTTTTCCTCTGTGCCCCGTTTTGCCTTTTGTACCCCTCGCTGCCCCTGTTTTCCTCTGTGCCCCGTTTTGCCTTTTGTACCCCTCGCTGCCCCTGTTTTCCTCTGTGCCCCGTTTTGCCTTTTGTACCCCTCGCTGCCCCTGTTTTCTTCTGTGCCCCGTTTTTCCTTTTGTACCCCTCGCTGCCCCTGTTTTCTTCTGTGCCCCGTTTTGCCTTTTGTACCCCTCGCTGCCCCTGTTTTCCTCTGTGCCCCGTTTTGCCTTTTGTACCCCTCGCTGCCCCTGTTTTCTTCTGTGCCCCGTTTTGCCTTTTGTACCCCTCGCTGCCCCTGTTTTCCTCTGTGCCCCGTTTTGACTTTTGTACCCCTCGCTGCCCCCGTTTTCTTCTGTGCCCCGTTTTGCCTTTTGTACCCCTCGCTGCCCCTGTTTTCCTCTGTGCCCCGTTTTGCCTTTTGTACCCCTCGCTGCCCCCGTTTTCTTCTGTGCCTTGTTTTGCCTTTTGTACCCCTCGCTGCCCCCGTTTTCCTCTGTGCCCCGTTTTGCCTTTTGTACCCCTCGCTGCCCCCGTTTTCCTCTGTGCCCCGTTTTGCCTTTTGTACCCCTCGCTGCCCCTGTTTTCCTCTGTGCCCCGTTTTGCCTTTTGTAGCCCTCGCTGCCCCTGTTTTCTTCTGTGCCCCGTTTTGCCTTTTGTACCCGTCGCTGCCCCTGTTTTCCTCTGTGCCCCGTTTTGCCTTTTGTACCCCTCGCTGCCCCTGTTTTCTGTGTCCATTTTTGCCTCTGTACCCCTCGTTGCCTCTCTCCGATCCCGCTCCAGCCGCTGCGGCCCCGCCCCTTGACTGCCCATTTGCTGCCCCTGCCTCCCGCCTCCCAGCTGCTCCTCCCTCCCACCCCCCATATATGGCGGCCGCTGCGCGGCCGCGCCGCTGGCGCGCCAAAGGCGCGCCTAAGGCAAGCCCGTCTGCGCCCGTCCGCGCCTGGACCGCGACCAGCGCCAGAACCCCCGGGCCGTGCGCCCCCCATACCAGCCTCGAGGACCGACGCCGATACGATGCCACCACACTCCACGCTCTCAACCCCGGACGGACGCACAACTGCTTCAAGGCCGCCCGAAACGCACCCATGGTCCCTTCACCTGCCGGAACTGCAGCTACACCAGCCTCAGAGCCACCGAGGCGCCCGCCAAGAAGGACCTCAACCACCTCCGATGCATCCTACTGAACACCCGCTCCGCACGCAAACACGCCGTCGAGCTCTGGGACCTGCTCGACACATCATCACCAGACGTTGCCTTCCTGACAGAGACCTGGATGAATGACTCCTCCGCCCCCGACATCGCCATAGCCATCCCAGACGGCTATAAGATCACCCGCAGAGACCGCGTCAACGCAGTAGGAGGAGGAATCGCCATCGTTCACAAGAACACCATCAGGGTCTCAACCAGCACCGACGACACTCTCAGCACCGCCGAACACATGCACTTCCAGATCCACACGGACCCCAACACCACCCTTAGAGGCACCCTTGTCTACAGACCCCCTGGGCCCCGACCCCAGTTCAGCGACTCCATCGCCGACTTCATAAGCACGCACGCCCTGACGTCTACCGACTACATCCTCCTCGGAGACCTGAACTTTCACCTGGAGAATAACAACGACAGCAACTCCACCACCCTGATCGACAACCTCGGTCTGAGCCAGCTCGTCACAACACCGACCCATTCCGCCGGCCACACGCTTGACCCCATCTTCTCCTCAAGCTCCCACGTCTCCTTCAGCCACACCACGGAACTCCTCTGGACCGACCACCGCTGCATCCATTTCACCTTCCAGAAACCCACCACACACCACCGCACCCAACAGATCCCACGCCGCTGCTGGAGCAAAGTCACCGAAGACCAACTACGGGCAACCCTCGCTCTCAGCCCTCCCTCTGACCCATCCAACACCGACGACGCTGCCTGCAACCTCAGACGATGGATGGACGACTGTGCCAACACCCTCGCCCCGCTGAAAAAACTCACCTACAGTGACACCGCCAAAAGAGCCAGCTGGTTCACCTCGGAACTCCTAGCTTCCAAGCGTACCTGCCGGAAACTAGAGAAGAAATGGCACAGTGATAAGACACCGGACAGCCACGCAGCCCACAAAGACGCCATCCGTAACCACCACCACCTCATCAAGTCCGCCAAGAGAATCTCCTTCAAAGACCGCCTCGACAACAACGCACACAACAGCAAGGAGCTTTTCATCATCGTGAAGGAACTCTCCAACCCCAGCTCCAACACCAACGACATCCCGCCGTCGCAACCCCTGTGCGATTCCCTCGCCACCTTCTTCCACTGCAAGATCGCCGACATCCACGACAGCTTCAACACCCAGACAGCCCCAGCTAAGATCGATACACCAGACCCACCGCACACCATCGACCACGACCCCCTGCCAGCCTGGGCCAGCGTGAACATCGAGGACACCATCAAGACCATGAGCACAATACACTCCGGCTCCCCGTCAGACCCTTTCCCGCACCACATCTTCAACAAAGCCAGCAGCTCCATCGCACCCCACCTGTGCAACATCATCAATCTCTCCTTCGAGACCGCGACCTTCCCAGAGAGCTGGAAACACGCAGAGATCAACGCCCTACTCAAAAAACCCAAGGCGGACCCGAGAGACCTCAAGAACTTCCGGCCCATCTCCCTGCTTCCGTTCCCAGCCAAGGTCATCGAGAAGATCGTCAACAAACAGCTAACCCGATACCTCGAAGAAAACAGCATCCTGGACCCATCCCAATCGGGGTTCCGCAGCAACCACAGCACTGAGACTGCCCTCATCGCCGCCACCGACGACATCAGGATCCTGCTGGACAACGGTGAGACCGCAGCCCTCATCCTGCTGGACCTCTCCGCTGCCTTCGACACTGTCTGCCACCGCACTCTACGCGCACGCCTCCACGACGCAGGGATCCGAGACAAGGCCCTGGAATGGGCCACCTCCTTCCTCGCCGGCAGAACCCAGAGAGTCCGCCTCCCACCATTCCGATCCGAAGCCTCCGAGATCATCTGCGGCGTACCCCAGGGATCGTCCCTCAGCCCAACACTGTTCAACATCTACATGGCCCCGCTCGCACGCATCGCCAGACAGCACGACCTCAACATAATCTCCTACGCCGACGACACTCAACTGATCCTCTCCCTCACCAAGGACCCCCACGCCGCCAAATCCAAACTCCATGAAGGAATGAAGGCCGTCGCCGATTGGATGAAGATCCGCCGACTAAAACTGAACACAGAGAAGACAGAGGTCCTCATCCTCGGCTCCAACCCCTCAGCCTGGGATGACTCCTGGTGGCCAACGACGCTGGGAGCAGCCCCGACACCCACCGACCACGCACGCAACCTGGGAGTCATCCTCGACTCAACGCTCTCCATGGCCAAGCAAGTCAACACAGTCTCATCCTCCTGCTTCAACACCCTCCGCATGCTTTGCAAGATCTACAGGTGGATCCCGACAGACACGAGAAGAACAGTCACCCAGGCCCTCGTCAGTAGCAGACTTGACTATGGGAACGCCCTCTACGCAGGAGCCCCGGCCAAGCTCATCAAGCGACTGCAACGCATACAAAACACCTCCGCACGCCTGATCCTCGATCTACCACGCCACAGCCACATCACCCCCCACCTGAAGAACCTGCACTGGCTCCCCGTCGACAGGAGAATCTCCTTCAAACTCCTCATCCACACACACAAGGCACTCCACAAGACTGGCCCAGCCTACCTCAACAGACGACTCCTCTTCTACGTCCCCAACCGCCAACTCCGCTCCGCCGACCTCTCCCTCGCCACCGTCCCTCGCATTCGAAGAACTACCACCGGCGGCAGATCCTTCTCCCACCTCGCTGCCAAGACCTGGAACACCCTTCCACTAAGCCTACGACAGACCCAAGACCTGCTGACCTTCAGGAGGCTACTCAAGACCTGGCTGTTCGACCAGTAGCAGCACCCCCCCTTTTTTTCCCCCAGCGCCTTGAGACCCTCGCGGGTAAGTGGTGCGCTTTACAAATTCTGTGATTGATTGATTGATTGATTGATTGATTTCTACACCAATTTCCATGGGATTTTCCAACATTCTGGCCCATTATCTGTAGACATGTCCTGTTAAGATTCACGTAGTGAAATGTGTTCACAAGAGACCCTGTGGTTATAGAATGACCACACATTTTAGAATCTCGATTTGACATTTCTATCCAAACTGGGCATCTAACACTCTTGGAATGCGGTTTTAAGTATTGATTACTTATGCATCGTCAACATTGGCATAAAGCCAAATGCTAGTGCCACCTACAAGTTTACAGAGGAGAAACTAAAATACCAGCATGCTGTGATGTAATTGTCTGACTGTAGAAGGTGTACTCCGCTCACCACATTTATAACCTTCAGTAACAATAAGGTACATTTGTGCATTTAAACACCAAGAGGTGATGGGTGTTTACAAATAATACAAGCATTTGAATTTAATAGGTCTTGCATTTGCAAGGCTTGTAGCTTTTGCTTTTTGTAAACATAAAAGCGAGCGTCGTGCTCAAACATAAAGTGTATAATAATATGGCTACAATGGTTCGGGAAAATTGTTAACAGTAAATTATTAAAAGTTCATTTGCATGAAAACACAAAAAAAAAATATCTGGACAAGAACTCTTAGATGGTTACCCAACACAAAGAGAATTAATACAAAAACATTTTTTTACCAAAAGAGCAAATATAGAATTACAAAAGAGTAAAGGAATACACACAAGGTGCTCACATAGTTACACATGAAACATCACAAAGGACATGATTTGCAGTGTAAACAAAAGAACAATGGCAGAGTGGGACAAAACTTAGAGCAAAGTAAGTCCAACAAATAAGAAAAAAAAATTGCAATCAATGCTTCCTCGTATATATATACCAAAGACAGGTGCCGACGGCGTTTCGACCTATAATATTTTGTAAGTCATCATCAGCACAAGGAAATGTTTATAGAGCAACCAATCAAGGTAATCTGAAAAATAATTTTTAAAAACCTACTTTTGGGCAGGTACCACAATTAAGAAAATTAATTCAATAATTGACAACTAAGCACAAAACAAAAGAAGAAAAAATTGTCGTGCATAGGATACTGATAAAGACTAACCTAAAAATATATAAGAAGGTCAACCACTGTGAGACACATGATCAATTCCAAGTGTCATATAAATAAGAAGACTATAAATCAATAAAATATTCCCATCACCAAAAAGCAATCACCAACCGTGAACAACTGAAATAAAGTCCACAGTCACCCAACACAATAGAAAATCCAAATAACCTACTTAAGGGATCCGGGTCAAACGTACTCAGAAAAATGTGGAGGGACTTGAGAAACAGCATCAGAAGTCCTAAAACGCCAATAGATTAAATAATTTCAGTATGCCACCCAAAATTAATCAGCCGAGGCCAACCAATGATTGAAAAAGTAATAGATAGCTTACCAACCAAAAAGAATGAATCAAAAATCAAAAATCAGCACGTCTCAATTATGGTGCCAAATAAGGTCCGGTACAACTTTCAAAACCGACCCACTCACAGTTCAGAGCACATAGCCCCGGAATGCTATAAAGAAAACAACTATGGTTTTATTTGCAAACAAAGCTACAAAAATGTAAAATATTAAACTTAAGAAAGATATAACATAGTGCATCTTACCGGCCGCATTGATTAGACCAGCCTGCATATCGCTCCCCGTCAATGCGGTGAGAGTGCAACAATCGCGGCGTCTGAAGTAGCACTGCTCACTTCAATAGAAATGAGAGAAAGACTACACGAGATACCCAACATCACTGTTAGAAATGGGGGTCTCTAGTTGGCCATGGCTGGCGCCAATGGCCAAATAGGGTCCCTTCTTCCTAATTCAGGGCAAGTGGGCTACCACCTTTGATAACCCCTGCTCCACCCTGTGGTAACGTAGCACGAGCAGTTAGGCCTATCTCAGAGGCAGTGTGTGAAGCATTTATGACCATGCACAATAAGGCAGTAACGACACCACAAAAGGACACAACTCAAGTAGGTATAGAAAAAATAGTATCTTTATCTAAGGTTTAGTACGAGACTCTCAAAAGCGTTTTAACCAGTCACAAGTCATGTAAATCAGTAGGGACTTAAAAAGGCAATTCGTATTCACCAGAACGGGGCATGGACTGAGTTCAAGGCTTGGGTCTACGTGACCCGTTGCGCACCAGATACCTGCCGTTGGACGGGGACACAGCACGTAGCTTCTCGAAGAAGCGGAGACGGTGACAGGCGGACTCCCAGGGACCCCAGTTCTCAGTGGCCGTGGTCCGCAAAGTGCACTCGCAGGGATTCGGGCACTCGGGGACAGGTGGGCTCCCAGCGGCAGCAGCACGCGGCAGCAGCACGCGGCTGCAGCGGCCCGGGCTGGTGGTGGCGATGACTCTCGTCGTGCAGCTCCGTGGTGGGCTCGCGGCAGCAGCAGCGCTCTCCTAGCTGCGGCGGCCCACGGGACGATTCACGATGGTGCAAGGTTGACAAAGACGCGGGCACTCAGCGGCAGCAGCTCTCTCTTAGCTGCGGCGGCCCACAGAACAAATCCCAATTATGCAAAGTTAGCAAAGGTGCGAGCACTCAGCGGCGGCAGCCCTCTCTTGGCTGCGGCGGCTCACAGGACAAACCTCGGTGATGCAAAGTTAGCAACGGTGCGAGCACTCCATGGCAGCAGCTCTCTCTTAGCTGCGGCGGCTCACAGGACAAATCACGATAATGCAAACCGGACACAGTGCGGGCACTCAGCGGCGACAGCTCTCTCTTAGCTGCGGCGGCCCACAGGACAATCCACGATGTTGCACAACTGACACAAGTGCGAGCCTTCAGCGGCGGCAGCTCTCTCTTAGCTGCGGCGGCCCACAGGACAATTCACGATGTTGCACAACTGACACAAGTGCGGGCATTCAGCGGCGGCAGCTCTCTCTTAGCTGCGGCGGCCCACAGGACAATTCACGATGTTGCACAACTGACACAAGTGCGGGCATTCAGCGGCGGCAGCTCTCTCTTAGCTGCGGAGGCCCACAGGACAATTCACGATGTTGCACAACTGACACAAGTGCAGGCATTCAGCGGCGGCAGCTCTCTCTTAGCTGCGGCGGCCCACAGGACAATTCACGATGTTGCACAACTGACACAAGTGCGGGCATTCAGCGGCAGCAGCTCTCTCTTAGCTGCGGCAGCCCACACAGTTTCAGCGAAGGTTCTGAAGATTGAAATTAAGGCGGGCACTCAGCGGCGGCAGCTCTCTCTTAGCTGCGGCAGCCACACAGTTTCAGCGAAGGTTCTGAAGATTTAAATTATGGCGGGCACTCAGCGACGGCAGCTCTCTCTTAGCTGCGGCGGCCCACACAGTTTCAGCGAAGGTTCTGAAGAATCAAAGTAAGGCGGGCACTCAGCGGCGGCAGCTCTCTCTTTTCTGCGGCGGCCCCCACACAGAGTTCACAAGGGTTACCAGTCCGCGTTCCTCACAGTAGGACTAGAGGTTCCGGATTACTCGACGGAGGCCTCACCAGCAAGTAGAATTCCTATCAAAGGAATTCGGGCGGCTGACGGGGTGAAGTCTAATGTCCCTGAGACTTCAACAGGAGGCGCTCTCAGTTCAGGCCCTTGGGTAGTTTCTTCAGCAGGCTTGGTGAAAGTTTCAAAGTCCTTTCCTCTGTCCGCTCGGACAGAGTTTCGTCTTGACATCCAGAAGGAACACACCGAAGCAGGTTTCAGCGCAGCGTTTTATACCTAAAAAGTCTTTGTTCTCGGCCGTCACAAATCACTGCATCCAGCCAGAACCAGTTTGGTGGGGTCGGGGGGCACTTGGTTTACGAGGCGACATCCTGCCCTTTGAGAATCTGGGGGTCTGCTATCAGATGCCCAGTGGGAGGTGGAGCCATCATTCACCTTGCCAGGCACGGCCCTGCTCAGATCAAAGAGTCACCCCTCTCCCTCCGCTAAATGCTGATCTCTCTCTCCAGCCAGGTCTGACCCAGCTGGCCCTGCTGCTCCAAAACCAGACGGCCAATACACACGCTAGCAAAGCCTACAGGAAAGCGGAGGCCAGAAAATACCTTGTTTCTAGCAGAGGTATTTTTGAACACGGGCTACGCAAATAATCCTTACTAAAAGATGTATCTCAATGTCCTGAGTTTAAACATATCAAATTCGACGTTCCTATCAGGTTCCTGGGGGCAGGTAGGATTAGGGCATGTAATACTCAGCCTGCCTCACAATAGTAAACAGTGAAATGGAGGGTAACTCGCTATTAGAACATGCTACACAGACATACTTTAAAAGCTGCTTCATACAGTTATCCTTACACCGGGAGCATTTGCGCTGTGTCACTGATTGGCAGTGGCACAGCACCCAGAGCATCTAAATCCAGCCAACATAAAAGGTAAGAAGCGAAAAGAGGAAGGGAGACCCGCGCCAATGATGCCAGGTCTAGCACGCGTCCCCTCCAGCTGAAATGTGGGGAGAACTAACCATTCCCTTGGGAGTTCTCATCACTAAGGCGGAAAAACCTGGACACACCGTCAGCATTGGCGTGTTCTGTACCAGGGCGGTGTTCCACCGTGAAATCCATACCCTGTAGGGAAATGGACCACCTCAACAACTTGGGATTCTCACCCCTCATATGCATCAACCATCTAAGGGGCCTGTGGTCTGTCTGAACCCGGAAGTGAGTCCCAAACAGATATGGTCTCAGCTTCTTCAGCGCCCAGACCACAGCAAATGCCTCACGCTCAATTGCACTCCACCTCTGCTCCCGGGGAAGTAACCTCCTGCTTAGGAAGGCTACCGGTTGGTCTAGTCCCTCCTCATTGATCTGTGACAGAACAGCCCCTATACCATGCTCTGAGGCGTCTGTCTGGACAACAAATTCCTTTGAAAAGTCGGGCGCCTGAAGCACAAGTGCAGTGCACATGGCGGTCTTCAGAGCGTCAAAAGCGTTCTGGCAGGTGTCAGTCCAGTTTACCTTCTTTGGCTGCTTCTTAGAAGTCAGCTCAGTCAAGGGGGCCACAATGTTGCCATATCCCTTGACAAACCTCCTGTAGTACCCCGTGAGTCCTAAGAAGGCTCTCACCTGCGTCTGAGTCTTGGGGGGTTCCCACGCCAGGATAGTTTCAATTTTGGGCTGAAGGGGCACCACCTGGCCGCAACCCACCTGGTGCCCCAAATACACTACAGAACCCTGACCAATCTGACACTTACTGGCTTTGATTGTGAGGCCTGCCTTCCGCAGTGCCATCAATACCTCCCAGAGGTGGCGCAGGTGGTCCTCCCAAGAGGAGCTAAACACCGCAATGTCATCCAGGTAGGCAGCACTGAAGTCTTCCAGCCCAACCAACACCCTGTTGACCAGCCTCTGAAAGGTGGCAGGTGCATTCTTCATTCCAAAGGGCATCACCCAGGACTGGTAGTGCCCATCGGGTGTGGAGAAGGCTGACCTCTCCTTTGCTCCCTCGGTCAAGGCGATCTGCCAATACCCAGACGTCAAATCAAATGTGCTGAGGTATTTTGCAGCCCCTAACCGATCTATGAGCTCATCAGCTCTGGGGATGGGGTGCGCATCAGTCTTCGTGACTGAATTGAGGCCCCGATAGTCCACGCAGAATTGACGTTCTGGGGTGGTACCAGGCGCTGCAGCTTTTGGTACCAGGACCACTGGGCTGGACCACGGGCTGCTAGAGGACTCAATCACCCCAAGGGCAAACATTTTGGTAACCTCATCCTTAATGTAGGCCCTTACCCGGTCAGTCACTCGGTAAGCCTTGTGCTTAATGGGAGGACTGCCCCGGTGTCCAAGTCATGGACACACCAATCAGTGATACTAGGTATTAGGGAGAACAGATCACTGAATTGCCCCAACAGTTTGCGACAATCATATGTACATGACACAAGGCATTTGTGACAAAGCGGTGGGCAAGTAAAAGGAACAGTGATACGGAAGGGGAGACGTGAGGGGTAATGAAAAAAGAGATCGTGATGCTAAAGGATCAAACATGGCAAGGATGCCAGAGAGAGGGGGGGAGAGAGAGGGGAGCAGGAGGGTAAAGGTAGAGTACGTGAGCTGAGTTCTATATTGTCCCAGAAGGAACATAAACATCATTACGATATTAAAACACTGTGTGCTTCATGATACCCAAAACAAGTAAAATGACTTCACAGGGTTGCATAACATAAAGGTAACAAAATTGCATGTAGGACGTGTGTGGAGTGCGTGCACATGTTGGACACAGTGTGTGTGTGTCTGGTAAGGAGTGTAAAGTCACACCAAGTCACTCCCCACCGTTTAAAGGCTAAATCATGGGGGCATCTGGGGGCCCCCCAGCCAATTTGGCCCGAAGGTAAAAATATATATAGGCTTACAGCATGCACAGAGGGTAGCACGGAACAAGGACATGTACATACCATAAAATGTCGGTCCTGGGAGAGACAAAGAATGTGTGCAATTTAGGCTGCGTGGGCCTCCTTGATAAGGGCCAGTATGCGGTGAGTCTGTAAGGAGAAAGGTAACGTATGAATACACGGCCTACATGAAAGCGAAAGGAAAGTGGGGACGCGAGAGGGGGATGTGCACAAAGGGAGAAAGGCAAGTGGGAGAAACTGGTCCCCTGTGGGAGGTCATGCCTGGTGCAAAGGAGGCGCGAGGCTCTAGTGCCTAAAAAGTGGGGGGCGCGGCATAAGAGGCTGCGCGTGTGTGGGGGGTGAAGGGAGGAACTCCCGTCGGTGCACTCTGTAGAAGTGGAAAGGACAAGGGTCTCACAATAGAGCGGGGAATAACACAACAACGCAGGAGGCGAACATGTTTGCGCACCGAGAGAGGAAATAAGTGAGGGTGGGACGCATGAAATCGTCCCAGACTAGAGATAATGCCAAGCGGGAATTGGCCTGTGCTTCGAGCAAGAGGGGGGGAGGGAAAAGGCGGGCGAGAAGTCCGAAATGTACCTGTGTGCACATAACGTGAGATGTCAAACAAAGGGGCTCGATCAAAAAAGCAAAATTAGGCCTGTGTGCTGAGCGGGGCAGAGTCAGGGGAGAAAAGTCATAGGTGTGCCTATGCGCACTTGACGGGGAAAGCAAATCATATGGGTGGATTCAGCTATTGAATTGGGAAACTGTCAAGCGGTGGAGGGCCTGTGCGCTGGGCGAGGCGAGAGTCGGGTCTGTGGGCAAATGCATGCACTTGGGAGTCCAAAGATGAAAAAGCATGGCAGATGAAGGAAGTCAGAGATGTGCCAGAGATGTGCCTAGGCGCACATACCGTGACATTATAAGCCTCACGGGTTAGATCGCAAGGTGACTGGTGATAAAGTCATGCAACGAAAGGCCTGTGTGCCGAGCGGGGTAGGGTGAGGGAAAGGCGCTCGAAAATTCATAGATGTGCCTAGGCGCACAAAGCGTGAAACGCGAAATCATCTCAGTCAAATGTGACTAAAGGTAATAGCAAACGAGTGAAGGGCTGTACGCTGGGCGGGGCGGGAGTCGGGGTATGTGGGCCGGTGCAGGCGCTGGGAAGTCCGGCGCAGAGAAACAAAGGTAAAACAGCGTGGTAACTGTTGGAAATACAAAAGGTGCCTGGAGTGGTGAGGGTACGTTTAGGCGCTGGAAAAGAACCGGCCGAGCCTCTGCTTGAGAAACTCGGCCGTGAGAACACATACCTGAAGGCAAAGTAGGTAGTAAGCCGTCCGCTTCGGAAGTGAGAATGACAGACCGGGTGAGCGGGAAGTCCAATATATACTGGGCAGGAGAGCGGGGAAAATGAAATGCGTGCGTTGGTGCACGTAGAAATGCCAGAAACAGCGAGGGAAACTAGGGGGCATATCATCAAGAACGGCGTTAAAATTATCGCTACTTTAGCGGCAGAAAACTGCCGCTAAAGCGGCGATAATGGGCTTTTTTAATATGAACATGAGAATTCCAATAGAAGCCCATGTTGACACCAGAACATGGGCTTCTATTGTAATTCTCAAGGGCATATTATCAAGCCCATTATCGCCGCTTTAGCGGCAGTTTTCTGCCGCTAAAGCGGCGATAATTTTAACGCCGTTTCTTGATAATATGCCCCTGGGTTTCCTAGTAGCTGTGGGAGATACGGATTAATCCGTATCTCGAGTGTGAGCATCCAGATGAGGGGCAGCGTCAGCACAAGAGGACCCAGTGCAGGTTGCAATGGGAGGAAGAGCTGCTTTTGGCTGACGGGTATGTGGACTCTGAAAGTCTACCTAAGCAACACTCGTACTATGGCCATGTAGGAGAAAGTGCAGAGGCCGGCGGCACTGGGAGATAGCCTCAGGCAGCAGAACAGGGGCGGGAGAACCCCGTGTCCCCTACAATATGGCTGGTGATGTGACAGCATCCGCATGGTTCCCGCATGGTTAGAGATGCGTGGGCGAGCCGGTCATGGCGATCTTGGGGATCTGGGGCCCGTGCTGTGAATCGGACAGGTGTGTCCAGATGGAGGAGCCATGGCTAGAGCCATGGTTTAGCACTGTGGGTGGTGGAGGAGAAGGTGTAGGCAGATGACAGGTGGGTCTGTGGGTGGTGGAGGAGAAGGTATAGGCAGAGGACAGGCGGGCCTGAAGGGGTGGAGACAGATGGCAGGCAGGCCTGAAAACGGAGGAGACAGAGTAGGAGAGAGCAAGATAGTCACCAAAGAACAGTCAAATGGAACACATGGCAGCATACCACGTGCCCAAGGTAACATGAGCAGGATGGGGTCCTATTTCTGGCTAAAATGGAAGGAACTTATCTCAGAAAGTAGTGAAACTCGTGATCGGAATTGTGTCCCCTCTTGACCGCATCGAGCCTGCAAATCCACTTCGCCTCTGCCCTCCTGAGTGTCAGTTCCCTGTTACCACCCCGGTTACTAGGTGGAATGTGGTCGATACCAAAGAAACTGAATGTTATGGGCCCCTTGTGTGTTGTGCGGTAATGTTCAGTCATAGGGTACCTCTCATCACTGTTGATAAGAGCCCTACGGTGTTCTTGGATTCTGGTCTTAAGATTGCGAACTGTGCTGCCCACATAGATGATGCCGCACGGGCATTCCAGTATGTAAATAACAAACTGTGTGTTGCAGGTTATGTGATGTTTGATTCTGTGAGTCTGGTTTGAGTTGTAACTCAGTTCTTTGTGCTTGTTCTGTCCCAGACAGCAGGCATTACAATTGGTACAGGTAAAGAAACCTTCAGGTGGGCATGGCAACCATGTGTTGGTGGTTGCTTTGCTGGCAGTGACGTAGCTAGGGCATATGGAGCTTCTCAGGGTGCGCCCTCTTCTAAAGATGAAAGAGGGGTGGTTATTGATGAGGGGACGTAGTGTTGGAATTTCTACCAGTACGTGCCAATGTTTTCTGAAGGCCTTGAAGATCCGATCGCTATGTGCCGTGTAGTTAGTAAAAAAGGCTATCTTGTCACTGGCCCTTTTGCTGTTCTGTTTGGCCGCCCCTTGTGGGTGTTTGTTGGTGAGTGTGTCTGCTCTGGGCAGGGCAAGTACTCTCTGCTCGGCTCTGTCCAACACCCGTTGGTCATAGCCCCTTGATTTGAAGCATTCCTTGATATCAGTGATGTTCTCTCTGAAGCCCACTTCCTCGCTACATGTGCGTCGTGCCCGGACCATTTCTCCATAAGGGATGTTGGAGATAACTGATTTGGCATGGGCACTGCCCGCGTGTAGTATGCTGTTGCATGAGGTGGGTTTGCGGTATAGTGAGCTGTGAACCGCCCCATCTTTCACAAAGAAGTGAATGTCCAGTAATTCTATGTGTTCTTGGTGGTGTTGTATGGTAAGCTGGACGTTGAATGGGTTGTCATTAAGGTGTTGGAGATATTCATGTAGGAGTGACTCAGAACCAGACCATATACAGATGATGTCGTCTATGTACCTCCCCCAGTACACGATGTGTTTGGTCCATGGGGAGGCACGTCTGGCCCAGGCTTGCTCCTTCTCGTACCAGCCCTTGAAGAGCCCCGCATACGAAGGAGCAAATCTAGAACCCATGGCGGTCCCCTGCAGTTGGTGGTACCACCTGTCATCGTTTGAAGAAGTTGTTGGTGAGGATCAACTCTATCATGTCCATGATCATGTTGTTGTAAGCGTAGTGATCAGCCCCTTCAGTGTCCAAGTAATGACGGGTGGCCAGCATGCCAAAGTGTTTGTCAATGCATGTGTAGAGTCCCACCACATCAAGGGTCACAAATCTGAGCTCCTCTGACCATGTGAATCCTTCTAATTTAACTAGAATGTCCTTGCTGTCTTTCAAGTATGACGGTAGGTTGATGACATGTTTCTGTAGTGATAAGTCCACAAACTCGGACAGTCTCTCTGTGGGGGACCCTACCCCTGAGATGATCGGTTGGCCAGGTGGGAAGTGGCCCCCCTTATGCACCTTGGGAAGAATGTAAATGCACGGGAAGCATGCATTATCGACGTGTAGGTATCTGTACTCCTTATCGGTGAGTAAGCACTCCTCCCTCCATTCTGTGAGCCTTGTGTTTATGGTGGTTTGTAAAGTGTTGGTGGGGTTGTGTTGGATGGATTCTTAACACTGTGGATTGTTCAGTTTTCGTGATATTCCCCCCATGTAGTCCTGCAGGTTCATGACAACCACATTCCCCCCCTTATCTGCCTCCCTAATGACAATATTGGGGTCGTTTTGTAGTCTCTGAAGTACTTCTCTCTCCTCCTGGGATAGGTTCGGGGTGGGATGAGGTGTGTACTTGTCCGGGACTTCTAGCTTCCTGAGCTCCTGTGTTATTAGATCACCAAATTTTTCAATATTAGCATGGTATCCCCCTGGTGGAACAAACTTAGATTTACATTTGAGACCTGTGTCCCGGTTGTAATTTTCCTGGATGTCCAGGTCGTCTAGAATTGTCTGCATATCAGGTGTTTCATCGTTTTTAATGGCCAAAAGTGTTTGTACTCCCCGTATGTCCCCAATTGTGCGGTCTGTGGGTGAGGTGTGTACAACATTTATGACAGGTCTGTCTTATTGCTGTGAAAAAAATTCCTTTAATTTCAATGTTCTAAGAAACTTATACAAATCAATATGCACATCGACTAAGTCCCCATATTGTGTGGGACAGAATCCTAGTCCCATTTTTAAAACATTACATTCATGTTTGTCAAGAGACCTGCTAGATAAATTGATGATCTGTAACTCCGAATTCTGCACTGTCGTCAAAGTGGGGCCGCTGACTCCCCCCGTGGTGGGAGCCTCGGTCTGCTCTGTGATTATGGTAGTTACTTGTTCTTTTTGGGACGGAGGGACATTGGATGACTGACTGTTCTTCCTCCCTGTCCTCCCGCCTCTCCTTGTTTTCTTATGTTCTTTTTCACCTGTCTCTCGCCTATGCGTAATCTTTCCAGTTCCCTTTGGAAGTTGGTGGTACCTTCTTCTAAAGGGATTGGGGGCTGTGCTGTACTAGAGGTGGTGCTTTCACTAGAAGCCAGTGAACTACTACTCACTGATTTGGTTTCTAGGCTTTCTTCCCTACCCCTCTTTCTATCATCGCTGTTTATGGGGTTGTCATATTTTTTGGCAAACGTATAGATTCTGCCATCCCTGTAATCCCGATCATCCCTTCTAATCTTTCCCATCTTTTTGTCTCTAAGGTATTTTTGGTGTTCTTCAACGACTATATTAAGGAAGGCATAGTTTTTCTCCACTAGGTCCTGACAGTTCATAAATTCTATCTGTTTTTCAATCTCTTCTATTTCTGCCTGTAATTTCTGGCCTTTCTCGCTAGCATGTTTCACCAAGATTTTCATCATAGTAAATGAAGCTCCTTTCAGATTGTGCTCCCATTCCTCCAAGAGGCCCCCACTGAGGTCCTCAAATGTCGGAAAAATGAGGATTCTGAGGCCCCGGGGAATCTTGTCGTTGTCCATGTATTGCTGGAGGGTCATGCCGTCCCACCAGCGGGCCAGTTCTTGTTTCTTGACCTTTTCCAATGTCATAAAGCACGATCTTAATCCAGTGTTGCGTTGTTCTGTTGGCGGTGCGGTGGCCACCGCACTGAACCCCTTCCCGAAGAGGTCCTGTGCCATCTCTTCTCTTCTGTCGATCAGTTTGGACATTTCTTAATGGGATATTCAGGTGTGCTGATCGGTCCAAAAAGTTACAAGGTACAGTTACGGGCAACGGTGGACTCTGTGACCGCACTCCCCTGCTGTGTTCCCTTCGGGTTTGTTTCAACAGTCAATCCAGTTGAGTGTGCACAAGCTACTCCAGCACCTGCCGTCGTTGGGTGCCGACTGCGATGCAGATAATGGATGAACCCAAACTTTTGGAGTGGTGCACCGCTCGATATTAAAAAGGTTGTTTGTCAAATAAGTCACTAATTCATATGGTCTTGTTAGAGTTGTCTTAATCAATCCTTTATTTTCATAAGTGTCCAATTACAAAATACCAGCCAACGCGTTTTGTTCATAAGAATGAACTTCTTCAGGGCTGTAAGTATCAATATAAAACACATAACTATATGTGCACAAACAAACATTCATATGTACATGACACAAGGCATTTGTGACAAAGCGGTGGGCAAGTAAAAGGAACAGTGATACGGAAGGGGAGACGTGAGGGGTAATGAAAAAAGAGATCGTGATGCTAAAGGATCAAACATGGCAAGGATGCCAGAGAGAGGGGGGGAGAGAGAGGGGAGCAGGAGGGTAAAGGTAGAGTACGTGAGCTGAGTTCTATATTGTCCCAGAAGGAACATAAACATCATTACGATATTAAAACACTGGGTGCATCATGATACCCAAAACAAGTAAAATTACATCACAGGGTTGCATAACATAAAGGTAACAACATTGCATGTAGGACGTGTGTGGAGTGCGTGCACATGTTGGACACAGTGTGTGTGTGTCTGGTATGGAGTGTAAAGTCACACCAAGTCACTCCCCGCCGTTTAAAGGCTAAATCATGGGGGCATCTGGGGGCCCCTCAGCCAATTTGGCCCGAAGGTAAAAATATATATAGGCCTACAGCATGCACAGAGGGTAGCACGGAACAAGGACATGTACATACCATAAAATGTCGGTCCTGGGAGAGACAAAGTATGTGTGCAATTTAGACTGCGTGGGCCTCCTTGATAAGGGCCAGTATGCGGTGAGTCTGTAAGGAGAAAGGGAACGTATGAATACACGGCCTACATGAAAGCGAAAGGAAAGTGGGGAAGCGAGAGGGGGATGTGCTCAAAGGGAGAAAGGCAAGTGGGAGAAACTGGTCCCCTGTGGGAGGTCATGCCTGGTGGAAAGGATGCGTGAGGCTCTAGTGCCTAAAAAGTGGGGGGCGCAGCATAAGAGACTGCGCATGTGTGGGGGGTGGGGGAGAAGGGAGGAACTCCCATCGGTGCGCTCTGTAGAAGTGGAAAGGACAAGGGTCTCACAATAGAGCGGGGAATAACACAACAATGCAGGAGGCGAACATGTTTGCGCACCGAGAGAGGAAATAAGTGAGGGTGGGACGCATGAAATCGTCCCAGACTAGAGATAATGGCAAGCGGGAATTGGCCTGTGCTTCGAGCAAAAGGGGGAGAGGGAAAAGGCGGGCGAGAAGTCCGAAATGTGCCTGTGCGCACATAACGTGAGATGTAAAACAAAGGGGCTCGATCAAAAAAGCAAAATTAGGCCTGTGTGCTGAGCGGGGCAGAGTCAGGGGAGAAAAGTCATAGGTGTGCCTATGCGCACTTGACGGGGAAAGCAAATCATATGGGTGGATTCAGCTATTGAATGGGGAAACAGTCAAGCAGTGGAAGGCCTGTGCGCTGGGCGGGGCGAGAGTCGGGGTCTGTGGGCAAATGCATGCACTGGGGAGTCTAAAGATGAAAAAGCGTGGCAGATGAAGGAAGTCAGAGATGTGCCAGAGATGTGCCTAGGCGCACATACCGTGACATTATAAGCCTCACGGGTTAGATCGCAAGGTGACTACTGATAAAGTCATGCAACGAATGGCTTGTGTGCCGAGCGGGGTAGGGTGAGGGAAAGGCGCTCGAAAATTCATAGATGTGCCTAGGCGCACAAAGCGTGAAACGCGAAATCATCTCAGTCAAATGTGACTAAAGGTAATAGTAAGCGAGTGAAGGGCTGTACGCTGGGCAGGGCGGGAGTCGGGGCATGTGGGCCGGTGCAGGCACTGGGAAGTCCGGCGCAGAGAAACAAAGGTAAAACAGCGTGGTAACTGTTGGAAATACAAAAGGCGCCTGGGGTGGTGAGGGTACGTTTAGGCGCTGGAAAAGAACAGGCTGAGCCTCTGCGTGAGAAACTCGGCCGTGAGAACACATACCTGAAGGCAAAGTAGGTAGTAAGCCGTCCACTTCGGAAGTGAGAATGACAGACCGGGTGAGCAGGAAGTCCAATATATACTGGGCAGGAGAGCTGGGAAAATGAAATGCGTGTGCTGGTGCACGTAGAAATGCCAGAAACAGCGAGGGAAACTAGGTTTCCTAGTAGCTGTGGGAGATACGGATGAATCCATGTCTCGAGTGTGAGCATCCAGATGAGGGGCAGCGTCAGCACAAGAGGAGCCAGTGCAGATTGCAATGGGAGGAAGAGCTGCTATTGGCTGACGGGTATGTGGACTCTGAAAGTCTACCTAAGCAACACTCGTACTATGGCCGTGTAGGAAAAAGTGCAGAGGCCGGCGGCACTGGGAGATAACCTCAGGCAGCAGAACAGGGGCGGGAGAACCCCGTGTCCCCTACAATATGGCTGGTAATGTGACAGCATCCGCACGGTTCCCGCATGGTTAGAGATGCGTGGGCGAGCCGGTCGTGGCGATCTTGGGGATCTGGGGCCCGTGCTGTGAATCGGACAGGTGTGTCCAGATGGTGGAGCCATGGCTAGAGCCATGGTATAGCACTGTGGGTGGTGGAGGAGAAGGTGTAGGCAGATGACAGGCGGGCCTGAAGACGGAGGAGACAGAGTAGGAGAGAGCAAGATAGTCACCAAAGAACAGTCAAATGGAACACATGGCAGCATACCACGTGCCCAAGGTAACATGAGCAGGATGGGGTCCTATTGCTGGTTAAAATGGAAGGAACTTATCTCAGAAAGTAGTGAAACTCGTGATCGGAATTGTGTCCCCTCTTGACCGCATCGAGCCTGCAAATCCACTTCGCCTCTGCGCTCCTGAGTGTCAGTTCCCTGTTACCACCCCAGTTACTAGGTGGAATGTGGTCGACACCAAAGAAACTGAATTTGATGGGCCCCTTGTGTGTTGTGCGGTAATGTTCAGTCATAGGGTACCTCTCATCACTGTTGATAAGAGCCCTACGGTGTTCTTGGATTCTGGTCTTAAGATTGCGAACTGTGCTGCCCACATAGATGATGCCGCACGGGCATTCCAGTATGTAAATAACAAACTGTGTGTTGCAGGTTATGTGATGTTTGATTCTGTGAGTCTGGTTTGAGTTGTAACTCAGTTCTTTGCGCTTGTTCTGTCCCAGACAGCAGACATTACAATTGGTACAGGTAAAGAAACCTTCAGGTGGGCGTGGCAATTATCTCCAACATCCCTTATGGAGAAATGGTCCGGGCACGACGCACATGTAGCGAGGAAGTGGGCTTCAGAGAGAACATCACTGATATCAAGGAACGCTTCAAATCAAGGGGCTATGACCAACGGGTGTTGGACAGAGCCGAGCAGAGAGTACTTGCCCTGCCCAGAGCAGACACACTCACCAACAAACACCCACAAGGGGCGGCCAAACAGAACAGCAAAAGGGCCAGTGACAAGATAGCCTTTTTTACTAACTACACGGCACATAGCGATCGGATCTTCAAGGCCTTCAGAAAACATTGGCACTTACTGGTAGAAATTCCAACACTACGTCCCCTCATCGATAACCAACCCTCTTTGATCTTTAGAAGAGGGCGCACCCTGAGAAGCTCCCTATGCCCTTGCTACGTCACTGCCAGCAAAGCAACCACCAACACATGGTTGCCACGCCCACCTGAAGGTTTCTTTACCTGTACCAATTGTAATGTCTGCTGTCTGGGACAGAACAAGCGCAAAGAACTGAGTTACAACTCAAACCAGACTCACAGAATCAAACATCACATAACCTGCAACACACAGTTTGTTATTTAAATACTGGAATGCCCGTGCGGCATCATCTATGTGGGCAGCACAGTTCGCAATCTTAAGACCAGAATCCAAGAACACCGTAGGGCTCTTATCAACAGTGATGAGAGGTACCCTATGACTGAACATTACCGCACAACACACAAGGGGCCCATGAAATTCAGTTTCTTTGGTATCGACCACATTCCACCTAGTTACCGGGGTGGTAACAGGGAACTGACACTCAGGAGGGCAGAGGCGAAGTGGATTTGCAGGCTCGATGCGGTCAAGAGGGGACACAATTCCGATCACGAGTTTCACTACTTTCTGAGATAAGTTCCTTCCATTTTAGCCAGCAATAGGACCCCATCCTGCTCATGTTACCTTGGGCAAGTGGTATGCTGCCATGTGTTCCATTTGACTGTTCTTTGGTGACTATCTTGCTCTCTCCTACTCTGTCTCCACGGTTTTCAGGCCCGCCTGCCATCTGTCTCCACCCCTTCAGGCCCACCTGTCCTCTGCCTATACCTTCTCCTCCACCACCCACAGGCCCGCCTGTCATCTGCCTACACCTTCTCCTCGACCACCCACAGTGCTATACCATGGCTCTAGCCATGGCTCCACCATCTGGACACACCTGTCCGATTCACAGCACGGGCCCCAGATCCCCATGATCGCCATGACCGACTCGCCCACGCATCTCTAACCATGTGGGAACCGTGCGGATGCTGTCACATCACCAGCCATATTGTAGGGGACACGCGGTTCTCCCGCCCCTATTCTGCTGCCTGAGGTTATCTCCCAGTGCCGCCGGCCTCTGCACTTTTTCCTACATGGCCATAGTACGAGTGTTGCTTAGGTAGACTTTCAGACTCCACATACCCGTCAGCCAATAGCAGCTCTTCCTCCCATTGCAATCTGCACTGGGTCATCTTCTGCTGACGCTGCCCCTCATCTGGATACTCACACTCGAGATACGGATTCATCCGTATCTCCCACAGCTACTAGGAAACCTAGTTTCCCTGGCTGTTTCTGGCATTTCTACGTGCACCAACGCACGCATTTCATTTTCCCCGCTCTCCTGCCCAGTATATATTGGACTTCCCGCTCACCCGGTCTGTCATTCTCACTTCCGAAGCGGACGGCTTACTACCTACTTTGCCTTCAGGTATGTGTTCTCACGGCCGAGTTTCTCACGCAGAGGCTCGGCCGGTTCTTTTCCAGCGCCTAAACGTACCCTCACCACTCCAGGCGCCTTTTGTATTTCTAACAGTTACCTCGCTGTTTTACCTTTGTTTCTCTGCGCCAGACTTCCCAGCGCCTGCACCGGCCCACATGCCCCAACTCCCACCCCGCCCACGTACAGCCCTTCACTCGCTTTCTATTACCTTTAGTCACATTTGATTGAGATAATTTCGCGTTTCACGCTTTGTGCGCCTAGGCACATCTATGAATTTTCGAGCGCCTTTCCCTCACCCTACCCCGCTCGGCACACAGGCCATTCGTTGCATGACTTTATCACCAGTCACCTTGCGATCTAACCCGTGAGGCTTATAATGTCACGGTATGTGCGCCTAGGCACATCTCTGGCACATCTCTGACTTCCTTCATCTGCCATGCTTTTTCATCTTTGGACTCCCCAGTGCATGCATTTGCCCACAGACCCGACTCTCGCCTCGCCCAGCGCATAGGCCTTCCACCGCTTGACTGTTTCCCCATTCAATAGCTGAATCCACCCATATGATTTGCTTTCCCCGTCAAGTGCGCATAGGCACACCTATGACTTTTCTCCCCTGACTCTGCCCCGCTCAGCACACAGGCCTAATTTTGCTTTTTTGATCGAGCCCCTTTGTTTTACATCTCACGTTATGTGCGCACAGGCACATTTCGGACTTCTCGCCCGCCTTTTCCCACCCCCCCTCTTGCTCGAAGCACAGGCCAATTCCTGCTTGGCATTATCTCTAGTCTGGGACGATTTCATGCGTCCCACCCTCACTTATTTCCTCTCTCGGTGCGCAAACATGTTCGCCTCCTGCGTTGTTGTGTTATTCCCCACTCTATTGTGAGACCCTTGTCCTTTCCACTTCTACAGAGCGCACCGACTGGAGTTCCTCCCTTCACCCCCCACCCCCCACACACGCGCAGCCTCTTATGCCACGCCCCCCACTTTTTAGGAACTAGAGCCTCGCGCCTCCTTTGCACCAGGCATGACCTCCCACAGGGGACCAGTTTCTCCCACTTGCCTTTCTCCCTTTGTGCACATCCCCCTCTCGCGTCCACACTTTCCTTTCGCTTTCATGTAGGCCATGTATTCATACGTTCCCTTTCTCCTTACAGACTCACCGCATACTGGCCCTTATCAAGGAGGCCCACGCAGCCTAAATTGCACACATACTTTGTCTCTCCCAGGACCGACATTTTATGGTATGTACATGTCCTTGTTCCGTGCTACCCTCTGTGCATGCTGTAGGCCTATATATATTATTACCTTCGGGCCAAATTGGCTGAGGGGCCCCCAGATGCCCCCATGATTTAGCCTTTAAACAGTGGGGACTGACTTGGTGTGACTTTACACTCCATACCAGACACACACACACTGTGTCCAACATGTGCACGCACTCCACACACGTCCTACATGCAATTTTGTTACCTTTATGTTATGCAACCCTGTGATGTCATTTTACTTGTTTTGGGTATCATGATGCACCCAGTGTTTTAATATCGTAATGATGTTTATGTTTCTTCTGGGACAATATAGAACTCAGCTCACGTACTCTACCTTTACCCTCCTGCTCCCCTCTCTCTCCCCCCCTCTCTCTGGCATCCTTGCCATGTTTGATCCTTTAGCATCACGATCTTTTTTTTCATTACCCCTCACGTCTCCCCTTCCGTATCACTGTTCCTTTGTTTGCCCACCGCTTTGTCACAAATGCCTTGTGTCATGTACATATGAATGTTTGTTTGTGCACATATATTTATGTGTTTTATATTGATACTTACAGCCCTGAAGATGTTCATTCTTATGAACGAAACGCGTTGGCTGGTATTTTGTATTTGGACACTTATGAAAATAAAGGATTGATTAAGACAACTCTAACAAGACCATATGAATTAGTGACTTATTTGACCAACAACCTTTTTAATATCGAGCGTTGCACCACTCCAAAAGTTTGGGTTCATCCATTATCTGCATCGCAGTTGGCACCCAATGACGGCAGGTGCTGGAGTAGCTTGTGCACACTCAACTGGATTGAGTGTTGAAACAAACACGAAGGGAACACAGCAGGGCAGTGCGGTCACAGCATCCGCCGTTGCCCGTAACCGTAGTTTGCGACAATCACCCTGCTGCTCCGGGGTCAGTGTGGTGGAGAGGACCACACCCTCCACTGACCCATCTCGCTCCCCTGCACACAGGAGGTCAGGAAGGGGCTCGCTCTCCTCCTCCATCCCAGCATCTGTGGCGAGGAGCATGCCCACTTCAGACCTCTCAAAGTGGGGCTTCAGGCGGTTAACATGCAGGACCCGCAAGGGGTTCCTGGGAGACTGCAAGTCCACCACGTAGGTAACAGGACTCTTGCGCTCCACCACCTCAAAGGGGCCGGTCCACCTATCCTGGAGCGTACAGGGCTCCACCGGGGCCATGACCCAAACCTTCTGTCCAGGCTGAAACTCGATCAGAGTGGCATTCTGATCGTGCCAGCGTTTCATCTCTTCCTGGCTGATTTCCAGGTTTGCCTCAGCAAGTTTCCTGAAACGCCGAGTCTGGTTCCTGAAGGCCAGCATGTAACTAAACACATCCTGGGGAGATTTCCTGGGAGATTGCTCCCAGCCTTCCTTGACCAGACTCAGAGGCCCCCTTACCGGGTGACCATAGAGCAGCTCAAAGGGACTGAACCCTAAGGACTTCTGTGGCACCTCACGGTAAGCAAACAGCAGGCATGGCAAGAGGACATCCCACTTACGCCTCATGGGCTCGCCTAGGCCCATAATCATGCCCTTGAGGGTCCGGTTGAATCTCTCAACCAGCCCATTACCCAGGGGGTGGTAAGGAGTGGTGAACTTATACGTTACCCCACACTCCTCCCACAGAGACTTCATGTACTTGGAGATGAAGTTAGTTCCCCTATCGGACACCACCTCTCTGGGGAATCCCACACGGGAGAAAATCCCCATCAGTGCCCGTCCCACCACGGGGGCCGTCACTGTCCTGAGCGGGATGGCCTCAGGGTACCGGGTGGCATGGTCCACCAAGACCAGGATGAACCTGTTGCCCATGGCTGTCTTGGGATCCAGAGGCCCCACAATATCAATGCCCACTCTCTCGAATGGGGTGCTCACCACGGGAAAGGGCTGTAGTGGGGCCTTAATCTTCCCCCCACTCTTCCCACTTGCCTGGCAAGTCTCACACGTCCTGCAGTGAGCATCTGAGCTCCTGCGCATCTGGGGCCAATAGAAGTGGGTGACCAGCCTCTCAAAGGTCTTGGTCTGCCCCAGATGTCCAGCAAGTGGCACATCATGAGCCAACCCCAGTAGGAAGGTCCTGAAGCGCTGGGGTACCACCACCACATGGGCTGACCCAGGCTCAGCAACCTTAGGCTTGCAGTAAAGGAGGTCGTTCTCCCAATAGATCCAATGTGACCCTGTCGGTTCACCTACTGCCTGGGTGGCGGCCTGTCGCCGCACCCCCTCAAGAGAAGGGCAGGTTCTCTGCTGCTCACAAAATTCCTCCCTGGAGGGCCCCCTTCCTGCTGCCAATGGGTCAGCTCCGGTAGGTCCCCCAGTTCAGCCACTTGTTCCCCTGTAGGTTCCAGGGCATCCCCCTCAAGGTCTGCTCCCTCCGGGACCGTGGGAACCACGGGGGCCGGTTGCCCGTGCCCCCTACCCCTTCTCTTTGAGGCAGGGGCCTGGGCCATACTTTCAGGCTCCAGACCCTCCCGAACATCCTTCTGAGCTGCCATGGACCGAATGGTCACACACGCCCACTGAGGCAAACCCAACATTTCCAAATGAGACTTTCTCTCCACCATAGCCCACGGGGAGTTCTCCAGATCGTTGCCCAACAGACAGTCTACAGGCATGTCGGCCCTCACAGCCACTTGAAGAGTTCCTGTGACCCCCCCCCCACTCGAAGGGAACCTGAGCCACTTCACACTGGCTCTCTGAGTTGTCTGCTGACACTACGGGGCAGAATGCATGGGGGACAACTTGTTCTTTGGACACCAACCGGGAGCTGACAGCAGTCACACTAGCTCCGGTGTCCCTGAGATCCTCCACCCTATGGCCATTGATGGTCACCCACTGCCGGTACTTCTGAGTGTTGGTCGGCAGTGTGGGGTTAGGGACCTTCTCGAAGTCCCCTAGCGAGACAAGGGTTAACTCTACGGAATCCCACCCACCTTGGACCTCCATTTCCTCCCCCCCCCAGGGCTACACTGGCAATCTGGTGGGCTGGTGCATGGGGTGGTGCATGAGGGGATGCATTGGGGTCCCTCTGGGGACACTGGGGATCATAATACCGGTGGCCCACTTGACCACACTTGAAACAAGTAAGGGGCCCCTATGAACAGGCCTACCTGTCGGGACACTGACTTCTTCTCAGGGGGAGGCTGGGGCACCACTGCTTGGTTCCCTGGGGAATTACTTTGGGGTCCTCTTTGGAACTCCCTCCGTTTACCCTTGTCCCCCCCACTTTTCTGCTGGGGACCCTGCCCACCTCTGGCGAAGTCTCCCACAAAACCTTTGCGGACCCGGGTGCTCACCCAGCGGTCCGCCTCCTCAGCAAGCTTCCTAGGGTTAGTCAGCTTGCTATCAATCAGGTGCTGGCGTAGCTCTGGAAAACAGTTACTGGACAAATGCTCCCACGCAAACAAATCATACAATTGCTCGAAAGTTTCCACTTTGCTACCCTTTACCCAGCGATCCATTGCTCTGCAGAAAAAAGACAAATATTCAACCCACGTGGTACCCTCTAACTTATTACAGGTCCTAAACCTCTGCCTGTACATCTCTGGGGTCAAACCATAATGGGTCAACAAAGCTTCTTTCATATGGGCATACACCATCCTGCTCTCCTCAGGCAGGTCCAACAGGGTATCCCTACCATCACTCACAAAGCGCCCCCACAATCCCGCTCCCTAATCCTGCTCAGGGACCCGGTGGGACACCATTGCTATCTCATATGCGGCAAACCATTGCCCAATATCCTCACTCTTGTGAAAATCCTTAATGACATCCTTAGGAATATAAACTCTACTCTCAGGAGTTACTAAAGGTATGCTGCCACCAGAGGGGAGACCGGGACACTCCTCGCCCTGATCTCTATCTCCCTCAACATTCTCTCATGTTCCATTCTCATTTTCTCAAGTTCAAATGACAATCGATTCTTCTCAATGTCTAACTTCTTACTCTCAAGGTCCTTCTGACCTTCCAATTTAGCCATCTCCAAACTATGCCTCCTATCTCTCTCCCTGTCCTCCATCTCTTCTGGGGTCAGGCTCCTTTCGGATACACTAGTACCTGAATTGGAGGGTGTTCTATCTCCCCCCCTCTACTGCATCATCCTGCTGCCCTCCAGCATTCTCTCCCTCATCCCCAGCGGACTCTCTCGCTTCCCACCAGGCCTTTAGCGCCTTGTGGCACTCCTCTTTATTAGAGAGACCTGTCACAGGGACTGCGAACTGCTTACAAAATGACTTCAGCTGTTTGGCAGTATAGGTATCTAATCTTTCCTCCTCAAAGGCGAGATCCTCCGAAGCATTGGATGTTGGCTTTCCCATATTAGCAGTACTCATGGCTGTGATCAACAATTCAATACTAAAACAACCAACCACAAAAAAATCAAAGAGGGAAGCAGGAAAAAACCCCAAAACAAATCTGCGCGTGTCTGCGCTTTGGTCTGTACTCACTAGTGGTGTCTACGAGTTATTGTACGTGGATCATAAATGCAAGTCCTGATCCCACCGCTGCCCGCCAATGTTAGAAATGGGGGTCTCTAGTTGGCCATGGCTGGCGCCAATGGCCAAATAGGGACCCTTCTTCCTAAGTCAGGGCAAGTGGGCTACTCCCTTTGATAACCCCTGCTCCACCCTGTGGTAACGTAGCACGAGCAGTTAGGCCTATCTCAGAGGCAGTGTGTGAAGCATTTATGACCATGCACAATAAGGCAGTAACGACACCATAAAAGGACACAACTCAAGTAGATATAGAAAAAATAGTATCTTTATCTAAGGTTTAGTACGAGACTCTCAAAAGCGTTTTAACCAGTCACAAGGCATGTAAATCAGTAGGGACTTAAAAAGGCAATTCGTATTCACCAGAACGGGGCACAGACTGAGTTCAAGGCTTGGGTCTACGCGACCCGTTGCGCACCAGATACCTGCCGTTGGATGGGGACACAGCACGTAGCTTCTCGAAGAAGTGGAGACGGTGACAGGCGGACTCCCAGCGACCCCAGCTCTCGGTGGCCGTGGTCCGCAAAGTGCACTCGCAGGGATTCGGGCACTCTGGGAAAGGCGGGCTCCCAGCGGCAGCAGCACGCAGCTGCGGCGGCCCGGGCTGGTGGTGGCGATGACTCTCGTCGTGCAGCTCCGTGGTGGGCTTGCGGCGGCAGCAGCGCTGTCCTAGCTGCGGCGGCCCACGGGATGATTCACGATGGTGCAAGGTTGACAAAGACGTGGGCACTCAGCGGCAGCAGCTCTCTCTTAGCTGCGGCGGCCCACAGAACAAATCCCAATGATGCAAAGTTAGCAAAGGTGCGAGCACTCAGCGGCGGCAGCCCTCTCTTGGCTGCGGCGGCTCACAGGACAAATTTTGGTGATGCAAAGCTAGCAAAGGTGCGAGCACTCAGCGGCGGCAGTCCTCTCTTGGCTGTGGCGGCTCACAGGACAAACCTCGGTGATGCAAAGTTAGCAACGGTGCGAGCACTCCGCGGCAGCAGCTCTCTCTTAGCTGCGGCGGCTCACAGGACAAATCACGATAATGCAAAGCGGACACAGTGCGGGCACTCAGCTGCGACAGCTCTCTCTTAGCTGCGCTGGCCCACAGGACAATCCACGATGTTGCACAACTGACACAAGTGTGGGCCTTCAGCTGCGGCAGCTCTCTCTTAGCTGCGGCGGCAGACAGGACAATTCACGATGTTGCACAACTGACACAAGTGCGGGCATTCAGCGGCGGCAGCTCTCTCTTAGCTGCGGCGGCCCACAGGACAATTCACGATGTTGCACAACTGACACAAGTGCGGGCATTCAGCGGCAGCAGCTCTCTCTTAGCTGCGGCGGCCCACACGACAATTCACGATGTTGCACAACTGACACAAGTGCGGGCATTCAGCAGCGGCAGCTCTCTCTTAGCTGCGGCGGCCCACAGGACAATTCACGATGTTGCACAACTGACACAAGTGCGGGCATTCAGCGGTGTCAGCTCTCTCTTAGCTGCGGCGGCCCACAGGACAATTCACGATGTTGCACAACTGACACAAGTGCGGGCATTCAGCGGCAGCAGCTCTCTCTTAGCTGCGGCGGCCCACACAGTTTCAGCGAAGGTTCTGAAGATTGAAATTAAGGCGGGCACTCAGCGGCAGCAGCTCTCTCTTAGCTGCGGCGGCCCACACAGTTTCAGCGAAGGTTCTGAAGATTCAAATTAAGGCGGGCACTCAGCGGCGGCAGCTCTCTCTTAGCTGCGGCGGCCCACACAGTTTCAGCGAAGGTTCTGAAGATTCAAAGTAAGGCGGGCACTCAGCGGCGGCAGCTCTCTCTTAGCTGCGGCGACCCCCACACAGAGTTCACAAGGGTTACCAGTCAGCGTTCCTCACAGTAGGACTAGAGGTTCCGGATTACTCGACGGAGGCCTCACCTGCAAGTAGAATTCCTATCAAAGGAATTCGGGCGGCTGACGGGGTGAAGTCTAATGTCCCTGAGACTTCAACAGGAGGCGCTCTCAGTTCAGGCCCTTGGGTAGTTTCTTCAGCAAGCTTGGTGAAAGTTTCAAAGTCCTTTCCTCTGTCCGCTCGGACAGAGTTTCGTCTTGACATCCAGAAGGAACACACCGAAGCAGGTTTCAGCACAGCGTTTTATACCTAAAAAGTCTTTGTTCTCGGCCGTCACAAATCACTGCATCCAGCCAGAACCAGTTTGGTGGGGTCGGGGAGCACTTGGTTTACGAGGCGACATCCTGCCCTTTGAGAATCTGGGGGTCTGCTATCAGACGCCCAGTGGGAGGTGGAGCCATCATTCACCTTGCCAGGCACGGCCCTGCTCAGATCAAAGAGTCACCCCTCTCCCTCCGCTAAATGCCGATCTCTCTCTCCAGCCAGATCTGACCCAGCTGGCCCTGCTGCTCCAAAACCAGACGGCCAATACACACGCTAGCAAAGCCAACAGGAAAGCTGAGGCCAGAAAATACCTCGTTTCTAGCAGAGGTATTTTTGAACACGGGCTACGCAAATAATCCTTACTAAAAGATGTATCTCAATGTCCTGAGTTTAAACATATCAAATTCGACGTTCCTATCAGGTTCCTGGGGGCAGGTAGGATTAGGGCATGTAATACTCAGCCTGCCCATTCTGGCCTATGAGGGCGGATAGCCTCACAATAGTAAACAGTGAAATGGAGGGTAACTCGCTATTAGAACATGCTACACAGACATACTTTAAAAGCTGCTTCATACAGTTATCCTTACACGGGGAGCATTCGCGCTGTGTCACTGATTGGCAGTGGTACAGCGCCCAGAGCATCTAAATCCAGCCAACATAAAAGGTAAGAAGCGAACAGAGGAAGGGAGACCCACGCCAATGATGCCAGGTCTAACAATCACGTTATACATCATAGGAAAAAGAGAACAAATCCAACAATATCCAGAATAATTCTAATTTGCAATAATATTCTACTAAAAAAAAAAATTTTAAAGTTAGAATTATTCACGGAGCATCGCTCACCGGTCTGCTCATGCACAGCACCTATAGCACTGCACACTCATTAACTACTTACACGAAGTGCAAGAAATCGGATAACAAAACCAGCTCAGAAAAGTATTGGTTGTCTTTATTGACAAAAACGAGGAGGAAGGGGAAAGATTCGTACTCTTTTGGAAAATATAAACAACAATACAGTGTCAACTGCCTACTTACACAAAAACTTTCTCCATTAGGCGTGGCGCCCGCGTTGTAAATATAAAAGCAGGCGCTGTGCTAAAACATAAAGCGTGGCGCCTGTGCAGAGTAATTAAAATATAATGATGAAAGTGGTTGCCGGGCTAAAATATACAGCGCGGCGCCTGCACATTTTTAACTTATGTGCATGGTGACCCGTGAAGCGGGCGCCATGGTCCTAGAAAAACACATGAAACCTGGTGCCGTGCTACGGGCCGTGGTGACAGAATATCAGTAATGCAAAATAAAACAAGTTGTCCCTAAACAGAACACAAGAACACTTGCAGCATAATGAAACTGTAGTTGGTCGGTGCTCCTTCCAATAAAACAGAAGTGATGTAGGGGAACACCAACCAATAAGGAGCCAGAAAAGAAGAGCAATGCAGGAGTTAATCAATGGCAAGCAGCAGGCAGGGTTACAATCGCTATACTGCTTACAGCAGGGCTTGCAGACAGCTCATGCGTGCTGCCTAGGCTCGACCTAATAAAAAACGACAATCGTCCATTCAAAAGCACATTTGGCCACTTAAAGATGATTGTTTGAAAATATAAATATTAGCATGGTAAACCAGATTTTTTGTTTTTATGGGAATACCTATGCTGGTAAATTTTGACTCTGAGTGCTGGAAGGCAGCTGATCTCCTCCCAGTGCATGCACCATGACTGGGAAACAGCCTTTACAATGTACCATTTACCACCCAGTGCCTTTGTCACGCATTGCCTTTAACACACAAGTCTTCAACACGCATATGACTTTACCACGCATGCCTTTCCAATGAAAGTGTAAGCGTATATCAGGTAAATGAAACCCCTCATATATATATATATATACATATATATATATATATATATATATATATATATATATATATACATATATATATATATATATATATATATGTATATATATATATATATGTATGTATGTATGTATGTATGTATATATATATATATATATACTCACTGAAAAAACAATAGGTTTCAGGGACGTTATAGTTAGAAATGAGCCTTTAAAAAACCATAGAAATTCACTGAAAAAACCATAGGTTTCAGGGATGTTATAGTTAGTTGGACATTTCACTCGTACAAAACCAGAGAAATTCGGCCGTTATAGTTAGTTGAGCTAACTATAACTCGTGCCCCCGCAATGCACTGCTGATGACGTCACATATTACATCATTCATGACATGTTCAGTGACATCACTGATGACATCACTGATGACATCTCAAATGACATCACTGATGACATCATCCACGTGATAATCTGATGCACCTCCTCACACCCTAATATAACCTTTGATACACCCACTCTAAAATACAGACTACCATTTTCGAAACCATAGACACACCAATACCAGTTACTACATACCCACTCACTGATTCCTAGGTCTACACACACGTCCACTCATTCACCCATACCCGGACCACCTCTCTGCAATCCAGCTGTGTGGCGCTTCCGGGAGGTACCTGGTGGGCTAGTTGGCCCCCCGGGACCCTCAGTATTCAAGAGGACTTAATACCCCAACTTAGAACGTGCCAGGGGGCGCGTTTGCAGAGTCATGCAGGGAGGGGGCGGGTCCTCCGTCGAGTTGCCGGTTTCTTTTTTTATATATATTTTTAGAAGGGGGGCTGTGTGGCCCCCTTCTTTTAGTTTTTTTGGGGCCCTGGGAACCCCATCCCCCAGGGCCTGACCCTTTTAAAAAAAAAAGATCGGGCCGATTTCAGCCCCGGGGACCCCATCCCCCGGGGCATGGCCTCCTTTTTTAAAATATATTAATAGGGAAGGGGGGCCGCCAGTAGGTAATATATATATATATATATATATATATATAACCTATTGGCGGTCACCAGTAGGTAGTTATAGTTAGGAACTTGTTTCTATTCAAAAAGCATTTTTTCTTTTGCCAATATCTTTGGCGCCGTTTGACGAATCTTCGCAAAACGTTTTAAACTAATGGCCCACTCACTTCAGCTGCTGTGTTGAAAGTTTCAGGGTGAACCGTCAAGCGGGGGCAGAGAAAAATGGGGGGGTCCCAAAACACATTTTCTCAATGTTAATTTCCATAGGAACCTTTAGACACGGCTACAGCCCGAACTGCTGAACGGAATTACACCAAATTTGGCAAAAAGGTAGCTCTTGATCCAGAGTGCACTTAAATGGTGAATCCATTCAGTAGTTCCTGAGAAATGTAAAGATTTCTCAGATATACAAATATGGCAGCGGAGGATCCGCAAACCCTCCTGATCTCAGCCTGAAATCTGATTGGCTGCCAACACTTCAAACCAGGAAGTGTTGGCAGCCATCTTGTAACTCGGTTGAACCGAGTCACAAGAAAAAAGGTGAAAAAAGGTCAAAAATCAAGAAAAGGGGCAGGGTAGAAACACCCTGAGCCCCTAGGCCACAGGGACCCCCAGGGCCCCAAAAATCATAATTTAATTTTTTTTTTAGCAGGAGTCGCGTAGGGTGTGCAAATCCTGCTGGAAAAAAAATGAAGCGCAGTCTTCCGCACTTCGTTTCTTTTAAGCCCCCGCGTGGGTCAGGTCCCGGGGGCATTTGTAATTACATATGCGGGGGCCTGCGGGGGCCCCTGCAGCCCTGGGGACTGCCACCTCCCAGGGTCTATGTTTATTAAGTGCAGGGGAGCCACACGGGCCCCCCCACAGTCCCGGGGACCACCACCTCCCCAGGGCTTTAAAAAAAAAAAAAATGCGTAGGAGGCATTTAAAAAAATGGGTTAGGCCCTGGGGGATGGGGTGCTTGGGGCACAAAAGCACCAAGGAAAGGGGGGCAAACAGCCCCCTTTCCTTAATAAAAAAAATACACAAACCGGCAACTCGCCAGAGGCCCTGCCCCCTTTCTCCACTACTCTGAAAACACACCTCCTGGCGCACTCTTGGTTGGGGGATGAAGTCCCCGTCGCTGCTGAGGGTCCTTAGGTGCCAACTAGCCCAGCAGGTACTTCCAGTAAGCCCCACACAGTGGGTTTACTGAGAGGTGTCCAGCTTTGGGTTTTTTAAGTTCATGTTGTGTAACTATAACATTTCATTTAAATTTTTTTCATTAATTTTTAAGGTTTTTTCTCAAATTGCATTTATAAATTCTAAGATGCTTATATACTTTACCTTTTTTGTTGAATTTGATTGTGTTACTTATTTTAAAAACTTTTTTATGATGTTAACTCTAATAGTAAGTTTTTTTGTTATTTGTGCAATTTTTATATTTGTTATTGTACAATATTTTTTTTAATAATAATTGCATTTTTTGACATTAAAATTAAAATTACAAATGTTTTGAGAAACATATGTAGCAAATTATTTAAATTAGTATTAATAAGTTTGTTTTTTTCCCCAATATTTTTCAGATCTGTGGCTCCTCCTCAGGAATGAAAACCGAGACCGGGCTTGTAGAGCTCTGTGGTATCTTATTTTGATCGCCGATCGCAACAAATTTGCGAATGCCAAATCACAGATTCATCGGAATTTTTGAAAATTAATTTATTTAATGCAGTATATATTTGTTTTTAAGATTACTCATGAGGTTTGTATTTTTTATGACTTTGTGAATCTATGGACTGGTAATGCAAATATGTGCAATGACACATCCAAATCTGCCCTTTTGATTTGCCAGATAACCCCACCGAAAACCTGTTCTTTCTTATTGAACAGTGCAGAGAGCTTCAATGCTTCACAGAGCTCTGCTGCTTTTCCGGTTTTCAGCTACTCTGAACTTTGGAAATAATGGCTGCATCTAACCCTTCCAGGGAAGAAGAGGATCCTGTCCTGGTCAAGGAGAATGAAGAACAGCAGATCCTTCCAGCTAAGAGACAGAGTGAAGTGTGGCAATGTTTTACAATCCCCTCAGGAGAGAAGAAGGAGATGGCAAGGATAGTAAGATGTACAATTTGGGGCAAAGAATTATCTCATGGCACCAGCAAAAAGTACACCCACATTACCAGCTCAATGTGGAAGCATTTTAATACCATCCACGAAAGATCTTATTTAGGAATGGTACGTGAAAGAGCTGCTAGTTCTGGTGCTTTTACATATACATCCACTTTGCCTGCACCCTCCACCTCAGTCACCATCACTGTTCCTTCTCTGTGTCCGACTCTAGGACACATGACAACCCACTGCCTGAGATGCCACATGCCAGTCAGGTTGAATATAACATCAGTGGCAGATTATTTGGCTGCAATTAATTAACATCCATGTTATAAAAAAATCCTTTTGGCATCCAAGTGTTTTTGAGTTAGAAAACCTCTTGCTTTTAGTTATGGTTGTTTTTCTACAGCTTTGTACTTTTTTTTTGTGGTGCATTTATAAAAAGAAATGTAAACAAATGTAAAATGGATTAAATTTTTTTTACCTGGGTGAGTCAGCATATGAATCAGTGTGTGCCTGGGTGTCTGACTGTCTGTCTGTGTATGTGAGTGTTTGTCAGAGTGTTTAGTGAGTGTGAGAGTGTCTGTATGAGCTTAAGAGTGGGTGTGACACTGTCTTTCTGGGTGTGAGAGTGAGTGTGAGATTGTTTGTATGGGTGTCAGAGTGGGTGCAACAGTGTCTGTCTGGGTATGCCACTGGGTGTGAGATTGTTTGAGTGGCTGTTCGAATCACAGCATCTAATTATAAAATGAGCTGTGTTTGTGTTTGTATTCCTTTAATGTATATATGTTGTGTAACTGTGTGCCTGGGTGTGTGTTTAAAATAACTCCTTTATTATTAAAAGTCATACAATATTAGTAATGGATATAAAGGCTGCTGGGATATGGAGGCCCTTATAAAGACATTAGCCTGGTAGGCCATATGATGTCATAAGCACTGACGATCCACGCAGAACAAATACCATATACCACTTTTTTAACAGTAATCCTCCTAAGAACTATGGTTGAAGAAACAAAAGATAAGAATTTGGTAGCTTCAAAGTTAGTTTTTGTTTGAATTTAAGGTTACTGTCATTACATTCTGTCCATCAGTTTCAGTCTTTAAATATACAGTATAGTGTCCAGGTGTCATACTAAGTCCTTTGTGAAAGATGATACCCATAGTAGTATAAGTTCTTCCAGAAATCGACATTTGTCCAGCCTTGAAGTTCATAATCTCTGTTTTCAATTTGCTTCCATCTGCTCTGCATCATTGTAGCATTAATATAAGATACCTTCCTCTTCTTCGTACATTTAATGTATACATAACATCTGATCGACAATCTGGAGAGGTATTGCTTTGGTTAGCTTTTTTGATCAATCTTTCAAAAGACACAGTTTTGCAATCGGGTAGTATTAAGTAAAGAAAGCACTCCAAACTATTTGACTACTTGACGCGAAAGAGCAATCTTTGCACTCATTGTTCCATGAGTAACTTAGTCCAAATAAGTCATCAATACTTATTTCTTCTTCTTCTAAAACTCCAAGCAGGGCCGTTTCTAGGTATTTTGCCGCCCTAGGCGAGCATTGAAAAATGCCGCCCCCCTCCCTTTTACTACCATCACTCTCTCCCCCTGTCACTCCACCTAGTGACTATCTGAGTTGCTACACTTGTATATCTATTACTACTCTTCAGAATTTTTATGACAAGCCCCACTTAGTAAAACTAAATTTTGTCGAGGTCCCCCAAATGCAATTAGCAGCTAAAATGTTTAATAGTGAACACAGAATACTGCTGGCCTAGCATGTAAGAAGTTAGGGGAAATTTGTAGGTAAAATCAAAGCTAGCAGAACAAACATGATATTTAATGGTACAAGCCATGGAAGTTCCATACCTCGCAGACTACAGACCCAGTCTTAGGGGGTCTCTGTTGGACAGGCACGGGGGGATAAGCCATCATTTCCCCAAACCTCACAGACTTGGCTCCACACCTACCACAAGTCAAATCCCCCCCTGACAGGACCTGCCTTGAAGTGACTGTTCCTCATTTCAGACTTTTGTGAGGAGACAACATTCTGCTTACGTGTACGTGACTGTATACGTCGCCCTTAAAATCGGGCATTTTCTAAGACATTATCCATATATATGTATGTGTGCTAGCTTTTCCCTATTAATATAACTGGCCCATTTCGAGTTATCCCATGTTATATTAAACACTTGGGCCGGAAATATTCCCTAAAACGTTGCGGCTTTAAATGCCGGGCACCTCTGTCGAGAGTCTTTCCAAATAGATGCGAGATTTTGATGGGGGCTTTCTCGGTTACTTCAATGGTTTTCCGGGAGCTCACTCCATAAATCATGTCATATATTGATGAGTTTTTCAAATCTATTGCGTTATTTTTAATAACGTGTATGATCCAACACCACATCCGGCGTTTTTATGCGGTATGCTGCTTTGGGGGAGGACGTTTCTCTGTTGTGCGGCAGCGTCTATAGAATTCTTCCCCTCACCTTTTGCAGAGACAGTTTCTGTTCAGTCTGCACCTTTTCATGTGGGGGTCACTAACGTATGACATTTTTGGCACATTTTAACGGGTTTCATGGCGCACATATTAGGCCCCAAACAGCGCGGACACTGCCATGTTGAGTGTGCAGGAACATCTGTCAGCATTTCCCAGGGCTCGCAGGGACATGGACCCTGGGCAGGATGCCAGCCAAGTAGGACTTTCTGAGATGGGCTTGTCGGGGTCTGGGCGCCTGGCCCGTGATAGCTTTCAGCGCGCACATGACCCCTATGTACCCTTTTCAGTGTCTCCAGTGATGTGCGGACCCCAGAGAGGATTGCTTCATTCCTCTGCAGTGACATTCACCTAAAGCCCCACGTTGTCACAGGGTCTAAGCCTGGCAGGCAGGAGTTTTTGCGGACATCCATAGAGCACCCCACAATGGTACTGGGTTTTCGCCGATATGCAAACCCTTAATGTGCAAGGTCAAAAGACAAAGATTTGACGAGACGGACAACCCCAGATGCTGCTGGGGGTCTGCTCTCTTTGGCAAGACATTGTAGGGGCCTTTTCACATCTGTCACGATTTGTAGGGACACATGTCTTAACTCGGGCCGGGTTGTTTGGGGGGCTACCACCGCTATAAAACACAATGTGTGGGACGTGCCCCCTCATTTATTGCCTAATGGCGTGGGGCAAGCAGAACACCAGAATTAAAAGCGTCACAGATTGTGTGAGCGGCAAGGGGGGGGGGCGGCACGACCATAGGGACTCTTTTCGCATAGGTTTCCTCTCCTGTTTGTTGTCGGGGTATGCCGATCCGTTCTGCTGCCGCACAGGTGATTTGCAGGGCTGTATCAACTAACGCAGAGTCCAGGTTTGCAGGGCGTAGGGCCTTCCAGGACACGGCTCGATTTACAGGGTCCTTTCCAACAAAATTACTGGCAGAACGTGCATGAACACGGCTCCACATCTTGTCCCGATTTGTAGAACTACAGCGCACTAAAGTGCTTCGTGTCCAATCACTGTACACACTAGTAAACACTGGAGCGAATTCAGAAGTCGCATATTTATAGCGGCGCGCACTCATGGTTTTTGCCGCCCTCCCCCTTTTGCCGCCCTAGGCGGCCGCCTAGTCTTGCCTAATGGTAGAAACAGCCCTGACTCCAAGGAGGACCATTGTAAATTCCTGTGCATCTTGTTGAGAGATCTGAGTAAATTGTATTGATCCACTACATATGTCTACTAGATCTCGAATGCCTGAACCACAATGTATTACAGTCCTATCACTATGTAAACGTTGCAGGAAACCACACAGTGCAGAATATAATCACTTCTGTAGTTTCTGTTCAATTGCATTTTCAAGATGTGGTAAATGAAAGAGTACATTGAGAACAACATTTGCATAGCAGTTTACACCAGAAGGGTCTGACAACTGGTAACCTAGAATATCTCCCACATTCTCCACTTTTTTCTTCTTAACAGATTCCTTATTTTCCTTCTTTTCCTTCTTTTGAGCAATATCTGTACAATCCTTTGTAAGCTTTTGCTTTGGACACATCCGTTTTTCATAAATTGGATACTGTCCTACATTTGGAGCATATACACTTCTTAATCAATTGTACTCTTTGACACAACTTGCATCTGCACTTACTTTGCTGTCATCAAATTCAACCAAAAAGAAACCGGACAATGTTCTAACTTGAGATAACACTACATATAACATACCTTCTTTCAATACAGTATTGCCAATGTTAGTAAAAGCTGCGTCTACACTTAAACCTTGAGATTTATGGATATTGACAGCGTATGCTAGAGAAACTGGAAAACTGCAGCCACCAAACATACAAGTCTTTTACAAGCAAAGACATATAGTACACCTACCAATCTGCTTTATGCCATCAATCTGATCAAATTTTATTGCAAAATATTCAACCTCATTCCTATTTGGAAAGTTAATTAAATCAATCACTTTGCCCATATCACCATTAATGAATCCTTCCTCAACATTTAAATTATGCTGCAAAATTGCTTTACAGTTTTTGCAAACACATAAACACTTTTCTAATCCAGCAGTTCTGGAAACAGATTTGTCCAATTAATTTAATTTTGCTTCTAGTTTTTCACTTAGCATTATTGTTACTACCTGGTGTTTCATTATGTCTATTTCTGTAATTTCCCAAATTTCTTCTTTCTCCAGTTTTAGTAATTGTTCGTTAAAACCAGACCACTCCTGAAGTCTAGGCATTAGGCAGACAATGGATTTCCCCTCTTCAATGAAAGTGTACATTGGCTGTGCTGCTGTCTTGTTTTAAGAAAATAGTTTCTTTATAAGGCAACTTTCTAAGCAATATTTCCCCTCTTTTGTGAGAACTCCTATTCTAATATGCTTCAGAATATTTCTGTATTTGATGTCAGAAGCTTGATCCATATTCCTAAGTTTTTCCTAGTTTTGGAAGTTTAGCTAAATATTTGTGTTTCCAAAACTTTCGAAGGAATTCTGAGTTTCATTACGGAGAATAGGCTGTCCTTGGACGGGGATAAGTTGTAGTAAGTCGCCAAACAGAATTAAGTACTTTCTTCCAAACAGCACATCATACTCTGTTTTTAAAATCTGTTGACTCCCAAGTGTACAAAGTCAAGCATTAAGTTTGAGACCATGCTCACCTCATCGATAATTAAAAGTTTCTGTTTCTTCAGTACTCTTGAGACTTCATGACAATCTTCACCAGATAACTTTTGATACTCCAGTTTGTTCTCATGCTCTACAGGTAGCATAAGTAGTCAATGTAAAGTAATCCCTTTAATGTTGTGTGCAGCTAATCCAGTTGGTGCTGTTACTACACTCCACAAATTTGACTCTTTAGTCTGCTGTAGATAACCAGTGAGAACTTCAATAAAAAAGCTTTTCCCAGTGCCAGCTTGACCACTGATGTATAATAGTATTGGCTTAAATGATGAGCATTTACATTCATTTTTCTCGTGGAGGAATCCATGCTCTATTTTCTCTTTTACCTCCATATATATTTCTTTCTGCTCATCGTTCAGTTGTCCAACTAACTGCTACAAATCAACACGCTCTTGTCTTGCTTGTTGCATTGCAGTCTCTACCTCATTCATAGCTATGGCAGCTTCATTCTCAATAATTGGTTGCCAAGAGGATCTTGACTTAGAGGTCCTGAACTTTGGCTGCTTTGAGAACTGTCCTTAGCCATCTCAGCAGCAATTGTTTCATCCTGTTCAATCTCATCATTTACCATTTTATGTACTTGGGAAAGACTGAACACTGAATGCTGTCTTTCACAGTGTTGGAAGAATTTTCATAGCAGTCAAAGTGTCTGAGTAACTCCTATTCAGAACGCCAAGGCGTGAACAGTTGCATAAGTGCCAAATAGAAAAACTCTCTTTTATCAGGAGTTTGGTAACTAAGTTTTCTGTGGTTTATTAAACTTCTTTTTGTATGTTGAACCAAACAACCATCGCAACCAACTACTCCATACATCTATGTTATCTGTTACATTGTTTATGTATCTATAGTGTTGAAGTATCTCATAAAGGCACACTTTTTTCAAGGTGTGGACTACTTCTTGGATAGTAAGTATCCAGCATATTTGTCTTCAAAATATCTGTACTTTTCAGGTCAAACTTTGCTAGGTACTGAATTTCGGGAAAAGACTTTAAGAATCTGTTTCATGTGCCTGCAAGGCCTAAACTTACCCAAATAATTCCCCTTTACTTTGAGTTCAGACTGGCTGAGCTCAACTGGTCACAGCATTCATAGAAGCCTATCTCCCTATGTGAAAGCATTTTCCAACTGCAGCTGTACAATTTCTTGGTGCAGTCTCTTCAGGACCCTTCCCCCACAGTACTTTAGCTCAGTTTCCATAGCAACTGTGAGATTGTGGCACGGCCACTCACCTGAAATCCAGGCGTCTGCAGGAGCGATGATGAGCCCCCAGTCCTCCTGGAACACCTCTCAACTTCACCAAGTAACACACGATGCACGTTGGCAGGTGTTCCCAAAGGGAAGGGAAAGTGGATTGAGATAAAAAGAGAAAACACTGCTGTTCCGCACAGCCTGATCCAGCCGGGTGCCCAAACTTTGGTTTTCTGAGGGAGCGACAGCGTTGTAGCGTAGCTTTTGTAACTCTAGGGAGGAAGACAGGGGGATATGAGCACAAGGTACACCTCTGAAACACTCACACGTTACTCTATCCAAACACTCACTACATATGTACAGAATATATTCACCTGAATAAATATCTTCTCTCTGAGTTGCGCGCAGTATTCAAGATGCTAGGCTTTGGTTCAAAGTTCAATTCAATATTTCTTAATAGCATAAAATGCCTATGCATTCCTTGGTAACACAAATGTATAGTTCCGATAAAAGGATACACTGGCCGGACTAAACAGGAGGAACGTGTTACAGCACACAACCTCTGAAAATATAACACTGTTTTGCTAGCAAAAGTACAATCACAATATCTTGTTGCCCATTATTTTGTCACACAACAAATTACCTATGTCACAATGTGCCACAATGATTGAGCAATAAAACTTAATGAAGCAGATGAGAAACTTCTACAGATAACAGTATTGTGCCGTAATGTTCTTTTTCTGTCCAAGAGTAAAAATAACTGAAGAGTGTTCTAGCAGAAGTTCCAAATACTGTTGCCCGAAGCAGTCGGAAGAGGCTTCACCAGTGCATGAAAGTGTTTTAACAAAGTGCATGAGAAATCACCAAAGTCAGCTCCAAGTGCCGATAACAATCATGCCAAAATAAAGTCAGAAATGCTCTGCACTTAGCTCGCTTCTTGTAGCAGGAGCAGTAGCTTGGATTGGAGTCCGAAGAGGAAAGCGGCCTGAAAGAAGAGAAAGCCTCCAGCTGGAACAGAGTCCTCCACAAGCAGCATTGTTGGTGAGATGAGATCGGGAATAAGCCAAACACCGGCATGTGCAAGGCTTTCCATATTTATAGGCTGCATTGCATGAGGCCTACTATGCCCACCACACCCCCCAAGCCTGACAGCTGCCTGAAAACGTGTCAACAATGGCAGTTGACATCCAGACACATGTACAAACACAAGCCTGGGCAAGAATAAACAAGCCTTGGCAAAAACAAGGAAACAAGCCTTGGCAAAAGCAAGACACTCATACTTGTGCATGCAAATAGGCTACATTTGTTATATAGCGCAAGGTAAATTAGCTATATTGCAACAGGAACATTCTTAGGGACAGCAACAGGAACATTCTTAGGGAAAGGAAAGCGTACATGATTCAGAACAACCCCCCGGGGATGTTGGAAGATGACACAAGAAGAAGACCAGTGCCGGGTTTCCCTGGCAGCAACTGCCTCTGGAGCACTCTCTTGTACTAGTCGGTCAAAAGTTCTCAACCCTTTCTGTGAGCATCATACTAGCTTCAAATTCAACTATAGAAAGAGTGGTTTACGGTTTGAAAGCATAAGTATATACTAAACAGAATAACAGTTATAATTTTTCTAGAGCTAATCACAGATCTAGTTACTTTTGTCTCAAAATCACTACCTAATTATAGCTACCTGCATATTTACACCATCCAATCAAATTTGTTTATTAGGTCCTGTCCTTCATTTTATCTGCCTCTCAATTTGAATTTGAAAACTGTCTCATTCAGCTCCAGCCTTCTCCTGTGTGCTACTTTTCCTTGCCTTCAAAATGGTTAGAGTGTGGATTTTGGTTCATAGCTTTGTGTTTTGGGGTAGAGAGTGTGATAGAAAGAGTGGCATTGACAGTGACTTGGGTTTACCTTATGTCGACATTACTTGGGTTGGCCAGAGAAGGTTAAAGTGGCATCAATTGCTACCTTTGGTTGAAAGCATTGTGGATTGCCAACATCCAGACCTCATAATTGTGCACTGTGGTGGCAATGACCTAGGCACACTTACTGGGGTTGGACTGGAAATCCTAATGAAGGATACCTTCATCTATTAATGGCACTTTTCCCTCACACTGCCTTGGTGTTTTCTAACATTTGCCAAAGGGAGAAATGGAAGTGGTCAAAATAATTCTGTCCACAGATAGACAAAGCCAGGAAACATGTCAGTAAAACTGTTTCTACATTCCTCAGATACCACAACACGGGCTTCATCTACAAAAACAATTTACGCTTTGACATAGAGGGCATATATAAAAATGATGGCATTCACTTGACAGGGAAAGGCAACAGGGTGTTCCTCAAGAACTTCAAAGACTGCATCCTGTATTATGTGTACTTCTACACACCATACGCAAAAGGCTCTTTTCTGAGCTAACCCTTTCACTAAAGAGAGTATTATTTCATTTTCAATTCCAATTGCTTAAATCTCATGTGGATCCGCTGAACTGTTGCGGATTAACAAACCAAAAGCACCCTTTCAATGCACACCAGTAACACTACAGAATATCGTATTGGCTATGTGAGTGGTTCATCACTCTAACAGTAGGTGTGTAAGTGAATCTGTGTGTGTGTGTGTGTGTGTGTGAGTAGGTGTGTAAGTGTGTGTCTTGGTCTGTGAGTGAGAGTGTGAGAATCTGAGTGGGTCTGTAAGTGGATGTCTGACTTTCTCTGTCAGTCTGTGAGTGGGTGTCCGACTGTCTGTGTGTCTAAGTGGCTATCTAAGTGTCCGTGTGTGGGAGTGAGTGTGAGTGTTTGTATGAGCATCAGAGTGGGTGTTACAGTGTCTGTCTGCATATGTGAGTGTGTGTGAGAGTATTTGTATGGGTCTCAGAGTGGGTGTAACAGTGCCTGTCTGGGTGTGAGAGTGTTTGTATATATGTGTGAGGTAAGTGTTAGAGTGTCTTTGTGTGTGAGTGGGTGTGAGAGTGTTTGTATTGGTGTCTGAGTGGGTTTGACAGTGTCTGCCTGGGTGTGTGAATGGGTGTGAGAGTGTTTGTATGGCATGCGAGTGAGTGTGAGAGTGTCTGTGTGGGTGTGCAAGTGGCTGTGACAGTGTTTGTGTGTGTATGAGAGAGTGTCTGTATCAGCATCACTGTGTGTCAGTGGGTGCGAGAGACTCTGTGTGTGTGAGTGGGTATGAGAATGTCTGTGTGTGTGAGTGCATATGAGAGTATCTGTATATGCGTCCAAGTGGGTGTGAGAGTGTCTGCCTGTGTGCCTCACTGGGTCTGAGAATGTTTGTATGGGCGTCAGAGTGGGTGTGAGAGTGTCTGTCTGGGTGTGCCAGTGTTTGTATGGACATCAGAGTGAGTGTGAGAGTATCTGTCATTGCATGTGGGTGTGTAATAGAGTGTCTGTATGGGTGTCAGAGTGGGTGTGAAAGTGTCTGTCTGGGTGTGTCGCAGAAGGTCGTGTCCCTAGATATACAAATTTGGTTTTGGCGTACTATTTTTTTTTAAATGTCGTGAAGATTCATCAAACAGCACCAAAGTTATTGGCAAAACCAAAAACATTTTTCCTATGGAAACGAGTTCCTAACTATTACTACCTACTGGCGCCAGCCAGTAGGCATTACAACCTATAACCAAATATATCAAAATATATCAAATATATTACAAAAATGGGTTTCACTTATCTAATATATACTTATATTTTCATTGTAAAGGAATACGTGGTAAAGGCATATTTGTGGTAAAGACCTGCGTGGTAAAGGCAATGCGTGGTAAAGGCATTGCATGGTAAAGGACATATGGTAAAGGCATGCATGGTGACGGTATGCGCTGTAAAGACATATGTTATGTTATGTTAGTATTACTTGCTATAGCGCACGTCTCACCCGGGGGCATCTCGGCGCTGTCGCGGATCCTGACAAGAAGTGTGTACCAGGAAAAATCAGAATAAGTAGGCTTTTAGTAATTTCCTAAATGTACAGTATGTAGGAGACTCTCGCAGGGTTAGAGGGAGTTTGTTCCAATATTCTGGGGTGAGATAGGAGAAGGTCTTTCCCCCAGTGAGTATTTGACGGATTCGGGGCACACACAGAAGGGCTTGGTTGCTGGATCTGAGATTGCGGCTAGGGACGTAAGCCGTTAGCTTATTTTGGAGATAAAGCGGGCCTTTGCCTTTTAAGGCATTGTACGTGAGGCAACAGATTTTGAAACGGGAACGCTTCTTCACTGGCAGACAATGCAGTTCTTTCAGCAAAGGAGCTGAGGGAGTTCCTGCAGGACGGTTCAATATAAGTCTGGCCGCAGTGTTCTGGACCATCTGGAGCTTGGAGAGCAGTGTTTCACTGGCTTCTGCCAAGAGAGCATTTCCATAGTCCAGTCTGCTTATCACCATGGCCTGGACAAGTGTTCTACCGACAGTCGTTGGGAGAAAGGGAAAGATTCTGCGCAGAAGGCGCAGATTGTAGTAGCAGGCGCTCGTAGTTGCTGCAATCTGGTCTTTCATCATTAATGCTTGATCTAATTTTATCCCCAGATTTCATACAGTTTGTTTGGGCACAGGGGTGGCACCCAATTGACCGACCAGATGGAGGGGGCTTTACCAAGCAGCATAATGTCCGTCTTTTCTGGGTTTAACTGGAGGCAGTTCTCAGTCATCCAATTGGAGATTGCTAACATTCCTGAAGCAAAATGTTTTTTTCTATTTTCAGGTCTTGGCCTATAGTAAACATCAGCTGGGTGTCATCAGCGTATGATATGATCTCAAAGCCAAAGTGCTCTGCAATCTTCGCTAACGGGGCCATATAAATATTGAATAAGGTGGGACTCAGGCATGAGCCCTGCGGTACGCCCTTGTCCATGCGCATTTTGCATGAAGAATACGGGCCCAGGATGACCGTCTGCTGTCTATCTGACAGGAAATGCTGAAGCCACTTTAGTGCCATCCCCTGAACACCGATTGCCTGCAGCCTTTCCAAGAGCCTTGAATGAGAGATGGTATCAAAGGCTGCCGAAAGATCTAATAGTATCAGTATCACAGGTCTTCGTGCATCCACCCCCTGTCTCAGTGAATCAGTCACGGCCAGGAGTGCAGTCTCTGTACTGTACCCAGGGCGAAATCCAGATTGTGAGGGATCAAGGATGTGATTAAGTTCAAGGTAAGATCCCAGCTGCTTATTTATTAGGCCTTCAAGTTGTTTACCCAGAAGAGGTAGCAGGGATATCGGGCGGTAGTTGCTGAGAGATTTTTGGTCCAGCGTTGTTTTTTTTAATATGGGCCGTACACATGCTTCCTTCCACTCTGTCGGGATAATGCCTGTTTTTATTGAGCAGTTAAAGATCTCTTGGATCACGGGGGCGCAACAGGTAGCCAGAAGAGACATTATCTTGGGTGGGCAAGGATCCCGGGGGGACCCAGACTTGGCTGCAGCCAGGGAGCTGTGTATTTCCTCTCAAGTGAAAGGCTGAAAACTGTCTAGTGTACAGGGGGTTGCTTTTAGCTGCTCTTCTTTAAAAATGGTGGTCTCTATGTCCTGCAGAGGGGCAGCACTAAATTCTGAGTAGATGTGGGATATCTTTTCCTGAAAAAAATTAGCCAGAGAATCACAGAGCTCCTGGGATTCCACGGGAGATCGGCTGCATGCTTGTGGGGAGATAAAATCATGTACTATACTGAAAAGGACTTTTGGGGAGTTGTCGGCTTGTTCGATTTGGTTAATGATAAAAGTCCGCCTGGCAGAAAATAATATTCCGATGGTATCGGGACAGAGCTTGTTTGTACTGTTCCTTATCATGGGGCTCTTTCCTTCTATGCCAGAATCTCTCTAGAGTCTTACATTTAGTTTTTTCTACTTTTAGTTCTGGCGTAAACCATGGGGCTGATGGTCGACGATATGTGGAGCCGTGATTTTTAAAGGGAATCGTTGCATCCAGCCCCAGAATACAACCCCATGACACTAAAACATGGTGGGTAAATTGACTAACCCACTCAGCTTTTATGTAAGGGCATGGTAAAGAATGAGCATAACCTACACATGTAGCAAAATATTCAAATGTCTTATGTGGGCCGCATGTGGGAGATTTCAAAAGCATGTCATCAGGGGAGCCCTGAACTACTGTAGGCCAGAGCTGCAGTGGGTACATATGAAAAGGAAGATTTCTGACTTGTTTAAAAAGCTGACTTCTAACATTACATAAGTCACCTGTAGAAGGTGGCCACCTATGATGTCACTTCCGTAATGAATTTCAAAGGAGCCCTTTACTACACAAGTAGGGCAGCTTTTACATCTGAAAATGCATCCTCCTGTGATTTTACTAATATTTAAAAGTTCAATAGTGAACTTAGATCTTTAATATAAATGCCACAAGGCCCAATAACCTGAGTCTTTTAAGCTTTAGTAGTTCTAATTGGTCTTCCCCACTCCAGAGCTGATGTGAGTAGGTGTAACGGACCTTAATCATGATCTCTTTGGAGAGGATAGGGCCTCTTGGGGCAGGTGCCTTGCTGAAGCTATCCTTGCAGGAAGACAGAGGAGATATTTCACAGCAAATACACCTATCTGGGGAATGCAAGGGAGGGGACGGTTGAGAAAATGATACCAAATGGACACTCAAAGCACTGATGGGACATTGGAAAGTTTCTTGTTTATGTTAAAGCAGACAATAGTGTGGGCTTACCTTTCAACAGCCTTCTGCTATCTTGAAAAGCAGTTAGAGCTATGTTTTCAGGTATTGTTTTAGTCATGAGCCAGAATACCTGCAGAAAGTTTGGGAAAGTTGTGTCCTAGGAACTGAGCTAGTATGTTCTCAGGGCCTTTCATCAGCCACTCCTGAATTACTACTATATTTTTGGCCTCCCACTACCTGGAACTCTGATCACTGCTTGACATGGAAGAGACAAGAAGAAGAAAAAAAGGGGAGGAAGTCTACTTGTCTGTTGTATTCAAGGAAGAAGACTGAGGTCTCAGATCCTTCTCTCTGTTGACTCAAGCTTTGGAAATTATTCTCAAATTTGCCGGGGGGCTGGCCTCCAGTAGTTCACAAGGAAATCCAGGGCAAAGGGCACCATGGGACAAGGAATCAGCAAAGTCCAGAAAGGCTGGACTTTTGACTGCGGCTCTTTAGAAGCAGTGGTAGAGTAGTATGCCTCTTGCTTGGATTTGTGTCATGCATCTCTCAGAAGAGTATTCAAAATTTGACTGAACTGGGTTATCAAGAAGCACTTGTGCAAATTCTGAAAACAATGGGAGTTTTTTAATCTCCTCAGGACTGGGACAAGATCTTTATGGAACCCTTCCTTGTTACAGCTTTGAGACTTGCTACACTGGAGGATTACATAAGTTTGAATGAGAAAGGGAAAAGGCAGGAAGAGTTTACAAGTTTATTTATTTAAACTGGTAAACTCTTCATGCCTTTTCCCTTTCTCATTCAAACTTACGTAATCCTCCGGGAAAGTCTCAAAGCTGTGGCCAGGAAGGGTTTAACAAGATCTTGTCCTAGTCCTGAGGAGATTAAAGAGGCAGGAAGAGGACTTAAGTGGTCACGGGTTTCATGATTGCACTGCTCTGAGATTTTAGTGACAAACTGTTCCATTGATTCATTGTATCCAGCCTCGTGGAGCCTCCAGTTGCTACCACATCCAGAATAGCCCTGATGAATGATTTCTACCTCCAGGAAAATGATTTATGCAGAAGGTCACACTATAAACCACTAGACATACTCAGCTTATACCTATGCTTTATCGTGGCCAGACAGAAATTGCACCTAGGGCGCCATCACCCATGTGCCATAAACTTTCTAAGTTTTTTCTATGAACATATTTTGCTTTTTTCTTTAAAAAAAAATGCTGGTTAGACCATAGTATTTATTTTGGTGCCATTTTAGGGGCAGATTTACAAGCCCCTAGCAACACAGTTTTGCGCTGCCGTTGCGTCAATTTTGTGACGCAGCGGCGGCGTAAATAATGCGGCCAATTTACAACGTGACGCATCTAGGGAGATGCATCACGTTGTAAAGCCCTGCGTCACATTATACCTGCGTCAGGTATAATGTATGCAGGGTGGGCATTCCCACGCAGGAAAGCCTCGTAAAAGTGACGCAGTGAAATCTACAAGATTTCACAGCGTCACTTCTAGGACGCCACTGCATCAAAAACTTACACCTGCTTGAAGCAGGCGTAAGGATTGACGCAGTGTAGTGGGAATAGGCCTCAAAATGCATTGCTGGAGTTGCGTCGTGCTTGCGACACGACTCCAGCAATGCGTGACTTTTGCCCCAACAGATGCGTCAGAATTTCTGATGCATCTGTCAATCCTTGCGCCATGGTGCGCCGTATTGTAAATACGGCGCATCCATGGTGGCGCAAGGGTTTCTCAGGGTGGCGCAGGGAAAGTGACGCATCTCTACAGATGCGTCACTTTCTTGTAAATCTGCCCCTTAGTTTTTAAATGTTATTCTTTTTTATGAAATTATTTGGGAATTCAAGCTATTTATTTCGTTGAGTTCAATGTTGTTTTGGTGCTCCTAAAATACTTTGCACACTTTTACTTTGAGAGAAAGAAAACTGTTGTTTTGAGCCAGAACTGTGAGGGATAAACGCAGGATACCTCATTGAATCCTGCTTGATATTTCTTGTGCACTGGATTACTAAAGTGTGTGTGAGCTCAGTTAATTCTCATGCCTCTAGTTAATGATCCGGTTTTTCACGCTGAATTTAATTTGATAAAAAAACAGTTTGCAGATGAAATGCCCTAGCATTAGTATGGGTCCCAGAGATTTGTGTGAAAGCCATCTGGTGAGGGCTCTTGAGATTGGAAATGCTTTTGGAGTTATCACTTGGAGAAGAAATCAAGGAGAAAATGTTCCAGGAAGTTGAAAATGCCCTCCAATGGTATGTGCTTGATGTGCGGAAGTTGGATGCTCTGGTTTGCTTCGCCCACTGGTTCTGTTTTCAGCTTTATAGAAATGTTGCCTCTCTAGCAAGCAATATCAGCAGGCTCACGCTGAGAAGGGTACTGTGTGCTGTGAAACAGTTTACTTGAGTTCGATTAGGTAAGGTTTTGAGAAGCTGTAGAAAAGAAGTAATTCTGCATGTGTCAGGGTCTTCTTAGTTCCTCAGGACCAGTACCCTTAAGAGGCCCACCTTCTGGCAGCTCCGACTCTGATTATTTAAACACAGAGGATCAGCGTGGCCAGATGAGGGATGGGTAATTAGGGAGGGTATTGCGGGGAGGGAGACCTGGAACAGATGATCCACAATAGTGAGTTCTTGTTCTATGTAGATGAATCACATCACAATAACACAAAAGACATGAGCTTTACTGAATACATGTAAATAGTTTTACCTGAAAATCAAAAAGACGTCATTCTGAATATGATAGACTTGCTATATTTTTTGTAATCCTGTTAAGCAATAGTCTCTTTCTATATCAGGATAAATATCCTCATGGTATTTCTTAAGGTTCACATAGATCTTCACTCATTGTTCTCATAGGTTTCTTTCAAGAACTACATCAAAGAAGAATTTGAAATCTCTAATATGGAAAAGAGTTCACATTGTTTCTTATAAAACAACAACAAATGACATTCTCTCCAAAATGTTTAAACTTTAATTGAATAAAGTTTGTGCGGGAACGATAGATCCATTAATCAGAAATGAAGATTTCAACTAAATCTCAATGTGAGTCACTATTGTTTAAAATCTCCTGGAATTGACAATAATCCAATCGGATGAGTTTCTGACTTTACTCAAAGAGTTTCGCAAGGAGACTCCTGCCTCAAGGATTGAATGCAGAAACAGCTGTCTTGCTACCCGATTCCGCTCAGGCCCTCTTTAAAACAAAAGCGATGCCTCCTATCTGTTTCCTGAGACCATGATGTTCGATAAGGCTCTTTAACAAAATGGAGAGTCGGAACAGCACGTAGCAGGCACTGGACCTCCTGCTGCTCTGGAAACTGTTCAGCAGCAGGGCGAGGCTGTTTTTAACAGATTACCGGGCCGACGTGAGTTTGTCACGCATGGGCTGAAACTTAAAAACAAAGGGGCATATTAGCAAGGGCAATATCGCCGCTTTAGCGGCGATATTATTATCGCCCTATCAGCAAGCTGTCGCTAACAGTTGTTAGCGACAGCTTTCCCGCGAAAGCGAGCGTGTTGGGTGCCACTTTGCATGTCAGCGATATTTATCGCTAATGACATGCAAAGTAGGCGTTCCCGACCACAAGACCAGGAAAACAGCCGCTAACAGGCCTATCGCCTATTAGCAATGAGGCCCTGGCCCCGGTTAGCGACGTTAAAGTCGCGCTAACCGGGGTCATCGCTGGATTTTTAACACCTACCCAAAACCTGACTTGTGCATACTTAACATGGGGGGGTGGATTCTGCTGATACGACCACAGGGTCGTATCAGCAAAGTTTCCCCCGTCCCCCATGCAACATCGCTAGTTTTGTAGCGATGTTGGCCCATTTCTCCCGCTTTCGCTGGATTATATATCGCCATGGTGCTAACTGTTGCTAATACAGCGTTAGCGTGGCGATATATACCAGCAATAGCAGGCGATAATTATTTTCACGCTAAGCGCGCTCTGCGATGTTTATCGCAGTTTCTTGCTAATATGGCCCAAAGAGGTTAAACAACAGAATCAAGCGCGAATCATCCGTTGTAATGCTCTTTTAGCTAAAAAGTTTGTGACAGCCTGTATTAGTTTAAGGCATCTGTACAGACATCATTTTTAAATACATGACTGTATTTTTCCAGTCTATCATGTGCAATGAAGTAAAGTAATAAGTTGCTATTAAGCATCATAGCAACATTAGTCTCATGTTTTCTGTATTGCACCATCAGACATTCTCTCAGTTGTGGTAATGGTATCACTAACACTGGTTAAATTACATATCAGATGGTCTGTAAGTTATCAGTGAAAGCATAGATCATGACAGAATGTTAGAAATTGGTTTTCTGGTTGACAGAGGTATGCACCCTGTCCAAGTAGGAACCCCAATGCTAGTCAGTGAACGTTTGGCACACACTAAAAGATAACCTGTGCTCACCCTCTGGTAGCTTGTCACAGAGCAGTACGGCTTATCTAAAGAGGCAATGTGTAAAGTATTTGTGCAACAAACACACACACAGAGTAACACAATAAAAACACCAAAAAAAGGTTCCATATCAGGTTAGCAAATTAGACAATAATTTATGAGTAATTCAAGACCAAAACGCCAAAAATCCAATGCTTAGAAGTTGAGTTATGAATTTTAAAGAATAAAAAAGAGTTCTAGCACTTAGAAGTGGCGGCAATGCTTCAGGTCCGTTCAGTGAAACACTGGTTCCGAGTGAGGCAGCTCTGAAGGCGATGCACCAGGTCAATCCATGCTGGAGGGGCGATGCTTCGATCTTCTCCACGCAGTGGCAGCTATGCGTTGGATGCGAAGCAGCAGTTCCGAATACGATGCGCCGATTCTACTCCCTCAACTGTGTTGATGCGCTAGTTATGATACACGCAGACTGGAGATGCATCGATTTCTCTGGTGCAAGTATCTGGGTTCACCACCAGTGAACCAGGCACAATAGCAGAGGTAGAGAATTTGATAGCCTTGAGTCTCAAGCAACAGCAGGCAAGCCAATAAGCCCTTGGAGATCACTTTGGTGCAAGCCAGAGTCCAGCTCTCCTCATCAGGGTCAGACAGCAACAGGAAGTAGGACAGTACAAGAGAAAAACAGGCCTTCCAGTCCAGCAGTCCAGAAGAGTGTCAGTCTTTGATGCAGCACAGCAGTTCTTATGGCAGAGTCCAGTTGTAGGTCCCGAAGTATCTGATTTGGTGGGGTCAGAGCCCCAGTACTTATACCCAGTTGTGCCTTTGAAGTGTGGATGAACTTCAAAGAAGGTTCTTTGAAGTGCCCAGAAGCCCTTTCTTTCCAGCCCTGGCTCCACAGTTTCGGTAGGGGCTAATCAACCCTTTGTGTGGGGACAGGGCACTACCTATTCAGGTGCAACTGTCAGCTCCTCCCTCCCTTCCTGCCCTGGAAGGGCCATCAGAATGCAGGTGAGTGCTCAGACACATCTAACCTTCCTGTGTTTGTGGCTGTCTAGAGGGAATACACAAAGTGAAGCTGTCATCTACCCCAGACATGTATTGAAGTCAGGTTGAAGGCCCACAGAGCAGTAAGAGCAGGGAAATGTCCACTTTCTAAAAGTGGCATTTTTGGAATAGTAATGTTAAATCCAACTTTCCCAGTAAAGAGTATTTATCATTACCATTCCAAAGATATAAATCTGGCCCCTGCGCCACACCTCTCCCTCTTTTGAAGGCTACTTGTGTGGGTGGCACAATCAGTGCTCCAGGGCCACTATTAACATTTAATTTACAGGCCCTGGGTACATGGTAAACCACTTTACAAGGCACTTAAAAGTAAATTACATATGCCAGTTGTGTATACTCCAATGTTACCATATTTATGGGAGAAGCACATGCACTTTAGCACTGGTCAGCAGTGGTAAAGTGCTCCGATTCCTACGGCCCACAAAAAGAATCAGCAAAAAGTGGAGGTAAGCAGGCAAAAAGTTTCGGGGAAGACCACCCTAAGGATGACAGGTCTAATACTGGAGGTGAGTGGTATGTTTGGTTCAAAGTTCTATTTTTTGTTAGTTTTTTAACAGTTAAGTTTTATTACTTGGTAGCACAAATATTGCTCAAGTAAATTCACAGTTCATACCTAATGTATTAAATTCCCCCCCAAAATGGAAAGAATATTCTTACATTGTCATGCACAGTCAGGCCTTTGACATACACAGATATGCAGGCTTCGAAAATTTCTTTTGGGTTTCACTTTTCCATAGGTCTGACAACTACCAGATCTCACAGGCTTTTGGGTTCCCCACGCATGTGCAAAGGCAGCTGTTCCCACTGGAGACAGAGGTACGTTGAGAAGCCAGATTTACTAAATCTGTTAGACAGGTTCAATCCATCATGTTGAGCGCAACAGTGAGTAAGGCAGCAGTGGAAAATGTCCCTTTTCTTTAAGTCATCATGTACACTGCTGTTACTGACCTGCTTCTTTATTTTATTTATTTTGTTTTTGTTTTTTCTATTTTCCTATTTTTACAATAGGGTTGTCCCACTATTTTCCTGTCATTTTCCCTCAGTATATTTGACAGGTTTGTTCTGCTGAAATATACATCGGGAAAACGGTGGTTGTGCTGGGTTTATCACTCCTGAAAATTGCCTGTTTTGGAAAACTCAGCATTTAATTCTTATCCCTGCACAATCAGCTACTTGTACAGTGATCAGAATTTGTCTCTTAATCACCCCCTTAGTGTTTTATGGAAGTCAATTTCAAGTTTAAGGCTGCATATGTCCTTGATGGGATATTGAAGTTCCCAATTAAGGCAACCGTGCAAGGATTATGGTATCTTTCTGTCAGTCGTCAGGCAGCATTTAAAGAGGTTGAATTACATAAGAACAGTAGGAAGTTCATCATTCACAGGTCTGCTGGCCACCACTACAGTTAGATAATGTTTTCACCTAAGCCGATATTTGTGGCCTGACTTCACCATGACCTGCATTCTTTAGTGATAAACAAGGAGAATAGGAATTGATGCAAATGCACATTCAGGGTTCGACTGGCCTGTAGGGAGTTCTGGCCATACCCGATGGGCTGGTCTGACAAGTCAGTGTGTAGGACTTTTTTTTTATCTACTTCATTGCACCCCAAGCTCTTGCATCCACCAATTATATCCTACTCGGCGACCTCAGCTTTCACCTGGACAACCCTAGTGACCAGAACACCACATCCGTTCTGGAGAACCTTGCCAAAATCAGACCCAAGCAGCTAGTCACTGCTCCTACCCACAAAGCATGACATACACTCTACCCTGTCTTCTCTGCCAGCGGAAACATTACCTACAACCACACCACCAAACTCCTCTGGATCGACCACCACTGTGTAAACTTTGCCTTCACTACATCCACCGTAAACTACCACCCTCACTGCCTCCCACCTCCGTCGTAGCTGTAACAAGGTCACCGAAGAACATGATAGAGCGCAGTGATATTCTGAAAATTATAGGGGTACATTATATTCATGAATAGTCCGTACCCGCATATATTCTTATGTGTGTTAATTTTAGTTAGAGCCTGTGTTGTAATAATCAGTGGTAAATGAAATGTTAGGATGAGTCGTGCCATTCAAGAAACGTAAAATGGCAGTTCGAGGGAATCATGTAATTTTCGATGTTCATTGCAAATGCTTAATGAAGCAGTTTATGTGTAATGTAATATGCTAGATTTAAACGTGCATCATGTTGAAGTTGCACACGTTTAGGTGATTAATTATGTTTAGGAGTAATGAAAAATAGTGCTTATAATGTAACATTTAAATGTGCGTTTAATGTGATGTCAAAGGCCTGGATGGAGTATTTACTCTTTCGTGCTAAGAAAGGCCTATTCGTTTCCTTATGTTAGCTGGTTTATGTAGGCCTGAAATGCATTTTCCCCTGGTGAAGCTCTCATTTGGAGATGGTCAGCGAAATTCATGTGCGTGCAAGCTTGTTCTGTTCTCATGTATTCGTTGCAGGTGCAAGGACATCATCCTCGTTAGTTAGAATAATGCTTTTGTTTTAGGAGTTAGGTATGGAGGAGACCTGCTACAGTGTATACAGGAATGTCGATAATTGGGGGTTGATATTTTCTTTCGCTGAAGAAGCCTGAGACCCAAGGACACCTCAACCGTCGTTGGATCGAGTACAAGTTTTGGTGGAAAATTACCTACGAGAGGTGCCTGGCCAGAAGAGGTGTTACATGGGCGTGTTTACTAAGTATGCATTTTGTATTAGGGACAGTGCCCGAGGGATGAGCTGGCAGTTAGCAGAGTGGGCAGAGCGAGAGGAGAGAGCCGTTAGAGAGTAGAAGGAAGAGATCGATTCTTAGAATGGAGACTTAAACTGATCTTTACAACGTGAGTGTACTTCTTAGGAAGTCGTCACGAACTGACACCTTTTCTTGACTTTGCTTGGGAAATGTTAAGCAGGGACGCCACTTTAGGATAGTGTAGGGATAGATTAATGGATTTCCTTTACAGCCACTAATGAAGACTAATATAGATGTTGGTGCAGTTATTGCTTGTTTAGTATTTTTGGAATTGCTTATTCTCTTTGTGCTGTATCGGATTAGATTGGTTCGTAGGATGGACTTTGTATTAGTGCCTTTGTATTTTTGCAACCTCGTTCTGAGGTGTCTGTACGTCCAGCTATTTTTGGTTCTGTAATAAACCCCTAAACTTGGAATTCGGAGTCAGTGACCCTTTCTGAGATTTACTTAAATTGATACATGCTAGCTTGTTATGAATACATTGTTTCTCCCCTTTACACTTCTCAGCAGGTAATAAAGATCCAGTCGACCAAGGGTTCCGAGTAAACTTTTATAGTGGAATCCGACTTTATCAAACATCTCACTGCCTTTTTCAGCACTACAACAGTGCCGACATCAGCAGACGCCAACACCGCAGCATGCAACCTCCATCGATGGATCTCCAACTGCGCCAACACTGGCTCCCCTCAAAAAGGCCCTAGGCAAGCAACACTCCAATAAAGCCAGCTGGTTCAATATCACCCTCCACGAGTCCAGATGCACCTGCAGACAACTTGAGAAGAGATGGAGGAACAACAAAACCCCGGAAAACCACGCAACCTTCAAAACCACCGTCACTGCACACCACCTCCTCCTCAAAACCACAAAGAAAACGGCCCTCCAAGACAGAATCAATGCCAACGCACACAACAGAAAAGAACTCTACGCCATTGTCAAGGAGTTTGCCGGGCCCAACAGCGAGACCACAGACGTCCAACTCTACCAATAACTCTGCAACAAACTCAGCACCTTCTTCCAACACAAGATCAGGCATATCGACAACAGTTTTGACACCCAAGACCCTCACCTCCATCACCCAAAAGCTTCGCCACACCATCAACTGCTCCATCGAGACCGCCACCCCGATGACTGAAAGCACGCAGAGATCAACCCCTGCTGAAGAAGACGTCCACTGACCCAAAAGACCTCAAGAACTTCAGACCGATCTCCCTGCTCCCTTTCCCAGCCAAGGTCATCGAGAAGGCCATCAACGCCCAACTCTTCGAGTTCATCAAAGTGAACCACATCCTGGACATCTCCCAATCCGGCTTCTGAAGCAACCACAGCACCGAGACCACACTCCTCGCCACCACCAAAGACATCTGCTCCCTCCTCGAACAGGGCAAAACCGCAGCCCTCATCCTGCTGGACCTCTCGGCCACCTTCAACACCATCTCCCACCGCACCCTAATCATGAGACTCCACAACGCTGGTATCTGCAACAAAGCCCTGGACTGGATCCCCTCCTTTCTCACCAGTGGAACACAGCGAGTCAGACTACCTCTGTTTCTCTCAGAACCCACAGAGATTATCTGCCGAGTGCCCCAGGGCTCCTCCCTGAGCCCCACCTCTTCAATGTCTACATGGCCCCCCTAGCTGCCATCGTCAGGAACCACGGACTCAACATTGTCTCCTATGCTGATGACACCCAGCTGATCCTCTCCCTCACTGACGAATCCAGTCGCCAAAGTCAATTTCCACAACTGGATGAAGGCCGTTGCCACCTGGATGAAAGACAGTTGCCTCAGACTCAACTGAGACAAGACCGAAGTGCTCATCTTGGGAACCACCCCCTCAGCTTGGGATGACTCCTGGTGGCCCACCGCATTGGGAACCTCACCACCCCCTGGACCTCGCACATAACCTTGGCATCATACTGAACTCCTCGCTCACAATGAACTGCCAGATCAATGCCATATCCCCATCATGTTTCCACACGCTCAGCCTGCTTCGATAGACATTCAGATGGATCCTAACCGAATTCAGAAAGACAGTCAACAACGCACTCATCACTAGCAGACTTGAATACGGCAATGCACTCTTCACCGGCGTCACCCAGAAACTCCTCATGAAACTACAGAACGATTAAAACGCTGCAGCCAGACTGGTCCTCAATATCCCCCACCGCAGCCACATCACTGAACACCTTCAAGAACTCCACTTGCTTCCAGTCAACAAAAGAATCACCTTCAAGCTCCTCACACAAGCCTACAAAGCCCTCCATGACGAAGGACCAGCATATCTGAATCACCGCCTCACATTCCACATACCCGGCAGACACCTTCGCTTCACCCAACTGGCCCTGGCCACTGTCCCACGGATCCAAAAGCCCAGAGCTGGAGGAAGATCCTTCTCTTACCTTGCCGCCAAGACCTGGAACACCCTGCCTCTCCACCTCGGGCAATCCCCGTCCCTGACCCAATTCAGGAAGGATCTCAAGATCTGGCTCATCGGCTGAACCCCAGCGCCCAGACAGATCAACAGCCTCCCCCCCAGTGCCTTGAGACCCTCACAGGCGAGTAGCCACACTTTATAAACCCCTGATTGATTGACTTTTTTTGGGCAGTTTTCCGGGCCTCTTTTATGGTCTGCTGGGCCATTCTTTTACTGTCCCTGATATTGCCTCAAACATTGAGTGCAGGAAGCACAATTGTAGCATTTTACCATACCTGGAACCCTGGCCACTTCTATAGCTGTGTTGAGTATCAAAGGGGTAACCCACAAAAAACTACCCGACTTGGGTAAGTATTGCAGTAAAATCAAATAAGTGGTCGCGGTAGCAACTCTTGTAGCAAAACAAAAATGATATAGCATTCACCACTCATATTATTCTTTAGATGCATACATCCATTTTATTCATGGATTATTGACACTGAATGCACTTTTAGTCAAAACATTAGTTATTGGCAACACAGTTGCTCCAGCAAATAACAGTGCAGTATGTATTTACAGTGCTCTTGGTGTAGAGAGAAAGGGGAAGGGTTGGGAAATAGGTGATGAACGTGTGAGTGAAGGACAGGGAAAAGGTATAGTGACATATATACATCAGCTGTATTAGATATAGGACCTCTCCAGCCTAACATAGGTCAGTTGTTCCTAGGTATACACATAACTCTGAATGAACATCCACTGTTAAATCAATCTTTCATCAGAGCTTGTGGAGGAGGTGTATGTTGTCAACGTTTCGACCCCTAAAGTGAAGGGTTAGTTCGGTCCTCACGGTGGGGTCTTCATCAGGACAGGGCTGAGAAGAGCACCTGTGAATAATCGGAAACGTGTGTAAGAAAGTGCGGGTATGTACAGGGTGAATGCTAAAAATAGATCAGGTAGCGAATACCTACTTAGGACAACAGCAGGAATAGTCCGCTGTTCAATCAACACAGAAGGGCTCGTGAAAGCTCCTAAAGTCAGGGAGAAACAAATTGTCAGATGACTAATAACAGGGGCAGTCTGCCTCACTGAAAGGTCTATATGTTCCTAATACTTACTGATTCAACAATTGATGTAGACGCACTACTGAGGTTAATCAATCACTCGCAGTGGGAACTAATCCAAACAATCTACAGAAACGGGAAGAGAAACCAGGTACACTTCATGAGTGATGTTCGAAAACTGAGTCTACTGATTTCATAGAACATTCTCGTAAGAGAGCGATGACCTCGTGGTGGGCCTGGATGTTAAAGTAAATCTGAACCAGGAAGGGAACACGCAGTGCCCATCTAAAAAGAGCCTGTGCAGGCATACAATGCTGGGCTGTGTGGTGGCTCTATAAAACGTAATGTATCTCTATCCCGTGCATTGAAGGGGGAAAGAGGAGGGAGTAACCCCTTCGTCCTGGCAGAAAGGATAAACTCCTGACATGTGTGGCCTTAATGAACGGCCGTGACCGTTGTATTGTTGCGCGGCAGCGTCTCTAGTCTGAATCACTGGTTGTCCTCGCGGTTAGTTAAATAAATACCTCATGGTGGCATGCGCGGTGCTGGCTGTGTGGGTGGGTACTAGGTATAATAAAGGCCTCTACGCTCAGTGGTGCAAGTGCAAGAAACGGGCGGGTGGAGCAAATTTCTCATGTTAAAAGTAATCATGGTAATGGCTAAATTAAAAAAAGAGTACTTGGTAAAACAATAGCCTCTACGCATAACTGGCGGTGACAAACTCAATTCAACATGTTAAGCCGTTCAAAGAATATTTAACAGGCTCCTAACATGTGATCAGATGCTAACGCTAAAGCAGGGCTAGAGGGAGCTGGGGCTCGCTTACCTTGTTCCAGGCCATCCGGCTCGTGTGTGAGCGCGGGGCCAGCTGCAGGCTCTTATGAAGGTACCGGCGTGGCGCGCGTGCACCCGGCCGTGCCGCCGCTGGATACTGCCGAAAAAGGCTCGTCTGGTTCCAGCCAATCAGAGTTGAGGTTCCCTCATCAAGGCAAATCTGTGGAACAATCGTTCAGGGATCGGAGGGCCGGATCGATAATCGGCTGCTCCTGATGCGAAATGGCTGATCGGGCACACCGGGACGTGTAGTGTATCGTATTTGAACATGTCCTAGCTGTCTCGAGAGTCCTTCCTAGTCTAAGCCATGTCTACGTGTTTGCAATACACAGTTGCAGTATGCGATGTCGGGTTATCTGAAACTGTAAATGTGCAAAATCATGTGTTATTAATGACGTATTGCGGAAGAAGTGTTCACAATTCAAACGTGACAATAAATGATGGCGGGTTATGTATAATCTTAATTCACTCGGTTCCAGTTGGAAGTACATGAGTTCTTGACATAACATTTATACGGGTTGCATATATATAATCTTCATTCTCACAGTATCTGTACGTGATACATGTGTTCTTAACATAACGTTTTAGGATGACGGGTTCTGTACATAGAATCTTACTCCCCACGGTTCCTTTGCTCAATGCATGCGATAAAAACATTATTATTGCGTAGGTTGGCATTGCCTTATGTCGAATTTTAAACATCTGGTGCATGTGTATGCGTATGAAAGATTGTAGGGAACCATATGTACATGATTTTGACACTATGGTAGCATTGTCAGAAGTGTGAGTGAGAGTGCTCAAGTTAGTCACACTGGCATGCGTGTCTAGGCATTACATGTGATGACATTGTAGTCGTGCACCTTGCAAGAATACTTGCATTTTGATGAGAAATATAAAATTACATCATATTTGGTTGAACATAACATCATTTAGGCAGTGTACATCATATAGATCATAGTCATTCAGTAGTCAATCCAGCTAATTGGGCATTTGTGCCATCTAGTTCATTGAGCCCATTGTTCACAGTGTCCAGGAGATACATCCATTTACACTCTCTTAAGTTCAAAATGGGGCCCAAATCACCTCCCCGTGCTCCCAAGGACACCTTCTCGAGGACCAACCATTTCATTGAATCTGGTGTGTGTGTGTGGGCCTTGAAGTGTTCGACTAATGGAGCCCCTGCAGTGTTACAGCGGATTCTGCTGCAATGTTGCAGGATCCGTGTTTTAACTTTTTGTCTTGTTTGCCCAATGTATAGTTGGTTACATGGGCATACAATCGCGTAAATTACGTCACAGGAATTGCAGTTGGTATGGGCCTTAAGTTCGATAGTATGATGTTTGTAGGGAAACGTTTTAGTTTCAATAGTCATCTTGCAAGCCTTGCATTTGGTACATTTAAAGTGGCCCACCACTTCTGGGAGATTCCACATGCTTTGGATTGTCTGTTTCGGTGGCATGTCCAAAAGGGAGCGGACGACGTGATCCCTGATGTTTTTGGCTTTTTTGAAAGCGTGCAATGGTGGCTCCTGGACATCAAGGTCGTCTGAGATGAGTTTCCAATGTCCGTTAATTATCTGTTTGATTTCATTGCTCCTGGTGCAATAGGTGGTGACACAGATCATTCTGTTATTTTCAGTTTGACGTTGTCTGGGTGTCAATAGTGCCTCTCTATCGTAGTACCAGGCCCTTTTGCGTGCTCTTTTGACAAGTCTTTTAGGATATCCCCGCTCGATTAACCGTGTTATCAGGTTATCTGATTCTTGAAAGAAATCGTCCTTCAGTGAACAATTCCTCCGGATCCGGAGAAATTGGCCGAATGGCAGGTTGTCCCGGAGGGCTCGGGTGTGGTGGCTTGTATATCTTAGCAGGGTATTGCGTTCCGCTGGTTTTCTGTACAGAGTGGTGTAGAGGTGGTCCTCTGTTGTCTTGATAGTAATATCCAAGAAATCTATGGTATGTCTATCCCAATGGATGGTGAACTTGATATCTTGGGAGCAAGTGTTCAGCCAGTCAAAGAAACTATTCAACTCCATTTCGTCTCCTGACCAAATTAGTAGCACATCGTCTATGTATTTTCGCCATTATGTGACATGCATTCTATATGGGTTGATATTGGAGAAGATGTAGTTGTCCTCAAAGTTATCCATGAAGAGGATCGCTAGGTCTGGGGCAAAGGCCGCCCCCATCGCTACTCCTTTTGTTTGAATAAAGAATTCATTTTGAAAGACAAAAAAGTTCTTCATCATAGCTACCTCTAGAAGTTCTACTATGAATTGCATTGGGACGTTGACTGGTTGTGGTCTTTTCTCAAGGGCCTGTGTCATTACTTCCAACGCTGGTTGTTGCGGGATGCTCGTATAGAGTGATACGATATCTAGCGTCACTAGAAGTTGCTTGTCTGAGTCAAACTTCATTTTGTCAACCAAGTTGATCACCTCCATTGTATCTCGAAGGTATGTTCTCGTGGTTTCGGCCAGCGGTTTTAAGAAGAAATCAATGTATTTGCATATTGGCTCTAGGAGTGATCCACATCCCGAGATGATGGGTCTACCGGGGGGGTTTCTTCAAGCTTTTGTGCACCTTAGGTAGGGTGTATATAGTGGGCAGACGCGGTTGATTGTTGTTCAAGTACTCAAATTCTTGGTCCGATAGAAATCCGGATTCCTTCCCTCTTTCCGTGATAAGCCTAATTTGCCTTCTGACGTCCTTGGTTGGGTCTACGCTGCAAGCGGTGTAGCTCATGCCATCACGAAGTTGAGAATATATTTCTGCTTTGTAGTCTGTAATTTAGCCATTACCTTGATTACTTTTAACAAGAGGAATTTGCTCCACCCGCCCGTTTCTTGCACTTGCACCACTGAGCGTAGAGGCCTTTATTATACCTAGTACCCACCCACACAGCCAGCACCGCGCATGCCACCATGAGGTATTTATTTAACTAACCGCGAGGACAACCAGTGATTCAGACTAGAGACGCTGCCGCGCAACAATACAACGGTCACGGCCGTTCATTAAGGCCACACATGTCAGGGAGTTTATCCTTTCTGCCAGGACGAAGGGGTTACTCCCTCCTCTTTCCCCTTCAATGCACGGGATAGAGATACATTACGTTTTATAGAGCCACCACACAGCCCAGCATTGTATGCCTGCACAGGCTCTTTTTAGATGGGCACTGCGTGTTCCCTTCCTGGTTCAGATTTACTTTAACATCCAGGCCCACCACGAGGTCATCGCTCTCTTACGAGAATGTTCTATGAAATCAGTAGACTCAGTTTTCGAACATCACTCATGAAGTGTACCTGGTTTCTCTTCCCGTTTCTGTAGATTGTTTGGATTAGTTCCCACTGCGAGTGATTGATTAACCTCAGTAGTGCGTCTACATCAATTGTTGAATCAGTAAGTATTAGGAACATATAGACCTTTCAGTGAGGCAGACTGCCCCTGTTATTAGTCATCTGACAATTTGTTTCTCCCTGACTTTAGGAGCTTTCACGAGCCCTTCTGTGTTGATTGAACAGCGGACTATTCCTGCTGTTGTCCTAAGTAGGTATTCGCTACCTGATCTATTTTTAGCATTCACCCTGTACATACCCGCACTTTCTTACACACGTTTCCGATTATTCACAGGTGCTCTTCTCAGCCCTGTCCTGATGAAGACCCCACCGTGAGGACCGAACTAACCCTTCACTTTAGGGGTCGAAACGTTGACAACATACACCTCCTCCACAAGCTCTGATGAAAGATTGATTTAACAGTGGATGTTCATTCAGAGTTATGTGTATACCTAGGAACAACTGACCTATGTTAGGCTGGAGAGGTCCTATATCTAATACAGCTGATGTATATATGTCACTATACCTTTTCCCTGTCCTTCACTCACACGTTCATCACCTATTTCCCAACCCTCCCCCTTTCTCTCTACACCAAGAGCACTGTAAATACATACTGCACTGTTATTTGCTGGAGCAACTGTGTTGCCAATAACTAATGTTTTGACTAAAAGTGCATTCAGTGTCAATAATCCATGAATAAAATGGATGTATGCATCTAAAGAATAATATGAGTGGTGAATGCTATATTATTAGGTCTCGCCTAGCAGCACGCATGCGCTGCTTAGGCAAAAAGACCTTTTGGGATCGCTTCGGCTTTTCAGCCAAAAACGTGCACGCGTTCCATTGCCTTCAATGGCAACGCGTGCACGTTTGGCGATTCACTTGCGGGAGCGAGCAGCTGGTGCCATATGGTAGCAATTATCGCGCCTTGCTGCTCGCTCCCGCAAGGGAATCGCGCAGGCCCCCTCCTTTCTCCCCTTGCTGCTGCGCGAGGCGTGCGCGCGCGCTTGTTTTAAATATGTTGATCCAAATTTAGAGCTCCGGTCTCCTCTCTAAACCACCTCCCATTCATGCTACAAGCTTCCTGTGGTTGAACAGCTAAATATTTCTTTTTTTTATTACAAATTTTGAAGAATTCTTTTTCATTTGTTTGCAGTGCTTACTTGTTTGTTTTTTCCAACCTTTTATTTCCCTAAAGTGTTCCAGTTGTAAAGATTTTTCTAAGAGAGGGATTAAGGTTTGTACCCCAACAAAGTAGTTGCTATTCTCCACAGAAAGAAGTTTAAAAAAAAGTTCACGGGTGACCTTTCCATGGACTAGAAATACTACTTTAGATGAAGTTGCGACTCGATCGAGCCGAACCTTTACGACATGCTGACCTGTTGATGCTCGGCCAGCGCAGGTTTTGTAATCAATAAATGAGCGTATTGGTACTATTACCTTTTGGACTGCACTCTGTTACTTTCATAATGTATCAACGCTCGTGACGAGTCGAATGCAAGTACCAATTTGAATGTAAGTGCCATATTTGAAATTGCACGTGCCAGTTTCAGTCAAGGTTGTGCCTCTAAAGTTCTGCCATAGGACCCTGGTTTTTTTGGGGAGCGGGGTGGGGATGGGCGAGAAGGGGGGTTTCATAAAACATTTCTGCGTAGGTACAGACAGTATAAGCTTGTTGTTGGATCATGGACATAATTTATTTATCACAAATTTTTGGAGCAACAAAAAAATGATAAATCCAGTTCACTTTTGTGTCTAATTTTCCAAATGCAACTGTACCAGGTGTCAATATGCTAAACACATACTAGACAAATTGTATTTTCCATTTTTAATTCACTTTCCAAGTGTTGGTTCACAGCACATCCAAAGCTGCAAACTGGCTAGGTAGGAGACTTTTAAGTGAACTTCACTTGCACAAGTTTTACCCTTCGTAATTTTTCAACTTCTGACACTTAGAACCTGTGATAATGTGCATCTTTGGACATGGAGAAAATTGCGGGACTTTAACTACTTCTTGTGCTATTTGTGCACTTGTAAGGCAGTTCTTAATGAAATACAGGTATTGAGAATGAGGGCCTCCATTCTGAAATGTATAATCTAAAATGCACTTCCCCCGTGAGGGGATGAAGGCCGGGAAGGCAAACCAGTATGAGTTGTTAAGCGTCAGGAGCGAGGCTCCATTTCAGTATTTGTACTAAGATTTCTTTGTAGCCTCTGCGCACTACCTCTGACTTTGTAACTACTATTGCCCCCCGTCTCTGCTTCTACTCACTGCACGCTCAGTTGTCACAGTCCTAATCTCAGCACTTTTAATTGGACCTTACATTAGTTCCTCTCCGCTATCGCCCTCTCTTTACTGGTTTTAACTGGCTGTCTATCTCTGTATTGATGGTAACCAATTAGGGTTTCAGTTTTCTCATGTAGGATTTGCTCACATGACTGCTATACGCTACTGACCATGCCCTCATGTATTTGTTTTTGTTTATTTTTTATAACTGGAACTGTTTCACTGTAAAGTTTCTAATGCTGGAAGGCCATGTTTGCTTCTGCAAAACCACGCAAATGACTTGGACGGTGACAGAAGCAGGCAGATTTTGAGACCTTTTAGAAATCCCAAAATACCTTAATTGTTAATCTGGGCCATAAAGCGTGCATTTTTAGGCCTTAATGGGTGTGCATTGGGTGCATATTGTTTAAAAGAAATAAATGCATATAACTTGCACAGTCGGTGTAGGCTGTGATTGAAAGAACTAGGTTGTCCATCGAATCCTGAGAATGAGCCAAAAGAAAGCAGATCCAGGAAGGAGCAGATATTAGGAAACTTGTAGTCTCCTAGCAATGAAAGTAATGTATTGGAGAGTTCAAGCAACATGTAGAGCGGTGCAATTAAATCCACCATTCTCTGATGTTTAAAAGTGTTATTAATGTTGTCTAGCATTTACGATTTCTCAGCAGGTCATGTAATAACACAAATTGTCAAAAATGGTCAGTTTTAGAATTCTCACACACTTTAACCTGCAATAATAGGCGGGACCTTCAGGAATAGTGGTTCTGGCGTTTGCAGTATGCTATGGAGATGCTCATAATTATAAGTGACCACAATGACAGTGTCCAGACAGTGCTTCCTGGGGCAGGTTATGTAGTGCTTTTGTCTTTGTAGGGTTCTGATTACAAAACTCAGGCCAGAAATAACAAAGGTGGGAGATTTTCCTGTGGCAGCGGCATGCTTTAAAGCTAGACTAGTCTGCTTGGAAGACTGATTTTCTTTCAGGTCCTTAACCAATAAGTTGAAAACAATATTGATTTATATTAAATATTACTGCAACCTGTCCGACAACAGGCATAGGTGTTTGAGACTGTTGCATGGTGGGCAGATGGGATGTTACCATTCAGTGTTAACATACCATCTATATCTGAAGTGTGTTGTCTTTAGGGGGCCTCATATTCAGTTCGTCAGAAGAAGAGGAAGATCCAGCCTCAAATTGCTTAACTGAAACACTGGCGCCATTCTCCTGGCTGGGTTATGCCCTTCAGGGAGTGGCCCCTAAACATTGCTCGATAGTCGCTTTGCTGCAAAAACTGTCTTCAGTCACTAGTCAGGTTATTGGTAGTTTATTATTACTATCGGACAAATATAGATCAAAAATCTATTTCTTAACTTTGGTTGAGCATTCCCCCTGCTTGGTTGAATTTGTACAGAGAAGTTAAAGTTGCCTTCTATAATTTAATATACAGTGCAGAAGATTTCAGGCTTCCTCCTGTTGCCTCAGTTGCTCTTAGTGACCCGACCTGATATGCTTGTGGCCTGCTGTAACATGAAATCCGATCTGAGTTCGAAAACGGTCTATTTCAGGACTTCCTTAATTTGTAACCAGCGACAGTGCACCTCTCTTCCCTCAATGAAAGCATGTACTAATCCCCCCCACAAACCCACTCAATATGGTATATCTTTAAGATCTAACATGCCAAAAGCTGAACCAGCACCACCGCAAGGAATGTTAAGAATACTTACTCCGTTATTTTTATGTAGTTCTTCTCTATGCCTGAAGGGTCGCTAGTACAGGCTTCTGAATATCCGCTACGAAGCCCGCCTCTGTGTGATGTTACTGTTTTTTTCCCTCCGGATTTTACTGTAAACCCAAATTTGTGCAATTGGTTATTTGTGTGCCCTGATTTATACAAATCAAATCTAATCAAACCGTTTCCCGTGGCATAACAAGGATATCATCTTGTATTGCACCCTACTGGACGAGTGTGTTAATGCGACACATTTAAACCACGTTTCTATCGGTTACTAAGATGTTAAACTGAAACACGGGCTGCACTAAACTGATCCTGATGGTAAATGTACTATCAAAAATGGGGATGCATCGTTTGGGGAATATTCTTTACATATGACAAGCAGCAGTGTGCCGCTCTCTGCGACACTCGGGGAAACATATGCACTAAATCACAATAATGGTTGACTGCACTTAAGTTCACTTAAGTTAAAAAAAATAAAATGTAATGGTCTTGTGGCAGAACTGAAGAGGACCAACCTTGATTGAGACTGGCATTTAAAATTTAAAATATGCTGCATTTAAAATCACAACGTGCGCACTCTGGTTCAAGGGGTTACGAACAAAACCTCAAATTGTAAGTCATCACTGCCTCCAAACCTCTCTGTATACATCTTGTGCCGTTCTTTTAACCAAGTTACTTCGTTCAACCAGCAGAGGTTCTCCTTTTCATTATAATAAGGGACCTCATCCTTGATTAATGGAAGCCCTGATATGGATACCCCTCGGTTCAGACCTTGTGCAGACCATACAGGACACCATTCACATTCTGTCAGATAAAACCGAGATGCCTTTTAGCTTTAAAAAGGAACCATCTTTCGAGTCCTTTTCCCATGAATAAGTTAACTGTTGGGGTTAATAATACCTTACTCATTTGAATGCACAAGCCCAAATCATACCGCTTTCTGCCATTATGTTGGTGTCCTCATTTTGCCGCCTTTGTTCTACGGCGAGTCATAGGTCTTTTCAGGACTGGGATGGTGTGATAGATTGGCGCCCTCCTTGCTGGGCTGTAAGTCTCCATTACCAGGGTACCACCTCATTTTATGTGCCCTGGCAGGTAGATCTTTGGCAATAACATCTTAGATGATACAATTCTTTAAAAGTCGAGTGCACAAACTGATCTTTAAAAACAATTCAAAACAAGTACAGATATGCACACCACAGGGATACAGATATCAGCTGAACCGAGCACAGTTGAGTCCTAATGCCGTGCTGAGATGGCTACAAGAAAAGCTAATTGTCGTGTCAGTTAAATTTCTTAAATTACTTTGTGCTAAAGTGAAAAAAATTAACGAAACCGAGCGCGGTGTCCTTGAAGCGGCGCCGCGCTCAGTTTTAAACGTAACCATTTGCAATGCAATAGGTCTCGCAGTTACGCGAGTTTAAGCTATTGGCATTGTAAATGACAATGCCTTTGATTTATGTTTTAAAAAACAAAAATAGGCATTGTCATTTACAATGCCAATAGCTTAAACTCGCGTAAATGCGAGACCTATTGCATTGCAAATGCTTGTTTTTGTTTTGCTACAAGAGTTGCTACCGCGACCACTTATTTGATTGTACTGCACTTCTATAGCTATCAGATTCACTAATGGAGGTGACGTTTATTTTGATTCCAGAGCCTATTTTCTGTCTCAGCCCACCCTGGCAATAAATTATGTGTTATGTGGTATTTGTATAGTGCAAACCTAGACAAAAGACAGCAGAACCAGCTGAAATGTTTACTACAAAAACAGCATGTGCAAAGTCCCTGTACTTCGAACATGCTTTTTGTCTGAATAAAATAAGCTGGTCTGGTTTAAAAGATTCTTCTGGCGCAGGTAACTAATATTCGCGGAGCCTCCATGCTGTGATATTTGACACCAGTTCTAACATTTTTAGGCATCGGCTTCTGTTACAGAAACCGTTGCTGTGCTTTTCAAAAATGAGAAGTCGCAAGGACGGCCCTCGAGCACTCACTTCCGGGTAGTAAGTCTGAGATCTATAAGGTGGTTTAACATTCAGAGTGGGGTAAATATGGCCCAGGAAGTGGTATCAGATCGCATGTTGACAGGCACGTGGCCGTTGATACAGAGATGAAGCACCCCTATTTTTTTTCAAGTTAAGCTTATCATAACAAAAAAGTGCAAGAGATACAGTCACTAATGTTGTCTCCAATACTTGAAGGAAAGGTAAGTGTAATGTTTTCTACGAAGATGTCAGTAATTATAAGTCTTAGGGAAAGTGCAGTGCTTTCCTCAGCCTTGATCCTACGACATGAAAGGATCATTATACAGAACCATCCAAGGAGGTGTGCGCTTTAGAAAGACTTCGCCAGCCTTTACTTTCCGTCTCTGTGGGTGTGTGTTTCAATGAAAACTTTTTTCCAGGAATGCGGGGGACGAGTTTAGAGATGATGGTTAAGTGTTTTAGATATCGTCTTAAATTCTTCCGTCAACCAAAGTAGCCCGTTTAAAGAAAGAGAAATATATTTGTATCCACAAATGGACCCCTCACGCCGCTCTGCACCCCCTGCGCCCCCAGACTCTCCTGAGAAACAGCGGGCGTTGTTCTATTGGCGGATATGTTTGCACTGTTTTCCATATTACTCCACTGACAAGTATTTTGTACTTGTATTTTTTTTATTTTGTTGCATATTTATATAGCGCGAACTCGACCCGAAGGTATTGGAGCGCTTTGCATGAGCACCGTATTTACATTACACATTCAGGCACGGCGAGATTAAGTGATTTGCCCAGAATCACAGGATGTGGACGCGACCCCGAGGCTCGAACCCTGGTTTTGTAAGAAAGAGGACCCAAAGTTAGAGACAAGCTCTAATCTGCTGCTATCAGCTGTGTGAATATTATTAAGCGATTATTGCGAAAGGCAAACTTGCATAAGTGACAAGTCCAACTATAGAACATGTGAAGTCATGGAAAATGCTGAAACCTTGGCGTTCGAGACTTCCTTGATTGACTGCAGCAGTAAACACAGAGCAGCACTGATAACAAAAACTGCAAGGAGGCAAACTTTGAACCTCGTGCCATCAGAGTTGGCAGCGCGGAGGCTGGGCTTGAATTTTAATTGGATTATTCAGAGCTTTTTGGAACAGATCTGCACTGCAGTCAATTTAATATACTTATGTTCACGTTTGCGAATTTAAAATTATATAATGTTCAATTTATGAATAGTTATGCCCGTATCTGTTAACTACCATATTCATTAGCTTGACAGGTTGTGTTACGCATCAGTAAAACGGAGGCTTTCTCCGACATTTCATTAAAACTGGATAGGTAAAGTACATCACGGGATTCCCTAAAGGCCGAGTAAGATGTGACAAAGTGGATTCCCCACATTCGTGCTGAAAACAAGTATGAAATAAGCACTAAAAAAACTGTCACGATTTCTGATGAAAGAAGAGAAGAAAATAGTGTGAAATTGCTCGTCGTATCGTGACTGGAGGCGTTTTCAGCCAATCCAGGACCCCGATTGCATACATAGTCCTTCTTCGCCTATGTTCACCCTCTTTAATCGCGCGAATCAGGTCTTTGTTTCTTTCTCACTGGTCTGGCTTGTTGCCTTTGGCAGATAAAGGTTAGGGGTGGATCCACACCTTGCGTATTGTCATAATTTTTAAAACTTTCACTTGCACATGAACAAGTCAGCCATAGAGTATACATTAATATCATACATTACCATAAATCTGTACTTACGCCCTAGGGAGGGACTCCAAAGAGAATGAAGCAAAAACAAGGAGATGATGGACGGAGCGCTGAAACTTTTTAGACACTCACCGCCAGTCACAGATCTGGGTTGAATCCATCATCTTTCTTTAGCTCGATTCGCCACCCCAGTTCAGACACAGCTATATGCAAATCAGTCTTGACCCTGTGCCTCATGGGAACAGTCCAGCCCAAACTGCCAAGCCATGTCTTCCCTGGACCGGAAACAAGCATCCGGGGACTGGTTTCGGGCTAACATCAACTGCCACTGGATTCAAGCTATCCTGGCTGATGAGGGGTGAAACCCCGAAACTGGTCCTAGGATGCTTATTTCTGGTCCAGGGAGGACCTGGCTTGGCAGTTCGGGCTGGGCTGTTCCCATGAGGCACAGGGTCAAGGCTGATTTGCATATGGCCAGGACTAAACTGGGGTGGCATGGTGAGCAAAAGAATGATGGATTTAACCCAGATCTCTTGACTGGGGGTGAATGTATTGAGTAGTTCTGCATTCCGTCCATCAATTGTGGGTCTTTTGCTTTCTCGCCCTAAGTGCGCCGGGTATGCCCAGACGTGGGTCTCGGGCTCACCATGACACTGGATTCAAGCCATCCTGGCTGATGAGAGGTGAAACCCTGAAACCGGTCCTAGGATGCTTGTTTCCGGTCCAGGGGGGACATGGCTTGGCAGTTCGGGCTGGACTGTTCCCATGAGGCACAGGGTCAAGGCTGATTTGCATATGGCCAGGTCTAAAATGGGGTGGCATGGTGAGCAAAAGAATGATGGATTTAACCCAGATCTCTTGACTGGGGGTGAATGTTTTGATTTGTTCTGCATTCCGTCCATCAATTGTGTGTCTTTTACTCCAAAGAAATACCTTCTTGCCGGGTCTTGAAACTGCAAGTAGAAACAAGCGAATCTGGTAAAAAAATGAAAGACCGTGTAGTCGAATCCGAGCTATTAACTATACGCTGTGTGCAAACCTCTGCTTACCTCGTATTCTTCCTGGCATCACCCGAGAATTCTCCGAAACACTAAATGATTTCAAGATGGAGATCAAGATTGAGGTCGAAGTCCTCTGTCTATTTCTATTTGACGTCATCGCGTTCAGCATCGTCAAGCAGGACCGTTAGACTTTATCAACACTTTGGAGGAACTGAGTTCATTCACTTGACGGACTAAGAGTCATTTAGTGTTTCGGAGAATTCTCGGGTGATGCCAGGAAGAATACGAGGTAAGCAGAGGTTTGCACACAGCGTATAGTTAATAGCTCGGATTCGACTACACGGTCTTTCATTTTTTACCAGATTCGCTTGTTTCTACTTGCAGTTTCAAGATTTTTGAGAGTCATTGGGGAGACGGATTCACGCTTGTAGCGTTTTTCATCGTTGTGACCAGTATCCATTTTATAGGGGTAAGCAGTTACCAGACATGTTTATTTAGCGCAGAGGATTGTTTGAAAGTTTGTGGGCATTCACGCAGGGCATTTTAATTTGGTACAGGCACAATCTACTTTTGAAGACGCAAAATTCTAAGACCCCAGTGCGTATAAGTGCATAGACAGCTTTCACCGCCTTGAGAGTTCTACAGATTGGTTTCTGGTTGTGACAGCTCGAAGTGAGTTTTTTTGTTCGTGTACATTGTCAGTCTAAACACGAGTATAACAAAAGCACAAGTTAACTATTCTCATTAGCACTGGTTATATTGGGGCACTCTTTCACCTGCTTGCAACATCGTTGATTTATCACTTTCTGGAGTTTCAATTACGAGGTGCTCAAACTTTATTGATCTTTCGTTCACAATTTCATCTGTTGATTTGCACAGCTGAGTCTTACAGATTCTTTCACCCCAAATTTTTTTTTTGCATATACAGTAGAGTAATGCATGATTTCATTTTTCAGCATCGCCTTGCGTAATTCATATTGAGGTTCATTCTTTTTTCTGCCAACCTGGTCGTTTCAGGTGTGTGTATTATTGCGTTTTGTACAATAATGTTTAGCATCACATTGATTATGCTTATGTTTTTTTCGCAGTGGCCCCTGAAGAAGGGATGAATACAATCCCGAAATGCATTGGGCTAGGCTGGCAACTTGTTTAACATATGTAACAGTTTTGTTTCGTTTGATTTAAATTGCATTGATTTTTGCATATGACTGTGGTTTTTTCTATTTGTGAGTCTAAATTTTTGTAAAAATACAATAGTATTGATTAAATTATCAATACTCGATGTTCATGACATTCTTTTTTGTTAAAACAATTGAATAATGTGTCATTTCTGTGTTTAATACAGTCAAGGGTTGTTTCCATGATTCAAGCAGTGCATCTAGTATACTGGTGTCCATTCACCAGCAGGGTAATTTGTATTTCGAGGCTGGCTGCCTCTCACTAGATAGCACGCAAACGTGCTTTACAAGCTTAAATAGTGTTGCAAGTTTTTTCAATTTCAGGAGTGCGCTAACTTTATATTTAATCACCACCAAATTAGCCATATCCAGCACTGGCTTGAAGTAGAATCTCTTGAACGTAGAATCTGAGGACCAATCCGCAGCATTCATAATGTCCTCTAGTCTCGCTCACAGCGAGAACGCCTTAGAGGCCAGAGCTCCTCTGGCGGAGTGGGCCCCAAAGGCTGACAGGTCGATGCCTGCCTCCTGCATGATCCACCGTAGGGGAGGACACTGCCATATGCGGTTTTCTCAAGGCAATGAGGAGTTGTCTCTCTCCCGGGGGGCGGAACTCCTTGAACATTAATTCATACGCCTTCAGACATTGAACCACACAGAGTTTTGGGAATCTGTAAAAGCCGGATACATGATGGTTCTCGTATAAGATTTTGTCCTACAAATTGTAAATGTTACCCCTGAGGGGGAGAAAATCCTACCCGTTATATCAAGGGTTCTGACGTCTCTTACTCACCCTCAAAAGACCAGGCATAACAGCATTGCCAACTTGGCAGACAACTCTTCCAGAGAGAGGAATCTGTTCGGTTGCCAGGAAAGGAAAAGGTTCAAGACCTGGTTGACATCCCAAAGCGCCGAGTATCTCGTGCCGGGGGGAATAGAAGTCTAATTTATCTGGGGAGGCGGCACACAAAAGGGTGTTCCCTCACCTGAGTGCCGTCCGCCAGCGAATGACCTGCAGAATTGGCGGACCTAAAGACATTGATAGACCTATAAGCCAAGCTTTCAGTCGCCAGATCTGCTAAAAAGTTCAAAACATGAACGACTTCCGCTCCCACGGGATCCACAACCCTTCGCAGACACCGTGTCCAGCAGGTCCAAGCAGACCTGTACCGCTTGATCGTGCTGTCTGCCCATGCCTTAGAGAGGAGCTCTTTAGCTTCGCACGAAATCCCTGGGCTCGACCATCATTCCCTGTAGTCCACCATGCCTTCAAGTGGAGGGATCCTTCCAGCACTAGCTGGTGGGGTATCCAATCTGGATTGAAAAGAATGTGAGGAAATTGGGGGAGTTGGATTGGAAAATCCCAAGGAAAGTTCCAGTAGAACCGGAAAACACACTTGAGACCTCCAAATCGGCATGACCATGACCACATCCGCCTGTTGGCGCCGGATGTGGGCTGATGCCCGGGTGATCATGGCGAAGGGGGGAAAGGCATACCCCTTCTCCACCGTCCAATTCTGTAAGAATGCGTCCGTCGCGGCCGCCAGCGGGTCCAGTCTCCAACTGAAAAAACGGGGCAGTTGATGGCCCAGTCAGGATGCAAACAGGTCAACAGAAAAAGCCATGTTTTCCCACAAAAGAGGTAGGAACCTCAAAGATACTCTGGTCCATACTAGACCACGTATCATACAGGAAAGGGACCCCACTATCACGACCCTTCCCCCAATCCAAGGTCATCACCCTTGTGGTAACTGCAGCACGTGCAATCAAACCAATAAAGAGCACCAACATAACTTTCAGTAACGGCGCAGTCTGGGAACAAAGGAAGTTCACGAATTGTAATAGCAGGAACGTGATCTACTTGATTACGTGTCCGTGCAGACTTGAATACGTAGGAATGACTGTGAGACAAGTAAAGATCCGTATCGGCGCCTTTTAAATGCCTGTCTTCCTGTTTCGCCGCGAGGGGCGGCCGGCGGCTTTTCCTTCTGTGCGGCTCGGTGCCGCGGCGGTGATTCCTCTCAAGATGCGGGGTAGGCACCCGCGAGGACAATATATCAGATAAGCGGGGTGGGCACCCGCCTTTTCAGAGATGCGGGGGAATCCCCAGGCAGCAGCCCAGCGTTGCCAATTAAAAATAGAAGCGCTCTCTAAGCGCTAGGGCAAAGTCTCCAGCACTCTCTCCCCAGGGAAATTAGAGTATAGCGCTCACGAGGCGCTGGGGAGCCATAAAGTCCTTGCCAAGGGAAAAAAAAGGACGAGTCCTTGGTGCTGGGGAGACCCCAGCAAAGCGCAGCCAGGCAGGCCAGCACGCAGGGACCCCCAGGAGTCATCAGCTGGGTCCCACGGCGGTTCCTCCTGGCAGGGCGTCCCCTCCTGGCCCAGTAAGCACAAGCACAGCAGAAAAAGAACCGAACATGAACTATCAGGGGTCACAGCCCCCTCTTTTATACACCCTTTTCCTTTGTCACATAGCACAGGGCTGGGGAAAAACCAGGTGCAACTGGTTTTGGGGGAGCTTTGGAGCACTTTGTTTTGCTCAGCTCCTCTCTCCTTTCTCAGGACAGGCTAGGGACATCAGACGCACCACAGGGGGTGGAGCCAGCATTGTGGAGGGAAGGCACAGCCCTATTCAGGTCCCAGGTGCAACTCCTCCCTCCCATCTAGATGCAGATCTCCCTATTCAGCCCTGCGCTGACTCACCCTGCCCCTCCTGGAGCCACACACACCTCCCAGCCCCTGTCACTCACAAAGCCAGACATGCAATTCACATCAGGCAGGCAGACACAGAGCACACATAAATGCCAACTTCTAAAAGTGGCACTTCTCCACTAGTCACAATAAATCTGCGCACACCACTGCGCAGCATTTATTCTCACGAGTTCGCACATACTAAACTCGCCCCTGCCCTACTCTCACACCAGGAATTACCATGGACACACATATCCCCCATGCATTCCTATGGGAGGGCAGGCCAATCTCACCACACGCACTCAGAGTGCGCACGCACTTTACACTGGGACACAGGGCTAAAGTGCGCAGAGGCCTAAAACCACCAACACTACACAGGGAAAAGGCTAGGAGACGAGCAAAAAGTTTAGGGGTGAACCTGCCAAAAGGGCCAAGTCCAACACAACCCCTTCCAGCCAAAACGCAGGGCAGACCAATTACCACCGTGATGGGCTTCCTGCTTGGGGCGATAGAACACGGACGCGGGCCCGCAACTGCAGGGACACCCTCCTGTTCTACGCCACGGTGAACCCATGTGGTTCCTTCTGAAAAAGCTGTCCGGAGCAACTGGGCTACCCCACTGGTACTCCCTAGCTGTCCGCGGCCAGGACCAGGCCCTAGGCCATCCAGATGCCACTGGTCCTTGCCCATTCACAGAGTGGGGGTAGTAACCCCTGGCACATAGTAGCCATTCTCCACTCTTCCCCTCATCAGGGCAGGTCTAGACTGCCACTGATCCTCCAACCTAGGGTCTGCACCCTCAGGCGGACCAGAAGTCACGGGTGAGGCTCTCCTCCCCCTACCTCTTCTTCTAGGGCTCCGCACTCTCCTCCTTGGAGAGGCACCCTCAGAACACAACTCTCCCACCAGTTCAGGACCTCTCTCCAAAAACTGGTCTCCCAACCTAGGGTCTAAACCCTCAGGTTGCACCGGGGTCAGAGGCGAGGACTCCCTCCCTCTGCACCCCCTTCCAGAGTTCTGCACCCTCCCAACTGGAGCGGTACCCCTGGAAGATGAACCGGTCAGGACACTGGTTACAGATGTCCCTTCCTCCAGATCAGGCGGATCCTGAACCTGGCCTCCCAACCTTGGGGCTGAACCCCACGGCTGAGCATTTGCCTGGCACATCAGGACTTCCGGGGCGCACACAGCAGCCCCCGAGGGTAACACATGACTCATGTGTTGCGTGACAGTCTGCGTGGCGCAGACCTCCCGACCCCTGTCCATCTGACAGTGCGCAGAGATCCCCCACGACAGAAGTGGTGTCACCATGGTCACTTCTAGGAGACTCAGCCCTTCTGGCTGGCCCCTGACCCACTGGTTCTTCCACTGGGGAACACATCCCCCTCTCACCCCTCAATCCGGACTTCTGTACCCTCCCAACTGGAGCGGCACTGCCAGACACCAGAACCACTGGAGCTCTATTTACAGATGCTCCAGGTTCTCCAGACACTAGGAGATCCTCCTCAAATGGACTAACAGGACAGCCTAGGCTCCCAACCTGGTGTTCCCTGAAGAAACCATCCAGGCTCTGAGACGGGGTTTCGGGCACCTGGGGACACTCAGTCCCACACTCACTCCTACTCCACTGAGACAGGACGTGAGCCCCTACACCCCTCCCACTACACTGGGACCTAGCTGGGCTACACTGAACCTCTTCCCCCATACAGGACGGGAAGATACCTGAGCCACTACTTTCAGAATCACTCCCCAATGCCTCATCAGAACCTTGGGCCTCCATCCAGAGGTCTGCCTCTCGTGTAAACTCCCATAGTTCAGAAAACCCACCCTCCAACAGGTGTTGGCGCAACCCCGGCAAACAACAACTGAGCAGGTGCTCTCTGAGAACCAGATCGAACAGTCCTTCAAAATCCTGTTCCGTGTTAACCGTTACCCAATCTGCCAGTGCATCATTACATTCATCCGAAAAATCCGCCCAAGACTGGTGAGACAGTTTCCTACTGCCCCTGAACTTCAACCTGTACTCCTCTTCTCTGGAACAAGGTACCATATTTTGGGAACTGGGACTTCCTGCACTGGACTGTATATTGCTGCCACCACTGGACCCCACCCTCACTGGGGAATCCAGAAAACTACAACTGCACTCAGGGGATAATCTACCCTCCCGAGCTAATTTCTCCCTGGCGAAGGCCCTCTCAGCCTCCGCCATCCTCTCCTGCGCTAAGACCCTCTCGGTCTCTAGCTTTTTCTCCTCCATACTCAGCTGCGCTATCTCCCTGGTATGCTCTAACCTGAGCTTCTCCACAGCCAGCTGATGCTCCCTTTCTTCCCTCCTATCCACCCACTCCTCTGGGGACAGGAAAAGGGATGGGGCACTGCCCCCGACACTGGACCCAGCAAGGGACTCCCTATCCATGGGGTCCTCACTATCTACTGGCGTCCCGGTCCTGTCACTTTCTTCCTCCTCTTCAGACTCCTCAGGGCCCCCTCAGACCCACCACCCTCTTGGCGTGCGGCCAGGGCCCTCTTCTCCTCATTGCGCTCACAGTCCCATTCATCCTTTTGCCATTGGATCAGGTTGTCCCTCAGTTTTGACTGGGTGTCTGACCCACTCACTGCTATGTCTCTCTCCTCACAGAACTCCACCAACTCCCCCATACTGTATCTAAAGAGACCACAAAAATCAAAAGCAGACTCCATTTTGGCAGGACGCTCAGGGACACGTGCAACACAGGAGACCTAGGTTTCTGAGCTGAAGCAAGAGTATACAATTTACAAATGACACTTTTAGGAGAAGAATTAAAACAAAACTCAGAACAATAATCCCCACACACGTGATTATCTAAATGTAGAGTTTGTAGTGCAACCAGTTGTCGCTGTGGTACTGCGCAAACGCAAGTCCAAATCCCCACCGCTGACAACCAATGTTAGAAATGGGATCTCTGGTTGGCTCAGGCTTGCGCCAAAGCCAGGCAGAGACCACCACTCTAGTCAGGGCGAGGGAGTTACACGCCGACGATAACCCCTGCTCACCCCTTGGTAGCTTGGCACGAGCAGTCAGGCTTATCCCGGAGGCAATGTGTAAAGCGTTTGCGCAACACACTCACACAGCAGCAACACACTAGGCACACCACAAAAGGAACTCCACACAAGGTTATATAAAAAATAGCCTTTGTATTATCATAAATACCTTAGAAACATAATCACATAATATACAGTGTGCCAACTGGCACTAGGCAATATTCACAGGGGAATTATATACAGGACCAGGCCAATCGGGCCACGGTCAGAACCATCAGATCAGGTAAGTAAATGCAAATAATAAATGTAGCGCACAACCAGTAATTACTGGTACAAGAAATGAACTTGGCATCATCAACTTAGCATAAATCCCATTATGCCTACCATCCTAAGCATAAATACACTACACATTAGGAATCAAATATCTCCTGCCCAAACCTCAGGGGCATAAATACATTACGCATAAATCACAGTAGGCATCAGGTTAGGTATAAAACATCATGTAATTACCATCATAAACACAGCGTGCCCCAGGCGGAGGCACAACACCTCTAAACTGGCCCCAGGCCAACTGGCCTCTCACCGGGCGCCAATGACCTATGTCCAAAGAGTCAGGGCGCTGCCTAGGCAGCAGGAGTCAAGGGTGCGCAATTGCGCAAGCCTAAACGTGGCAGCTGCCCACTACTTGCTGGGCAGCTGTGAAACTGAGCATGGGCACCAGCGTGCCCCCTGAGCCCCTCTCTGGGACTCGCAATTTAAAAATGAACCTGTCCCCCAAGTTTGCAGCTGCCTGCGCTCTCGCAGGACAGCTGGCAAAAGGTGCAAATAAAAGTCTGGCACTCCTCGTGCCTCTCGGGCCCCCACTGGGGCTTCTGAACAAAACCTGCCCCCACGTTGCAGTTGTCCGCTACGGCGGCGCAACTGGGAAGCCAAGGGCACTGGCACTACACGTGCCGTTCGAGCCCCTCTCTGAGACTCTCATAGAAGTGAAGTGCCCCCGTGATGCAGTTGCCCACTGTCAAGCGGGGCAACTGCGAACCTGGCCAAAGCACCGGAAATGTGCCGCGAGAGGCTCGGGCCTTCTAACAACAAGGATGCCCCCGTTATGGCGGGCACCGACAGTGTGCCTCGACGCTGTGCCTCGGACCGGCACCAATGACACTGATGGAGCCCTTACTCACCGGGCTTCTTCTCCCAAAGAATCCGGGCGGTGTGCACCAGGAGAGCCCCCTCCTGCTCGGGGCTCTCTCCTCACCTGTTGCCTCGCTCTTCTGTGGCGGCGCGGGGCTTCCCTCCTCTCACGGGAGCCCCCGCCGGTCAGCTGCCACACTTCTCGTCTGCTGCGCGGGGCTCTCTCCGGTCACAGGAGCCCCGCCTGGCTGCAGACGTGCACTCCGCTGCCTCTTCTCTCGCCGGTCACCTTGCGACCCACGGGGCTCTCCTCGTTCCTCTGGGAGCCCCGCCGACACCAGCTTCCGGCCGCAGGTCGGCCCGCCCACAATCAGGCCTTTTAAATGCCTGTCTTCCTGTTTCGCCGCGAGGGCGGCCGGCGGCTTTTCCTTCTGTGCGGCTCGGTGCCGCGGCGGTGATTCCTCTCAAGATGCGGGGTAGGCACCCGCGAGGACAATATATCAGATAAGCGGGGTGGGCACCCGCCTTTTCAGAGATGCGGGGGAATCCCCAGGCAGCAGCCCAGCGTTGCCAATTAAAAATAGAAGCGCTCTCTAAGCGCTAGGGCAAAGTCTCCAGCACTCTCTCCCCAGGGAAATTAGAGTATAGCGCTCACGAGGCGCTGGGGAGCCATAAAGTCCTTGCCAAGGGAAAAAAAGGACGAGTCCTTGGTGCTGGGGAGACCCCAGCAAAGCGCAGCCAGGCAGGCCAGCACGCAGGGACCCCCAGGAGTCATCAGCTGGGTCCCACGGCGGTTCCTCCTGGCAGGGCGTCCCCTCCTGGCCCAGTAAGCACAAGCACAGCAGAAAAAGAACCGAACATGAACTATCAGGGGGTCACAGCCCCCTCTTTTATACACCCTTTTCCTTTGTCACATAGCACAGGGCTGGGGAAAAACCAGGTGCAACTGGTTTTGGGGGAGCTTTGGAGCACTTTGTTTTGCTCAGCTCCTCTCTCCTTTCTCAGGACAGGCTAGGGACATCAGACGCACCACAGGGGTGGAGCCAGCATTGTGGAGGGAAGGCACAGCCCTATTCAGGTCCCAGGTGCAACTCCTCCCTCCCATCTAGATGCAGATCTCCCTATTCAGCCCTGCGCTGACTCACCCTGCCCCTCCTGGAGCCACACACACCTCCCAGCCCCTGTCACTCACAAAGCCAGACATGCAATTCACATCAGGCAGGCAGACACAGAGCACACATAAATGCCAACTTCTAAAAGTGGCACTTCTCCACTAGTCACAATAAATCTGCGCACACCACTGCGCAGCATTTATTCTCACGAGTTCGCACATACTAAACTCGCCCCTGCCCTACTCTCACACCAGGAATTACCATGGACACACATATCCCCCATGCATTCCTATGGGAGGGCAGGCCAATCTCACCACACGCACTCAGAGTGCGCACGCACTTTACACTGGGACACAGGGCTAAAGTGCGCAGAGGCCTAAAACCACCAACACTACACAGGGAAAAGGCTAGGAGACGAGCAAAAAGTTTAGGGGTGAACCTGCCAAAAGGGCCAAGTCCAACAGCGAACATAAGAGCAATATACGCTGTAAAAAGAGCTCAACCAAGATGGCGAATCACTTCCTCACCATGGCTCACAGTGTGGATGATCTGAAATGGACAGTGATAGAACAACTAAGCAACGAGAATGGCCTGTTTGAAAAAGAGCAAAGATGGGTGTTCCGTCTGGGCACCCACCTTGGAGGCCTTAACGATGATATACCCTAGGCCCAACTGACGGAGTGTCCGATCTGAATATTTGTATGAGAACTCTTTCAACAATGTATATTTTTTTGAATTTTCAATTTTTTGAATTTTTTTTTTTTGTAAATTGTTTTTCATTTTTCTTTTTCACTTTTTTTCTTGCTATCCCTGATCTTCCGTTGGTGATCCTTGGAAGGTTACGTGGCATAAGGAGAACAAGCTCAGTTGAGTGTCAGACAGGTGTCCCTTCTTATTACCCAGTGTAGTGAACTGATTACGGGTTATTGTGACAGAGGCTGATAATCCTGTCACACTTGTGATTTTGGGACGTTTTAAATAATAATAATAATTTTTTCCATGCGTGCTATTCACTATCTTGGGCCACCGGCGACTGTTTTTCTGAACCTCCAGTCATACAGTGATCATCGCCATCGGCAATCGGCCGACTATTCCTAAAAATCTACTCTCTTCCGGTGGGATATTTACCACACAGGTTACCGTTCTAGTGCCAGCATGAGAAATCTACCGGAAGTGTGACAGCTTCACACTTCCGTTTCACCGCTAGCTGTGATCCAGGTGATACCTCTTTTCCTGACCCTTTTTCAATTACTGCCCATATAAATAGAGCTCTCCCAGAGGACTCCGCACACAGCAGAGCCGCGGGATGGAGCTATGAGGAGCAAGGGACTGTTGAAGGGCACGTAAGTACGGCATAGCCGTTTTTTAGGGACTTAGCGATCTTTTCGCTTTCACTAGCCAACTTTGCCTTGATGGTAAGGGACTTTTTATTTGTTCTTTTCTTCCATTAGTACTAAGTGGCAACATCCTTTCCACCCGTTCTTGAGGCTCATGGGGCATTGTCTCTCATTTACATAAGTATGTATTAATCGAACATCACGCTGTTTGTTTACTACAATAGACTTTGAGATAGAGTGTGTGTTTTCCGTTTTCTGTGTGTTTGTCTTGTGTTGTCATTTTTCTCCCCGCAGGTCACAGCACCTCACCTGATAATGACTAAGGCTAATTAACACTACAGTCACACTGTGGCGAACTGCTTATTTTTGCAGGGATTACGTGTTTGCTCATTGAGGATACGCAAATATTATATTTCCGTTTTTTCTCTTTACAGATACTATTTAAGGCATACCATTGGGTATTGTATAAAATGCTTGATTAATTGTATATATCACACATTTTTGAGTAACATAGTGTATACAGGAGGGATCTTTGTTAGTCCTGACGAAGAAGCCTTGATGCTTCGAAACATGTTGACTCATTAGGAGTATCCGCACATAACGCAGGACATCTCCGAACCACGCTTTTAACAGCACCAGCCTCAACTGACCTATTAAATTCTGTATGTCTAGGAGGCCAGGTCCTTTTTAAACTCACTTTTTTAGGTCGAGCCTCGAGTAGCGCGCAAGCGCTGCTCTGGCAAGACTTTATGTTAGGGGGTTTCAAAGCTGACCAGACGCTCGTGCGTCATGGCCTTTTTCCTGCAGTTACGCGCGCGGCAGACATGTGTTTCCAATTATCGTGCCCACACGCGGGCGCAATAATTGGAAACAGATCGCTCGCTGTGGCGCGCGCGCACCACTCACGTCGCCCCCACTCCTCCCCGCTCGTGCCTTCAAATGCTTGTGTTTATTCCTTCGCTGCCAGCTCGCTGTCTTGGCTGTACAGCCTGCGCCGGCTGAGGATTCCTTCACGAGTGCCTTGTGACGGTGCCCGGGCCAGTGCTTGTTTGTCGAAGAGCTTGGAGCTGTCTCCCTCGTGCGCTGCACGGGGCCGTTGGAGATGGTCAGGAACCTTGCTTGCCATATTTTTGTGCTAATAAAATGGATTACGCCTGTCCTTGGAAGTATTACAGGAATGTGGCGAGGAAATGTGCTGTTCTGTACAAATCGCCTACTTGCAGTAACTTATCAAAGGAAGTCTCCGTGACACACAGGCATCTCCTCCTACGTCCCTCAAAATGTTTAGCGCATTGCAAAATAAGGGGAAGTTTCAGCTCCTCGTCATCTCTACCCGCCTCTTGAACAAGGGGCCTGGGCCCTCTAGTTTGCCCGCTTCCCGGTCTGTTTTTGACGCGCATTTACAGGGTCTCCAGCTTTGCCTCTGAAACCACTCTCTGCCTATTCTTTTCTGCTACTCTGCGTGGGAGCCTCTCTGCGTTTACCGCCCTCCTGTAAGTTATCCCCAAACTGCCATTGTGACGTTCGCCGGGTAAAACAAGCCGCCTCAGTTTCCGTGGCTGGCCCCACCGCTCATAGTAAGTGCTTCCTCTCGCGACTTGTCTTAAGTGATAGTCTTGTATAGCGCCAAGAACTCCGCGAGGTGAGCGTGCGCTGTACAGTAAGCGTTTTTTTTTTCTTCTCGCTTCGTATTTGTTTTTTTTCTTTTCTTCCTGGTAGGGGTGTGGCTTGAGACGATTCCTCTTCGGAGTGGGTCGTGGAGTTCTGCTGTCTGAATTAATGGCTAAGGATAGCGGGACGCCTTTACAGGTGACCACGACAGGAGACTCCCTCAATGAGTACATGCTGGGAGGGGATAATTGGGAGGTGTGCGCGTGCGTGCTGGAGTGAAACGTTTGATGTGCAGCTGTCCTTGCACAGAGACCGACACTGGGCTTTATCCAGACTCCGGCCTGGCCGAGCTCCAGCGCGGATCAAACGCTGCCCATGAGCTGACGAGGCTGCAGTGTTTGTCCTAGTAACCATAGCAGTGGTAAAATAAACCGCCCTATGAGCAGTTAAGGAATGCGCACGATGGGTGGGAATGAACGAGCGATGTCACCTGACCCACTCCCCCCCCTTCGCAGCCCTGATGGGAGTTTTCATCTCTCCTGTTACTGAGCCGAGGGCCCTCTGTGAGGTGTGACCCAGGAAGCGTGAAGAGGGGCTGCCGTGACTCTCTCTAGACCTCCACCCAAAGAACCCCCCTCTCTCTTTATATTCACACTGTCCCTTCACCTTTCCTCTCCTTCCCTGCCCTTCAGACGCCCTTTTCACGAAGCCTTGCTCGGTGCTGCTTTTAGAGAGAGTGAGGGAGTGTGTGTGAGAGAGAGAAAGAAGTCGAGACAGGGAAAGGGAGAGAGGGAGAGAGAGAGAGAGAGAGAGCCCGTTTGCTCCTGTGCTGCAAATTATTTTGTGAATGAGACAAGCTTGCACGTCTCTTGCTGTGCTGCACATTTCTTTTAAATATCGAATAAGCATGAACTACTGCAACAGTTACATATTCTGGGCATGAGAAAGGTTTGTAGTACTTGTATGAGAGGAGCATGCACTGATGACACCAGAATAATCCCATCACATCTGCCCAGGATTGTAAACTGGGAGCCAATTCAAACATTAGTAGCCCGATTCAGCAAACAACTATCTGTGTTATCTCCTGAAAATTATAGCAGTCCCGCTTACAGGTTCTGGAACTGACCAATTTCAATATGACCAGCTGCTGAGAAGTGGTACAACTGTCCCTTTAAAGGTTTAGCAACCATGACGAGAAGTGTGCATTCGTCCCATTAAACTATAGCAACTCTGCTTAATGTTTGTGCTGTCCTGCACAACAGCAGCCATCTTGAGAAATGTAGATATTGTTATTGTTACCCACGGACATGTTTGCAAGAACATCAAATGTGAAAATGTGCACAGTCGGACCATTAACTATTATATGGTTCTGGGATGGAGAAACCCCTTGCATCAGACTGTGTCAAAACAGTGAAAGACACCTACATACGATTGCAACAAAAATGGCCAGCCTTCTGCCTTCAGACGCTATTTCTCCACTTTTGAAAATATCACAAAAGTTAAATGGCTGACAAGTGTGAGCAGCGTACAATTAACTTCTGATCACCTGCAGAACAGGTAGAAAGTAAACAAAATGCATACAATTGTTACACCACAATGCACTGCACACTGAGCATGTGAAATATGGTGTACTAATCACAGTACAGGTAAACTCTCTCCCAGTCAGTCTAATTTCTTTAGGAGGTAGGTGGTGCAAGAGGATATTTTTTTCAGTAACATTTTGTCTCTCAGACAAGTAGAATTTTGTGTACAATTCCACACTCCTGAACATGGAGTTCGGGTGGGGGAGGGAACAGTGTTTGGGAAACATGTGCACGCTTATGGTGTGCTGAAACAAAATGAACAAGCATTGGCATAGCCAATAGGTCTCGCTTTTGGGACCTTATAAGTATTTCGTTATGCAGCACAATATCCTTGGTGCAACAACATCAACTGTTGCATGGCTAAACACTTATAAGGTCCCAAATGCGAGACCTATTGGCTATGCCAATGCTTGTATGGATCTTATTGCAGGTTCCCCACGGAAATCATCCCGACACATTTGTAGGGAGTATTCCTTGAAAAGCGTTGCCTATTCCCTGCTCCTGGACCAAGGAGGTAGGGTTAGTACCCATGGGATGTTTAGGTCTCTCCTACCCAGCGCGCATGCGCTGCATAGGGGGGACCTTTTGGAATCGATCCGCTTTTGTCCCCAAAAAAGTGCACGCGTTGCATTGCTTTCAATGGCAACGCGTGCACGTTATGATTTCCTTGCGGAGTGAGCTTTGGCAACATCTGTTTGTAATTAACTTCCAAACAGATGGTGCCCAAGGCTCGCTCCCGCAAGGGAATCGCTGGTGTGTTCTCTCGGCCGCACTCCCCCACCCCTCCCACTTGTTAATCCGGAGTACTGTTTCACTTTCGCGGCCGCGGGGCCGCGCTTGTGTTTCAGCGCTTGTGTTAATGTGTTTTCCACCCTGGCGTCCAAGTGCTCATGCCCAGCTGGGCAGACCCACACAGCCCCATTAAATATTTACCAAAGCCCCTTTATATCGGTAGAAAGGTTAAAGTTAATAACACTGACAGCACGGCCCATCCACCCTGGTTAATACATTATTAAGAGGCGCGTGGTACATTCCACTGAGCACGCGCTCTGCACACGAACCTCTAGGAAACAGCTCGAGGAATGGGACGAGAAAAGGGAAAGGCGGCATCAACCTCAAAGACATACATTTAAGAAAAGCTTCTAAACACACAGAGTGCTTTTGGGAGGGGAGGAGAAGTGAAACCGAGGTGCTGTTTCTGCACTGATGAGACCACGTAGTTACGCGGTTAAAATGCCACAATCTGTTTATAAAAGAAGTTTCATGGCAAACACTGCTTACGCGTGACGTCACATCAAAAGTGGAGCACCGCGAAGCCCCCGCGTTAGGCGCTTTCTGGTACCACTATGAGTGATTCATGCAGCCGATGCCACCATCCGATTAGGAGCTTAACGGGGGCTAAAAGTACCAGCAGAAAATGACCTAGGGTTGGGCAAGGGTCAAAGCGTCATCTATAGGGGCAAAAGAAAGCATGGGCCTTGTAATGGGCAGCGCACTGGCTTCTGGGATACATTCCCCTGCAGCACAGACACAGCCCGCACTTCTGCACGGCGACCACCTCCAGGTGTGACTGGGGTTCAGCATCCGGAGCCAGGCGGGCCCTACTGAAGGGGCCCCGTGATCCTGTACCCCATGTTCATCACTGCCTTCAGAAGCAAACCGGAGAATTCCCCCACAGGGGTCCAAGCAGCGTGCTGACGTGAAAACCTTCAAATACATGGAAAGGGGTGCTCGATGCTGCGTAGACGCCCTCCCCTCCCCTCACATGCATGACACGCACTGACAAAACTGAGGTGATGAGAACAGCGGAAGCGAAATACAAACATGTGCTATGGCTGAAATATTCAGATGAGATGACGCCTGACGTCATGCACCCGCCCTTGGCAGCGTCACAGACAGGGTGGCAGTGATACCTGCTCCCACATCCGACATGCTACCACCGCCGAAACACTGCCAGCTCGCGGCTGCCACACATACCATAGCCCTGGGCACTAAGGTGCTGGACCGTGACACTGTGTCCAGGTCACGCAGCCATGTGGTGATGCTGACACGGAGAGAGGGTCACTCCTGCGCCCTGCCTGGTGGCCCCCATAGCAAGCTGTAGGGTTCTTGACCCCACCACCTCATCACACACGATGTTCATACATGTGTGCAAAGGCACTTCCATGATACAGTGGGACCCAAGAACAGGCTCTGGGGTCAGGAGGGCACAGGCACCTTCATTTTAAAACAAGCCTTGGCATAGCCAATAGGTCTCGGCTTTGGGACCTTATAAGTGTTTAGTTATCCAGCACAATATCCTTGGTGCAACAACATCAAGTGTTGCATGGCTAAACACTTATAAGGTCCCAAAGGCGAGACCTATTGGCTATGCCAATGCTTGTTTTTCCTTGTGAAGTCCTGAAGAAAGCCGGGGTAATGATTAAATGAATCTTTTTTCGGCTGAAACATGTCGACGTTTGTTTGCAGAGTGGTGGGGTAGGTGATTCATTATAGTTTACCATACCTCCATCCACTGGTCAAGTTTTTGACCTTTTCCTTTTTATTCTGGGCAGGGAGTCCATAATTAAAGTTAGATTGAGGACATCCTTTGATCCAGTTTTATATCACTATTTCTGCACCTTTATTCACATTTTGATCCCGTTCTATGTACTTTTTAGGTCTCGCCTGAGCCAGCGCTTAGCGCTACACTGGGCGAGAGTTTTAGTAAGCGGGTTTTGGAAGTGCAAACAGCAGTGGCTTTTGCTGGCGACCAGCTTGTGTTCATGTGAGCGGGCACGCGCGTCACGGGTCATTAAGTGCATCGCGATCACTTTCACTTTCGCGGCTTTGAAGTAAAGAAATAGATTATTTTTCTATTTCTTTACTTTTGCTATAATCGCGGCACCACGCGCTTACGCGTGGATGTCGCGATTATAGCTAAAGTAAAGAAATAGAAAAATAATCTATTTCTTTACTTTTGCTATAATCGCGGCACCAGCGCTTTACTTTTAACATTAAAAGTAAAGCGCGGGTGCCGCAATTATGGCAAAAGTAAAGAAATAGATTATTTTTCTATTTCTTTACTTTTGCTATAATCGTGGCACCCGCGCTTTTCTTTTAATGTTAAAGCGCTTTACTTTTAATGTTAAAAGTAAAGCGCGGGTGCCGCGATTATAATGGTGTAGCCAATAGGTCTCACTTTTGGGATCTTTATAAGTATTTAGTTATGCAACTGTTGCATGGCTAAACACTTATAAGGTCCCAAAGGTGAGACCTATTGGCTATGCCAATGCTTGTTGTATTTACCTCTGACCCTCCCTCTCACTACTTTCGCACCACACATAATATTACATTTTTGGTGCTCACGCATACTTGCAGGTCGTAGCACGCCCCGTCCCGCAGCGGGGCGGGAAGACCCCTATGATGAAGCATGACACCAAGGGCCCTTTTGGTGTGTGAGGGGTATTTTAGCAAACACAGCGTGCGTCCAACCATTGGAGGATACACACTTTCCATAACACAGTGAGGAACATATTTGACTGTACCTTCTTTTAGAGGTGGATCCTTTTGTTTTGTTACTGATTCTAAGTGGAGGTTGTATCCACCTCCAGAGCCCATTCAGGGCGCTACCTCTTTACTCCTTAATCTTGTTGTTTAGTGCCTGTACACTAGCCACTCATTGAATTCCCGTAAGTTTATCACTGGTATTTGGCCCCCGTCCGCCTTGCCCACCAGACAAATATTGCTGACAAATCCATGGGGGTGGATTGAGGTCGGTTGGATAGCTTGTTTGGCCAAAGGGGCCTGGACCTCGGAATCTATTAACACCTCTTCCGACACAGAAAACTGGATTGAACGGGGTCTGGACACTTGAAAGGTGGTCCCATAAAATTCTATGTGAAACCCTTGGGTGGTCTGTAACACCCATGCATCCGAGGTGAGAGCTCACCAGGCCTCTGGAAATGATGCTAGTCTGCCCCCCACATGTATGCTTGATGAAGGGAGAACACTGACCGGAATTGGTATTGGTGTTGTATCCTCTGGAGCCTTTCCCACGGAAACGTTGTGCTCTGGTTGGATAGAAGTACGCGAAGCGGAATTGGTCCTGATAGCCATTGCCTCGCCTGGAGCCTTGCTCCATGGAGTAGGGTTAGGAAGCAAAGCGGCCGGCCGAGCGGCCCCTACCACGGCCGGCCCCTTGGAAAACCCGAGAAGGGAACACCTTCTTATTGGACGTCTGTGCTCTGTCCAATGAAGTGAAAGTATTAACGAACTTTCCAAGTTCTTTAACAAAAGGGTCTTCAAAGAGACCCCCTTGGGCCACTGCCCCTCCCTCAGATACCACCAGGTCTCCAAGTTTGGGGTCCACCTTTATTAGGAGGGACCGCCTGTGTTCAGTGGATAGGGCGCAGTTGGCATTACCCAAAAAGATGACTGCCCTCTGCGCCCATCCCGAAAGCTTGTCTGGGAAAATCGCTGAACCCGTGGCATTGGCATCTTCCGCCATTTCTAGTATCTTTGTTAAAGGGCCTACTGCATCTAATAGCTTATCCTGGCAAGCCCGCCAGGAGCGGTCGATTCCTTTTTTAGGATCTTTCATAAATTTTGTCAGGAATGTCGCCATTTTGGGGTCGATCTCAGGCGTTTGGGCCACCTTCCCCTCTAAGCTGGGTCTGGGACATTCTGCTTTCAGGCAGCTGCACGCTTCCTTTTCTAAGGGTTTGAGTAGGCGGGTGGCCACATACTGCGCTACCTTGTCACAAGACCGAGGGTGGAGGATCCGGTTCGGGTCTAGCATGTCTGACTGGGCTAGGGCCAAAGGAACCTCACTGGGTGGGGGAAGGGCACCATGGCTTAGATAAGCTTGCCTCCTCATCAGATGGAAGGTCATCTTCCTGGGGGTCTGGGGATGCTGGGGGGGTCTAACTGTAGATCTGAGACTGGCGGTGGTGGGGGGTTCTTTGCCATAAAGGTGTGTTTTAATCGTACAAAGGTGTCCAAATCTACCCCTTCTTCTCGGGGACGCTTCTGTTAGGATTTGCGCCATAAACATGGCTAATCCTTATACTGTGTATTAGAATTGACCCAATATATGTAGCATGCTCAGTCTTTATTTCTGGTTTGCTATATTTTGGTTTGCTTTATGGAATTGCACAAGTGTGAACTTTCATGCTTTTATTTTTCTTGCATAAACTGGTATGGTATGCTGTAATACTGTTATAAACATTAAGTAGTTCTTGGTATCTGAATCCATTTAGCTTGAAACAATTTGATTCAGCAGAACTAATGACAGTTAACATGTGCCTGCCACACCCGCTTTACAGTTGGCAATTTGCATAGGAAACCATGGATCAGCAGGACTAATGACAGTTAACATGTGCCTGCCACACCCGCTTTACAGTTGACAATTTGCATTTCTGTTAAACCACCCCACCCACCTGAAGCCTATAAAAGGCTTGAAAGCAGAATGAGACGTGCTTGCGCTCGTCTTCACGATTCCCCACTTACCTGATTTCCTTCGAGTTCCAGCGCCGCAGGCAGTATTCCTCCTCTTCGGTTCCAGTCAGTCCTTGGTGGTTTCCAGGATAACTCCACGACTTCCTCCTTCATTCCGTCTAGGAAAAAAACTCCGGCCTGCAACAAGAAAAGAAAAAGCAGCGCTCAGTCAAGTAAGGCATTTCTAATTAACAAAGCTTGCAGTGGAAGCGCGTCAAAGATTAAACAGGTACTTTTCTGTTTTATTCCAAAGGCTGATAATTTACGACTTTTGCGCTCTCAGAGGAAATGCTCCAAGGTTCCTTAAATTATAGTTTCTTCGTATTTCAAGAGTGAGACAAATAAGACTTTTCAAATTAAAGGGAGACAGACTCATTTCCTACTCAGGAATAAGTGGACATTTTCTGCTGAAACTTATTTTGTGTTGTATTACTTTTATTTTATGATATTCTTGAAGACAAGAAAAAGGTGTTTTTGTTAGTAAGTGTTTCATGGAACATTTAAATTTCAGGTGTGTTATGCTGAAAAGGTGACAAGGTGTTCTTTTATTTCACTACAGAGAGCAGCATTATACACATATGTTTAAGAACGTCACTTTAAGCATGTGATGCATCTGATGATAAAAGGGAGACATTATCTCTGCTATATGTTGAGCAGCAAATTAAAGTGAAAGGTATAATCTTTATGTACAATGTAAATCAGGATACTAGTGGATGTATTCAACTAAGTAGGTTAATGAATGTTTATTGATCTTTATCGGTTGTACATAGATATTGTCCCAGAAGAATTGCTGTGTTTACAGAGTGGTTAAGGTATCGCGATCAGCGCCACAGTCGTGCCAAGATCCGAATCCAGCAGAGTGTTTTCTTTCTGTTCTTTTTTATTTTGTCCCATTTTCCCCTTCAGCTGAAGATCTGTTCTTGTTAAGCTGTGTTATACATACGGTTTGACAGGCGTAGATTTTTGGGGGCGTAGAGAACAAGCGTCTCATCTCTCAAATCGAACATCATGGATTTCAGGTGAGTGGAGACTTGACAGCTTCGGTGGTGCAGAGTCTGCATCCTATGGGGCTGGGTTTGGTAGTGGGGCAAGACCTGGGCCCTCAAGAGGAGCTTGTGGCCTCTTGGCGCACTCGCGCGCAATTAGCTGTGCGAGGCGCTCCTCCATAGGGCCTATCGCTTCATCTACAGCCCTATATATGGAGGCGTCAACAACACTATAAAACTCATCATCCCATGGGAGGTATTCCAGGGGGGGTCTTCTTACGTGTCATCTGTAGGCTCCAAGACAAGAGTTAAATGGGCTACCCTCAAAGACAAACGAACCTTACGATAGGAATCAAGTTTCCCTGCAACAGGGATGATAGGGGAGACTGTGGCTGCTGTAATGGGACTGTGGGGACAGTCAAAGGTTTGGGGTGGGCAGTGCTGCACCAATTAAAGGGTCTATGCCCCGGAAACACTCCCCCTTGGTGCCAAACAAATATATATATAGGGGTTGTATGAACAACTGCCTGGGAGCGTGTTCCCATAGAACAGCACTGCTGTGTTTCCTCAGGTAGCGAGTACGGACCCCAGGGGCATCAAAAACTCAATAATACCGACCCTGGAAGGATTGCGGGGCGTCTGCTCTGAAAGAGCCAAGGGGATGAGTAGTACTGACCCCGAAACGGGGCATCACTCTCCAGGTGTAAGCGAAGGTTCCGGCAGGCACAGCACCCGGCGCACATCAGATCCTGACAGTTTCAGCACTGACAGGAATCGCGCGTCTGGAGCTAAAGTCGGCAGAACCACAGCACCATCTGGCGGTGAACCGCACCGCGGCGCGGCACCTCAACTAACGGCCATGAAAGGAGCGGAAAGATGCTCCCGCGGCCCGAGTGGAATCGTAAAAGATTCCCGCTAAGCACACAATGCCTAAAAAATACTACCAGGCCACAATCAATGCTCTAAATAAACCATAATAAACAAACAGGAAGAAGGAAAAAAACAACTTATATTCGGGCTGCGAGCAGCGAAGAAAGAGGGGGGTGAACATAGGTGAGGAAGGACTATGTATTCAATCGGGGTCCTGGATTGGCTGCCCCTGTGGACTACAAGCATGTTGCTATTGGCCGTAATTGGAGCCTTCTCCCAAGGTCTCATGGGATTTCTAGTTTATTGTGTCCTTTTTTAAAAAAAGGTTAAAGATGTGGTTTTCTTCACTCCTTTTTTCAAAAAAGATTAAAGCAGATGTTGGTATTAAGGGCTGCTATAATAAAGCAAAGAGAGTTTGGAGCATAATCCTCACCTCCGGTCCTGACATAGAATCCAGGACCTGGGGGGCACCTTTTGGGATCAGGACTCACTCCAGCAGGCATAGTCCAGCAGCAGGGCTCAGGCCCGTCCATTTGGTGCTGGTCAGATGGGCAGTTGCAGAGAGGCCTCTGTAATCTTGTTGTGCTCCTTTAGCTCAAACATGAGGTAAGTCAACTGACTCTTGAAGTCAATTCTGGGTATCCTGTGTTCAAGGCAAGGAGGTCCAGTCTTCCTTCTTCAGACAGCAGGACAGCCCTTTTTCTGAATCTTCCACTCTATTGGGCTATCAGAGGAGGGTTTACGCTGATGGAGTACACTTTACTCCATCTGCGTAAACCTGGCGGTCTTCAAAATGGGGCGAGGGTTGCAATGGATTACCTTCTCCACCAAACTGTAAATTTGGCCCTTAGTTAGAAAGAAAGTCTGAAATTCAAACTTAGACCATTACCACAACTAAGCATTAGCACCACTTGATTCAAGCACCCAAAATGGCAATACCTGGAATTAGAATAGCAAATCCCCTCAGTTGAAACAATGGCAAAAGACAAGACAAAGGCAAAGGTTGGTTAGGTCTTGGTCAAAAATCATAAAAAAATGAGTTTGCTTCCCTTTTTTGTAAACATTTTCTCTAGAGTAAAATGTATTCAGTCAGTCTCAAGAACTAAGAATATCTTCCCGTATCACACTAAAAAATGGAGTCTGTGTCTTGCATTGTACTTTATTCTTTGTAATGGTGCCAGTTTGAATACGTTTTTATCCAAATCTTAGCAGTCACATGTGTAGGTTCTTTCCAATTGTTGAAAAATTTGCTTTTTTATTATTTTTTTATTTATTGAGCAAGAAAAAGAGACAGGTCATACAAAAAAAATAGATACATTACTGATCAGAATGTGAATATAAGGCAGATAAAAGCATTTCACAAAACATAGTCATCGAGTTCATTTAGCACCAAATACCAGAAATTCATATTAGCAACACCTTGAATCTTTTTATCGAATCCCATAGTGCAAAGCATTCCTTTAAAAAACAGTATCAATAAATATGCATAGAGCAACTACTAAGATCGATAAAACAGGATTCCCCTTTTCCACCAATAGCGGAGGTTTACCATAATCATATTTAGGAAGAGACAGAAGAGTAGTCTGCCCACGTAGCCTTAAATCTCAGAATTCCCATACTCTCTTTGCACATGCCTCCTCAAACTGATAGGTGCGATCCAACATGGAAAGCCACTGCCCTATTGTCGGTACCTTGAATGATCTCCAATTCTGCAGCAGCAAGGACCTAGCTACCGCTATTGCAGTGAAAATAAAATATTGCTGATATTTTGATAGCTGTAGTCCTGCATGAGAAAACCCAAATAGGACTAGCAACGTTGATGGAAAAATAATCATTGACATGCAATAACTAATAAACTTAAAAACCTCCTCCCAAAAGTGCTGTATTCTAGGGCATGTAAAAAATATATGTAACCACCCACCCGCACCATCTATCTTACATCTGAAACATTGATTCGGAGTAGATGGAAACATTTTATGCAGTCTATGAGGAATATAACATGTCAACCATCTAGATAGAAAAGTAATTCTCTTAAAATTAGCCTCTCTCACGGCTTTATGACCTACCTCGCTCAATAGTTGCCATATTCTTTAGTGCTAAACCTACAGCCTGTTTCCTGGAAAATTTTGGAAGCTTATTATTCGCACCTTGGCGTAGCAACCAATACCAGTTTCCTATACCACATAATTTCATATCATTAATCCCCCTTCTTATTATTCGTGCTACATCATTAATCATTGTATAATTATTTTTAAGGAAGCTTATTATTTGGATAAAAATTAACAATAAAAATTGATTTTGGCTGCCAAATTGTTGTACAAATGATTCCCAAGTTATCAGGTTAGTAGAATTATAAAAGTCACCTAGCTTCAAAAAACCTAGATCGCTCCAGGACTGCAACAGCCTTTGTGAAAGCTGTAGGCCTCACAACCTACTGTCTTGGAGAGAGGTAAATGCATGGCGTGCCGGAACATTATATGCTTTTTAGAGTCGCTGGGTGCGTATTGCTATTGTCGTTATAACCTTATATCTTGTTTTCTTAGGCAGTTTCGTTGACCGAAGAAAAACTGGTACATTTATTGCACTTTTTTTTAACATATGATTTAAAATAAAATTATCATATTTTGATGAAGGTGCTGCTAATTGCATTGCCTGGCTGACCAAAGAGGCTTGGTAATATGTGGGAAAGTGAGGTAGTGCTCACACCCCCGCTCTATATCTAATTGACGAATGGATAGTTTTACCCGAGCTTGTTTCTTTGCCCATACAAATTCACGGATAACTTTGTCCAGTTCCTTAAAATATGAAATTGGCACTTTGAGAGGAAGGTTCAGAAACAGGAATACAAACAAGGGGAGTATTGAATTTTTAACTAGTGAAACTCGACCCACTAATGTCAGAGGTAATAACGTCCACCTCTCTAAAAGCCTTTTTACCTTTATAAGAGTGTTCCCATAATTTAAATGAAACAATTGAGTAAAATCAGCTGTTATGTATAACCCCAAGTATCTTATGGGTCTTTGTGGCAAAGTCCATAGCCCTGCTGGCAACTGGGCTTCTGTGGAGTTAAACAAAAGCAACTCTGTTTTGGCTGGTTAACTTTATAACCACCCAGGCCTGTAAAGGCCTGGATATCCTCCAACACACCCTGAATATTTGCCCTTTCAGCCTTCAAATGTAAGATCATGTCATTGGCAAAACTTTTAATTTTTTCGCCATCCCAGTGACCGGGGCTAGAATTAATTGATTAGAACGGATTTTTACTGCAAGTGGCTCAATGAAGAGAGAAAATAGAAGTGGGGATAATGGATATACCTGTCGGGTGCCAAGCCTAATCACCAACTAACTCCCACCTGTTCCGCAATAATAATTATCTTTGCTACAGCCCCCTTGTATATTTCCTTTAACATCGCTATCAAGTGGGATGGAAAGCCAAACTTCCCTAAAATAAAAAACAGGGCCTGTCAGTCAACAAGCTCGAGTGCTTTTTCTGCGTCCATCATTAAGATTGCAGCCTTATCCTTGTTAACTGAAAAATAATCTATCGCCTGAATAAAAAAAAAAAGTATTAGCTGCCATTGATCTATCTCTGAGAAATCCTGTTTGGTCAGCATGAACCACTTGTTGTGCACACAAAGCAATCCTATTCGCCCAAATGTTCATAAAAAAGCTTATAATGTGCATTTAATAAGCTTATTGGGCGATCAGAATTAGGGTCGGCTGGATCTTTGTCTTATTTAAGAATGCTAATCCCAACTGTCTCCTTGAATCAATTGGAAATGGGGACCCCTTCCATAATTTGGTTAAACTAGAATATTAAAAATGGGGAGAGCTCATCTAAAAACATCCTGTATACTTCAACAGAGATTCCATCATTTCCGCTGGCCTTAGCATTGGCCATCTATTTTAGTGTTTCAGTTAGTTCTATAGGTTCAATAGACTTATTCAGGGCTTCAATATTGACCTTAGTAATTGTACACGTTGGGGATGGTAGTTGCGATGTTGGGAGTGGAGCTGGCGTTGGTCCAGGTCTCTGTGAGGAAGGGGACATTGAGCAAGAGGGTGTTGAGGAAGTCCCAGATTTCTACTGCGTGTCTGTGCAGGGAGCGTACGTTGAGGAGGATGCAGCTCAGGTGTTTGGGTGCCCTGGCATCCAGTGGGTTGGCGGTAGCTGTCTGGGACAATGGTCGGTGAAGGTGCGGTGACAGTGTTGGCAGGAGAACGGTCCTTGGGAGCTGCTCGGCGTTGAGAGCTGGAAGTTGTTGTTGCGTCCAGGGTTGAGTGCGTGGAGAGTCCTGGGGTCGTAGTGGCGGGGGTCGGAGGACCAGGGTCCCTGGCACTGGTTGCGGTCGGGTCATGGATGGGTGCAGATGGGCTTGCCCCCACCAAAGAGGGGAATGGCCCTTAACTCCCCTTTTCAGCCCACCCAACATTTTTGGCGCCTTTACCTGGCGCCTATCCACACGCTTATACTCTCACCCCTTGTGTGATGTGAAATAACGCCTTCACACCCTCCCTGAAACCACATTTAAGATGCTGGCAGTTTGAAAACAAAGTGCTTGTGCTATTTATATCTCATACAGACTAAAAAATGCCATCTATACACTAGCTTATATCCTAAACCATACACTTTGGGTGGTTAAGTATGTAAGAAAAAATATAAAAATTAACCGGGCCATAAATGGTAAGCATCATTCTATAGCACAACTTACACAAAATCGGGCCCAAATTACCTAATCCCAGAAGGGCCCTTGTAACAATGGAACACTCCTCAGGTATATAGGTATATTAACCTACCAGCAGAAAAAAAAGTGCCATTTTCAAAGTGCATGGGGTTACTCCTAACCATATATCAACCTACGAAACGCTAATTATGATCTGTAAGCTGATCCTAGAGTGCTATTATAACAAGATAACCCATTCCAAGTTTATAGAAAAAAAGTGCTATTATATAAAAGTGCAAAGTGTAAAGTGTATAAAGTGCGATATAAAGTGCGAAAGTGCAGAGGATCCAGACCTGATAATTTACAGGTGTTCATTGATAGAATAAACTTAGTATACAAGATCCACACACATATAACTAGCTCTCTCATAGAACACCTCAAATGCTTCCTTTGTCCACAGCCCCCGCAATAGACAGAACATCTACAACCTGTACCCTTAATCACAATATCTATCCCCTGGGTAGCACTAAGTTTCACTTGCTTGAGTCACCTTTTGTAGTACAGCATGAGCTTCCTCAAGAGTGGTACAGAGATATAATTGACCTTTAAATAACATTTTCAATTTGGGCTGTTGGATGATAGAAGCCTGTGCTCCTGCGCTCTTAAACTGACCAATCAGCCCAACAAACTCTCTACGCCGATGAGCTGCAAATGCCGACATATCAGAGAAAATTCTCCCCCTGGACCAATCAGACAGCAAAATACCTTTTTTCTGAATTGCCTTATTTAAAATGGCTTCTCTTATACGAAAATCTGCAAAGTTTACAATCATTGTCCTTGGGTACTTAGACCATGCAGAACATTGTGCAGGGACCCTATGCACCCTCATTATGGTAAGGTCTTCTGGTGCATTCTCAAGTATATGTTCTTTGATCATCGTTTCCATATATAACAAAGGATTAGACTGGCCATATATACGTTCCTTGTCCTCCGGAATTCCTGTAAAATGCAGGTTCGATCTCCTCACACAGTTCTCCATTTCATCCATTTTCAATTGTAAGGCCAGCAGTTTTTTTTTAAGAGTAACAATATCACAGTCCCAGCTCAGAAAATGGTCCTCACTGTCTGATACTCGTTGCTCAAGTTCTTTCATTCGTTCTGGAATCTGTTGTACAATACCCTCCATTTTATCTAGCCTTTGATGAACAATGGCAATTGTTCCATTCTATGTGAAAGGATCCTGTGAAACCTCCACCCCCTCGCGTTAGGTCGCGTGCATGCCGAAACAGCCGACCGGGAGCTAGCTTCTGGCTGAGAAACGCTGGTCAAGGAGCTGGAGATGCGATGCTGCCAGGTGCAGTAGCTGAGAAAGCGGCAGATATCTAATGCTGGTCACCGCGAGGAGAGCAGAGCAGATGATGACGACGAGAGCGGTGCTGAGTGAAGGGAATCGCCAGCTGCCTTGCTGAGGTAAGGGGGTCTTTTCTGGTTGAGGAGTCATCCCGAGAGACCAGTCCTGCCAAGCTGGGGGTCCTTGAACAGGCGCACCCTTTAAATAGAACCTGATTGTTCCCCAGGTTGTTCCCCAGTGGTTAAGTTTTCCTCTGCAAAGTTGTCAGCAGTTTTTTACGAGTTTCCACGAGTTCCTTCGAGTATATAACTGAAAGTATATCTGGAACTTCCCAGCATGTTTGACAAAGAAGGACAAAGATAGAGGAAAAGGAGCAAATTGTTTTTCTACTGGATGGACAATGTACGCGACAAATGGTTTTGAGGGGAGCAGGAGCAGGAGCAGGAGTTGGAGCCTCAGCTTTGAGCCCTTCATCCATAATTCAGAGAGCTAAGAGGAAAGCAGCGCAAACGTGCTTCCTCACAGTGAGGAGAGAGAAGAACTCTGTAAAAAAAAGTCGAGCAATAGATAAATCAATTGAGCAGTTATCCCCAGGTCTGTTGACTAGTTCAGGCTCTCCCCCGCATTGGCTTCAACAGGGTCCCCGGTAGAATTAGCCACCAACGATTTGGACTCTATGGATTCTAGGGCAGGAGCCGTCTTGGTACATGAGTCTAATAATACCTTGAATTTGTTGGGGATGAAAAATCCAAAGGCCATTAGTAATTTGCAAAATATTCGGAGCAGACTGGGAGAGGATTACATATAAGAGACGATCACAGTGCAGGCTCTAATAGTCAACTACAATTAGGGAGAGGAAGGTTGTTGGTGATACTTGATACTCCAGCCCAAGCTGATGGAACAGTAGAAATTAGCTCAAAAGGGGTGGTTCACATGGTGCCAATACAGCCAGAGGGTACCTTCGCCAGGAGTGACTGTGGAGTAGATTTTATCTCACTTCTGTATACAAAACAACAGAAATTGGTGGCTGGGGACGAGAGCGCACACACTCCAGTGATGAAACAGTTCCAATTGTCTATATCCAAAGATACTATCAAGTGTCCGGTGCTCAAGGAGAAGCCACCTGATCTACCTCTGCTGGAACAAGTCCAAATTATATAAAATGAGATCTCTGAGCACTCCAAATGAATCAACATTGAGTACGTGGTATCAACAGTCTTTATTTTCACAAAAGTCTCTCAAAGTCACCCCTGCCAACACGTGTTTCATCTCATGCAGCAGATGTTGCAGCAAAATTCTTTGGATCTGGTGTCCCTCTGACATAAACTATGTCCCTCTTGTATTCACGTGTACATACATTTATGTCATAGGGACACCTGACCAGCCCTGAAGAAGTATGCTGCGACATCTGCAGTGTGAGACAATACACGTATTGGCAGGGGCAAATTCAAGAGACTTTTGTGAAAATAAAGACTGTTGATAGTACATACTCAATGTTGATTCATTTAGAGTGCCCAGATATCTAATTTCATATCATCTTGCTTCTGGTCTGCCTTCTATTATCCTCTATTAGAAAACCTGTGCCAACAGCAATCAACATTGTAAACAGGAAATCTTAAAACAAATATAATCTGTGATCTTATGGCAAAGGTTCTATCAATCAATGAGATGAGAAATGGACAAATCAACTACCCTCCTCTCATCAGTGAAAAAATAGAAACTGTGCAGAAAATATAATGTTCGTAATTATGTAGTTTCCTTTCTACTTAGAGGCTTTCTAGAACCATTCATAAACCATTACATAGAACATCAGTTCAAGAATTCCCTTGAAATAAGGGTGGGAAAGGAACAACAGCAGCAATACATAAAACATAGATTAATGGTGAGTGGATGAAATGATGATAGAAATCTCAATCTTTTTAAAATTTATTCTGTTGAAATTATTGCATGACATATGCTTGAGAAAAAAACTAATGTCAATCCAAAACACCAAGAATAAATATTTTATAGTATTTTGGATGCAGAGTTCATAACAAATAACAATTATTGTAATTCTCATGACAGTCAGACCAAACCGTTTTAAAGGCTGCATGGAGCAATGTGTGCATAATAAAAGAGAGAGTGTACAGTTGCCATTATGTCTGTATCACATATTGGTTGTCTAATTTTTCATTGCACGTGGACAATGTTACATCTGAGTAATTTGTCAACTGAAATGTGGGTGGGGGTGTCAGATATAAAGTAGCCATGTGTTATGTGTAACTAAAAGTGAGTGTATTGCAGCTCCAACTCTGAATCATTAGGAGGGAATCTTACACAGCAATCTGCGAAGCAGATATTTATTTATTATGTGTGCGTCTTCCAGTTGCAGAACCCTTAATGCCGGATCAGGAGTACTAAGTAGGAGCATTCAATGGCTCTTATAGCATTTGGAAACCGCACTGTCAGAACTCCGTTCAGAGGGCCACGGGGCAAGCAGGGCTTACTGGGCCCTAATCATAGGGGCTGGGGCCTTTTACTTATGATGTCCCAAGACCCAACCTACCATGGATCCTGAGCAACTGGACCAAGTATGCCCTTCAGCACTTGAGTCTCGTTAATGGTGTAGGTCGAGCAATTCAAGGCTTCTCAGGGAGATGTGGGGGGGAGGAGGATACAGGGAGTGAAGACAGGCTCACAACTCAAAATCCTTGAAGCAGCAGAAATAAATGATTCTGCAGCCAAATACTGCTTTTAGGAAAACAATATTTTGTTTTGCCACTACCAACACAAAGGGAAAAACAACATTCACAAACAACTTCTACAGTGCCCTGAGGTTAGGGCTCCAGTGTTTCTTTAGGTGGTTCCCTGAGTCCCACTCCCTCCTCACTCTAGTGATTGTGGTTATTCCCCATTAATCATAGGTGACATTCAGGTGAAGCCTCACTAATAGTTTGAGACTCAGGAGCCCCACTCTGACTCTGTATTTAGAGTCAAAAGAGTGCAAACACTGAAGCGTTATCTGGCAACCAAGTTCCCCCGGGGCCGACTGGACTGAAATCAATCTTACCCGCACCTGCAGGATCAGAGTGACCAGAGTCTCTGAGGGCACCCCCTCCATGGGTGCAGGAGCTGCAGCATCTGTCTCCGGTAAGTTCTCTGCATGCGGCCCCTGCAGGCTGCACTCAGTGCTCCTCAAGTTCCTCACATGCGGTTGTGTGGTCGCAACGACCGGAGGCTCTTCATATCTCCTCCAAGCTAGGCAAGTTCTTTGGTCCTTCTCATGATGTGTGGGGGGAAGTAGTGCAGATGTTCCAACTCTGGCCCTCATTCACAGTGCAGGTCTGTATGGGTCCCCAAGGCATCCTCTCTGCTCCAGGGACAATTCCCACCAAGTCACACTTCTTGCTTGGTCCCAGTGCACGCCTCTGCGTATGGGGTCACCATCTCTCCACTGCACACGGGCTCTGACCCAATCAGCACAGCAGATTTCCTCACACCACCCCCTCCTGGCATACAAGGTCACCAACTCACCACTGCCCAAGGGCTATGAAATTCTTAGATCGGAAATCTCTTCTCCGTGGCCCCTTCTGGCATACGGGATTCCCAGCTTTCCAGCACAAAGAGGTGATGGCCCACTCCAGGATGTACAGGATCACCGGTTCCTCACTGTACATGGGCGATGACCCGTTCACAACAGCAATGATCACAGCTCACTTCATGGTAGCCCCCCTCTAGCATATGAGTTTTGCAAACTTTCCCTGCACACGGGCGACGACCCAATCGGGGCAGCATCTTTCTACTCACACCTTGCTAAGGGGATACATTCAACAGAAATCTTCACTGGACCTCGCTCCCTCCAATGTTCTCCTCTTCCTCACAAGGCATACTGATCTTGGCAAGCAGGCAGGCGCTGGTGCTCCAGGCTCCAGGTCAGGTGGTCTTGGAATCCCTGAGTGATGTCCTGCCTGTTACCCACCTGGGAGACTAGCAGTCCTTAGACCTCCAGTGCTAGCCACCCACAGGAGTCCTTCAGAGCTTCTCCTCATACAGCCTGAATGGCTGCTTGACAATTGACAATTTTTAGGGTCTCAAGTTCCCCTTCTTATAGTCCATTTCCAGACACCAAATGTGATTTAGAGTCTGAGTCTTTGAAGTCTATGTTGGGGTATGCTTCCTTATGAAGTGCCCACTCCTCTGCACTCTCCTCTTCCTGAAAGCAATCTGTCACAACAGGAGCAACTCCAAAGTTGATAGCCCCACAACATAGGCCATGGGAGTGACTAGGAGTTCACACCTGGGTGTCAACCACAGTGATACGTGTATTAAAAGGTTAGACTCTTTATGATTCTCTTATGATGTGCCCAAGCCCCTTCCTTGTGAGCTCTCTCTGACTCAAAGAGCACCCTTTGAAGTGTACTGGGGAATCCTGGCTTTCCCTCTCTCCAGTGTGTCCCACCCAGCTTACAGGAATGCAGCAATGCACAAATCTGTCTGGGGGGATTCCTCTCCCTCCTCATGTTTCACAATACAGCCCTCAGTCTCACAAAATGGAACTTAGAGCTAGCCATGTACTGTACCATTCACAGGCACACATACACCTAGCATACAAGTACTGCACTACATCCTTCATGTATTGTACCTCTCACAGGCACACACACACCCAGCACATGCATATACCAAACACGCAGTACACTACACTGAATCTGTCATGTATTGTACCACTTGCAGGCACATGTATACTCAGCACACGGTTATAACATACAAACAGTGCGCAGTACTGACTCAGCCCTGTATTGAACCATGCACAGGCACACATGCATCCAGCACAAGTACACCTCACATGCACTGTACAGCACTACACACCAAACCAATGTAGGCCAAGGGTGGGTTAAGCACACAGCAGCGGAACTTTAAACGAGTGAGCCTGAAGACCTCACTCAAATGATACAGTTAAAAAGGACCTGCTCATTCTTACTGAGCACTACACGGTTTGCTGCCATCGCCGCGCTAGTGCTGCTTACCTGGTAAAGGAAGAAACCTTTCACCACTATGAGAGTAGCGCTTTGGGGGCCTCTCCTGGTCCAACAAGACCACAATACGTGAGACAGACCTATGCCATGGTGCACACGCATGATCCATGTTTACCTATGACAACAAAAATCAGCATTAGGGATCCAGGCATCAGTACAGTTGGGGCACTCAGGGCAGCGGTGCATGCTCGTTACCATGTGGACGACTTTTCTGTCCAAACACCCACATTTGTGTAGGATTTAGCTTTGAGGCCATTCTCTGCCCTTGAGTCTGTGGTGTCACAATCCACTGGCAAATGACATCCAGCATTGCAGTCATGATCTATGTGAAGATCTGTGAGAAGGTGGGCTGTGAAAATCCATGCGCCATACCCACTGTGTGTTGAATGGTGCTAGTTTTGAAAACTTACTGCTTGACAAGCAATTTTGAGGACTGTAGGAATCTGTTTGTGACTGTTGGATTTTATACATCCTTATTAGAAACCTTGATTGTGTATATCTTCTTAATGTCCAGCCTGTAGGTTTTAGGGGCTCAATCTTTGGATCCTGTCTCTTGTCCTGCGCACTATGACTGGAACATGTTTTCACTGTTTGCAAACTTGTCCTCTAAATCCTGCCCAGGGATTTGGCAGAGCAGAATGAAATAGACAAGAATGGGTACGTCCCTGGTGGTGTTCTGCAGAGTGTGCGAGAGAAGATTGATTATATGGTCAACTGTGCGTGAAGTCACCCGAGTACTGCTTGTCTTTAGGTGTTTCTTATTTGAATTTGAAAGCCACTTCACTACTGATGTGCATGAAAGTCTTGCCTTTTAATTGTGTAAGGAGGGCAAGTGGTGCTTTTGTGGCTTCGTTTCTGCTCTGGGGCGAGATTTCGGGAGTGGATTTTGCTATTGTTGCATGGGTTGTTCCAATTTACCATTTGATGCATGTGGTATGCATTCAAAGCGATATTATGACATGCAATATTTATCTTGTGTAGTAACTTTTGCATGCTTTTTTTTTAGCTCATAAGCCAGCAGGTTCCTCCAGTCTTCGGCGTGTAACTCCCTTGCCCTGACTAGAGTGGTGGTTTCTGCCTGACTTAGGCACAAGCCCTAGCCAACCAGAAATCCCATTTCTAACAGGTAATAATTGTCGATCCATGTGGATCTGACATTAACACATGGCTTGTAATTGAGAGCCTGTGCCTCTTTACACGTGAGTGCACTCCTCAACTAATAGCATGACGAAAGACTGTCATACAAACTGGCAAAAAACTGGAAATAGACCTGTAATTGTATGTATTGTTTTCCATTTGCATCGTCCATTGCTTATTCTTTATTCATTTCTCTTTTTTCTGATTCACCTTATTTTTGTCGCTTCTTTACCTGTGATATAGCGAACTTGAAACCCGTGTCTTATTTGCTCGCAGTCTCCTTCTGCGGTTCCCCTCTTTTTCCAGCGTTGCTTCCCTGCCCGTCTCTGCAGATCTGTCTTTCCGCCTTCTGCTTCGTACCTCCCACCAGCAGACTGCTGCAATGTTCTGAGCTTCGTGCCATGACATACATACACAAAAGACTGAGGTTTCCATCTCAAATGCCCATCTCATCCAATTGCGAGAATGCTTGGTGGTGCCAAGGCTGAGTAGCTCGCCAGCAATCTGCTTTCCTGGTAGCATGGCAACATCATTATGAGAATGTCAGCTCCAAGAGAAAGCTTCAATGATGCGGCCCACTTCTGACATGCAGACGTGATATTGTGCTTCAAATAAGCTGCAGTTCTGAGATGCAACAGGAAGTGATATTTTTCAAGCAGAAATACCCTTCGCGTGAACAGTCCTATACATTGCTTTTGTAAATCTTGCTTGTAAAATGCTAATTTTATTGAAATAAAGTTTAGCTTCAGCAGACTTCCTCCTGACCTGTAAATTCAATAATGACAAAGCAAGGACATTGTCTCAGTGCCTTCCTGCGTCTAGGTTAAAATAAATGTCAGTTGCACAACTGTGGCTTTGCGTTCAATGGTGTTTTTTTTTCTTTTTTTTAATTGTTTTCAGATTTAAAATCTGGTTCTGCATTTTTTTCTTTTTGGGGACATGCACACTGAAACATGCTATTAAGCTGAAAAGTAAAATGATTCACAGAAAATGGTGGGTTTAATTGGAACGATATCGGGAACTGGCATCAATTCATCAATCAGCAGATTTGTAAAGCGCTTCTTGCCGCCCTTGAGGGTATCCAGGCGCTGGTCAATGGTCTTTATAATCAACTATTGCAGTATAGATCTTCTCAATTAAATGTACTCCTAACGTGGGCCACATATATTGTTTTAGCTAGAATAGGTACTTTGACTCCCCCTCTATTTCTATAGTCACAGTTCGTTAAGATTTGACATTGCCCACTGATTCTACCCAGATATACTCTCTTTTAACATGTATGTATCTATTTCTTCTCTTCCTACCTACCTAGCCTTGTCATCACACATTATAACATACATAATCTTTGTGCCAAGTTTATGAATTAGACACATCCAAAAACCCTGTGTAGACAGCGGCAATGCACATTTACCAAATGTCGAACTCGGACATGTTTGCTAAGTGTCAAGCTATGTGATTGCATGTGTGTACAATATGTAGGACAATATGTAGGACACAGATTTATCAATGAATTGCGTTGCCCTCGTGTCATGCAGGGTGTCGCAGGGGCAACACAATCCCTAAGTCAGATTTACCAAGCAATGCAAGGCCACCTTGTATTCCGCAGCACACTTAGGAAGAGGGAAAAACCTGAGCGGGTTATTTTTGTGCAGGAAGGTGCCCCTCCCTACACAAAAACAATCATGCCTGCAACACAGGCACCATTGCACCATGGCGCAAGTGTGTTTGCATTGGTGCTAGGCAGCAGGTTGTCTGCCAGTGCAGGCAGAGAGCAGGAATGTGCCAAATTTTGGTAAATATGGCACAATCCTGCCCTCTCCCTTTCATTTACCGTGGCAAGTTGTCTTGTTGCGTTGTATGAAACCTTGATATATCTACCCCTTGCACCTTTACAGGTTAAATCCTGGCTTGAAGTTGCACAGTACACAATTAGTTGACATTTGTTTCTGCAAATTCAGATCAGCAATCACATTTACTTCAAATTACATTTCTTCCTCAGATGAAGTAACAGCCACTCATGTATTGGCCATGGTCCAATCCTTCTGTAAAACAATTGTGAAGCAAGGTAATATTTGGGTGGTATGTCTCTAAATTAGCTCCTGCAGTTCTAAAGGCTAGCATACTTGCCCCCCAGTAAACATTAAACATTAAAAAAAAATCTTATGGAGAATGCCATACGGTTTAGATGTCAGAAAAAACTCAAAAGCCTCTGTGCTATATACTTGGTGAATCAATTGAAGAGTGCAGCATGCTTAGGAGAATTGATATGAATACTAGAAAGGGCTGAAAGTGCTGGAGTATTTGAAATGTGTAATACCTCATGGTATAAAACTGTGTCACACCCAACATGCAACAGCAAGGCCCCTAAACTCCACATGATCAGTGTGGTGTAGTAGATTTGAATATCTTAAGAGAAACCGCAATTGAATACCCGGGAGTTAGATATATGTCTATTTGTGTGGAAGTCGAGGTAATGTACTGAATAAGCAACATCATTCTCTGGCCTAGCCCGGCTCAGTAACAAAACTGAAATCTGCGAGACTCAATTGTCCTCTTGCCAATGGAAGTTGCAGAAAGCACATTGCCCTATAGGCCTTTCTTATGCCTCAAAATAAAGCAAGATAAGATAGAGGAAAAGCAGTGAATGAATAAAATTGGAGAGTGTGAAATGCATCCAAGGCCTTGCAAAGTATGACCAATGGTTAATCTGCCACAAATGTAAATATGATAAATGTTGCCTTCACTTGAGGATGCATATGATATTCATGGAGGAATGGTTAATTGTTCTTGGCACTAGAATGTAGATTAGTGGTTGAGACTTTTAATAATCACACCCAATCTACCACCTGAAGATCCTGAATATAATTATTGTCAACCAGCAATATTTCGATCCTGGCCATGCTCAAGTAGTCACAGCCCAATTTGATCAGATGGAGATTTAATTTGTGGCAGAGCTGCAACAAGGATAGTAGTGTAGGCTAAGACATCATTAGCAAATACTTAGATTTCGGACTGTACATTTGCAAACACTATAGGCATCATTTGGGTGGATTAAAGGAGCATTGGATGAATGGTCATTGATGGTCAGGCTTGCCTGTGAGAATGACTATAGGGCCTTTTCAACCAATAACTTGCTAAGAAGCACCAGTTTGTTTCACGGCTAGCCACAACCATGGCAAATTTGCCCAATCGAATGAAAAACATTTTTGGTACTGTTGAGTTTATTTTCACAGTAAAGATGTGACTTGGAACACACAAGGGTATAGCCTCATTGGAGATGCTGTGCAATCAGCGTTTCAGAGACTGCAAGGAATTAGACCCACTTCGTCTGCTCATGCACCAAATTGAGACACTTCATAGTGTAAATATCAGCTGGGTTGGGGCCATGATGCCGGGATCCTTACAACAGCATCTATGCAGTATGCTGAAAGCGGATCACCCTTCAACCTGTTAACCTTGCAAAACGAACTTCCAGAAGACAGTCAATGCTAGTGCCCAGACAAGAGAAACACATTCTTCCCTTCTTCACCATCTAGTAGTTATGAGTGAACAAATGGAGAAGCTTAAAGTGAGGGTCTACATCATGGAATACAGGAGCTATCAGCCGTGTTATCTCCACTACTGATATATTGAACTTTAAGACTGAAGACCTAGAGAATCATCAACAAAGGGGCAATCCTCACCTTTTGGCCCTCAACCAAAGCGGTGAAGGTTTCAATAGTCGATGATTCATTGTCAGTCTCTTAAAGCTGGCATTTGACACCTGGTCCAATGTGGACTTTAACTAAAAGTGCAGAGGGTTTACTACTATCCATTCAAGCAGGATACACAACAGCAGCAGGGTTCTTCTAATTAATTTATGTGAGAAAAGGTGCCAGTCACTTCTTGGCCAAATCATATGGCTCGAAATGGTGACCATGCTTATTTTTTCATGTCTGAAAATGCTCGGCTTACTATTGATCAATGTAGGCAGTCACACCAGCTCATTCCACCATTCAAGAAATGTAGGCAACCAGTATATTGGAAATATAGTTGGAAATTATGCACTCTGAACACACTTGGGGGCATATTTACAAAAAAATTTCAAAGCACGGAGCTGCACCAAATTTGGCAGTGCTGCGCTCCTACATTTTGAAAACTGAGGGATGTGCCGCATTCACAAGAATATGGCACACACCTGTGTTGCCCCCAGCGCTGGTGCAAAAAAGCTGCCTAGTGCATCACAGGCACCCTGCAGCCATGTTGCAAGAATGCCTGCATTGCATGGACTATTGTTTACGTGCAGGAAGGGGCACCAATAATCAATAATGGCGATTTGCTCTTTCTATGTGTACTGCAGAATACTTCACACATGAAAAGAGCAAAAAACGAGGAAAAATTAATAACTTCTTTTCGTATCGCCATTCTAATGCCTGATATTCCATGGTGTTAGTTTTTGGGGCTGCCTTAGCCTTGCAAATCTGGGGAAGCCTCAAAAAGCAATGGGTGTTGCTGTGGAACACCTACAGGGCCACCCATTGCATACCCCTTTGCCGCAGAATACTACAGCAGAAAGGGGCATATTTACAAGGTGGCGTTAAGCCACGCTAAGTGGCTTTGTGCCACCTTGTAAATATGGAAAATGGCGCTACGCCACCAGAGCGTCAAAAAAAGTGATGCTCCTGTGGCAAAAGGGACTTGTAAATATACCTCTTGGTTCTGCTCTACACCAGCACAAGCTAAGGCTAGGCTTCAAGATAGTCAATGTACTTCAAGCTCTGCAATTACAAGCAGTATATGCACTGTTCATGAAAAACAACACATACTGCAGACTATCAGCTTAAACCAGCTGTTCTATGTGAGAAGAGTCTGCTATTGAAGTTGTGTACAAGTTTTCAACTTTATATTTCATGGATTCTACTCCAGCCACATAGGACAACTTACAGTGTTTTGTGCTAGACAGTTACTTATTTGCTATTGTTCAGTCTTCTTTCACTGGCAGGGCTCATGAAGGGAGGGGTGATGATGATAATAGGTATAGCAAAGGGGAAGGGGAAGGCATGTGATATTGCGTGATGGCATCCATGAGCATGCTAGCCTGCAGGTATCACCCAGGGCATAGGTGATGCTTGGCCTAGGAGTCAGATGGGTTGGGGAGGCGGATGGGGTTGTGGCATAGGCGTGGGGGGAGGTTTGGAGTGGGTGGAGATGGGTACAAGTCAAAGAAACAGCAGCTGGACAAAAGGTACTTCGAGAGAATGTGGTTTAGATTATGGCGTAGATATTTCAGATTGCAAAACTAAATGGTAAAAGTATGAATGGTCAGGTAAAGCATGTCTTAATTTGAGGTGTATTACATCACTTTCTATCATATATTGCCTAATTTCAGGAGACTAGAGCAGTCTATCAAGACCAAGGTGGCGTGGTCTTTTCTAAGCAAGGCACAAGGTGCTTCTAGGCCTCATCACAAGGGGCTTCTGTTAAGGGAAGTAGTTTTTTTATATACTGTGATGCATGTCCTGTTACCTCACACAAGAGCAACTCTTGGCGAGATTGGGTATTACAACTCACACACTTTAAAAATATGCTCTGTTAGCAGTCCTAATCTCCACTTTCCCATGAAACTTAGTGTATCTTGAATTTCTCTCTGGATACCACCAATGAACACTGGCCAGAATGGACGTGTCATATGCAGTACACCATAAAGACCCTAATTGAGGTTCTGGGTCAATGTTATGTATGGTGTGTTGTGTTCAATGAGGCTGATTACTTAGCACTTTTAGTAAGTGGTATTATCCTCTCAATTAAAAAAACTCACTATATGATAATGTTCCTAAGTACTTGCCTATAGGTAACAGCTGATATTTCAGAAGAATGTATATGACAGCAATTAAGTGGGGTCTGTACAAGATATCACTGGATTAGAAATACACACATTATCGGACTGTGTGTAATCTGTCAATATGCAGGAGAGTTGAAGTATTTAAATTTTTAGCATATGTACATTCTAAAGATGATAACGGGGTAATGGTGAGGATTATTTCAGACAATGTGAAAGTAAATAATGGCCATATCTGACTAATTGATAATATTTAATGACATTTTGTGCAGGCTGTACTCACAAAAGTATAGGGTGTTCAAAAGTAACAATTCATAATGATATATAGATGTTTCAGTTATTGCTTCTTAAGTTACATTCATGTTTACACGTTTTTAAGCCTAATAGACACTGATTAAAATATGAATACAAAATTCACAACCAGTTAGACAACCCAAACCAATACATTTCGAGGTCTAAAGAAAAAAAATACTTAAGTGAAAAGGAAAATCAAATTTTTCTTGCTGTGAGTTCAAAACTCTAATCTTTATTGTCAATAAACACAGGCAAACACCTGTTTCACAACTTTAAGGGCGCTTCTTCAGGACCAAAGCAATGGATTCTACAGTATAATTCATAATCTGAACAGACAATGAACAGAACCAGAAGCAGTAAAAGTAAGAGAAGATGAAATAAACACAAAAACAAAATTTGAAAAAACACAATGCTTGTGTTACAATAGTTCCAACCTTTTTTTTTGAAGAATCAATTTCAACCCAAATCCTAAATTTTACAACAACTTTGAAACAGCTGGACAACAGAAAGACCCATACGTTCCAGTTAGTAAAGAAAACAATGCCATTCAATTACAAATGTCAAGTCAAGAATTCAAGAATTACTAAAGAAAAAGGTGCCCATGTCTTATACTAAAATACTGAAGTGAGAATATTTCTGGCTTTAGTCTGCCTGTTGCAATAGTTCATAAGGAATAACATCAAGTGTCACAATAAACAGACAGAGCTGACCTGTATGGTAATTCTGACCTGTATGGTAATTCACCACAGTTGATTATGAATGAAGAAAAATTTAAATCAATGTACTCAAAAGGTCCCTTAGGAAACCATGCTCCTATAAAAAGCAATTCTTAATCTACAAAAAGTGAACAAAATATTTTTTAAGAAAAAGAAATTAATATATTAAAACATGTTTATCATCACAATGGATACGATATCCTGTTGGCGTTTACAGTGGATGAAAAGTTTAAATGCTCTGTTTTCTTTTATTTTTGATAGCAATTGTACAATAATCATCTTCATCCTAAACCTTCATCTGCAAGAATACATTTATGATATTCTGTGAGACATCGATATTCACATTGTATGACTATTTCTAGCAAACACCAGGTTTCCTCTTAGTTTACTTACAATTGCTGCTGATTATATTGTTGCAATGATCAGAGGTAGGTAAAAATCTTGTTCATAAATCTTTGGTTTTCTTACTCTATTACTAAAAGGCAAGAGAACAACAAGGGATTGAGGGGCATATTAGCAAGATCGGCGATAAATTATCGCCAGTTTAGCGGCAGGAAACTGCCGCTAAAGCAGCGATAATGGGCTTGCTAATATGCGTTATAGAATTCCACAGAAGCCCAGGTTAGATGTGCAGGACATCTAACCTGGGCTTCTATTGGAATTCTATAACGCATATTAGCAAGCCCATTATCGCAGTTTTAGCGGCAGTTTCCTGCCGCTAAAACGGCGATAATTTTATTGCCGGTCTTGCTAATATGCCGCTAAGTTTCCATCAATTAAAGTCTATATGCAATCATTGCAATCTGACACCTTAAGGACCTCCGGATTTCTACACAACTTGTGCCACACCAATCACTTTCTTTACGCTGTGAACATTAATTACCCCAGATATATATCATAAACATTGCTTTTTTTGTTGTTCACTTTTTTTAGATTGAGAATGTTTTTTTGTTTTTTTTTCAGTTTCATATAGCGCGAACTCGACCTGAAGGTATCAGAGCGCTTTACAAGAGCACCAGTTGCATTACAAAGGGACACATTCATTTTTTTACGTTTTGCCTGCACAGTGCTTGTGCTGTGTGTGGGAAATCTCTTGTATTTAATATATCTTAATAGGGGACTCTTATCAGTTCCCAATGCCGAATTACTGTGTTTATTCGCTTTTGTGTAGAACTTTTTTGTTGTTGTGAACTTCCCCTGGCTGCACGCATTTACGATGCTTCTACTGAAGCTGTTCACACTGTTTAAGCCCCATTTACTGTCAAGATAAAATCGATTCCCACGGAAAGGGCAGCCAGCTTCTAACAGTATTCTGGAATGCTTGCTTTTTATTACGTAGTTGTGTATTAGCCATAGAACATTTGCGACATTTCCTATTCATGCCTCAGTACCTTTCTTTGCAGTTTGTAGGCTTTATCAGATTCATTCCTTCAATGTAATGTATTTGGTCGTTATGATCAAATTCTAACTGTTGTAATACACATTGCACGTTAAAAATAAGGTATATATACAAGAGCTATGGTATATTTTACTACTAAACAGGCAACCACAAGTGCAGTTACCTTGTAGATAACAGGGTCAGGATTTGAATGGTGAAGCAGGTGCAGTAGCACCAGGCCCAAAAGTTGTCAGAACTGGTGCAGCAGGTGCAGTGGCACCGTGGCCAAAAGCTCTAGGGACCGCACTAAACCCAGATTATTGATAAAATTTAGAGCTAAACAGACAGTCAAAAGTGCAGTTACCTTGCAGACAACAGAGTCATGATTTGAATGGTGCAGCAGGTGCAGTGGCATCAGCCCCAAAAGTTATCGGAACTCCTCTTACCACCGATTATTGCTATATTTTACAACTAAACAGGCAGTCACACGTGCAGTTATCTTTCAGGCACTAGGGTCATGATTTCAATAGTGTAGCAGGTGCAGTGGCACCAGGCACAAAAGCTCCAGGCACCCCACTAAACACCTAATATTGCTATATTCATTCCGAAACAGGCAACCACGAGTGCAGTTACCTTGCAGACAACAGGGTCATGATTTGGATGGTGCAGCAGGTGCAGTAGCACCAGGTCCAAAAGTTGTCAGAACTCCTCTAAACACAGTAGCGGCCCGTGGGCCGCTACTGTCTAAACACATGATATTGCTATATTTGACTACTAAAGAGGCAGTCACAATTGCAGTTACTTTGCAGTTAAAAGGGACTTGATTTGAATTGTGCAGCAGGTACAGTGGCTCTGGGGACCCCACTAAACCCACATTATTGCTAAATTTTACTACTAAACATGACGGTCACAAGTTCATTTGTCTAGCAGGCAATAGGGTCATGATTTGAATGGTGAAGCAGGTGCAGTAGCACCAGGACCAAAAGCACTAGGCACACCACTAAACACCAAATAGCGCTATATTTTACTACTAAACAGGCAGTCACAAGTGCAGTTATCTAGCAGGCCCAAAAATTGTCAGGACTCCTCTAAACACATAATATTGCTATTACATCAATTCTATTATTTCCCTCTTTCATTTCTCAAAATTTTGCAATTACTTACCCACACTATACCACTTGTAACAGCACAACATATTGCCTTTTTGTACATAGACAAGTCATAAAACTTTAACAGACTTTCTGTAATTTATATTGTACAACTACTCAGCAAGCTACAGCTTACAACGGCTTATTATTAATCACATAGGCAAAACCTAATACATTTATCAATGCTTGTTTTTTTGGCACAGGAGATTAAGTGATTTGCCCAGAATCACAGGATGATTGAGCCTTCGACCAGACTCAAACATGGTTCCCCAGCTTGAAAGTTAGCCACTCTAGCCGTTAAGCCATATCCTTCTATCTTTTCACTAGCAGCGTTTCCTAAGAGACGTTCTGAGCACATGGATTTCACTTTTTCTTCATTCATAATTGATGCAGGAAAATCGGAGATCAAGTTGTTTGGAGATGCAGTGGTGAGGTGGTCCCCAAGATGGTGGCCAGAGGAACTGGGTTCCGCTCCAATTCCAAAACAGGTGGTTAAAAATCTAGGAGTCCGTATGGATCAGAAACTAATACTAAGGGAGCATGTCACAACAACTGCGGGGCATGCTTCCACATACTTAGGGGCCGATTCCGATTCCGGCTGGAAATCTCTCCGACCGAGCCGGACCCGGAGAGAATTCCGACCGAATCAGACCCTAGCAGTCCGACCGAACGAGTACGATGCGCACGCATGCTATCGGACTCGAGTCGGTCGGACTCCCATTGAAGTCAATGGGAGCCTGTCGTACAACGCGTACGCGGGCTCCCATTGACTCAATGGGTGCGAGGCGGTCAAGGGCGCCCCTACAGCGTGTATGCGTCCATGCGCATCGCGGCATACATGCACAGGTAGGGGGACCCATGGGTCCCCCTGTGTGCGACTCGCGCGCCTACGCGCACAGGGGGTCCAACGCGGACCCCCAAAGTCCGGCTCCGACAGCTTTTTCGAGCCGGACAAGACGAGTCGGTCGGACTGCTCGCGGCGCGCATCGTACTTACCCGGCCGGGAAACGTCTCCATAGCGCGGTGCGAGTCGTGTCCATGCGAGTCGGTCGGAGCGTGTTGAAGCCGCGTTCGAGTCGGTCGGCGATTTCGCGGGTGCTTGCATCGTACTCGCTCGGCCGGACCCGCGTACGATTCGGTCGGGAAACAGGGCTCCGAATCGGATCCGGTGAATCCGATTCGGAGCACTACCGGCCGAGATCGGAATCGGCCCCTTAGTCTTCTCCGAAGAGTATTCCCTTTGTTACCTTCAACCACGTGAAAAACTCTGATCCAGGCATTAGTGTTAAGCCGCCTGGATTACTGCAATGCCCTGCTGATCTCAGCCAATGAAGTCTCTTTAAATAGATTGCAGGTAGTCCAGAACACCGCGGCTCGTTTGGTTTCCAATGCCCCTCTCCGAACGGCCTCCCTCCCCCTTTTGCAACAATTGCATTGGCTTCGGGTGCGGAAGCGGATAACATTTAAAATCTGCTGCATTGTTCACAAATCTCTAAATGGCCTAGGTCCCAGTTATCTATCAGACAAATTTGCCAAATATCTACCACCTAGGCCCTTTCGATCAGGGTCTAAATCTCTTCTTCTCATTCCACGCTACAAAAAATCTCGCTTAGGTGGTAAAGCCCACCTAGCCCCTTACTACTGGAACCAACTCCCTATCCATCTGCGTCAATGCCCAGACTACTTGAAGTTCAGAAGGCTGTAAAAAACTCACTGTTCTGATTCACTTCAATCTTGGTTGGCTGTAGTAGTTATAGCGCGGAGATACCCCTGCTGGGGTGATTCGGGCGCTTTATAAATTAATAAATATCAAATTGCGGTGAATTACCATATGGGTCAGAAGCACCTCTGTGTGTTTATCATGATGCTTGATGTTGCTCCTTATGAACTATAGTATCAGGCAGGCTAAAGCCAGAAATATTCTCGCTTCAGTATTTTTGCACAGGACATGGGCACCTTTTTATTTAGTAATTATCGAATTCCTGTGTTGAATTTTGTAATATGATGGCAAGGTTTTCTTTTATAACTGGGAAGTATGGGTATTTCTGTTGCACAGGTGTTTCAAGATTGTTATAATATTTAGGATTTTGCTTGAAATTGATTCTTAAAAAAAAGGTGGGGCCTATTGTAACTCAAGCATTGTTTTTTTTAAATTTGTGTCTGCATTGTTTATTTCATCTTCTCTTTCTTTTACTGCATCTGGTTCTTTTCATTGTCGCTTCCGATTATGAATAATACTATAGAAACCATTGTTTTTTCTCCCTGAAGAAGCGACCTTAAATTCGTGGAACACGTGTCGGCCAGTGTTTGTTGACAATAAAGATTAGTTTTGAACTCACAGCAAGAACATTTTGACTTGCTTTTTCACTTAAGTTCTTTTTGCTTTAGACCTCGAACTGAGGGCCCCATTAGGAAGGCGGGCGGATTGCCCCCGCCGGGCCGGCGGGGGCGATCCACCCGCCATCCATGCCTGATTGACCCCCCGCCATATTAGGATGGCTGGGGGGTCCGCGGCGGACAGGAAGACCGGCCGCCGCTTTTCTGCCGCTCAACTCGTCGACCTGGCGGAAAACGGGCACAATATGGTGGCGGTGTCTGCAAGACACCGCCATCCATATTGTGATGCAGGCGGTGATTCGCATTTCCATGGCGGCGTTGCCGCCATGGAAAGGCATGCGGTTCCTTCTGTTGGGGGCCCATTGCGGGCCCCAAGGGTGTTGGGGGGTGGGGGATGTACCCCCCTCATTGCCATGCACTACGTGGCAGGCACCACGTGGTGCCTGCCATGTAGTGCATGGCAATGCTGTGCACAGTCCTTTCACATTGCGAGCGGGTCTGCAGCCAGCAGATCCACCCGCAATGTAAAAGGGCCAGGATGCGCCCGCCAGTGTGGCGGCTGCATCCTAATTCACATGGTGGGACCGCTGCAACTTCGGCGGTCGTTCCCTGGCTCCCTTGCGATGGCGGGCGGACTTTGTCCGCACGCCATCGTAATGGGGCCCTAAGTTTGTTTGTGCATAGCTCATTAGGGTAGCTGAGGGGAAGGCACTGAAGGCAATTCATGTCTGTTCTGTCTCCTCTTTACCCTTCCTGTGAAAAGTATTCTAGGTTTGATTATTCTTGGTCACTGAAATATGGGCTGATGAGGCTGGTATTTGCTTTCATTCGGTAGTACTGTCAGGCCACGAAGTCCACGAACATTTAACGTTCACTTTAAAAACTAGCACTGCATAACTGCAATGCTCTTTAAAAAAAGCACTTGATTGGATGAATTCTTAATAGACAGAAGGTTCAGAGTACTTGTAAGTTGCTCTCGATTGGGCTCTGACCTCCATGGTTTGGGATGCCCAAGGCTCATTTTAGGGCACTGTTTGTGAAATTATGCAGCCACATGGACGAGAACGACCGCTGCAGTGGTAACTTGGCTCTGCTTTCATTTGGCAATACTTGAAAAATAGCATACCCAGACAGGGTCGGATTGGGATCACAATTCGGCCCGGGCACCCCTTAAAACCCTGGCCTACATTCCCGGATTTCACCCCTTTATAAAATAGCATTTGGCTAGTCTCACTGGGCTCATTTTTAAAGAAATGTTTGATAAATTACATATTTTAAAGCTCATAGAGCCAGAAACATTGGTGAAAGCTAGAAGCACTACATTTTATCTGGGCGAGTGAGGTGAAATAAAGTGGCCCAAAGGCCACAACTTCTGATGTGGCTATGTTTGCCACTTGCCCATTTTTTAACCAGCATTACTGGTATTTTAATGTCCTGGTCATAGGAAAATGAAGAAAATCACTTAATGCTGGTATTTTCTCCTCTGATCAATATGCACTTTAAACAATAAACATAAGGTGAACGGAGTTTAAAATGTGGTCTAAAGCTGCTTTAATGATCCATGACAGATGGTTAAAAACTAAAAAAAAGGCAGAAAATCCATGTCAAGAAGGAATAGGGCCATTTTTTTCATTGTAAAAGAATCCTCTTTTATTGTTATTCCAGCCTTTGCAGACACATAAAACATGAGCAAACAGAAGACTATTTTTTATTGTAGTTTTAGCGTGAACTCGGCCCACGGGCAATGATTATATGAGCACCAGTCACATTACAGAAGATCAAATTAATTTTGATTTTAGGCCTTGGGCAATTACGTCAGTTGCCCAGAATCACAGGATGTTGAGCTGAGGCTGGGACTCAAAACTATTTCCAAATCAGCAGCTCTGACCCTACTATTACATCCTCTCAAGTTTTCTCTCTGTGAAAGATGCCTCACAGTGAGGCCTATGCAAACATACACCCCCCCTCTACCAAGGCCTGAAAGAATCTGGCGCAGAGGTGCCAACAACAGGCCCCCAGCAGGGCCCCTTCACTTACTCTTCCACCTCCCCAGCCAAGTATAGCCTCAGGGCGATGGCCTGGCAGGGGAGGGGTGAAGTAAAGCACAGAGCTGCTGCTGTTCCAGGGGAGCTGAGGTGATAATGGCCCAACTGCCGCATAACCTGGTCCCAGCCAGCTGCCTCAGTTTAACAGCACAGCAGGGAAGTGGGACACTGCTTCTGAGCGTCTGCCCCGGCCCCATGGGGGCTAAGCTAAAGTCTGCATCAGCCAGAATACTGGCCTAGGGATGTTGCTGCAAGCTTCCCCCTCTGAACCTGCCTCCCCATAATGCTGGCCCCACATTACAGTGGCCGGGCGGGGAAGAGAAAGTAAGGCTCTGTGGGCTGGTTGATAGAGCTAGCAAAAACCTGCCCACAGGTGACCCTTAGGCACCGGCCCATCGGCCAATGCCCGACTGCCCCCCTTCACAATCCGATGCTGTACCCAGATGATTTGCAATAAGAATTCCAGCCCATCATAGTGTACTGAGGGATGTGTCCTCATGAGCACTCTTATTGGTACGATTTATACTATGCAGCCTTCAAAGTAGTCATAAACCTCCAAGTTCAAGTTTGGGGGCAGGATCATCTCTGTGCTAGCAGCTGTGGCTAAAGGGGCCAGGGGGCAGAAGCTCTTGACTATCAATAAAGACAGTGGATCCTATTCACAAAGGCTATTTTGAGTACATAACGTAGTAGTAGTACTCCTGTAGTGCTCTTTTAAGTACTCTTATGTGCCTTTGTAAATTGGCCATAAAACGAATAAAATGACAACATTCAGGGAACATCCATACACATTTAGTACAAATATAAAAGGGTATGTCCTCTTTGTATTTTTACAAGTAGGGAGTTGGACATTTCGGGGCCAATTCAAAAAGACATATAATAGTTCATAAAATAATTCTCCTGCAGATTGCTTACCATACGCATGAATGGTTTTGTGAATTAGCCCTATTGATGGGCTGTTGAAGCACAGCATCGTGCAGAGCTTGGCAGTGTTTGCCCAATGCTATGAGGAGCTATAGATGGCACAATAAATCCCGCCTGAATCTGTACTGGAGATGTCAGCTGCTAGGCAGATTCTGCTGCGTACACCTAGGCCTACCAGAAAGAGTCATTGTTAACTCTGAAGAACTACAGGGTTGGAGGGGGGCATTTTAAACATTTTTCAACTGGAAAACCTCTGTACTTAGACACCCTTTGGAGTGAAATATAAAAGTCCTTAGGGATGTGTGATGCCCCACAAGGTACGTTGGGACAGAGCAGCGCGCAGGGTCATATGGCAGCGCTGCTGGGAGTGATAGATGAGGACCACTCTATTGCTCGTGTCGGCCGGAAGTCCCGAGCGACCCCGGCCCCTTTATTTAAGCTCTCTGGCCACGCCTGGCCAGAGAGTGATACATTGTGTGTGTGTTCTTCCGGGGGCACACCATTGCCCGGTGTGCGTGGATAAGCTAGACCGCTACAGGATGCACTTCAACTCCTCAATGAGTGTCCCTGGAATCCTCTATTTATCTTTCCACAGAACAAAGTGGGAGGGATCCCTAATTCTGAGCTACCTTAAAGGAAACGTGCATGCAACATGCTCTCCAAGGCACTATTTGCCCTTGGGTATGCTTTAGTAATATTTGAAAATGCATACTTGCAATGGTGTTCCCTCAATTGCCTCTGGCCCAATGCGTTTGAGGGACATTCCCTTGCCACTCTGTGGTTGATTACTTGACATTCATGCAATCAATAACAATAGGATCTTGCAAATAGTGGCAGCCCCGTCTGGAAACGCAAAGCGACCTGTGAGTGATTAAATGTGTGTAAATACTTTGGGCCTGATTTAGAGTTTGGGAAATGGGTACTCCTTTACAAATGTGACGGATATCCCATCCACCTTATTACAAGTCCATTATATCTTAATTTACTTGTAATATGGCAGAGTGGATATCCGTGATGGAATACCCATATGGAAAACTCTAAATAAGACCCCACGAAGGACTTTTGGTAATTTGTCCCTTGGGTTGCATCATAAAAATATGTACTGGTACACAGCTGAATTCCTGCCTTTTTGTGTTTGCTGTATCTTTAATTTAGAGTTTCTCTTAGTTAGTGTAACATAACATGTGTATTTGCATTCACCACAAAGGGAATCTTGGCACTGAATAACAGATGTTTATTGTTACCCATAGATACTCATTTTATTGACTTCAGAAGGATGAAATTTTGAGTGGCCCCACCAGGATTTGAACCTGTGACCATGAAGTCAAGCACAGGCCCCTACAGTGGACGCATTAGACCACTAAACCCACATACCCTGCTGTATGAGATACAGAAAGGACACCTTGGAAAAGATGAGCAGTGATTGCCTCTCTCAGTTTCTGAGCTTTGCATTTGGCAGCTCGTGCATTAAGTCACCAAAACTCAGAGTTAAATATATGCACTTTTGACACTGCAAATGTAAGAACAGACACTACTCCGCACGGGTGGTATCATGACTTTCATGGCACAGAGCTGAACTGAGGCCTGTTTTATGCACTCGCAGGTAATAAGGCCAGTTCATTTACCCACTATCTTTCCAAGTTAGCACATTATTTTAGGCAACACAGCTCAGAAACAGAAAAAGGCAAACCTTGCTCACTGCTCCCGAGCTACCGAGCTATACAGTCTAACAAGCATTGACAATACCAATATATCTGGGTTTAAAGGAATTTGTATCTCAATGTGAAGCATTACAAGTAAATAGCATGGGTATAGATATATATTTGTGTGGAAGCAAAGAACTGTAGAATTATTAGGGTGTAGATTAAGAGATTAGATGACGGTTTCAGTGTCAAGCCAGACATAAACATCCATGTTGGTTAATGACTGCCCTCTTTTCACCCGTGCTGCTGCCAGAATAGATTATCTAGTTATCCAGGACACTTTAATAGCATTACAATGTCATGTGTGTTCCCCTAAAAGCAGAGGCAGCTGGATAAATAAACAAAATTACCAGGCTGTGTGGTGAGCAAGCACTTTGTCATGGAAGCACACAACTTCTGCCCAATCAAAGTACTACTGGCTCCCAACATGAGGGCGGAGCCAAAGCACTCTTTAGTGATGCTCACATAAGTGGTTGGTGACAAATGTGCTGTGAAACCAGACCATAAAAATGAAACACTAAATTAGAGAAATATCGAGTTAAATGGACCGAGTGTGCACTGCAGGTGCATGAAACCGGTATTAGCTCTGTGCTCCGTCATTAAATCCCGTCATGATAGGGCGCCAGGTGTGCTGTATGTGTGGTGTGGTGACTTGGATAGGCAGACATTTTTAAGTTATCCGTCAAGAGGCCTATACATGGCCAGTGGTGGGGAATGTGCATCCGTTGGTTTTATTCAGGCAGGCTTGCCTCTGATCTGCTATGCCTTGGGTGTTCTTCCATGCCTGTTGTTATCGCTTTCAGATGATTCATGATGTGTTTTTGCTCTCGGCGCTCTATACAGTCCCAAGTCTCTCTTTCTGTGATTAAACTGTAGTTTGCCGATTATATTCGTGCCTCCCATTCAAGACTCCAGTCTGCAAACGAATGAATAATTTACAAAGTGAACAAGCTACATCAAAACCGCATACACAGCATTTCTGACGGCAGTCACAAAGCTGATCAGATAAAATGTTAATACGTTGAATAGAGCACAAGGCCCGTATTTCAATGAAATGAATGAGCCATTCCAGGCTTCGGGGAGTGAATACTAGGCTTTTTTTTTAATTGCTGAAATGCAAATAACTTAACTGGTGGATTGTTCATTTCTGCCTCCAGATAAACCATCGGCCGTTCTTCTGATTTCCCTGCATATTTTTAAGGTTTCTTTCGGGCGGTGAAGCATCCCCCATTGTTGAATAGACAATACAAGAAGATAACTTAAAATATCTCCATTTCTTTCCTTTGCCTACATATATTATATACATTGACATGGTATTTTATCGTTCACTTCTGAAACTCTAACTTGGATTCTTTTCTAGTTTTCAAAATATTATCTTAAAGTAGAATTTTAACTAACTGATATGCGTAAATCCGTTATGCTTCATCTGAAGGTAGGTTGACTGTCTTAAAGTGCCCATACCTTTATGTAATTTACCAAGAAACACATTTAATCACTTGACTACAGGACTGAATAGAAAAAGAATAGAAAACAGTATTTATTAAATATATTTATATATTATATATTTTATTTATTAGTGAATAGGAAACTGTATGTTTCTAATTTTTGTTCTAATAGCATTTTTGAAGTGGAAATATGGTGAACTGTCCCAATTCTTTGATATTCCTAATAAGAGCTCCTAAAGCAATGACGTATTTTTGAAAATCTTTGAATGAGCATATTTAACATACAAGATTAGGGTGAATGGATGGCTCCGTGTCATGTGGACACCACTATTCCATTCCTGGACTTTGCTTTTAAATATCATAGCTGTCAGGTGTGTTGGTCCAATTGGCTCAATTAAAATGAATCAAGAATACAACTCCCACAATGCACTAATATGTAAAAGCAAAGTCTGAGAATTAAAAAGTGGTGTCAGTTGACATAGCACCGTCTGGTCATCCTTTACAAAATGACTTAAACGTCTGAGTGCTGGGGGTCCCCAGTGCATCACCACCGTCCAATGTGTTGTTCAATATATATCTGAAAGCACTCATGGATTTTATCCTGTCCCAAGATCCCAGTCTGCACACAATAGTCATTTAATTGGCAGTATCAGGTGCTTCTAATAATATCTTCCAACTTTGTTGCAAGTGTTTGGTGAGAAGCATTGAATGACTTAATAGGCTTAAGTGCAATGACTCACAAACAGAAACCCTTGTTACTTATACTTTAATAGCATTACAATGTCATGTGTGTTCCCCTAAAAGCTGGGTTTAAAGGAATTTTATATGTCAATGTGAAGCATTACAAATGAATAGCATGGGTATAGATATATATTTATGTGGAAACAAAGGGCCTGATTCACAGAACTAACTTACGTTAAAAACGTAGTTAGTACCTTGTATTCACAGAATACACTTATTCATTTTGGTATTCACAGAATCACTTACTCATTTTGGTACTCACAGAATACACTTACTCATACTAACTTTATGTCCGCACTCGGGCCGGAGATTCCGGCCTGGTGGTGGAGATTCCGGCCGCTTGTGGAGATTCCGGCCCGGAGGTGGAGATTCCGGCCGCTTGTGGAGATTCCGCCGGAGATTCCGCCGCCGCTTATGGAGATTCCGGCCATTTGGAGATTCCGGCCGTTGGAGATTCCGGCCGTGGCGGAATCTCCACAAACGGCCGGAATCTCCACAAACGGCCGGAATCTCCACCTCCGGCCGGAATCTCCACAAACGGCCGGAATCTCCGGCCCGAGTGCGGACATAAAGTTAGTATGAGTAAGTGTATTCTGTGAATACCAAAATGAGTAAGTGTATTCTGTGAATACCAAATGAGTAAGTGTATTCTGTGAATACCAAAAGGTACTAACTTTACGTTTTTGACGTAAGTTAGTTCTGTGAATCGGGCCCAAAGAACTGTAGAATTATTAGGGTGTAGATTAAAAGGTTAGATGACAGTTTCACTGTCAAGCCAGACATAAACATCCAGGTAGATTAAAGACTACCCTCTTTTCACCTGTGCTGCTTCCAGTTAAAAATACCCATAAATTATCTAATTATCTAGGACACTTTATTAGCATTACAATGTTATGTGTGTTCCCCTAAAAGCTGAGGCAGCTGGATAAATAAACAAAATGACCAGGGCTGTGTGGTGAGCAAGCACTTTTTCGTGGAAGCACGCAACTATTGCCCAATCAAAACGTACTCCTGGCTCTCAACATGTGGGCGGAGCCAAAGCACTCTTTAGTGATGCTCACATAACTGGCTGGCGACAAATGCGCTGAGAAACCAAACCATACAAATGAAACTTTAAATTGGAGAAATATCGAGTTAAATGGACTGATTGTGCACTGCAGGTGCATGAAACCGGTATTGGCATTAACAGAGGTCTCTGTAATTTCAGGGAATGGGAGAGAGTGACGTGAATTAGAAACTTGGGGGGAATAACATGGAGGGATAAGATGTACTGAAATGATTCCCACATATTTTCCCCAGATATTCTGCCCACAGACTTTGCCTGCTGGTAGCAGGTGGAATTTTAGGGTGAATTAAGACTCACAAGTGGTGTTTCTGCTAAACCTGTACTTACCATAGGCCCAGTGACTTTTGTTATCAGGCCTATTTGGATTAATGGACCACTTCAAATGTAGGTCAGTGTTTTTATTTTCACTACCTTCACTCCTGCTATATGCTTATTAATACTGAACGCCAGACTTCGGTGTTAAATTATCATCCTCAGAAAGTTCAGAACTATGCTGCAAAACTGTGGTCAGATTAAAAGCCACAAGCATCTGAAGAAAAGACATGGAAGAAATGGCATTGTCCACCCTGAGAGAAAGAACAAATGTTTTACTATGCTGTTGCTGGCGCGGAAACCTTTTAATTGAATTTAATCAGTTCAACCCATCGCTGACAATAGAGGTCTCCAGCTCCACACCGAAATCTTCTCCTCTGCAAAGGATCTTGGCCATCATTTTAGAACAGAGCGTCAATCAAAATCATTTCAATAGACATCATCAATTTAGTCATTTAGTTCAGACAATGATGAGAGTTTATGGATCAGTTTGAAAACCTTTATTTATCTATAAGAGTTTAGTATATGACGTTGGTGTCGTTATTCAAATTAGTAAATCAGATAAATCCGTTTATAGAAATATCTTTTTTTTTTTTTAAAAAGAATTTTTTTATTGAGCTTGAATAGCAACATGATGAACAAAGTACATGAAACAGACAAAATTACATAATATCCAATCCCGTATTAAAATAAGCAGTAATAGCATGAATTCATATTCCATTTCACATTATAAACATGATAAGGTACATGAAAAGAAAGATTAAATGTACAAAATATGCAGTCTCATATTTAAAAAAAAAAAGCAATAAATAGCGCAAATTCGTATATAATTTCACATGATATACAACACCAGCATCCCAAATAGCACCTCCGACTAACCACATTTTGACAAGTTAAAAAAAAAAAAAAAACCGTGCAGATTGTAAAATAACAACCACTAACTTGTGGTCAAAACATAGCCCTCCCAAGTCAAACTAAATCTCTGAAGCGCCCCTATCCTTTTCGCATAGGCCTCTTCAAATTTATGGGCCCAGTCTAACTTAAGCAGCCACTGACCCAGTGTAGGGATCTTCTGAGATCTCCAATTTTGCAGTACTAGAGATCTAGCTACCGCTATGGCCGTAAACACAAAGCATTGCCTATGGTTTGGTAGCTGACTGACTGCATGAGAAAAGCCAAATAGAGCAAACGGTATAGATGGTAAAATAGCTATTGACATACAATCGCTAATAAACCCAAACACCTCCTCCCAGAAATGATTGTAATCTAGGACATGTAAAAATATATGTGTCCAGTCGCCTGCCTCCGACCGATTACATCTAAAACAATCATTTTGGAATTGACGGAAACCATTTATGTAATCTGAGGGAGGTGTTGTAAGCTGACCATCTTGAAAGAAAAGACATCCTTTTAAAATTGGCCGCCCTCAGGAGACCTATGACCAAGCTCGCAGACTCGTTTCCATTCCTGGATATTAAATGAGCAGTTAGTTTCCTGGGCAATTTTTGGGAGCATTGTTTCAACGAGACTCTTATTCGTACTCCTGTCGCAATAGCCTGTACCAGTTACCAATACCAGTTAAATTCAACTCAAAGGCTGCTTTTAAAATTGTTCTAGCTCTCTCATTGATTTCTATATAATTAGACGAGAGAAAGTGTGTAAGCTGCCTAAAGCTTAACCAGAGATCACGGCTCTGAGGTTCAAATTGCGCTACGAAAGCATCCCACGTTACCAAATTAATGCCGTTATAGAAGTTGCCTAGCCTGCAAAAGCCTAGCTTATTATATGAGCTGCATCGCCTTTTCGAGAGCTGAAGACCCCATAGCTCACAGTCTTGAAGGGAGGAATATGCATGGCATGTTGGAACATTATAGCTTTTATTACACCGCTGAATACGGTTTAGAAATATGTTTACAACCTTATATCTTGTCTTTTTTGGTAGCTTTGAAGTGCGTAGGAATGCTGGTAGCTTAATTGCACTTTCTATTAACATGAGACTAAATAGAAAATTATCAAAATTCGAGAAAGGGGCCACTAACTGTGTTTTTAAACTAAATAACGCAGCTTGATAATAGGTAGTTAAATGAGGTAATGCAAGCACACCCTGCTTTACATCCAGTTGCAAAATGGATAGCTTAATCCGAGGTTTTTTTTTTGCCCATACAAACTCCCGGATCACGTTATCTACTTCATTAAAATATGAGATTGGTATTTTTAAAGGAAGATTTAAAAACAAAAATATCAGCAAGGGAAGTATCGACATTTTTACGAAGGAGACTCGACCAATTATAGTCAGTGGTAAAAGCGACCGTCTTTCTAACAGGTTTTTTATTTTAACAAGTGTTTTAACATAATTTAAATGAAAAAGTTGAGAAAAATCTGCTGTAACATAGAGGCCCAGATATCTAATAGGTTTTAAAGGCAGAAATGTTATCCTTCTGGAGATCGGTTCCCAATGCATTAAATAGGAGAAGCTCCGTTTTGGACTGATTGACCCTATAACCCCCCAGCTCTGTAAACGCCTGAATTTCTCCAAGAGCCAGCTGGATATTCGACTTGTCTGGGTTCAAGTATAGCATCAAATCATCAGCAAAAAGCTTAATTTTTGCCATACCTATTAGGGGAGCCCGAATTAATATATTGAAGTGAATCTTTATCGCCAGTGGCTCAATAAAAAGAGAGAATAAAAGGGGAGAGAGAGGGCATCCCTGCCTAGTACTGTGCCTTATCGCCACTTCTCCCGCCTAATTAGAGTTTATAATTATTTTTGCAATTGCCCCCTTATAGATTCCTTCTAGCATCTCGATCAGGCGGCATGGAAAACCAAACTTCCCTAGGATAAAAAAAAGGGCCTGCCAATCCACCAGGTCGAATGCCTTTTCTGCGTCCATCATTAAAATGGCCGGACTATCCTTCCTGGCAGAAAAATAGTTGATGGCCTCAATAAAATAAAAGGTATTTGCAGCCATCGATCTTCCAGGCAAGAACCCTGTTTAGTCCGCATGTATCACCTGTTGCGCACAATTCGAGATCATATTCGCCCAAATTATCATAAAAAGCTTACAGTCTATATTTAGTAGACTTATTGGGCGGTAGGAGCTTCGGGTCTTTCGGGTCCTTATCCTTCTTTAAAATAGAGATCACCACTGATTCCTTAAAACTATCAGAGACCAATAATCCATCCATAATTTGATTGTACAGAGATACCAAAAAAGTGGAAAGTTTGTCTAAAAACAGTTTATAGACTTCAATAGGGATCCCATCATTACCACTTGCCTTCGCATTCGCCATTTCTTTTACAATTGCACTTAATTCTGCAGCTGTAATCGGTTCGTTCAGCATCATACAGTCCTCCTCACCAATCATAGGTAGCTGGAATGTCATAAAATAGTCCGCAAGAGCTAGGGGACTGACTAGCTGAACTTCTGCATAGATCTTACTATAGTGGGACACAAAGATTTCGGCAATTCTCTCCTTATCATTAACCAGACTCGCAGTGCTGGGATCTCTAATTTGTGGGATTAATTGCCTGCACTGATGCGTTTTTGTAGACCAGACTAAAAATTTACCCATGTGTTGGCTCTCTTGGTAAACTTTTTGTTGTGAAGGTTTACTCCCAGCAATCTCCTTGAGAATAAAAAAGTTTTTCAATTCCTCTTTCACCCTTAGTAATTCCTGCTGTAGAACCTCTCGGTCTCCATTCCCAGAGGCCTAGGCATAAGTTCTCCCCTAGCCCGATCTACAGCCTCCTGAAGTCCTGTAATCTTGTATTTCCTTAATTTGTGGAGGTTTGCTCTGTATGCAATCACCCGACCCCTAAAAGTAGCCTTAAAAGCCTCCCATACCATGAAACCTGATGCTGTATTCATATTTTCCTTAAAGAAAACCATAATATAAATTCACGGGTTTTGGCAATCCATATAGGATCCGAGAGCAATGCTTTATCAAAGTACCACCTGTTATTATTTTTTCCTTTGGGGGCGGGTAGATGTACTGTCAAGGAGACCAAAGAGTGATCTGAGAATGGTTTAGAAAGGATCAGAGATTCCCCCTGATGTCCTGCTGCTGAGGCACGCCGCTCCTCCCCCTTCCTCCTTCCATCAGCTTCCGGGTCGGGATTTGCCAGCTGGTCTGAATGCAGTGAGAGACACGAGAGACACGAGCCGCGAGCTGCGTGCGTAGGCCTCAGAGCAGAGCAGGATACGCCGAGTCAGTTTTCGGCTAATGGACATTGTTTGTGACCGGAGGGGTCTCCTATGAGGCGTTGAGAGACGCGGCACGAGGTGTGAGACGTTACGGCGCTTGGCGGATTAGGCAAGAACTGGATGTGCAGAGTCAGCCCTGATGCTGTTCGCTGGGACCCCCGGGAGGCGAGAGGTGATCTCCCCTGCAAGGTGGTGAGCGAGGTGGTGAGCTTGCCGATTGAAGGACTGAAGGATGAGCAAAATACCGACTGGGTGCACGGGTGTGTGGACACCCCTTTTTTGAAAAAAAAGTTAAGCGGTAATTAAGCGTGGTACTGACACTCCCAGGGGGGCCAATGCAGGTCCCTCCTCTGGGTTTTTGAGAAGTTTGAGCAGCCTTTGGGAGAGGGAGATGATTTAAAAAAAATAAAAAAACTTCTTCCAGGCTATAAACGAACTGCCCTGTTGCTGCACGGTTTGACCAGCTGCCCCCTAGTGGCATTTGGCAGTATGTGACTTTGCAGTTTGACAGTCTACGCTTGTGCTTTGTGGTCGAAGCTGGGAGCCTGTTTAACCTGTCTAGAAATAAGTTCAGCTGCTAGCCTCTACCTCCGCCTCTGCAACATGGTGTCTTATGAGGCATAAAGTCTAAGAGTGGGCTTCATATTTAAGGCCAGGACTGTGAATTATGCGGCAGATGGTCTTGCGAGGATCAGTAAAACGAGCACCAGCCGATGTCCCCACTCCTCCACCGTTGACCCAGAAGGCTAGGAGAAAGGCGGCGCAGTCTCGAATATTGGCAGCCAGGAGAGGAAGAACTAGCCAGAAAGCAAAGGGGTCAATGAGTTCCATGAGCTCGCAAATGTATCTGGCGCTCCTGGCTTCTTCTCCCCCGTCACTTACTTCTCTGGGATCTTCCTCGGGGTCCTCAGGGTCCTCCCCTGAAATAGAGAGTAGTAGTAATGGCCCTTGTGGAAGGGGCAAAGGTATTGCCAGGACTCGAAAAGTAATGGAGGTTGCTCCAGATGAGGCGCCCGATGAGGCGACCCCACGACACCCCAATACTTGGCAAACTGACAATGTAGGCTTTAGTGAGATTGGAGCTGGAAAAATGGCGGAGAGAGGCAATAGGAGCCTAGAGGTGGCTAACCCTCTTAAAGATGACCCTGTATTCTCTAAAAACCGTAAGCTCAATCAAGCGGTCACCAAGGCGCCTCTCGCTGATCAGACATTACTTGAAGAAACTACCCAGGTTAACCAGGAAGCAATTACTGGCGTGGCTCCGGGCGAGACTGCCCAAGAAAAAGGGGGGCAAGTACAATCTATACAACCGGTGCAGTCTACTCAAAGGGTAGGTCTGGACACACTTATGCATACTTCTATGAGTTCAGATGGCCCAGGGCTCTCAAATCTCTCACTACAGCACAGTCTCTCGTTGGAAACTAAGATCATAGAGATGGATTCACTCTGTCAGCAGGGGCCTGAAAGCCGCCAAGCTTGTGTCAGGGGGGGCGTCACTATCGCCCAGGCACCATTGGTCCCGACACAGCAAATGCAACAACTGTTTGAAATTATTCTGGGGGAAATACGGGACTGCAAAAACTCGCAAGCCCAGGAGCTCTCTTTGTTACATCTAAGATTAGATAAAATTGAAACTATGGTCCAGCAAATACCTGAGCGATTTAAGGAACTGGAGCATCGGGTATCTGATATTGAGGATCACTCTGTGGTGTGCGACTCTGATATTGCCTCTCTTAAAAAAAAACTCCAGGCCTCGCAGTTAAAGATGGACGAGATGGAGAATTATGCCAGACGTTCAAATTTACGCTTTACAGGAATCCCGGAGGATAGTGAATGTCTTAATGGTCAGTCTAACCCGGTGGCTTATATGGAAACAATGATTAGAGATCATATACTCGAGAAAGCACCTGAAGATCTCACTGTAATGTGGGCCCACAGAGTCCCCTCCCAGAAAATTCCAGGGGCTAAGTATCCCAGGACAATGATTGTGAATTTCTCTGACTACCGCATTAGGGAGGCTGTCCTATCTAAGGCAATTCAAAAGAGGGGTATTGCTCTACCTAATGGAGCCAAAGTAAGAGTGTTCTCTGATATGTCAGCAGCAGCACGAAGATGGAAGGACTTTGTGGCTATGATGAGCCAATTTAAGAGCGCAGGAGCACAGGTTTCTATTGCCCAGCAGTCTAAACTGAAAGTGCTTTGGAAAGTAAGGTTCCATCTCTGCTCCATTCCTGAGGAGGCTCAGGACCTGCTACAAAAGATTGTCCAAGCAAACGGAAAATAATGAAAAGAAGGGTATCTGAGCAGTGACTCTTGCCTATATCATCTGGTTGTTACTCAGGAATGGAAAATTAAGCTTGATTTTGCTGCACTCTAGGCACTTTAGACATTCAGACACTAAATTCACTTTAACTGTGTGTATTCTCTGCTACTTGCACTTTGTTCTCTTTTAGGGGGAAGATGTATTGGATATAGCTGCTATTATTGTCTGCTGCTATAGGTATAGGTATTATTCTCTGGTTGGTGTAATTTTCTAATATATGAATACTAGAACACACTTTGCACTTTTTGCACTTTTGCACTGTGCCTAATGGCCAAATTTGCACTATTGCACCATCACACTTTATTCTCTTTTCTCTCCCCTATGCTGGGGGAATGGTACTATTTTGATTGACCTGTGTACATTTTTGTGGCAGTTCTTTTTTTCTCCACTACTTTAAGTATTTTTGGCTTTTATATAGCAATGAAATTCAAAGCTCGATCTTTTTTAATATCTTTACATTGCTTAGGCACTTAGGTGTTAAGCGCATTTTTTTATGCCACCTGCACTTTGTTCTCCCCCAGGGGGGGAGATACTTTGGGTACAGTCGTTACTATTAGTCCCTGCTAGATATAATATTCTCTATGTCATGGGTATTCAGTATCTGAGGATTAGATTGCACAGGCCACTTTATGCGATGGAGCTATTGCCAAGATTGCACTACTCACTGCACAAGCACTTTTTTGATAAGGAAAGCACTTTTTAATAGTGATATCTCAGAGCTTAATTACCATAGGTCAGTGGCGGCTGGTGACATTTGAAAGTGGTGGAGTGTAAAACAATTGTCGTACTGCACTGAAGCGAGCGAGCCCGAAGCACCTACTGGGGGTTCCGGGGGTTCTCCCCCCGAGAAAATTTTGAAAAAAGAGTGGGCAAATGGTGCATTTTCAAGCAAATTAGGCATGTCTTCTAGCAGCTACAGATGCACCATCCACGAAAGATTTAGCCGATTACTCCCTTGAGGTTTGTAAGGGACGCCATCACACACAGACTCACACGTATTTGTACATAAACGACGATCTCCTAATCTGAACGCCACACACAAGCACACACTGCACAGAAACCACTACAATTTACATTTAATTTTACGAATATAATGTTGTTCCGCAGCGTTCATTAGAATTAGGGTATTACAACTTCCAAAAAACTTGAACAAACTGAGGTTTAATCTGAGTTTCATCATACAAAAAAATCTAATAACACTTTATAACAAAAGTGCAATTTTAATGGTATTGAAAGTGCAACACCCCACTGTGAAGTTCTGACCACAGCATCAGTGTCAGACTGCCTATGTTGGTGTGTGTCTCGCAAGTTAGTTTTACCTGACCGACCGACTCTCCGACGCCCCTTGTTTTAAAGTGAGTGGCCCCCCTCCCCGACCTCCACTCCCGCCGACCCTCGGGGCAAGTCGTCCAGTACTTCTAAATAGACACCCTGGAGATACTTATCTCTCGCGAGATATTATGCATCACTGTGACGTAAAATAGCCAACCTGGCTTTGCTTAAAATGAATACCACACTTCTTGAAATGCACGTTCAATGTGCAAACTAATCGGGGAGACCGGAGGGGGGCTGGCGCTTGAGATGGGGGTGGGGGTTTCCACAGATGGGTCAGCTCGTCACGAGTGCGAGAGATTTACACAACCCAAACGCGTGTGCCTGCAGGCGCACGGACAAATGACCTCACCTCTAATAGTACTGTGCGTGTGACATATTCATACAGCCAAGCTGACTGGAGTGTAAACTGCACAGGCTTACTGATGCAATTATAAACTGGACACTCAAAATTACTACTGATATTAGTAGTGCTACAAATAATTATAATAGGTGCATGTCTGTTTATGACCGGGCAATACTAACATCAGTCGTGGCCGGCAAGACGGGCGGGCAGAGGGGCGGGGGAGGAAAGTCGCGCGGGGACGGTAATTAAAATAATTTTTTTTACCTTCCTCCGTTCAACTTCTCTACACTCCGGATCACGCACCGCCGCCTCAGCTCCTGCTGCTGCTCCTGGCTGCGTTTTACGTAGGCAGCCTCCCTCCCCTCCCCTCCGCCAATCACAACGCTGCAATGGCAGTGTTGTGATTGGTGCGGTGCAGGCGCACAGCGCCCCAGCCGGGCACCTAATCGGAGGCCCTTTTCTCCATGTAGGCTGCATGCAGCCTACATAGAGAAAAGGGAGAGTGCGCATGACTGCTTTGGTCGGCCCCAGGCCGACCAAAGCAGTCAGGGCCCACAACAGTGTGCAAGCCACTCCCCCCTGCCCTCGAGCAGGAAAGCCCAAAACCAGGCACTTCTGCTTTCTCGCAGTGCGAGAAGCAGAAACATAAAATGGTAGTTTTACCATTTTATATTTCTGCTTCTCCCACTGCAAGAAAGAAGTGGGGCGACGCCCCCACGCCCCAATGGAAGAGCCGCCACTGCCATAGGTATCATACACGGGGGGGGACGTGCTCCCAGGTGCCAAGTCAAGGCACCTTTGTTTAATTGAGGGGGGCTGGGGAGGCGAGGTAAGGGCTACCTCCCTCCACAGAAAGGGTGGGAAGGGAAGGGGTGGTGAGGATGGGGGTTGAAGCATCATAAAAAAAATGTGCGGATGAATAGCGGTCAAGTCTGGGAGAATGGGCAAAATGGTAACATATTCAAGTCCAGAGGCCAAGGGATAAACAGCAGTTTTTACGTTACTAAGGGGCTATATAAAACCTTGATATTAGAGAGGATACAAGTTGAAGAGAAGCATAGGAGAGACTATTCCAGGTTTTTCTCAAAATGGCATGATTTATTTTAAAGAATGACACAACCATTGAAGGTAATTTCATGTAATGTTAATGGATTTCTGAATGTACAAAAATGAGGAGCAATGTTAAAATGGCTAGGACCCTTTTCCCCACAGGTGATTTTCTTACAGGAGATGCATTTTAAGTCCAATACCCCTAACTTAGCACTCCCTAAGAAGTATGCTCAAGCATACTTCGCTTCGGCTCATGCTGCGGTGTATGGGGTGGGTGTACTTTTTTCCTCAGCACCAGATTGTGAGGTAGGTAAGGTGATTCGGGACGAGGGAGCAAGATGGATTTGGATTGAAGCTTCAGCTAATGGGATAGCCTTTGTCCTGCTTAATTACTATGGGCCAATTTTTGATGACACTAGGGGGCACATGCATCAAGGTAGGCTTTTGCGATTCCTTAATTGCGATTATTAAGGAATCGCAATTAAGGAATCGCAAAAGCCTATGCATGTAGGAATCGCTATAAAAATAGCGATTCCTAAACATTCCTTAATTGCGACTCGCTAATTGCGAGTCGCAATTAAGGAATACCTCCCATTAATTCCTATGGGCCTAGAGGCCCATAGGAATGAATGGGAAGACATTCTCAATTAGCGATTCGCAATTAGAGAATCGCAAATTGAGAATGCAATTTCAAGGGTGCCAGGGTGTCAAAATGACACCCTGTTGCACCCTGAAATTGTGATGTGCACCCATGTTGCGCACACACATGCCCCAAGGGCATGTGTGTGTGTAACCTAAAACTTAAAAAATGCATTTTAGAGCATTTTTCGAAGGTTTTGCAAATTACAGACAAGTTTGATTTGTCTGTAATTTGCGGTCCCAAATAGCGAAATCGCTATTTGAAAGTGCTTCTAGCATTGCATTTAAGGAATCGCAAATTGCGATTCCTTAAATGCAATCGCAATTTAGGAATTCGCAATTAATTGCGAATTCTTAAATTGCGCATAGAAACTACTTTCATGCATCTCCAAAGGCCAATTTGCGATCGCAAACGGCCGATTTTGCGATTCGCACCGTTTGCGATCGCAAAAACCTTTGATGCATGTGCCCCTAAGGCTCTGAAACAGGTTTACGATTTGTTGACAAACGCTCATGGTTTTATAATTATGGGTGGAGACTTCAACCTAATCCAAGATCTAGGCCTGGATACTTCCAACAAGGGTAAAAAGCAACTAAAACCAAAGACAGATAGATTATTAAAAATCATGAAAGAAGATTTCGCTTTAATAGACCCTTGGAGGATTGATCACCCAGGCCTTACTGAATTTACGTGCTATTCAGCTAGACATAAAACAGCATCCCGATTGGATTTTTTCCTGATAAGCAATCATCTCGCAAGGGGGGAATCTGTGATCCGGTTCTAGTCAATCAAGAAAATTACAGCGTGTTCCATAAAGGAATTTAAGTCTCTATTCTAACCTACCAGAATCCATAAAGAGTACTTTTGGAAAAGAGCAAGATTGAAAGGAGCATTTTAATAGAATCAGATTGAAGTCGATCTCCCCATAAAGAGTAGTTCTAGAAACTCTTCCTAGTATCTTCTCTCAAACAGCATCTGCAAACAGTTGCATTAATAACTTTTCAAAGTTCAGTTAAGAAACAGTGATAGCAGTAGCTATAACTGTTAGAGGAAAAATAAACACCCACAAAGTAGAAGGTCACAAAAATTACCATCAGCAGTAGCTCATAGGGCAAAAAGTAAGAAGGGAAAATAGGGATGGTCGCAGAGGAATAGCCTGTAGCAGTTTGAGCAGCACACTCTCCGATTCTAACTGGGAACACATATAATAAACAGCAAAACACATGTAACAATCCATGTTGGTGTTAGGATATCTTAAGCCAATGAGGAAGGATCGTCCGATGGTCTGCTGCTTCTTCCTTCATTCCCATGATAAACGTATGAAGTTGCAAGGTACTATCTACAAGTGTCAACTTAGCTGCTAACCATTCATGTGTGTTAGCTTCACTCTGAGTTCCTACGAGAACCCTACAGTCTTAATTATTAGTATTCAGTATTCCACTGCTTAAGAATGAACTATTCTAAAGGCGAAGCATTCTAGTTGTAACCTTGATATTAATAAAAGGATACTAGGATACGGTACTGCACAGTAAATATGCTGTTTATTTAAGTATCCAGAAGTATGACCGGCAGCTTCAGGCAGGAACCTTCAACTGTCACCACAATCGAGTAATGCATTCCTCACATGTATTAACATTCAAATTCTAATAGAAAACAACAATTAAGTCATGAGATTCACATCTTCATGTAAGCATTATTGTTTAATACACTAGTCAGTATTCAGCATTGTGAATATGTGCCTGCTAGAAACGAACTAAATACGATGAGAACATGTAGCTTAGGAAAAGAAGAAATACATTTTAAAGTCAGCACATTCTACAGAGATGACATATTTAAGCAAGCCAAGTGAGAAGCATTTATCAAATAATATTGCATAGTTCAGCATTTCCTAAAATAATTTATTTATTAAAAACGAAATGTAACTGTAAGAGATGAATGAGGCGTAGTCTGACCTAATGGTGTAATTATGATAAATATGAGTGCTTACTAAAAAAACCATGCTACACGTTAATTTGCATGTTTGCGTAAAGACACATTTTCCACTTTTGATTCTTTAAAGCAATTTTTGTGTTAATGTCTGATGTAAATTATGGCACTTATTTTAAGCTAAATTCTCCTGCTCTATCAATCCCCCCTCTGATGGTTATCTTAACCATCACACAAATTAGTTTCCCATGAGAGTTCCCTTGAAAGTGCACATTCATCATCAGTTAAGTCTTGTCCCTTTCTTTTCAGATCTCTAAATTTCAGTTACTTCATGTAATCATCATTCATGATTCCCCTCAAACATAAATCCTTTTCATATAACTTTCTTTGAATCCTTTCCTGTCTTCTGCGTAAAATACATCTACAGCTCACAAACACAGCATAAAGACATATTAGACAAAGCCCTAGAATTATTATTGGCATTAGACTAGCATTCAAAATACCCTTTTCTGCCATTGAAAGCCAGTTTCCAATCATTTGAACTCCTTTCCCAAAATTTTCAAAAACACTTGGCTTCCAATTCATGTTCTAAACCTCAGTTGTTCTTTGCAAAGCCTCCTATTTTCTTACCTCCGTCAGGTATGTTTGTGCAGCAGTGAGTTAATGTAAGCACTCTGTAGACTCCACCTTTCTCTGTGAGTAAAATGTCTAGTGAAAGTAGGTCTTGAAGTACCATAGACCGTATAACAATTAACTTGGTGTTAATTATAACAAAGTTCCAAATGTGCTCGTTGCCATCTTGTCAACAATGGTAGCCAACTTTCTAATCTTTTCGTCATTTAAAATGACGCCTACAGGTTGAATGATTGCTCCAAATATGCCTCCTACTAAAACTGTTCCAGTTTTTGCATTTCGTTTCTGTCTGTGTGATGGTGTCATTGTTAATGCATCTAAGCTTTGCAAATGATACATCTTAGGATTCCTAAATAACAAATACCCTCCCAGTCTGCTCGTAACAAGAAATAAGCATTTAGACCGCAGATATAGTAAACCCCAGGACTCACATTCTCTTCTCCTTGCAAAATTTGCTAAGTTCCTCCTATCAGTTTAAATGTGTGTTCACAATTACTAATTCCTTTTTTGTCTGTTTCGCTTGGTTTCCTTCTCCCGTAAACTGAACTTTGTGCTGGCTTTCTAATCTTATCTTAACTACCTTTTTCCAGGTATTTTCTAAAACATCACTATTTTTATCACTAGTTCGTGTTATGTTAGTTTACCTTTCCTCTAAAGCCATTCTGTATATTTTCTCAATTGGTCGTATTAAACAGTTTGGATTATTCTTGTAAGCTTGAACACTATCTATAGATCTGTGTGGAAAGATATAATACCAGGCTGTATCCATTCCTTCTGCGTGCGGGTGTGAATTCATGCTTTCTACCAAAGGAACCATAGAAAGTGGGAAAGGACCTTTACAACGCGGTCATTACACCGAGATACATTTACAACGCGGCCGTTACAACAACCGCGTTGTTAGTACACGATGTAATGGCATCGCAAGTCTTTACAACGAATTCCACTAGGGGGCGCTGAGGTATTGGAAATAAATTTCCAACACCTTCCCTACTGTTGCACAAACTGGAGTACAAATAGTAAATAATACTATTCCTAAGTCCAGCATGCCCCCTAGTGGAAGTCGTTGTAAAGACTTGCGATGTAATACATCGTGTACTAACAACGCGGTCGTTGTAACGACCGCGTTGTAATGGCACGCGATGTATTACATCGCGTTGTAATTTGCCATATTCCTAGAAAGTATTAGATCATACTTGGAATAGAAATATTTGAAACGTCCTCATCTATAAACTAATGAAAGAAGGATGCTACATGAAACTGCATAAGACAAAGGCATGTGATAGTATGTTACTTCTTCTGAAACGGACGTTAGTAAGTGTGCGCAGACCTAACAGTCTTTTGCATCCATGGCATTAGTGTATTCTTGTACTAATCTAGAGTAGACATTAGTAAAAAATCTTCTTTCTTATAGCTCACAAAGGAATATTTAAATTGATCTTCTTTGCTAAGGTATGTGTGTAGTTTAGTAGAATTCTTTTTTTGTTTTCTGTCTCTGGTGTTAAGTAAAATCCTATTACTACTATACAAATCATTATTACTGCTATTACAAAAACTGAACACATGATATATTTACACTTATTTGTAATGCAACACATTTCTCATTAAGTCAGTTCTGTGCTTCTCGAGTTCAGCAGATCAACCACATTATTGGTTCCTGTTTCGGAGTAATTCGCAGCCTACGGAAGGTTTTCAAATGGATCCCAACTGAGGCTAGAAAACCATTGGTCCAAGGATTAATAATAAACCGAATGGACTATGGAAACGCTCTATTGCTCTCAATTAATGAAGGCCTATTAGATAGACTGCAGATTTTGCAGAATACCGCGGCTAGGCTGGTCCTGGATCTCCCATCCAGATCCCACTCCGCACCCTGTTTGAGATCTCTACACTGGCTCCCTGTGAGATAGCGAATCCTCTTCAAGGTTCTTTGCCTGACCCACAAACAGATGTACGGTAATGGCCCTTGATACTGGTCTCAGAAATTATGTTGGTACCAACCACACAGGACGCTTAGATCCAGTAATACATTTTTGCTTACCCCTCTTAAAGTTCATATGGCCAGAAAAGGAGGCAGGTCTTTCTCCTTCCTCGTCCCAGCATCATGGAACAAAATCCCTTTCCACCTGCGCACCACGCCGGATCACAACTCCTTTCGTAAGGGATTGAAAACATGGCTATTTGACATCTGCGCTATCTCTTCCATCAGAGCCGTCTGCGAGCGCCATGAGACTTTCGAGTGATGTGAGCGCGATACAAATGTCCCTGATTTTTTTTCTTTCTTTTGGCTACTTTGACGATATTAGTCTTTGAGAAGTTCAGTTACTAATCAGACAATCCTTAGTCCTAGAACAATTTTATACAAGAAGGGGCTGAGGCAATAAACTACCGTACCTACCACTTTAGTGGGAAAGGTTATCGAGTAACTTTAAATGGTGCACAGAACTGGAAGATCAGCCCTTTTCACCTTCCAATAGAGAAAAAGCTCCTTGAACATTAATCAATCAAAATGGTTAAGCACCCACAATTTTATAATGTGTATCACTTTTTGATCATAGTAGTTCAGCACAGGTGTAATACAGATCAAATAAATAGTACATATCATTTTTAAAACTCCGTTAAAATATTTTTGTAGAAAATTCTTTATTCATATTCTTCTTCTTTTTTCTTTTATTATTCTCCTTAAAACAGTAGCCAATGCGTTTTGTCCTCATGCACTTCTTTTGGCCTCTTATTTCGAGATTCTTCTAGATAAGGCACTGTGCTGGTGTTTGTGTCGTTCGTAGTGTGTCCTTTCCCTTTGAAATATCTTTACTTGTTAATTCCTCTAAGGTTTGACCCAAGCAAGTCAATCCATGCAATGGGGTGCTGAGTAAGAAATTCCAATTTTCTTTAATTGAAATAGTGTTTGGAATATTTCAGGACTTGCTGATAAAAGTTACCTGAATCTAAATTTCATTCGCTGAGGGGTCTGACTTTGTCCACTGGGGTGTTCCCGAGATCGAAAGCGTTTCCACTGTATTACAACTGTGCTGAACTACTATGATCAAAAAGTGATACACATTGTAAAATTGTGGTGCTGAACCATTTTGATTGATTAAAATCCTTAATCCTACTCTGTGTTCTTCTAAATTGTTATCCCTACTCTTCTACTGCTCACTCTGGCCTAGGTTGATCTTCTATAAAATAAAAGACTAAAATAACAAAGGACTAACAGCGCAATTAATTTTATCAATGAGTTCTTTAGTGTTTCTTCGTTTTTTTTTCTTTCAAATCTATTCCCCTCAAATTTTCATATTGCTTTCAAGGGGGTTCTAGCAGTTCAGGCCTCACTTTGCACAAGTCTTCCAAAGTGACATTTGATGCTGTGTTTACGTAGTATAACCACTCAGGTGCTGAGTTTCTATGACAAGGTACCCTTGCTCTTTTGGATTTTCTCAGAGTTTGTTGATTTGGTTCTATACCACTTTCATCACTGACTCAGTTTCTTAAGGTATAGTCTCTGGTATTCGTGCTGTTGACGAGCTTCTTCTCAGGTTTCTGTGTTCATAACCTGTGTGACCATTCTGTTTGTCGATGTACTCTTCTCAGTCCAGTACTCATCCCTTCTCCTGGATCTTCTGTCTGTGCGGGCACAATTTCAGTAGCACCGCCATTCTGCTTCTTTTTCATTAAGACTTTGAGTCCACTCTGGGTAACTTCAGGTACTTGAATCTATCTTTCAACTTTTTAAACTTCACCTCTCTCGTTCTCTTGCTGTGGTGCAGGCAATGGTGCAGTTGGTCTAGGTGTTCTTTCAGGTATTGGTGCAGTCACCAATGCTCTTCATTCTGGATCATAGACCACGATTGCTTCCTCTGAATTTCCCACCTTTTTTGTGTTTGAGGCATGAACTCAGTTTGGAATTCCAGCCCACTTAACAGCAATATTTGTCATAAAAGTGACCTGGAAGGGACCTTTCCATCTGGGTTATAGAAAAGTCTTACGAACGTGCTTCTTGGTCATGACCCAATCACTAGGACTGAGGTTGTAGTACTGCTCTTGATGTGGATCTTGTGTTGCTGCCGAAACCTGATGAGAAATAGAATGGACCACACCAGTCAATCCTTTGCAGTAATCTAAAGTAATATCAACAGTGATATTCAAGAGAGCATTTTCAGGAACAGCTGGTAATCTCATGGCCCTGCCATGATAATTTTGTGTGGCAAAAACCCCGTATTCTTGTCTAGAGTATTTGAATGCTCATTTACACTATAGGTAGTGCATCTGGCCATTTCAGAGAAGTTGAAGCACAGACTTTGGCCAATCGAGGCATAATAGTCCCGTTCAACTGTTCGACTATTCCAGAAGCTTCAGGACTGTAGCTTCATTGTAATCTTTGCTCAATTTGTAATGCTGTGCAGATAATTTTCTGAACCTCATTAATAAAGTGAGTTCCTCTATCTGTTTCAAGAAAAATTGGCATTCCGTACCTGGGTATCAGCTCACGCAATAACAGTTTTGCTACAATGAGGCTATCATTTCTCTGGGTTGGGTAGACTTCCACCCATCTCGAGAAAATGCACACAAGGACTAGGACGTATATCAGCCCGTTGTACACCGGCATTTCGATAAAGTCCATCTGCATTCTGTTGAAGCGACCACCTGATTTCCCTATGTGTGCCAGTGTCACATGTGTTCGCTTTCCTGAATTCATTTGTTGACATATGATACATCAGTGGCAAATTTCTTCAGCCAACATTCGAAATCTGAGATTGTACCAGCTTTGCCCAAATAATCTCACCATAGAATCTCTTCCTAAATATGTGTATCCATGATAATACCGTGTCATTGGAAACAAGAAGTTATCGGGCAACACTGGTCTCTCATCAGCAGACATCCAAATGTTGTTTGCATTTTTCTCACAACCTGCTTTCATCCAACTGTTCTGTTCTGCCTGTGAAACATTTTCCTGCACTCTTTTTAATTCATCCCATGTATTGGTGACTTTCATCAACATTGTGAATGAACTCTCTTCCTCGGACTCACATTTGAAATTCCCATTAAAGGTGCAGGCCAACAAAGCACAATACCTTGCCACGGAATCCACATATCTGTTACCAATGGCAATGTAACCGTTACCACTTTGATGAGCTGCATATTTATCCACTGCAATTTCCCTAGGCAACTGCAAAGCCTCCAACAGATTCTTGATGTGGATTCCATTTCGGATTGGGGTACCTCAAGAAGTTAAGAAACCTTATTGTGACCACAATTTCCCAAATTCGTGGACAACACCAAACCCATACTGGCTATCTGTAAAAATTGTGAGTCGCATTTGTGCAGTTAAACTTCTTGCTCTTGTAAGGGAAATCAATTCAGCAACTTGTGCTGAGGTAACTCTTTAAAGCCAAGAATCTTCGATAACATGATTTATTGTGCACACTGCATATGCTGCTCTTAGTGTAGCATTGTTACCTCTTAAACATGAGCCATCTACAAAAAGTACATGATCAGGCTCAATTAGGGGTTCATCCTTAATAGCTGGTCTTGGTTTGGTGCATACATCCCTGATATCAAGGCAATCGTGTTCAATTTCATCACAATCAGCATCATTTACAGGCAACAAAGTTGAAGGGTTAAGCACATGGCACCTTTGAAAACTACATTATCACAGAATAGAATGACCTGCACGTAACTTGTCAATCGATTATAGGTTAGCCTCTTTGTTTTCATTCTTGTCAACAATGGCTCAACAGAGTGTGGGACGATTATAGTTTAGAGGTAACCCATCACTATATTCTTGCTCTTTTCCAGACAAATACTCACTGCGGCAACCTCTTTTAGGCAACTGGAAAGCACCCATCTCTCTCACTGCAAAAACAGTGTGAATTATTTTGAATAATCAGGCATTTCTAGTGCTGGGGCACAACACAATTTGTCTTTCAACTCTAGGAATGTTTTTGAACAGTCGTTGTCACATAGAATCAGATCTGACACGTCCCTGTGTGCCAACCTTTGTAAAGGTTTTGCCATTAAGGGAAAGTTTGGTATCCACTGTCTACAGTCGCTAACCATTCCTAAAACACCCTGACTTCCTTTTGAGTTTGTGGTGGATTCATCTGTAAGATTGCTTCCACTGTTTCTGGTGTCACCTTTCTAGCTCCTTTCTCAATCATTAGTCCCAGATATTGAACTTCTTTCTGACAGTACTGGAGAAACCTTGTGTCCATTCTCAGCCAGGTGAATCAATAACGCAATAGTGTCTTGTGTACAAGCTTCTTGTGTTTCTGATGCCACAAGCAAGTCATCAATTTATTGCACCAGGGTCGATTTGCTTGTCATTTGTAAGGTCTCCAGATTTCTTTTCAGAATCTGGTTGAAATTGGATGAACTCTCTATATACCCTTGTGGGACATGACACTATGCTAATACTTTCTGTTGAAACAGGTATTGACTTTCTTCGTGCAAAAGCCCTGAGAAGAAAGCTTGGCATAGATCAATGACAGTAAACCACTCTGCAGTACACAGGATCTGAAACAATAGTGTGGCTGGATTTAGTGTCATAGGACAACAGGGAACAACGATCTCATAAATTTTCCTCAGGTCCTGCACTATTCTGTATTTCCCATTGGGATACTGCAAAGCCCTTTTTGGAGAGTTACATGGACTTCCAATCAATTCCCTCAAAATTCCTTTCTGTGACATGTCATATGACTGGTGTTATTCCTGCAATAGCCTCTGGTGTCAACTAGTATGGTGGAGTTCTGCGAAACACTGTGTTTGACTTTACAGTAATTCAGACTGATTCTACACCTTCAATAAGTCTGATATCTTTCCCTGTAAGATCCCAAACTTCAGCATTCACTGTGTCTTTCAAATCATCAGGCAATTCTTCAATTGTAAGCAAAGGGAACACTCCTATCTTGTTTTGCTGTTTAACCATTTTTAAATCTACATCCTCAGCATGGGTCTAGAAAGCAACACCATCCAGCATGCAGCATATGGTGCAATTTAACTTGCACAGCAAATCTCTCCCTATTATATTTACAGGGCTAGAGTCATAGGCATTGAATTGGTGTTTTTCTTCAAATGTACCTATTTTTACTGGGACCTTTTCTGAAACGTGTTTCCTGAACTGTTTATGTGTAACTCCTACAACTTGGATAGTTTTCCCTGAGAGAGGTAGATTTGGAACTTCCATTGTTCTAACTGTGGACCTGGTAGCAGCTGCATCGATCAAAAATGATACGGGGTGGCCATATAATTCAGCATCCATCTATGGACCACTCTGGTCTACCTCTAAGACTGCGCCAAGTTTGTAATCTTCCTCCTTTCTCAGGCACCTTCATTGGGAACTATCAGAACCTGAACCATCAATTTGGTAAAAGGGATATTGCTGTAAAACATTCGGATTTTGAAATTGTGGCATTGCATTTTGAAAAGAGTTTATATCCATTCTTGGCATTTGATTTACATCTGACTGAAGATTTCCCATATCTTGGGAGTTCATTGGGACCGGTGGGGCGGGCATCATTGGGACCTGACCTTGCACTGGCACGTACATCTGCTGTGTAGACATATTCTGTATTTGCATTCCTTTAGACATCTGTACATTTCCACCAACATTATTGGGATTATATCTACATTCTCTTTTCCAATGTCCAATTTTATGACAGATGTGACAGAAAGTAATCTTTTTCATAGCAATAACATCTGCTAACCTGTAACCACAGGAACACCTCTACCTTGATACACGTTAAATCCTCCTTGATTTCCCTGAAAACCAACCTGTGAAAGTGCATTTCCTTCCATATTCCCTTGATGTCCTGCAAAAGAAGGATTCTGAAAACCTTTCTGAGCCAACTTGGTTTGTGCCAACATAAATGTCTAATTAATTTTCTTTTGCTTCATATCTAACTCCTCACTACAATACTTGGCATATCTCAAGATTTCCTTGAGCGACTTGTTCTGCCAACAGATCACACTTTGGGTTATGTGCGTACAGAGCTCTGGCTTTAACCCTAAAACAAACTGTGACACAAAAATCTCCATATCCTTTTCCTCAGGATACTCAAATCCACTGTGCGGCTGAAACACCTGTAACAACCGTTCATAGTATTCATACACTGTTTCTTTTGGCTCTTGGGTAGTTCTTTTAATTTTAAGCCAATCCAAGTCTCTCGGTGGTACTCTGCCTTTCAGGAAAGTAATCACTGCCTCATATTTCTCCATCACTCCAGGAGATGTTGCATTTGTCCTAGTCTCCCTCATAGGTTCTTTTTTCGGCCATTGTACCACGGTCTTACATTCAGCCCATAAATCAGCAGGTACTTCAATGTCAAAAACGTATTCAAATCTGTCCACAACACCTTTGAAATCTTTATGAATTGTTCCACTTGTGCATACCATTGCACCGGTTTATCTCTGAATTTCAAGAAATTGGTTGTAAATGCAGCCAAATTACCTCTACTCCAAGGAACATGTACATACATTCCTCCTGCTAATTCTCTGAGTGGGTATGCTGTTGTTCTCCCCTCACTTCCCTCATCTTGCTTCCTTGCTATAGCTTCTTCTCTCTTTTTCTTTTCATGCTTCTTCGCCCATTTAATTTCTAGTTTCTCAGCCTCAGATTGTGGCATGCACAATGTAAATATAAGTATGTCAATTCCTTTGTTTACTTTTTCTAAATGTATTCTTGGGCCTGGCATGATAATAATATTTTTCAAATGCATTTGACTAGTTCTATAATGTGTAAACACATTCTTGAAATTCTCATGTTGCCTAATGCTGGATTATCTAATTGATCGCTATTGCTTCCCTGTAAGTGAAAGATTTTAGCAAGATCAATTTCGTATTTCTGAGCCAATTCTGTCAATTTGTCATGCGTTAATGCTGCTCTTCGTGTAATGTCCTTACACAAGTAAACTAACTCCTTTCTTTGATATTGCTCAATATGTTCAAATTCTAAACATCCCCTTATTATTTCTTCTAATTCCACCTTCAATTGAGCAACATTTAAAGGCCTTTCCCTCTCGGTGTCTGGCCTCTCCTGCATCTCTCTGTCTTTCTAATTCCTGCTGCTTCTTCTAACCAAGCTAGCATATAACCCTCTTCGTTAGCATTTATGTCACTAGGGTAATAGGAGCTGTGAAGACTAATGTCCCTCCTTCTATTAGTGCTTGTACAGTCTGTGGGGGTCTCCACACAACAATCTGAGAATTTTGTGATGTCAGAACAGACCATGTGGTATGTACATCTCCAGCGACCTGATGAATATCTGGCCTTAAATTCACATTTGGTGGAGCATTCTCAATTACTCTGGGCAATATTGAGGCAATTACAGGAAGTATCTGGGCAGTGGTACGCACCCCAGTTGCATTAGTCACAGTCAGAACTGCAACCTATGGTCAAGGCACAACTGGTGGGGCAATTTGAAGTATCTGTACAGGTTTTTCAATCTGTGTTAAATTTGGATCTACAGGAGGAGTTGCCACTGTGGCACTCACATCGGCACTAGATTTTCTGTGATCAGTAGGGTTTGTATATGGTGGAGGTCTTGAAGCTAGCTTCTGCTCTAGAATCTCATCCCATCTTCCTTTTGGTGATAGTTTTCAATTCCCTTCTTAGCTGCTTCCATAGTAATAGCTGGATATAATCTTGTTCCGTCTATGATAGCCTTTCTCTACCTACGCTGTTCTTCATCCCATCGAGCATCTGCATAATTCTGCACCGCTCGTTTTGTCCTTCTCTGGTATTTTTCCCTTTCCTTCTCCCTTGCAAACTTTTCCCATACATTCAGGGCTTCATATTATCAAGAATACTGGTATTAGGTGTCCTGTATCTAGGAAAGCTCAATGTGCCTTATTTCTCAGTGATTCTGCTCCATTACTGAAGCAAAGAACAAGTGTGTAACCCATGCTCAGTTGTCACAAAATATGCAGGCGTACCTTCGGGAGGTGCCTCTTCATCTTTCCGTAACGGAATTGTAACATCCTCTCTTAATAATTTTTTTAATTCCTTAAAACATTTCATTTTTGCAATGCAACGAGAGACATGGCAAACTTAAATCAAATATGATTGTTGGTTCCGTATACGTCAAATTTCAATAAACCAATCCGATTAAGACTACTTGTTTCCCAATTTTTGTTGTCAAATCCAAATATGCTATTCACTTTCTTGTAATCCAATCCCAGTGTGACACCCTGACATCACCAACCAATCCCAGGGTGCAAGAACACCAACCGACCAATCTCAGCGCAAAACAATATGACGTATGATCTCATTCTTTACAGCAGTTCACCCTCCTTTACAATTTCTCTTGCATTCACACAACATCAACAATAAACTTAAACTCCTTCTTGTTTGCTTCTACTAAAGAAATAACAGTATTACAATCACTGAAGAGTATTTTCCACGACTGCAAGTGAAATTTCGACCAGCGTGAAATTACCCAAATCAATGCAGCTTTACCAGTTTGTGCAATTAGGTTCCACTAACACCGATCAATGTTAATCAATCACAACAATGCTTAATTTCTCTATGTCAATGGTATATGTGATGGTACCTCACACACTACACCTTGTCCTGCAAACATGTCCTCTATTCAATTTATGTATGAATCTATGTATATCCCAGGATCTTTCGACTACAGCGAGCCAGAATTCTTCAATCTCTTTTCTTCAACAACTTCTTAATGCTTCTTTTCACTCAATCATTCATACTCACAACACCACGGTCTAAACCAAAACACAACTACCTTAAACAACACATAACCCTATTTACACTCCTACCTTCAAACCGCAACCACCTTCTAGTACTGCCTTGTCAGATCTTCAAGTTATGGACACTAGATTCTGGAATTGAGAATTTTATTCTGACTTGGGAAATTATTTTAAAGCTCCATTTAGGGTGTGAACATATCTCTGCTACCAGAAACTGCTGATGTGGAAATGTTTAAATTTAATTTAATCAGTTCAACCCGTAACTTACAATAGAGGTCCCCAGCTCCACGCCAAAATCTTCTCCTCTGAAATGGATCTTTGCCACCATTTTAGAATGGAGCATCAATCTAAACCATTTCAATAGACATCATCAATTAAGTCATTTAGTTCAGTCAATGATGAGAGTTTGAAAACCTTTATTTATCTATAAGCATTTAGTATATGGTGTTGGTCTCTTTATTCAAATTAGTAAATCAGATAAATCCATTTACAGAAATATCAAGAAAATCATGGTTAGAGTCAATCAGGAAAATTTCAGCGTGTTCCATAACAGAATTTAAGTCCCTATTCTACTCTAAGTGGATCCTAACTTATCAGAACCCATAAAGAGTCCTTTTGGAAAATAGCAAGATTGAAAGAAGCATTGAAATAGAATCAAATTGCAGTTGAACTCCTCATGAAGAGTGGTTCTAGAAACTCGTCTGTCTTTTCTCTCAAACAGCCTCGGCAAACTGTTGCAGTAACAACTGTTCAAACTTAAGCTAAGAAATATTCACTGCAGTAGCCATAACCGTTAGAGGGAAAATAGATATCCACAAAGTAGTAGATGAAAGAAATCACCGTCCGCAGTAGTAACAGCGAATATGGCAAAATGTGCGAAGGGAAAATAGGGATGGTCTCAGAAGAATAGCCTGGACCAGTTTTGGCAGCACACTCTCCTATTCTAACAAGGAACACGTATATTATAAACACAGAAACACATGCAATAATCCATGTTGGTGTTAGGTCATCTTAAGCCAAAGCAGAAGTATCATTGGATGGTCTGCTGCGTCTTCCTTCATTCCCAAGATAAACGTACGAAGCCGACAAGGTGCTATCTACAAGTGTTAAATTAGTTGCTAACCTTTCTTGTGTGTCAGCTTCACTCTGAGTTCTCATGAGAACCCTACAGTCTAAACTATTAGCTATTCAGTATTCCACTGCGTAAGAATGAACTATTCTAAAGCAGAAACATTCTAGTTGTAACCTACGAGATTAGATCATGAGATTCACGTCTTCATGTAAGCATTATTTTTTAATACACTAGTCAGTTTTCAGCATTGTGATTATGTGGCTGCTAGAAACTAACTAGATACGATGAGAACATATAGCTTAGGAAAAGAACAAATATATTTTAAAGTCAGCACACTCTACAGAGATGACATGTTTAAGCAAGCCAAGTGTGAAGCATTTATCAAATGATATTGCATAGTTCAGCATTTCCTAAAAGCATTTATTTATTAAAAAAGAAATTTAACTGAAAGATAGAAAGATGATAGATGAATGAGGCTTAGTCTGACCTAGTAGTGTAATTACAATAAATATGAGTGCTTACTACAAAAACAAGCATTTTCAATGCAATAGGTCTCGCATTTCCGAGAGAGCTTTTGGCATTGTAAAAAGCATTGTCTTTTACCCATGTGTTTATGTTTGTAGTGTTGTGGCTGGATTCAGTGTAATAAATGCAAACTAAGGGGAGAAAGGAGAAAAGAAATAAACTACAGGAAGGAAGAGGGAAGGAAAGAGTAAGAAAGAAAGAAAAGTCATTAAAAAAATAATACAGAAAGTGTGGAGTGTGAGGATCGACAAACTGTTCTGTGCTTTGAGCATCTTAAATACCTGTTATTTGTTTTCCTGTTCATTTTAAACTAATGATATGTTCTGGCGGAAAAGAAGTGACTACTGTTTTTCTCAACATACCCCTGAATGTCTATTCCCTCAATGATTTATTAGTTCAAAGTCATTATAGTTCAGCAGTGAACACCTGCGGGCTGCGTAGAAAATATTTAAGGTCCTGAAATAATGGAGAGCCAAAAAGAAACAAAATAAGATACGCCTCAGCAGAGCTGCTTTTCTTACAACCGCTGAGTTGTATGTACTATTGAAGTTATTGGTCTACTGACATTCCAAGGAAGGGGGAGGGGCAGGAAGCAGTAGAGAGCTCCAGGTCACTGGAGACCAGAAATTCCAGAGCTGGTCGGACCACAACATAGCTTAATGTGGCAGGGGACTAGATGTGCCCCTGCTGGACTTTCGTTTGAACTACCCACACTCTGGGAGTTGTAGTTTTGTTTAGCTTCAATAGGACTAGTTGAATTGAAAAATAATGGTTTGCACTAGTAAAGCTGAGGACTTGCATAAGTGGACCCAAGTTGCTTGATACTCATACATTTATAGACAAGGAAAGCAAATGACAACTTGAAATCATTAGCTGTAATGACATTTTAGGGCATAAGTTAAGCAGAGTTTTGTTAATTTACAAATGCAGCTTCAAACAACATCCTGGGTTCCAGCAGCAGGATCTTTTTCACAAAGAATTTATAATCCTTTACCGCACACGCCCCTACCCCGCAATTGACGTGTCATATAAAAGCCTTTGTCCTGCCGCCACCCCCTTCTGGATTAAGTGTCTGCCAGTTCAAAGGTGTCCTTTAGAGAGAAATCCTTATTTCTCAGGTTTAAGGAAAATAAACTTGAGAAGAAAAGAGAATGACACACAAGTAGCCTGGTGTATATCCCTGCACTAATCTTGGAGCAGATGTAACAAGTGCTAAAGTAAATAATTTGAATCTGATTTCACGGACTGAAGCTCTCGCCACAGCTGGGACTCAGCCCTTTATTATTAGGACCCGGGCAGAAGGGGAGCGAGCCGACTGGCGGCCACTGGTTGATATATTTGTTGTGAAGGGCAGCGTTGCCCGCGCAGGGCCCCCGAGCTATCCCTGAAAGAGCAGGCATGAGAGGTGGGCGTGCTTTTCCTACCGCCCCGCAGTGCCTTGCTGCAGAGAAAAGTCTGTTTGAGGTAGTGCGCATACCCTAAAACTTTAGAGAATGGAAAAGTTTCAATGTGTGGGGTAAGCAAAGGGAAGAGAAACAAGCTACCGCCACTACTCCCAACTCACTTCTAAACCCACGGCTGCACGTTCGAATAGAAAATGTCTGAAGATATTTGCAGTCAAAGTGTTCTTTTTGGATCCATTTCACAGGGGAACAAATCGAGTAAAAAGAGGGTGAGGGCTGTTTGTTGAAGTCATTGTTTTTGGCAAGTAAGCCGAGGAGCAAAGTGCGATGAGATGCCACTGGAACAGAAGTGCTGCTCACGTAAAGCGCTCCAATACCTTCTAGTCGGGTTCACGCTACATCTGCAAAGTGCTAATACCAAGCCAAGCCACCCCTGCCTATTAATTAACACCTGGCCTTCAAGTTACCCAGATTATCTTCGGATGAAGGGAGAGAGGTCATCCATCTGAAGTAAACAAACCTTCTGCCGCCGTCCGTCATGTCTGCAGGGGCTGTAGGGATCTCGGTGCTTCGTCCAGGCAGCACAACAGCGCCAACGCAGTCACGTAGGGAAAGCGGGCGGCAATGTTAGAAGCCGCCGAACTGCTGACAATGGACGCACAGGCGCCATTGTTAAAATGTGGCAATTTTGTGTTGGGGGATAAAAGGGATTTTTAAAAGTTGATTTTGGTGAGCCGCAGCACAAATGAAAGGCCCACTCGCCATGTTAAATCTGCAGCGCGTGTGGCACATAGAAAAAAAATAATAATATTAAAAGTTAAAGCGCGACGTTGCAGCGCTTTAAAAAAACCCAAAAAGCATTCGTTTGTTAACCTGAATATGGCGAGCAACCTATAACGAAAGGTGCAGCTGGGTAGATTTAAAAAAGGCGCTGTGGGAGAGCATGTCCGGAGAGTGGGTGGAGCTTCAAGCCCATAAGTGAATACAGCATGTCTCAAAGAGACAGCGCAAGCGCTGCCTAGACGAGATCTAAAAACATGCTACACGTTAATTTGCATGTTTGCGGAAAGGCAAATTTTCCTACTTCTCATTCTTTTAATCATTTTCGTGTTAATGTCTGGTTTAAATTATGGCACTTATTGTAAGCTAATTCTCCTGCTCTATCACTCTGAAGAAATGTTTTGCCACTTCTACGTAGATCTCACATCACTCGATAAGACCAGGACTACTTTATCAGTGTACACAGATTCACATACAAATCCATTATAATCCTCAGAGCCCACCACCAGGAAATATTGACCCCTAGTGCTCTTTTTAAAATGCACTGCTAAAGCCAGCAGTGGCCCGTGCAGGTAAGAGCTGTGGGGCAGTGGGGCCAGGTTGGGGGGGATTTTGACAGATGACGAGGATGGAAAATTAATTATTTATTTAACTTTCCCTCGTGGTCGTCTGTCGAATCCCCCCCCCCCCAATCCAGCTCCACCGCCTCACCGCTCCTACCTGCAGGCCGCACCTGGCTAAAGCAGGAAATATACGTTTCTTGTAGCTAAACTTTGGTCTAAGGAATCTCCTCAAAACTTAGAATTGTATGACATTCAGGTTTGCTCTCAAGTCCGAGCACTTAGTAGATTTCTTCAGTTTGACTCTCTATCCATCCCTGATAATAATAATTTTTATAATAATAATTTTTTCTTTCAAAAAGATTCTCCTTTTTACCTTTCTTATCTCTCACGTTATTCCCTTGTATTTATATTGACCACAGAAACTAAATCAAGAAGTCAGGCACCCCACAGAGAGTACATCTTTCAGCAGTATGTGACACGTATGTATGTGCCATGGGATATCCTGTACTGCCTTCACTTGTTCTGCAAAATGTCTACCATGATACTTTTAGGGAAGACTGTGGCAGGTTTGCCAATCATTGTTTGACCCATTTGTTGAAACCTCGATTGCAATGTGAGTGCATCAACCTCATGGATGCACAGTTTACTAGCACTCTTGATCACAGGAGCAAAACACTCTCAAGAGCCAGTCAGCAGATCATTTCATTGCATGCCTATTGAAAGCAGCTTATTTTTCATCATGGACATGGATCTGAACGCTGTTTAATATCATAATTATCTTATATTTAACATAAATCATTTCAGTACATAATCAATTGTTCTTGCCCTAAAATTGTAGATTGCATGTGCACCACTGAGAGTATTTTTAAATGATCTTGGCTTTTGAAAAGTACCAAATAATTTCTTGTGACAAAAACCCCAAGTTAACACATACAATGATTGTAGTATGAGACTTGTGTGATGTATTAAAAAATGATGATATTAGAATTTGGTACAATCGTTTACATTCAAATCATGCCCACTGGATGAAAAATCTCCCCACTGCCTATTTTTTATACCACCTGAGGCACGGCATTTAGAGGAATCAACTGACATCCTTGACAGTGGTTATGGATTAAATGGTGCAACACGGAACAGCCTGTACATTGCTGGAACAGATGTAATTTCCAAGGTGGACCTTTCTCTTAATGGTCATATAGGTTTCCACTGCTCTCCGTACAAGGTAGGATCCACTTACTATAATTTCCATTTCATGGTATCTGTCCTTTGGTAGATTCCTTCACCACTGTGGCACTTATGTTCTATATATTTGATGGTCTGTGTTTAGGAGCAGATCCTCGTATACAGATTTACCAGGTTTGAAGTCCTATAACCAACTTTCACGCAAGGCAACATCACAAATACATAATTGCAATTAATCATTTCAACCTAATGTATGTTCACCACTCAGTCTTTTGTGTTTAATAATTGTTGTGATTTTAAGGCATTAAATAAGAGACTGTACATCATGCAAAGACATTAGATATTAAAAATAAACACGAGAATACCAAATAAAGAATACAATTAGTCAAACTGTAACTATGGGAATGATAATATTTGAGATGGGAATGTGATGGTTATAAGTTCATGTCTGCAGAACACTCCTCATTCCTAACTGAGTGGTGATCATAGTGTGGGTGCTGCAAATGATGAATAGCCTTAGCCAGACTCTTTTACTCCAGCAGTCCAATTGAACTTAACAGCTCCCTCAAAGAGATGCTGTAGAGGAAGATGTATGTCAACATCCTGGGTCTGCAATATGTGGTGCCAGAAGCAGTTAACAGGCAATTGCTGCTTGTCCTCATATGCATGATGTTCAGTTTTTGAGCAAAACAGTAGCAATCAGTAGGTAGGTAACACCTTTTACACCTTTTATATTTCCATTTCTTTAATTAAGCCATTGTTTAATTCTGTTGTGGGAGCCAATCACATGAAAGTGATACTTGGAACTTGCACCCAAAGAATGAACAACAACTATTGCTATGTGAATGCGAGCAAAAGGCGGAGCCTTTGTACTCCCGCATTAGAACTCACACCTTCTTTAAAAAAATGCTAAGTATGCCTTACTCTTGCGTGCTACGAAATACAGAATAAACTCCTCTATGAATTTCTCTACCTTCCTCTGTCAAAATGCAGAATAAACTCCTCTATGAATTTTTCTACTTTCCCATGTCAAAATGCAGAATAAACTCCTCTATGAATTTTTCTATCTTCCCTTGTCACTACCCTCAGATCAGTCATTGCGCTCATAAAACAGTGTTAGTGATTTATGTTGTAGACTCCTTCACCTAAAGTTTTTGAGGCTAAAATCATTTATTCTGCATTTCTCTGCATATTTTGTAGTGTAAAAAACCCACCAAATTGAGATCTTAAGACGAATTGAAGCTCCTCTGCCACAGTTTGATTTTATTATCAGTAATCATATTGATCGCTTTCGTGCCATAATTGGAGAGGGAAAGTGAAATTAATCAATGTTAATCTTCCAATAGACATAAAAAAGTGCCACGACATCTGAATGCCATAATAAGAACCCTGATTGGTATAGTCATATGAAGCTTAATTTGCAACAGCCTCATTGAAGCAACCTAGCAAATATCGTTTTGAAGACATCTGTGTAGTTCAAATATTTTACATCTCATATTATCTTTGCTAATGACTTGCACTTCTCTGATAAGACTGAACTCTCAGTTCTGGAATTACAAACCATGCTTGCAACACAAAATCATTGCATACTTCCATGGTTAAAAATGTTGTGCCAAAATTGACCTTGATTGGATTATTTGGTACATTTTATTTGTTACATCAATAGATGAATTAAATTTTTCTTGTTTGAAATGAAGTATGAGAAGTGCAGAGACCTCAAATGTTGAGTTCAGGAACCATCGCTCTCAAACATATTTGGGGAGGCAAGCAATGAATGATTTTTAGGTGTGCCCAAGGACATAATGATAGACATAGCTTGTGAAAGGAAGAGACAAGCTTCTCTTCTAAGGGTAGATATCTGACATTTTCCTTTACAAGTGTAACTGCTATGTAATGTGCATTCTCATTTTCCGATTAGGAGCCTGTAGGGATGGCACTTTTGGACTACGCTGAGCACTGCCCTTTTCTTGAGGACTAACCCATAATCTTATTCTCAGGGGCATAGCTTCAGGGGGTGTTGGAGGGTGATACCCCTAAATAAATGCATTCTTGGCTTGGTAGTTGGGTCTGGAGGCCCTGACTCGACCGTGCTAGAACTGTGTTGGTTTTTCTCATCGTTCTCATTTCATTAAGAAGTTTTAACTTGTTCCTTATTTGGATCAGGAACTTAAATATATAGTGACCAAGTTACCAGAAAAATAATAAATCGGCACCCACCGAAGTATTCTTTGGATGGGCGCAGACTTACAACTTTTAAGATTTCACAAGCATTGGTGGTAGTAGGATTGGAAAGCTGGCCAGTCTCAGGTTTCCAGGCATACTACTGGCAATTAAGCATCCAAAAAGTGATGGGTCGAATGCATACAAATAGTCTAAACACTGACAATTGCTCGGGGTAGCTTTCTAACTCAGGGTGTGTGAAACTTGCATAATTTGCTTTCGTGTAATTAAACTGAAATGTTTTCGTCCACTGTGCTACTCTAAACTGAGGCTCACCTAATACAAATAAGATGTGATCCTGTTCCTTATGGGAAAAGTCCATGTGAGCAGTCCATGTGAGAGTCCTTGGTCTCTGCAGACCACCACTATTTTAATTGTTATAGTTGAGAATCCTACCCCTGAATGTCACTGACTAATCTATGCCCCTGCTTATTCTGCTTGAGCCACCGCCTTGTCTGTGGCATTAGACCATACTCAGCTGCCATTATTACTTGAAAAACAGATCCCAAGCTATGGCTTTCATATAACACATTTTACTGTGACTATCCGGATGTAGACTTATTTTGTTTGTTTTACAGTTCAGAATATCTTCGTCCTGGTATTTAAAATGTTATACTCTTCATGTCACTAAACTAGCATTCATGTCATGCACAACTAACAAAACATAAATTGTACGTGATAAAAATGAGAAAGTATGAAACAACCCTTACCTAACTCTTAGCACAGTACACATAAGAGAGTTCAGACAGGTTTAAGTATTCAGAGAACAAACAAACAGGTCGAATGTTATGTCCCCCTAAAAGGCAGAGCTTTATTCATGTCCCTAGTTTCACAAGGAGATATTATTTGTGTCCATACACAATAGAAATGATTTTGATGCCAGGAGTATGTGTCTCTTGTGAATAACTTTTACTGCCTCAGTTTGCCAATATGATCCATAAACATAGCACAGTGTATGCTATTAAACATCGCATTGCATTCAGGGATTAAGACTTAGGGCCGATTCCGATTCGGGCCGGAAATCTCTCCGACCGAGCCGGACCCGGAGAGATTTCCGACCGAATCGGACCCGTGCAGCCCGACCGAACGAGTACGATGCGTCCGTATGCTATCGTACTCGAGTCGGTCGGACTCCCATTGAAGTCAATGGGAGCCAGTCGTACAACGCGTACGCAAGCTCCCATTGCCTCAATGGGTGCGAGGCGAACAAGGGCGCCCCCTACAGCAGGTACGCGGCGAAGCGATTCGCGCTGTACACGCACAGGTAGGGGGACCCATGGGTCCCCCTGTGTGCGACTTGCACGGCTACGCGTACAGGGGGGTCCGACACGGACCCCCGAGCACGGCTCCGACTGCTCTTTCGAGCCGGACGGCGCGTGTCGGTCGGACTGCTCGCGGCGCGCATCGTACTTACCCGGCCGGGGAACGTCTCCATTGCGCGGTGCGAGTCGTGGCCGAGCGAGTCGGTCGGTGCAGTTAGACCCGGGAACGAGTCGGTCGGAGCGGTTGGGACGCCCGAACGAGTCGGTCGGCGATTTCGCATCGTACTCGCTCGTCCGGACGCGCGTACGAATCGGTCGGGAAATAGGGCTCCGAATCGGATCCGGTTATGCCGAATCCGATTCGGAGCCCTACCGGCCGAGATCGGAATCGGCCCCTATGTAGAAATGGGCTACAATAGAATGCGCGCTCAACATGAATTGCAATGCATTTTTCCTGTACTCTGAAAAAAGAACATAGTTTTATTTTAAAAGGGGTAATGTGACTCTACACCTGAGTCTCCCTATGTTTTAAACCTGGATTGGTTTTCAATGGTGCACATCTGTGAGAGCAAAATGGTACCCCAAAATTTAGATAACCCACATTAACTTCAATGTTCCCATATTTCCCTGGATCATGTTAAACTCAGTTTCATGAGGCAATGTATCCCCTCATTTAGGCACCTCTCAAAGCATCAAAATCAGAGATACAATCAATTAAATACCCATACAATGAGTTCTGGATCAATGAATAGTTAAAAGGGTTTTATCACAGAATTCAAAATTAAGCGGTACAGAATCAATGCATGAAGGCTTTGAAATGCAGAGTTATACATAGAAAGCAATAATCAGAAATTAGTTTATGTCCCAAGTGGGCAGCAAAATCAGGAAAGAAGCGTACAGCATCCATAGTAGCATTAAGGAAAGCTCTGGCTCACCCCCAAAATAAATAATTTTAGCACATTACTTTCACATATGAAATTACAGGAACCATAGACTGTGGTGTGAGCAGATGTAACATTTCATGAGCAAATCAGAGCACATGAAAAAATAAACGTCACATTGCATTAACACTTAAGAACTAAGGGGCCCATTACGATACCCGGCGTAAAAGAATCCGCCAGGCATGGAAGCGGCAAAAATCCGCACGCACACACCGTCTGAACACCGACCACGCCATTACGATTACACAAACCGAAAACCGCCATCGGCGGAAAAATCACACAAAATACCGCCCGCCATCGTCCGAGTCGGAGTCAAACCGCCCGCCACGGACGGAAACACGCACGACAACACAAAACCGCCCGCCCTCACGGCCGACACACCGCACGTGAGATTACGATCGCACCGCCATGAGCGCGGGAAAACTACAAATATACCGCCCGCCTGCGCAAACAACGCCGATGAGAATCGACACGGCAGAAGCCATGGCGCCCACGTCCCTGCACAGAAACCATCCGCTGACAAAAACAATCGCACACAACATGGCCAACAAGTCCACACAGCAAGGCACGCACAAATACACAAGCACAGTACACATCCCGAAAACACCCCCTGGACAAACAAAAACTACAAAGGCCAGAACCCCAGACACAACACACCTGAAAACAACAGACCATGAGGACACACCCACATAGGTAAGTACAAAAGCAGCACTCCCACAGACCACAACCCCTTGCAACATTGCAAACTAGAGAGGAGAGGACACAGTGACACAGCAAGGACAGCAGCACACCACAGAAACGCACACATCACAACCACCACCACCACCACCACCAAACACCGGCACCACAAACCCCTGCACATTACACAACACACACCGCACCAGCACCACAAACACCATGGCACCACAAAGAATGCCCAAGTTCACGCCCATTGAGCTGACGGTCATGGTCGACGAGATCATCAAGGTGCACCCACAAATCTATGGGAACATGGTCCAGCACACACCACTAGCCACCAGAAACAGAATGTGGAACCGGATCGTAGACCAGGTCAATGCAGTCGGGACCCTGCCCAGGAACAGAGTCGAAATAAACAAACGGTGGAATGACGTCAAGAGCCTGGTCAAGAAGAAGGAGACCAAGAACAGAGAGCTGGCAGCCGTCACTGGCAGAGGGAATCCCGCGCTCTTCAAGACCTTCAAAGCGTGGGAGGAGAAGGTGCGAGTCATCATACATCCCGAGATCCTCGCCGGATTAGCAGGGGAGTGGAGGCTGGTAAGTACAAACTAATGTATACCAGCACACCGCTATGTACTCACATGCACTACCACCATGCCACAGCTCCCAGGGACAAACACCCCCATATCCAGCACACAATACACAACACATCACACACACATGCAACAGACACCACCACACACAGCCCAAACAGAACAACTGTAAGATGCGTGGGGACATGTGTACACTCAGCCAGCCACGTAACCACCAACAGGTCCCCAAATATGCCAGAAGCGCCACAACGAGCACCCACCACACCCATGTGTCCGCCACAGCTGCACTAACCGACAAGTAACAGGTAAGTGGCAGGAACACAAAGTGCAGTGGGTGGGAGGGTGGACAGCCCAAGTACAACACACACCAGGCCCCTAGTCCCACAGCACAGCAAGGAGGAGCATCCCCCACACCCCACAGCCACGTGTCAGCCACCGCAGTGCACAACGACAGCCGAAAGGTAGACATCACGGTCCACAGCAATCGGTGTCAGTGTTGTCCAGCCACCACCACGACCCACAACACCCCCCCACCCCCACAGACCTGCAACATGGAGCACCCCCCGCTTAGAACCATGTGGCATCCAGTACAGTGCACGCCCGAACAACCTGCAGGTGGGAAACTGGACAGGGCTGGATTACTGGAGGCATGAGGACCGTAACACGACCAACACATGGGACATGTCACATAGCAGACGAACACGCAGCACCGCCCACCGTCACGAACAAGTGAACAATGTGCACACGGAAATGAACCACAGACTCACATCTCACATGACCCATCACAGACACAGCAACACCCAAGGAGCCACGTCTGCATGCACAAGCCACACTGAATATAGTACCACACAGCAGCCACTGTGCAACTCATCACACACAACCGAAACACCATTGAAGTCCTGTCCATGTAGCCCCTACTGCCTGTCAACCACACACCCCACAACTACGCCTATGTAAGACAAACAACACTAGACGCAACAGAGCGGAACAACATAAATGCACACGAACACCACTGAACCCATCAAACACACAGACACACCATGCACATACAACATACCATCCATCCCATCCGTCAGCCCCAGTCTCATGAAAGGCATGTCATCCGCACAGCTGCCACACATACAGCAGTCACGCTAAGATACATGCCCATGACCAACCATGTGCCAGAAGTCAATGAAGTGCACGCCACACTGTGAGCAACAACACACAACATGGGCCACACACCCCCCACGAGCACTGCAGTGATGCACATGGCACAGGGCAGCACGCACACCAAGGAGATGGGACAACTGCAATACGTTGGCTGGCACACAACCATCACTCACTCATAACGATGCGTCCAATGCCATGTCCAGTAATCACAACAGACAGCAAATATGCAGGCCATGTCAGGCATGCACACACCTCAGACCATGCACTGTCATGCTGCCACAACACATGTCACGTTCGGCACCCATGGCTCACAGCATGTACCCCAAAAGCATATTCCCTCCCAAATGCGAATCTGGGGCATGGCCCCCCATGTTGCCATATGCGTTCCTAAGCGTTCCATTTGAACCCCAAAAGCATATTCCCTCCCAAATGCGAATCTGGGGCATGGCCCCCATGTTGCCATATGCGTTCCTAAGCGTTCCATTTGAACCCCAAAAGCATATTCCCTCCCAAATGCGAATCTGGGGCATGGCCCCCATGTTGCCATATGCGTTCCTAAGCGTTCCATTTGAACCCCAAAAGCATATTCCCTCCCAAATGCGAATCTGGGGCATGGCCCCCATGTTGCCATATGCGTTCCTAAGCGTCCCATTTGAACACCAAAAGCAAAGTACAAACCAGACCCAGGATGGGCCAGGAGCCCGCATACACCAGAGTCACAATAAGTAGGGGCACAGCAACACACCCATCGGCATGGCCAATCCGTCCCATGCCACATGTGCACAGCACACAGTCCCATTGCCAAGCACACACAACTACAAATGGTACAGCCACACACACGCCTCCGGGAAACCCATGTACGAGATTGCACGAACTGTGAATGTCAGACGACAAATACATACTTCGCCAGGTGCAACACAATAACAAATCTCATTCTCTCCACAGGTGACGAACTGCTGGATGCTGGGGATGGAGACAGCAGCCAGCACAGCCAGCCTACAAGCCCCCAACGAGGACACACGGATGTGGAGGATCTGTCCACCTCTTCGGACACGGACCACCAAGCAGGCCCTTCTGGTGTGGCAGGGCCCAGCCGCTCCCCAGGACCCCTCCTACCCACCAACCCATCATCCAGGGCTGCTGAACATTCCCAGCCCCCTGCTGCCACTGTCGTTGCGGCCACACCCACGGTCATTGCGGCCACACCCACGGTCATTGCGGCCACTACCACTGCCGCAACCGCCACCATCGCCGCACCGACCACCACCGCCGCCACCACCACCACGTCTTCGCTGGCACCAGCCCCAGCGCAGGTGGTGGCCCGGCCGACTGGATCCACCCTGGGAGCCACAGCGAGGACCGTGGTGAGCAATGTGGCTAGTGGGCAGGCCGGTGGCAGCAGGACTGGTAGGAGGAGCAGGGTCAGGGAAACGCCAGCCTCCCCTGGGAGCCATGCCCTGCCTCAAATGGCCAGAGTCCTTGGGGCCTATGAAGAGGCCCAAGGACAATGGGCCAGGTCAGCTACAGACACGCGTGAGGTGCTGGGGGTGCTGAGGTCCATGGACGCCCGTATGGGCCAACTCGTGGACCTCATGGGCCAGCTGGTGGTGGCGGTGAGGTCACAGCCAGGGACAGCAGCTCCCCTCCGCCACCACCTGCCGGGGCGCAGGGTCGAGCAGCAGTGTCCAGTTCCCCTGCGTCCACAGCCAGTGAGCACACCTCAACCACCAGCATGTCGCAAGCAGGCACCCCCTCGCAAACGTGGAAGGGGCCGTCCGAAGTGGAAACAGATCTCCCGGGAGGACTTCGCACGCTCCAGACGCAAGTGAGGCAGCCAGCCAGCCTTCCTTGACCACCCACTGCATTGACTTGGACTACGATCCCACTCCACACAGCCATCTGGATGGCATGTGTGTGTTGGACTATGGACATAGAACCAGTGGGTACACCCTGAGCATCACGCAGCCATGACCGACAGCTCATTGTCACTGCACGCACCACTTTTGTCATCACCTTACACACAATCACATGTCACAGTTTGAAATAAATGCACCTCTTCCACAAACTGCTGTCTGTGCCCTGTGTTTTAATTGTACGGAATACAACGGCCACCTTGAGCGGAACGGCACCTGATGCGTGGCATGGCAATGGAACCGGAGGGCCTGTAGGGACCTAGGGGTGGGAGACAGAACAGGAGCACATTCAATGAGTGTGTCACACACCCATCACACAGTACATGTCAACAACTACAAGCAATGTACACACATCGCACAGAGCAATAGGGCACAATGCCACAGCCACCATCAGTGGCATACTAACCTGGGCATGGAGCGTTGACACACAGCACGCAGTGAACAAAAGGCCACCCTGACACAGCACACACACACCTGCACAAATACAGACACATCAGCCGTCGTACATGGACACTCACCGTCAAGTGAAGTAGCGGGCGATGAGCTGCTGGCGCACATTACCAGCTTCCTCCTCTCCGCTGTCCTCCTCACTCGAGCTGTCCTGGTCTGCGGGCTGGGGCCCTGGTTGATCTCCGTCATCCACGATGAGGGGGATCTGCTTCCGAATGGCCAGATTGTGCAGCATGCAGCACGCCACCACTATCTGGCACACCTTCTGTGGGGAGTACGCCAGCGCACCCCGGTGCGGTCCAGGCACCTGAACCTGGACTTGAGGAGGCCAAAGGTACGCTCGACCACACGTCTGGTCCTCCCATGTGCCTCATTCTAGCGATCGTCTGCTGGGGTGCGAGGATTCCTCAATGGACTGAGCAGCCATGCCCCATTCGGGTACGCAGAGTCACCTGGGTGTGAGGGACACAGAGAACCGTTGCTATTCCAACTGGACAGGGGACAGCATCGCACAACCAGCACGCTACACCACTCCACATACTCACCGACAATACAGCCACGATCCTGTTGCAGATTGGACATCAGTCGTGGCAAGATGCTGTTATGCATTATGTGTGCGTCATGGGCCGAGCCTGGGAACTTTGCACACACGTGGGTGATCACCATGTCCGCAAGGCACACCACTTGCACATTCAGGGAGTGCGTGTGCTTCCTGTTGCGGTACAGGTGCTCAGTGGCCTGTGGTGGAACAAGGCCAACATGTGTGCAGTCAATGGCTCCAACGACGTGTGGGATTCTGCCAAGGGCATAGAATGCACCCTTCACTGCCGCCAATTCACGAGTCCTGGGGAAGCGGATGTACCTGTTTCGGTACAGCATCATGGCTGCCAGTACATCCCTCAGCACCTTGCTGAACATGGGCTGGGACATCCCTCCTCCACTGCCCACTGTGTGCTGGAATGACCCAGTGGCGAAGAAATGCATGGCGGCCATCACCTTAGCCGTGGGGGTGACAGCTGTCGGATACACCCTGCGGGGATGGAGATGGGGTTCCAACATGGCACACAGTCGATGCAGGGTTGGCCTGTCCAGCCGAAACTTCCTAATGACCTCTGTATCGTCGTGCTGATGGGGACTGACTGCATATTCGTCAAGCGGCAACGCCACGGCAACATGAATGTCTGCTGAGCATGGAACTGCTTCCGAGGCTGGATGAGTATGGCACACGACGACGACGATGTGGGCACAGGCTGTGCGGCCAAAACAAGTGGGACCTGTGGCACGAGGGGATATGAGACAGTAGTAGGTGTCAGCACTGCACCCTATGTACAGCACTGTACGGATCACACCTCCCGAAACATTGACAGGTGTCCACATTGACAGCCCCATGCCAAGACGGCTGTGTGCTTGCAGTCACACGTCACAGGTGAGAGGTTACATTGCACGTGCCAGGTGGCAGACGTACATAGTGGGAGCTGGCATGTGTGTGCATGTGTCTCCTGTTCAGGATCCACCAGATGGGCGCTGACTCTGTACTGACCATTGGACACAGCATGTTCCGTGGAAGGCTTGTGTGTGTGGGATGGTGGCACTGGATGTGCCTCCGTTGGGTGGGGGGCCATGCACAGGGCGGGTACGTCGATGATTGCGCATTGTTGGTCACGGTGGGTGCACCCACTAAGATGTGTTGCCCTGTGTTCAATTCCTATGTCCGCATGATGATGGACTGTAGATGTGGGCAGACTACACATTGGTCGATGTGCTGTCTATATGCATGTGCCTTCACACCAGGCACAGCTGCCCCTGCACATGTGACCCCTGCTGGACTCGCTGCTGGGTCTGTGGAGCTGATGCACCTTCTGTGCGTGGGGCGGACAGCTCTCCTCACTTCCCTCATTGCGCATGTCATGACTTTGCCGCAGGTGACATGGATCATGGAGGGCCCACATGTACGCGTGGGTAGGCTACACATGATTGTTCACTGGTCGCCACCCCCAGTCAGTGTTTCGAATGGGAAGGTTGTCGTGCTGGTGGTATGTTCGATGTGGCGGATGGGCGGGCCTAGGTGCGGTCTTACATTCCGGACATGGGGGGGTAGTTGGATTGGCGACTAGTTGCAGTACACACTGGACACGTCTCTTCCTTTCCACATCTGGGTCATCCCTTGTACTCACTGACAGTGATACAGTCATCTTCGCCCCAGCCCTCATGTCCTCCCCTCGCTCCCCCAATATGCATGTGCACCTGCGAGGCTAGCGCTTGCACAGGCAGCCCCAAGCTCGCACCAGAGAGGGCAAGGAGTGTATGTGTGGGTCCAGTTGCACGAGTGGGCTGTCTCAGGGTATGATGTGTTGCGGGACGCCGTCCACCTGCGTGGTGCCCCAAATGGAGACCCGGCCTGCATGGACTATGCATCACAGTCTTTGCCTTCCGGATCCGCCACCTGCGACACCCAGTGGCTGTGGCTGCCCTTGCGGCCAGGCCGCGTCCGTCTGTGACTGATGGCCCACACATTCACTCTTTGGCCTCTCTGGGGAGGGCTCGGGGGTGGTGGCGCACGCGCTTGCACTTAGTCGCAATGGCATGTGGCGTGGTTGGTATAATGGGCAATGGATGGGATGGTGCGAGCCACCTCCTGTGACGTCAGTGCTGCTCGTGCTGTGGTGCGTCCCCCTACACTTCCATTTGACTTGTGCCATGCTAGACGTTGAGGTTCTATTGCCTGCGTGATATGACCAGGAGGAGCGCGAGGAGACCTCTCACACACCATGCTCCACTGCCATCCCGTGCCCTGTATCGCCTGCGCGGATTGACTATGTTGGGGTTACACCTGGTCGACTGGGGCTGTGTGTGCCTTGTCAAGGGGCATGGCGGGCGCACAACAGGATCCAGCTTGTCCACAGAGGGTGGGCTGAGGTGCGCCTGGTACCGCTTTGTACGTGTGCCCGGCTGCTGTGCACACACGTGTTCACTCCCCCGACAGGTGTCCTCTCACAATGCCCAGGGAAGCGGTGGTGTACTGTTCATGACCCCTCCCAACACGGCGTGCTCCAACTTGGCATGTGCGCATCTACCCGTCACACCCACCCACCTGAGCACTGCGTCCATACGACTTCACACGACACATGTGTGTCTTCCACAGTTGTGCTACTCATTTGCGTTGACATCCAATACCAGTGGACTACATGGTCATGTCACGACTGCCGTGTACTTCACATACTCTCATCCTCTCTCATTCGTACTTGTGAAATGAGTCAGCGGAGACAGTTTTGGTTTCAAACATTATATTGAGTCTTCTGTCCTCTGTGATGCAGTATAGTGGACACTACTGGCAGCGGAATACATGTTGAGGATATACTGAGCATGATTGCAAATGGGATAGGGTGTGGGGTTACATGTGATTGGCTGTTGCATGTGGGATGTGGGCTTCAGAGTTACATCTGCTTGGCCAAGGCTGTGCTAATGTACATTTACGTATAGCTGCGGAGCTGCGGACTTTGACACAGACGGTATACATGTAGCCTACCAGACCGCTTGGCATCATGGGCACAGTCCATCTCAGTTCCATGTGACAGGTTTGCTGCGGTTGTTCCTCATGCACGCGTGCATGTGAGATGACATCAGGGCATGTGCTTGCGTGCATGCAGCGGCGTGCCACTTGTTGTTGCACTGTGGTGGTTACTGGACATGTCACAGTCACTGGGGTCGTGTTGTTGTTGTATGCACTTGTCGTCCATGCAAAGGTCCTGGTATGGGATTCCCGGGGCGGGGGTGGGAGGGGTGCAGCACCCACAGACTCCAGGCGACCTATTCATGTCCACTGAGCGGTGTGTGTGTCCATGGGCGCTGGATCCATGTTGTGTCCTGGTTGTTCGTGCAGTTCCGTCCATGTGGGTGCGATACACAGACCCCATGCCACTGCCTCCCACGATGCATGCGGTGTTCCTGGATGTGATGGGGAACAGTGTGCATATCCCGGTCATATCGATTGTCATGGCGATGTCGTTGATGGTGTGGTTACAGTTGCCGGTCGTTTGGTATGGCTGTTGTGGTGGTGACTGGCCAGTCCGTGCGGAAGCTAAGCATGGGTGCGGGGTTGGACATCATAGGTCAATCGGGGAACCTGCGTTGTGGTCCGACGAATTTACAGGTTGTCAGGTATGCGATGCCGTCCAGCAGGGCTTCCATGTCATTGGTGGTGTACATGTTTGCCAGCCAATGTAGCGGATGGTGGCTGTCAAGGTGTTGTTCGTAAGTTGTCCCTTGGAGGACCATGATGGGGCATGCTGGGTGACATTCGATGTAGCTGTTCTCGATGATCCGTCGTGTGGAGGCACAGTGGTCCCATTTCAGTGCGGGTGCGATGTTGGCCACATACGCCATGCCCCCATAGGCAGAGCAGGCCCTGTCGTGTGCGTCCAGAGGGAGGAGTAGTGGTAGCAGGTCCGCCTTTAGACATGCCGGGTTGGAGAGGCATATCTCCACGGGATGCTGGTAGGGACACCTCCGACAGTAGAAGACGGGCATGACGCAGCTGAACAATGTGATGCGGTAAGTCAGTCGGTAACTTACGTTCAGCAGGGACAGGAGATCGCATCCCAATATATGTAACAGGTTGGTTTTGTACAGCTTGAGCTGTCCGGCGTAGTTGGGTAGGTGTGTTGCGGTTGCCATTTTGCAGCGGTGCGTTGTGGTGGCGTGCTCCGGCTGTGTGTGCAGTCTGCAATGTGCACGCTCCGAGGTTGCTGTGAGCTCTGTGTAGTCGTAGGGAGACAGGACTTGTGTTCTGTTGGCTTGTTTGGAGGACACGGGCCCTCATCCCACATGCTTCTCAGACAGTTCAAGGTCAGTGATGTGTGACTCCTTCCAATTAACTTGCATGTGGCCGACATGGGGGAGTGTTTTCTTCTTTCTTCCCCGTCCGTTGTGTGCTTCTGTGATATGCGCTATCTGCCCTGTGGTCGGTCTCCTCGGCATGCCTGTGTTGGTCTATTCTTGGACAATGGCTGTATTCACCGGCTTCTGTCGTAGGGCTGTGGTTTCGGAGTTGGAATGGAAGGTCATTCAGTGCTGTCTGCTCTCCCTTGTGTGGGCGGCAGGCTGCCTTTCCGCTCTGCGTTGGGCCTTGTGTGTGAATGTTATTCTTGGGCCACCTGTTGTCGGTCCCCGGGCTCTTTGGTGTTCCGTTTTATATGTCTTGTTCATATGTGCAGGGTGGTATGGGTGTTTCAGTGTGGTACTGGCGTTCCTCTTCCCGAAGGGGCCCTGCTTCTCCTAGTTGGTGTTGCCGCCGCTGTGTGCTACGCCATGTTTGTTACACTGGGGTGTGTCCTGCTGTTGCGTGACTTCACTGACATGTGTGCGTCGGTTGTGTGGCGTTGGGTGTTGTCCGTGAATTGGGCGTTGGGGACATGTCTGTGGCAGGCCTGTCACGTGTCATGTGCGTTCGGGGTGGGGCTGATGTGTGTGCTGCTTGGTTGTGTCCCTGTGTCTGTGTGCGACGCATGCATGGCGCTGCGGTTGGCCTCTGCGTTGTGCGCATGTGTGGCGGCGTCATCGCCGCTTTGGGGCCGTGACGGGGTCGTTGGTTCCTAGTCCCAGGTGGTGTGTACACATGTGTTACGCGATGTTACGATTTGGCCTGTGTGTCATATGTGGATGCAATGGTGGATGTGTAGTGTACACGCGCTGGGGGGGTTGTCCGCTTTTTCCGCCCTTGCACTGTGTGCGCTGTTTGCGTGCACTTGTTGTGTGTGTGCCTACCTGCGTCTCCGCGGTACGTTGCGTCCTTGGTGGTGCATCAGCAGGAGCATGGGGAGGGCCTGCAGTGCTGGATTCATGCTCGGGGAGCCGCTTCTTCGTTGTCCGTGCTCGGCGTCCGTGTTACCGCTTCGGTTTGTCGTACGGTATCTCTTGGCCGTGGGAGCCGTTTGTTTGCGGCATCATAATTTATACACCGGGCGGGACGTGTTTCGTCGGACGGTGTGTGTCAGTTGGGCTGCGCCGCTACGTGTACGGGCGCACTTTGATGGCGGACGGTGTTGCTGGCTTGCCGGCGGTGTTTGGCCTACTTTTCGCATCGTAATTGGGCGGGCGTGTGGACTGCTGCGTGCCGGCGGTAACTGGTGGTTTTTGCATCCGCCAGCTCGGCGGTTGTGCTTCCGCCCGCCATCATAATGGGCCCCTAAACCACTATGAATAACTATTCAGAACCCTCAGCATCTTCTATGCTAATATCGTTCAGAGAGATGCTAGAACAGAACAAGATACATTTAAAAACAACATGTTATGTGAATGAATGGGGCACAGTGAACAAGTGGAAAAACCTTGTAAATGTTTCAAATTATGACAGAACGGAGAAGGTTCATTGAGAGCAGAATAGCAATGACAGTGGAAATAAACTATCACTGAACTATTAATGCTTTTTTTAAACTAATAATTGCTGGGATGGTCATTGTCTGACTTAAACACCTAAGTTACTAGGCCTGATAGTTCAAGTACACACTCTAATGTATTGTGAAGAAGGGCCACTATGGTAGTAAGATAGCTACCACTTTTCCAACTTCAATTGGACGGTACTAATACAAATTCTCACCATGAACATTTCAAGAAAATGAAAGTTAAAAGATTTAATTTAATTTAAATAGTCTATTTTTAGATTTTATACTGTGGAACTCAACATACCGTGGGTAATACAAAGATGGTGAATGAGAGGTTTCAGGATTTAGTAAACAATCGAAAAATGTCTGGATTACTGAAGAATGAAACATAAATGTGGTATAATATATTAGTAACGATGAAACTGAAAAAGAAGTTCTGGGAGGAGAGCCTCCCATCAATGGAGTCATTATCTATATATACATTGCGTAAATAGATTATCCCAGCCATACCTCAAAGAAAGCATTAATTTTCCATAAACAGTTTTTAAATACTAGCAGAATTTTCAAGATTCCACTGAGAGAGGAAGGCACATTTTTCATAATGTCTTGCTGACAGTGTAGATTATCAAATTATTCTGTGATGCCAAATGATCAAATATCTTGGTGGATCTATATATAGATTAATTCCTAACATCATCTCAGAGTACACCTCGGTGAGTGACATATTGAAGTTCAGTATGCAAATACCAATATTTTGATAAAAACTGTCCTGAAGCTGCTCTTCTGTCTCATGTTGTTATCAATTTGTCAAACATGCAATTGTGTTCAAGGAGATCCCTTTTAATGAGCAACTGATTAGATGAGGTATTGAGAAGAGTGAATAAGCAGACAGACTTGAGTGAATTTTGCAATACACAGAGTAGCCAAAATTATAGGTTATATGTTTGGAAATATCTGTTCCATGCTTATTAAATGGGATCAGTGCTCTAGATCTCAGGATACAGTACTGCTTAGGGGCATTCCAAGATTGTGCATAGACAGAATTCAGCATCCTTACAATATATATGACAACATATGCATATTTCAGCACAATAACATATGTATTTTAATTATTCTACATAACAATAGATGATTCAGTTCTTTTCCATCTTTAATGGCCCATGCTATGCAGATTGCTGGTGGACTTTTTTGTTTTTCTACGCCTTTAGTAATCATCGTCTGGTATTTTGCTTCACACATCAAATGGCAGAAAACTTGCCAGGCAGAAAACTTGTAAAAGAGGTAACCTATGCTAATGTAAATGACAACTACGGTATGTATACTGCACCTTGATTATATACTATGAGGGGGTTTGTGGTGCAAAGAGTATCATGAAGAATGAAAGATAATTAAACTTATCACAAGAAAAAATAGACTTCAACGATTGTTTAATTTTGGTAATGTGTAATACAAAATATGTTTACTACCATTTTGAACTGTGACAGGCAATCAATGCGAACAGGTTCACTTGCGTTAACAAAAACAGAACATGGTCTGGAACGATTACTACATGCATGAATCCAGTAACACTTGAATGAAAGTTTTGTACATATGACATACAAATGATCATGAACAGCGATGGCCCCGTAAGCTTGAGGCGTCAACTCGTTGTTGAGAGATTAAACTTAGTCATGGTGTTCTCACTGCATCAGTCTGTCAAGTTATAGAAGGGAATTCCATATACAATGGCAACGCACAGAGATATGCAGCTGAAGTGAAGCAATGCAGAAGGCAGCATCCTTCAATCCTTGCACTCAGAAAGCATACACAGTAAGAATGATGGAACATAAAACAAATAAGGCTATTCCACAACGTAAACATGGACGACCACACTTTGAAAAGGCTAACTAGCACCTAGTCACACATAATTACAATATAACATAAATACTCCATGCTGTGCACATAAACTTACTTTACCCTAAAAGCAGGCAAAGCCACGCCCCCCTCATTGAATGGGACTTTTTCAAGACTTTTTGCCGGGGGACTAGTATGCACACACAGCTGATGCTAGCAAAACAATCAAGAAGAATGCCTCCCAAATTGAGACTTTGCTCTTACAGTCAGAGCAGAAGGCCTTCTGGAGTAGAAAGGGAAACGCTTCTAGCATGGCTGGTCCGCGTGGCTTTGAGTGGCCTCATAAATCTAGAGTAAGGCAATGCAGCGCAAATCGCTGTGTCGCCTTACTCTGCGCCCGGGAGCTGTTCCATAGGAATTGCGGTGGGTTTCCCCATGCAACACCCATGGATTTTGATGCTGCCCCAGATCTATAAAATCATGTAAACCTGGGAAGCGCCAAATCGGTACGCCTTCCGAGGTGAGGTGTAACGAGGAGAAATATGTCTATTTCTCCTCGTTTTTTCCATTCTGTAGTACACATAAAAGAGGAAAACGCCCTTAGGATTTTTTTGTGCAGGTGTGCAGGAAGGTGTCCCTTCCTGCACAAGAACAATCCTGCATGCAATGGAGGCACCATTGCACCACAGTGCAAGGGTGCCGATGTTGGTGCAAGGCTGTCGAAATGGCGTCAGTGCACAGAGAAAGGACAGGAATGCACTATATTGCATATATATGGTGCATTTCTGCCCTTTCACTTTGGCGTAGGGCTGCGCAGCAAGGTGCCTTGCTGCGCTGCCATATGCCAACATCCCAAAAATGAGGGCCTAATTCTTCAACTCTCCCCTAAATTGGAGCAGTGTGGGGCAGTCCTTATGGATAGAGGGAGGTTGCTGTATTTCCTGGGTGCATAGATGAAAAAGGCCTGTTGTCTTGTTTTTTCTTTTTTATACTTCTTAGTCTGCAGTCTGATGGTGTCCTGCTTGTTGGTGTGCTAAGAACCAGCAGAGATGGTGAGCTTGTCTGAAAGATAGGCAGGAATGAGGGTTGTGATGCCTTAGTTGATGCAGCTGTTTTTGAAGATGGTGTGGGTGGCAAAGGATGACAAAAGGGTTCGATCAGATTGGGGCTGATGTGATCATATTTCTTTAAGCCCTAGATGAGATGAGCTGTGGTGCATAGGATTCCGCTATAGGGTGCCAGTGAAGAGTCTGCGAGGCCATGGAGTAGAGTATTACCACCATCACTGTGCAAAAGTACAAGGGCATGAACAGCAGTTCTGAAGTGACTTTCTAAAAGAAACAGTGTCACTTTTTTAGAAGAGAGAGCAGGTATCTTGTCATATTTTGTTTTAGGCAATGCGTTCCTTGGAGAAGAGCTTTCTGTCCAAGGAGAATCCAAGTGATTTGGCATTTGGAGAGAGTTGGGATTTGAAGCCCTCATGGCTACTCCATTGAGCCAGACTTGCACTGCACTTAATTGTTGTTCTTGGCAAATTCATGAATTCTGTCTTGGTTGGGTTGAGCTTTAGGTAGGCACTAGACATCCATGTCTGGATGATTTGCAAGCATTGTTTGTGGCACTTGATGCTTAAAGCAGAGGAGACTTCCAAAAAGAGTTGTGTATCATCGGCACATTGATGAATCTTGATGCTATCTGTGAGTAGAGCACCAAGTGGTTCCATGTAAAGTTTGGAGATGACAGGAGAAGGTATGAGACTAGTACATCTCTAATGTTAGGCCTCTGTTTGGCATTTTAGATTAAGTACCCCAAGTGCTGGCCTAATTCTATGTGCCTGGCTTTGGATCTAGAGAAGGCCTTTGTTACCATAAAGCTGTGGTACATGGTTAAGTTTTTTAAAAAGTACGGGTTTGGAAAGCAAATAATCAGGCAGTTTGAAGTGATATATTGCATTCCCTCTGCTAAGGTAAGCACACGCAATGTCATTTCTAGTTCATGCCTACACCAGAGGCAAGGCCACCACTTGTAAAGCTCACAACGCACCGCCCGACTTGCACCGCAGCCCTGACCTCACCGACACCGGTGCTTCATCATCGTGGAGCCGATACCTGACGTGGGTGACCTCCCGAATCCATTGACCCCACACCGTCGTGAGGAACCAACGTCTCGTCACCATCGAGACATCACCTCCCAGGCAACAGTAAGGAATCGACGCCTCACCTCCCCTGTGGTCGAATGGAACCGATGCCACACGGCACCAACAAGGCATTACCTCCCTGATGCTGTGCACAGTCTTTGTTTTCCTCGTTTGCCATGGTACTGTTCTTTGGGGTCTGTGTGACTCTGGGCTCGATGCCACGCACCTCGCGGTCGGCCCTGTACTTTGGGATTTTTATCACGACGTCGTAATAGCCTCAGTTGGAGCTATTTGTTGTTACAAGCCTTTATTTTTGCGAATTGCCTATTTTTGATGGCATCTTGATATATGTATTATGGATTTTAGTCATTTTGGTCTTGTTTTGCTTAGATAAAGATTACCTATATTTTCTAAACTGGTGTGGTGTCCATTTGTAGTATTTTCACTGTGTTACTGTATGTGTGCACAAATTCTTTGCACACTGCCTCTGAAATAAGCCTACCTTCTCGTGCCAAGCTACTAAGGGGGTAAGCAGGGGTTGTCCCTTACCCTGACTAGAAGAAGCAAGGGTCCCCACTTGGATAAAGGTGCAAGCCATTGCCAACTAGAGACCCCCATTTCTAACAATCAGATATCCTGTTAGCCTTTCAGGGGATATCAGGCCTAGGAGTTAATCTTGTTCATTCTCTTTAAGTCCATTCCATGGGCAACGGCTCTCAGTCTTTATTGATGAAAGGTTATGTGGGGAACATCATATGTTTATAATATCTTGGTGAGGGCGGCTTACCATTCATTATGATCACAGTGGGATTTTGGTCTACTCTCCCCCTATCAGTTGTGGGCAGTGGCAAAATGGTGGCACTACCACACCTCCTCTATTAATTTGCCATCCTACCCATGGTACTTCCCAGGAAATGTTTTTGGGAAACAGATGGCCTTTCAGCCAGTCTGATCTGAGGAGGAAAATGCAGAGTGACTGTAAAAAAAACTGCAGCTGCCTGTGGACAAGGGAAGTTTGAGTGCCCCAGATTTTGAAGGGTACCACATGGCAGCCCAGTTACAATGCCTGGCCTGTTGGCTGGTGGGCCGCAACCTGTCCGAGACCAGGTTCTCCAGGCCGCAATGGTGGGATGGATCGCTAAATACAATTTTTTTCCCCTGGCCAGCGACCTCCAAATGGCTCTGACAAGCTTGTTTTTACGATCTGGGAAAAATTACAGCATATCACACATATGACAGAGCCATTTGTTTTATTTTATAATGAGCCTGTATTACTTTTATCCAATCACTCTTGATGAGTAGGTCAAACATTCTCCTTATAAATGAAAAGATGGAAGAATTAGAACCTACAGATCTTATTGATAAATAAGGATGACTATACATACTAACATGATAAGGAACCCAAAATTATCATTCTGTTTTTCCATAAGCAGCAATATACTAGAGATGGAGGTACATCACTGGTTATAAAAGAGGCTTTGAGTACCTCCCATTACTGAATAGGAGATGGAGAGTTTGTAGTGTTTTTCTTATTTTTTTGTATTTTGCTTATACGACAATTGCTGAAATTTACAAGCATGTAATGGACTTTTAGATGAAACAGACCCCATGTAGGTAGTGCGTTCTACTCTAATTTCAGGAATTCTCCAAAACAAGAAACCTGTTTAACAGTAAAGACCAACTGAAATGATGAGCTTGCTCTATGTCTCATCCCCAGTGTTATGTAGAAAAGCTTTAAAATTATTCCTTTGCTTCAAAAATACACTACTGAATTTAGTTGGTTCTGTTCCATGGCAAAAGTATAAGTGGCCGCAAGAGATAGCCCAGCAGGGATTTGTCTGTATGGTGGATCTATTAACAATCAACAGAATGCAGTATTTCTCATTACAAGGCTTTAATTCTCAAGATTCTTGGCTCATGCTCACCCTCTATGCCAGGTGGGCACTGAGAGGCACTTTATAGGTGCTCTAGTCTTTCACAACAGATTAGCTCAGTGCTATCTGGAGTGTGTTTGCTGCTTGGTATGAGGATTCACAGCTGCAGTGCTTACACTATGCGAAATATTCAAATGGAGTCAATTCAAACTACATGTACCAGAGCGCTATAGGAGTCTTACAAGAGAATGGTGGTGGCCATCCTAAATCCAATGAGTATAAGTTCCTTACTACGCATTTGTGCTACTAAGCTGCAGCAGCTAAAACCTTGTTGCCACGAGATTGGAAATCATCACACTTTCGCATGGAGTTATAAAATCCTTGTTAAATTCAGAGAAGTCTTCTTGATAGCATTTTAGATCAAGGATTTAGTCAATGATTTGCACATTTACCGGAGTCATCCTTCCAAGGATTACAAACTCTACTGCACCTTATTTGCGACAGGAGTTAGCGAATCCTCAACTTGCACAGATTTTGTTTACGTTACTTGATTCACATTTGAATTAAGATATTGCCAGTGGCATGGGAGTGAAAGTCTATTGTCTGGAATGAAAACACAATATTAATGTGTATTCATGATGTTACAGATGACGAATTATGTGAAATTATAATGAAAATCTTTCAGAACACAGATATGATTTACAGTTCATTGAAGGTGTATTCAATCAAAATATCGAGTTGGAAATGTCGACTTACACTAATATCGAGTTTTAAATATGGTGACAGAAATATCGACAGTAAGAATATTGTGGTCAAGAATATCGACGTTAAGGTAAGAAATATCGATTTAAGAAATATAGAAGTCATTAATATCATTTAGAAAAATATAGATTTTTTTTAATTAGTGTTATGTATTTTAGTATATCTTTTAAATGTATGTGATGTATTTTTTGTATAAGTATTCTTTATGTTTTTTAATATATGTGTTACATTTTTAGTAGTTATTAATTTTATTTTAATTAAATTTTGCGTTTGTTAGTTCCCTATCAGGTTGTGGGTTTATATGGGAGTAGGGTGGGTAGTACATTAATTATAATAAATTAATGAATATATTTATTTATTAATATTTTTTTTAATTGAGATTTTATAATGTTAATTGTGTTTTTATTTTTTTGGGGTAAATTTTAGGTGTGGGTTGTGGGTTTTATAGAGGTAAAGGGTGGGAATTAATTTATTTTGAATTAATTAATAATTAGTTGTTGATTAATATTGATTAATTGACAATTAATTATGATAATTGTGTAATTATTTTAGGTGTGGGTTGTGGGGTTTATAGGGGTAAAGGGTCAAAAGTAATTTATTTTTAGTTAATTAATAAATAGTTGTTGATTAATATTGATTAATTGACAATTAATTATGGTAATTGTGTAATTAATTTTAGGGGCAGGTTGTCGGGTTTATAGGGGTAAAGGGTGGGAAGTAATTTATTTTTAATTATTTAATAATTAGTTGTTAATTAATATTAATGAATCAATTGACAATTAAATATGGAAATTGTGAAATTAATTTTAGTTGCGGGTTGTGGGGTTTTAGGGGTAAAGGGTGGGAATTAATTCATAATAAATTAATTATAATAAATTAACGGATATATTTATTTATCAATATTTTTGTAATTGAGATTTTATGATGTTAATTGTGTTTTTAATTTTTTGGGGTACATTTTAGGTGCGGGTTGTGGGGTTTTTAGGGGTAAAAGGTGGAAAGTGATTTATTTTTAATTAATTAATCATTAGTTGATAATTAATATTAATTCATTAATTGATAATTAATAAGTGTAATTGTTTAATTATTTTTGTGTGTGAGTTTTTGGGTTTATAGGGGTGAAGGGTGGGGAGTAAATACATTTTACTTACTTTATAATTAGATGTTAAATACTATTAGTTATTTAATTGAAAACGTTTTTTAATTGTGTAATTAATTTTTTTACAGTTTAATTTTAGGTGTGGGTTGTGGGGATTATAGGTGTATAGGGTGGGAAGTTAATTACATTTTATGTGTTTTAATTAGTTTTTTAATTAGTCATATTTGTTTAATTGATAATTAATTATGTTAATTATGCAAATACATTTTTTTATTTTTGATGTGGCTTGTGAGTTGTGTGGTGTTATAGGGTAGGAAGTAGACTAAATTTATGTAATAATTTTTTGTATCAAGAAATAATTTCTAAATAAAAATATTTATTTGTTTGAAAATTATTATTTTATTTTATTTAATATAATATTTGTAGGTATTTGTGATATGTATTTAACATTATAATACGTTTTTATTTTTTTATTTTTAATATTAAATACATTTTTATTTTAATTTTTAACATATTTATATATTTTTTATTCACTTTAAAAAAAGATTTTTTTTATTTTGTTGATGATATTTTGTTTGTCCCACCGCTATCCAACACTTTCCCTATTGATGCACTGACTGGAGTGGCAATAGTACATTTTACCCCTCTGCTATCGAACACTTTCCCTACTGTTGCACTCATTGGAGTGGGAATAGTAATTGTTACCCCTCCGCTATCCAACACCATCCCTACTGTTGCAATGACTGGAGTGGAAATAGTAAATGTTATCCCTCCGCTATCCAACTCTTTCCCTACTGTTGCACTCACTGGAGTGGGAATAGTAATTTTTACCCCTTCGCTATCCAACACTTTCCCTACTGTTGCACTCACTGGAGTGGGAAATTTAAGTTTAAAGATTTTTAAATAGTTTAATGTTTTAATTTATAATAGAATGTTTTTTTAAAATAGATTTTATGTTATTGGTATATGTATATATATATATTTATTTGCTACATTTTTATATATTTTTAAAATTATAAAATACATTAAAATTATTAGTTTAATCATTGTTTTTAAGTAAATATATATATATATATTAATTATTATTTATGTTTAAATTTTTAAAATTAATTTTATTTGTTATATTCGTTAAAATGTATTAAATCTCATTTATTTAATTTTAATTAATTTTATTCTTTAATATATTTAATATTGATATTTTTTTTATATTCATATAAAAAAACTATGGGGCCCATTACGATACCCGGCGTAAAAAAATCCGCCAGGCATGGAAGCGGCAAAAATCCGCCCGCACACACCGCCTGAACACCGACCACTCCATTACGATTACACAAACCGAAAACCGCCATCGGCGGAAAATCACACAAAATACCGCCCGCCAACGTCCGAGTCGGAGTCAAACCGCCCGCCACGGACGGAAACACGCACGACAACACAAAACCGCCCGCCCTCACGGCCGACACACCGCACGTGAAATTACGATCGCACCGCCATGAGCGCGGAAAAACCACAAATATACCGCCCGCCAGCGCAAACAACGCCGATGAGAATCGACACGGCAGAAGCCATGGCGCCCACGTACCTGCACAGAAACCATCCGCTCACAAAACCAATAGCACACAACATGGCCAACAAGTCCACACAGCAAGGCACACACAAATACACAAGCACAGTACACATCCCGAAAAAACCCACCACGACAAACAAAATATAAAAAGGCCAGACCCCCAGACACAACACACCTGAAAACAACAGACCATGAGGACACACCCACATAGGTGAGTACAAAAGCAGCACTCCCACAGACCACAACCCCTTGCTACATTGCAAACCAGAGAGGAGAGGAGAGGACACAGTGACACAGCAAGGACAGCAGCACACCACAGAAACGCACACATCACTACCACCACCACCACCACCACCACCACCACCAAACACAGGCACCACAAACCCCCTGCACATTACACAACACACACCGCACCAGCACCACAAACACCATGGCACCACAAAGAATGCCCAAGTACACGCCCATTGAGCTGACGGTCATGGTCGACGAGATCATCAAGGTGTACCCACAAATCTATGGGAACATGGTCCAGCACACACCACTAGCCACCAGAAACAGAATGTGGAACCGGATCGTAGACCAGGTCAATGCAGTCGGGACCCTGCCCAGGAACAGAGGTGAAATAAACAAACGTTGGAATGACGTAAAGAGCCTGGTCAAGAAGAAGGAGGGCAAAAACAGAGAGCTGGCTGCCGTCACTGGCGGAGGGAATCCTGCGCTCTTTAAGACCTTCAAAGCGTGGGAGGAGAAGGTGCGAGTCGTAATACATCCGGAGATCCTCGCCGGATTAGCAGGGGGAGTGGAGGCTGGTAAGTACAAACTAATGTATACCAGCACACCGCTATGTACTCACATGCACTACCACCATGCCACAGCTCCCAGGGACAAACACCCCCATGTCCAGCACACAATACACAACACATCACACACACATGCAACAGACACCACCACACACAGCCCAAACCGAACAACTGTAACATACGTGGGGACATGTGTACACTCAGCCAGCCATGTAACCACCAACAGGTCCCCAAATATGCCAGAAGCGCCACAACGAGCACCCACCACACCCAAATGTCCGCCACAGCTGCACTAACCGACAAGTAACAGGTAAGTGGCAGGAACACAAAGTGCAGTGGGTGGGAGGGTGGACAGCCCAAGTACAACACACACCAGGCCCCAGTCCCACAGCACAGCAAGGAGGAGCATCCCCCACACCCCACAGCCACGTGTCAGCCACCGCAGTGCACAACGACAGCCGAAAGGCAGACATCACGGTCCACAGCAATCGGTGTCAGTGGGTGTCCAGCCACCCCCACGACCCACAACACCCCCCCACCCCCACAGACCTGCAACATGGAGCACCCCCGCTTAGAGCCATGTGGCATCCAGTACAGTGCACGCACGAACAACTTGCAGGTGGGAAACTGGACAGGGCTGGATTACTGGAGGCATGAGGACCATAACACGACCAACACATGGGACATGTCACGTAGCAGACGAACACGCAGCACCGCCCACCGTCACGAACAAGTGAACAATGTGCACACGGACATGAACAACAGACTCACACCCCACATGACCCATCACATACATAGCAACACCCAAGGAGCCACGTCTGCATGCACAAGCCACACTGAATATAGTACCACACGGCAGCCACTGTGCAACTCATCACACACAACCGAAACACCATTGAAGTCCTGTCCATGTAGCCCCTAATGCCTGTCAACCACACACCCCACAACTACGCCTATGTAAGACAAACAACACTAGACGCAACAGAGCGGAACAACATAAATGCACACGAACACCACTGAACCCATCAAACACACAGACACACCATGCACATACAACATACCATCCATCCGTCAGCCCTAGTCTCATGAAAGGCATGTCATCCGCACAGCTGCCACACATACAGCAGTCACGCTAAGATACATGCCCATGACCAACCATGTGCCAGAAGTCAATGAAGCGCACGACACACTGTGAGCAACAACACACAACATGGGCCACACCCCCCGAGCACTGCAGTGATGCACATGGCACAGGGCAGCACGCACACCAAGGAGATGGGACAACTGCAATACGTTGGCTGGCACACAACCATCACTCACTCATAATGATGCGTCCAATGCCATGTCCAGTAATCACAACAGACAGCAAATATGCAGGCCATGTCAAGCATGCACACACCTCAAACCATGCACTGTCATGCTGCCACAACACATGTCACGTTCGGCACCCATGGCTCACAGCATGTACCCCAAAAGCATATCCCCTCCCAAATGCGAATCTGGGGCATGGCCCCCATGTTGCCATATGCGTTCCTAAGCGTTCCATTTGAACCCCAAAAGCATATTCCCTCCCAAATGCGATTCTGGGGCATGGCCCCCATGTTGCCATATGCGTTCCTAAGCGTTCCATTTGAACCCCAAAAGCATATCCCTCCCAAATGCGAATCTGGGGCATGGCCCCCATGTTGCCATATGCGTTCCTAAGCGTTCCATTTGAACCCCAAAAGCATATCCCCTCCCAAATGCGAATCTGGGGCATGGCCCCCATGTTGCCATATGCGTTCCTAAGCGTTCCATTTGAACCCCAAAAGCATATTCCCTCCCAAATGCGAATCTGGGGCATGGCCCCCATGTTGCCATATGCGTTCCTAAGCGTCCCATCTGAACACCAAAAGCAAAGTACAAACCAGACCCAGGATGGGCCAGGAGCCCGCATACATCAGAGTCACAATAAGTAGGGGCACAGCAACACACCCATCGGCATGGCCAATCCGTCCCATGCCACATGTGCACAGCACACAGTCCCATTGCCAAGCACACACAACTACAAATGCTACAGCCACACACACGCCTCCGGGAAACCCATGTACGAGATTGCACGAACTGTTAATGTCAGACGACAACTACATACTTCGCCAGGTGCAACACAATAACAAATCTCATTCTCTCCACAGGTGACGAACTGCTGGATGCTGGGGATGGAGCCAGCAGCCAGCACAGCCAGCCTACAAGCCCCCAACGAGGACACACGGATCTGGAGGATCTGTCCTCCTCTTCGGACACGGACCACCAAGCAGGCCCATCTGGTGTGGCAGGGCCCAGCCGCTCCCAAGGACCCCTCCTACCCACCAACCCATCATCCAGGGCTGCTGAACATTCCCAGCCCCTGCTGCCACTGTCGTTGCGGCCACACCCACGGTCATTGTGGCCACTACCACTGCCGCAACCGCCACCATCGCCGCACCGACCACCACCGCCGCCACCACCACCACGTCTTCGCTGGCACCAGCCCCAGCGCAGGTGGTGGCCCGGCCGACTGGATCCACCCTGGGAGCCACAGCGAGGACCGTGGTGAGCAATGTGGCTAGTGGGCAGGCCGGTGGCAGCAGGACTGGTAGGAGGAGCAGGGTCAGGGAAACGCCAGCCTCCCCTGGGAGCCATGCCCTGCCTCAAATGGCCAGAGTCCTTGGGGCCTATGAAGAGGCCCAAGGACAATGGGTCCGGTCTGCTTCAGACACGCGTGAGGTGCTGGGGGTGCTGAGGTCCATGGACGCCCGTATGGGCCAACTCGTGGACCTCATGGGCCAGCTGGTGGTGGCGGTGAGGTCACTGCCAGGGACAGCAGCTCCCCTCCGCCACCACCTGCCGGGGCGCAGGGTGGAGCAGCAGTGTCCAGTTCCCCTGCGTCCACAGCCAGTGAGCACACCTCAACCACCAGCATGTCGCAAGCAGGCACCCCCCTCGCAAACGTGGAAGGGGCCGTCCAAAGTGGAAACAGATCTCCCGGGAGGACTTCGCACGCTCCAAACGCAAGTGAGGCAGCCAGCCAGCCTTCCGCCAGCCTTCCTTGACCAGCCACTGCATTGACTTGGACTACGATCCCACTCCACACAGCCATCTGGATGGCATGTGTGTGTTGGACTATGGACATAGAACCAGTGGGTACACCCTGAGCATCACGCAGCCATGACCGACAGCTCATTGTCACTGCACGCACCACTTTTGTCATCACCTTACACACAATCACATGTCACAGTTTGTAATAAATGCACCTTTTACACTAACTGCTGTTTGTGCCCTGTGTTTTATTTGTACGGGATACAACGGCCACCTTGGGCGGAAAGGCACCTGATGCGTGGCATGGCAATTGAATCCGGAGGGCCTGTAGGGACCTAGGGGTGGGAGACAGAACAGGAGCACATTCAATGAGTGTGTCACACACCCATCACACAGTACATGTCAACAACTACAAGCAATGTACACACATCGCACAGAGCAATAGGGCACAATGCCACAGCCACCAACAGTGGCATACTACCCTGGCCATGGAGCGTTGACACACAGCACGCAGTGAACAAACGGCCACCCTGACACAGCACACACACACCTGCACAGATACAGCCACATCAGCCGTCGTACATGGACACTCACCGTCAAGTGAAGTAGCGGGCGATGAGCTGCTGCCGCACATTACCAGCTTCCTCCTCTCCGCTGTCCTCCTCACTCGAGCTGTCCTGGTCTGCGGGCTGGGGCCCTGGTTGATCTCCGTCATCCACGATGAGGGGGATCTGCTTCCGAATGGCCAGATTGTGCAGCATGCAGCACGCCACCACTATCCGGCACACCTTCTGTGGGGAGTACGCCAGCGCACCCTCGGTGCGGTCCAGGCACCTGAACCTGGACTTGAGGAGGCCAAAGGTACGCTCAACCACACGTCTGGTCCTCCCATGTGCCTCATTGTAGCGATCGTCTGCTGGGGTGCGAGGATTCCTCAATGGACTGAGCAGCCATGCCCCATTCGGGTACGCAGAGTCACCTGGGTGTGAGGGACACAGAGAACCGTTGCAATTCCAACTGGACAGGGGACAGCATCGCACAACCAGCACGCTACACCACTCCACATACTCACCGACAATACAGGCACGATCCTGTTGCATATTGGACATCAGTCGTGGCAAGATGCTGTTGCGCATTATGTGTGCGTCATGGGCCGAGCCTGGGAACTTTGCACACACGTGGGTGATCACCATGTCCGCAAGGCACACCACTTGCACATTCAGGGAGTGCGTGTGCTTCCTGTTGCGGTACAGGTGCTCAGTGGCCTGTGGTGGAACAAGGCCAACATGTGTGCAGTCAATGGCTCCAACGACGTGTGGGATTCTGCCAAGGGCATAGAATGCACCCTTCACTGCCGCCAATTCACGAGCCCTGGGGAAGCGGATGTACCTGTTTCGGTACAGCATCATGGCTGCCAGTACATCCCTCAGCACCTTGCTGAACATGGGCTGGGACATCCCTCCTCCAATGCCCACTGTGTGCTGGAATGACCCAGTGGCGAAGAAATGCATGGCGGCCATCACCTTAGCCGTGGGGGTGACAGCAGTCGGATACACCCTGCGGGGACGGAGATGGGGTTCTAACATGGCACACAGTCGATGCAGGGTTGGCCTGTCCAGCCGAAACTTCCTAATAACCTCTGTATCGTCCATGTCCGCCAGCAATTGGTATGGGCGGTCAATGTTCGGTCTCCGCCTAGGGACAATGGCAGAGGACACATGTCAA